>OZ007595.1:166533014-167256014 GCA_963931845.1 Maratus michaelseni | reverse complement strand
TTTCATATTTTCAGCATTACAACTCATTTATAAGTCTACCACTGAAAAAAAAAAAAAAAAAAAAACATCAGATAGATGTCCATAAAATAGACTAAAATAAAATGAGAAGATTCTGTCTGTCAGAGCCAATGTGACTGTTTTAAAACTATTTTTAGAAAAACAGAACAATAGCGATTTTGAATGCTGATTATAAATCATGCAATAAAGACAATTTTATATGATCAGTCAATTTATTTGTGACTTTAAAATTTCATTTTGCATTTGCATTAATATATGTATATGTAAGAAGATAGACTGATGATTGGACAATTTTCCAAATTAAAGCATGTTAGCTATTTATATTATATGTTTATTTGTTATCATTTTGACTGCTATTTTGTCGATTTCAAAATAGTATGAAAAATTTTATCTCTGAAAAAGAGTTTTTTTTACAATGAAATGTGGACAATTTTCCAAATTAAAGCATGTTAGCTATTTATATTAATGTTTATTTGTTATCATTTTGACTGCTATTTTGTCGATTTCAAAATAGTATGAAAAATTTTATCTCTGAAAAAGAGTTTTTTTTACAATGAAATGTGAAAAAGAAATTTATGATATATTTTTAAGTTTTGGCAATATCAATTCCCTTTTTCTTTCACAACTATTATAATACATCTTTAACCAAGAAAAATCATTCACAGGGGTCGGAAGTAGCATACTACAAGTACTGAAACTACAGTAGTTTGTAGTGTAGAGAGGTACTTTTTGAATAATGCAGTGTATTGAGTAGTGCAATACAAAAAATCAGTAGTTTGTAGTGAGAACCGATGCTACTTTTAACTTTATTTCGGGGGGGGGGGGGGGGGGGAACGTGTCATTCTACAAATAATGTGGCCATAATTTGCATCGTTCATGCAAAATTTATTCTGCTCAACAATTTGAAAGTTTCAGCATGAAGACTCGCATAAAGTCAAAGCTTTTCTTCATTAATACTTGCTGATAAAATCATGTACTAACCTACCAAAGTAGTTAATTTTCTTGCTGTCAACATTTGTCTATTTACTCATTATTAGGTCATGTTGTTGTAATCCTGGGTTTCTTATTAATTGGAATTTCTTTATTGTTTGCATTTAGAGTTGTTTGTCTGTAATTTTCTACATTATAAAATTAGACAACCCAATATAATTAACTTGCAACAGAACTCGGTTCAATTAATATATTAAGAGTGTATTGGAAAGTTAAGTAAACAAATCTATTGATGAATGTAGTAAAACCTCCATAATGGATACTCCCAAATAGCAGACATTTTGTTTGATGCTCAACATCAATATATTTATTTATTTTTACCTTTGAATAGTGGACAAACTCTGCACTCTCGAGATTCTGTTATTTGGAGGATTTACTGCACATGTCAACAGTAATTTTATATCCTAGTGCAATAATTACTAAAAGAATAATAAATGAAATTTATGCATTGCATTATTGTGAATAAATATGTTTGCAAAATGTATACATTTTAACGTCTGAATGTGAAAACTAATAAATATGTTATATACAAGAGTAGCCCCTGATTATAGTGCTTGTTCGTATATACCGGGTGTCCGAAAATGGACTGACTGATTTTAAAATTCAATAACTTACAAACGGTGACAGATATTTAAAAAATTCTTGCAGGAGAGTCATGTATGATGTCAGGAGTTTTTTTTTACTGTGGTTACTAATTTTAGTTCAAATTACAAGCAATAGATGGTGCTGCACAGTAGACATCCAATCGATACAAAAGCAGAAATCACCCAGGATTGATGTGAAGGAAGGAGGTTCAATACATGGAGTGGGTCTCATTCACCAATAAAATCTTATTCAGAATCGGGCCAAGAATAAGATTGTTTTAGCGAATGAGACCTACTCCATGTATTGAACCTCTTTCCTTCGTTTCAATGCTGGGTGACTTTATTTTTTAGCCTGGAGTGCACTCATATCACCCGCAGCGCCATCTATCGGTGGTAAATTGAACTGAAATCAGAAACCGCAGTAAAAAAACTCCTGGCATCATACGTACTACGCAAGATTTTTAAAAATATCTGTCACCATTTGGAAGTTATTGAATTTTAAAATCAGTCAGTACATTTTAGCACACCCGGTGTATATATATACAGCTCTGTTTTTGTGGCTTCTGAAAAAAAAAGCTGCAATTAAATCACATTTTTACTTTCCACGAGCAGGGAAGACCGAGCTATGCTCGGTCAAAATTAAATTTGAGTTCAAATATCATGACCCATGACCAAAATGACCCACTAATTGAATTTTCTCCAACATGTGACTTAGCCCAACAGTCTTCTCGTGCCCGAAAACCATAGGATGCAAAATTTAGTGTAAATAGTCTGAGACGTTTTTAAGATAAAATAGCTTGACCCATAATGACTTATGACCAAAATGACCCACTAATCGAAATTTCTCAAACATCTGACCTAGCCTAATAGTCTTCTTGTTCCCTAAACCTGTAGGGTGCTAAATTTATTTCAAATCCTCTGAACCGTTTTTAAGATAAAATAGCTTGACCCATAATGACCCATGACCGAAATGACCCACTAATTGAATTTTCTCGAACATGTGACCTAGCACAACAGTCTTCTCGTGCTCGAAAACCATTGGATGCAAAATTTAGTGTAAATTGAGCCGCTTTTTAGATCTTGACCAACAATGACCCAGAAATGACCTACTAATCGAATTTTCTCGAACATGTGACCTAGCCCAATGATTTTCGCGTGCCCGAAACTTGTAGGATACAAAATTTAATCAAAATCGTTAGAGCCGTTTTTTAGATAAAATTAATTTGACCCGCTTTGACCCAAAAATGACCCACTAATCGAAAGTTCTCGAACATGTGACCCAGCACAATAGTCTTCTCGTGCCCGAAAATAGTCGGATACAAAATTTCGTCAAAATCATTTGAACCGTTTTTTAGATACAATTAGCTTGATCATTACCCAAAATGACTCACTAATTGAATTTTCTCGAACATGTGACCTAGCCCAACAGTCTTCTTGTGCCCGAAAACCATTGGATGCAAAATTTAGTGTAAATTGAGCCGCTTTTTAGATCTTGACCCACAGTGACCCAAAAATGACCCACTAATCGAATTTTCTCGGACATGTGACCTAGCCCAATTATTTTATCATGCTCGAAACTCGTAGGACACAAAATTTAATCAAAATCGTTAGAGCCGTTTTTTAGATAAAATTAATTTGACCCGCGTTGACCCAAAAATGACCCACTAATCGAAAGTTCTCGAACAGGTGATCCTGCCCAATAGTCTTCTCGTGTCCGAAAATGGTCGGATACAAAATTTCGTCAAAATCGTTTGAACCGTTTTTTAGATACAGTTAGCTAGACCATGACCCAAAATGACCCACTAATCGAATTTTCTCGAACATGTGACCTAGCCCAATGGTTTTCTGGTGCCCCAAAACGGTAGGATACGAAATTTCGTCAAAATCATTAGAGCCATTTTTAAGATAAAATTTACATATATATATATATATATATATATATATATATATATATATATATATATATATATATAACCACACACAAGATTTGCTCGTATTAGAATATATGATACACATACAGTGTAAGGATATAATCTGTAATCATGATAAAAATCTGATTATGGAAATATTGGTATATTTTTACATTTTGAGCTGCCCTGAATCTGTTTTTGCTATTTTTACAATGAATCCATATGTATGTGTGGATATATGTGTGTATATTAAAATTTCCTTATGTTTTTAGGTCCCTAGGTCTCAAAGTTGAAAATTAGGATCTAACTTCTTATTTATTGTTATGTTACTATTTATTTGAATCCACAGTATTCTGTAAAGAGCTTGAAAAGTCATATGGAACCACTCCAGATTTTTTTAAGTAACTGTATTTAAATATTGATTGTATTATATATCTCTCTTAATTTGACTAAGAAATTTGTAATACATGTATAAACTAACAATTTGCAGACAAAACTTAAAACCTGGAAAAATATCTTGTATGTTATTAATATTTTAATAGCCTTGATTATATCTCACTTATTTAATTGTATCGCAACAGACACGATATAACGAGGGGTCATTGCATAATCCATGAATTCAATATCAAGTGTAAATTAAATCCTTTGACAAAATCTGAAAGTAGAAAAGTAGTGACTACTTTTCAAAAATAGTTTGCAGTCACTACTTTTTAAAACAAGTAGTTGTAATTAAGTACATTTTCAATAAAATAGTTGTAGTTTGTTACAGTAAAAAAAAATAGTTTTTCCGACCCCTGACCATTCAAAAATTTTGTATTTTTCCTAAGTTTTTCAAACAAAGATTTTTTTTTTTAACTAATTTTTTACAAAAGTGCACTTTTAAAACTATTAATAAAGCAATATAGGCTATATTGCTTTATTACATTAGATTTTTTTTTAATGTGATTTTCTGTAAAACAGATAGGTTGTGCTGCTACCAGTATAAATGGAAGCATTACTTATTTATTTGAGTTTTAAGCATTTTTCTGTTTATTTAAGTAATATCCAGTTCAAAGAGGAATAAGTAAACAGACAAACTCTTTTTTAAGAAAATTCAAAATTAACAAAAATGAAAGGCCTGCCACACTAAACTGGGAATCAGATAACAGATAAAATAAGTAAGCTCATTAGCTCATTATAGCAAGACTCTCTGACCTAATAAAATGAAATCAAGTAGTTTTTTTATTGTGAGTATGATTGATTCATTTTAATAAATGTTTTGCATTTTGAAACCTGTAGAAGATCAACCAGAGCTATTTGCAGAAGATAAATAATTAAAAATTTAATTTAATAAGATTTCAGTACATAATTATATACATCATTGTAAAAGATTATCACAAACAATAATTGCAGATATGTTTGGTTAAATTTAGTTAACAACAAACAATAAAAGTGTATACTTGTAAAGTGATAAAGCATTAAATTATTTAGTCACCATATGTTACCAATTGAATGAGCTTAATTTAAGTGTGAATTAATAAGAACATTCTACTATAACTGGTAATAGAAAAATCAGTAGCAATAAAATCAGAAATAATAGCAAGTATAATAGTGTGATAGGAAAAGTAGCAGCTCTAGTAATAACAGTAGGAATAATAATAAAAGTATTAATAGCAACAATGGTATACTAGTGACAGTTATGGCAATGTTAATAGTAGTCATCTTAGCAGTAGCAGTATAATAAATTATATACTGTATTTACTCGCATACTTCTCACTTTCTTTCTTTCTTTTTTTTTTTTTTTTTAATGCCAAAAGTAGAGGATGTGAAAATTATGCAGCCTTTTATTATTATTATAATTCATATTCACTTTATTTGGAAGAAAACAAAGCAATACAAAAAATGTCAATGTGTAAGATGAATAAAATATTTTAATAAATAAATTAGTAGCAGTAAATGTGGTGTATTACAGTTTCAACTGTTTTTAGAGGACATTCTAGCCAGAAAGAAAGAAAAAAATCTTTATTTAGTTTCAGAAAAATGGATAGGGAAAAAAAGCTACACAAAAGAATACTGGAAGAAGTTGAAGCTTTTATAAAAATATCAATGTACCCTTTTTAAAAAAAAATTCAGTAAAACATATTAGTTTCTTAGCTAATTAATGTTAATTCTCAAATTTGGAATCACAAAATATCCTTCTTATTAGTTTTACTTTCTCTGATACATATATTTGTAATTGCTAATATCAAACAAATATTTCATTTAGTTATTTCACTTCCAATACCCCTGCAATTTTTTTTAATTTAGAAAAGACCAGTAGGGATTCAAATGCAGGCCCTTAAGTATGGTACTAGAAAATAAACTTATTAACTTTTATAAAATAATATACATTTGCTAGAAATTTAAACATTACATTAACAAAGAAAGAAAGAAAGGGAAAATAAATGTAAAGTGGCAAAAGTCTTTAAACTCTGCACTGAAACTTTCCTTAAAAATATATTACAAATTTGATTTTCTGAACTTAAACTAACAAATATCAGCAACTAAAATTGATTAATCTTCAACAGATAGATCTATCTCAGAGCCAGGCTAAAAAGTTAGGAGCCTCTTTTAAATTTAGGTTATTTCACATTTTGCCAAAAATGTTCCTTTTTTAAAAAGAATAAGAAAGTTTGGCACTGAAGTACTGTACTGAAAATTATGCAGTAACACGTACCTTTAGTACAATCTACTAATAAAAAGCATTCCATAAAGTGGTAGCAGCCACTAAAAATGAAAAAAAAAAATGTAGCACTATGACCTATGAGGAGAAAAATTTGGATGGTTAGAAAATGACTACTAATGTTGTAGTGGACTAGCAACTCTCTCATAAAGGCAGTCGTTGTTTTGATTGTGAACGTATTGTCAATATAACATTTTTGTGCAAGCAGCAACATCTGTAGACTATTTTACTCTAACTTTCGATGAATGCATGTGAACTTCGGAATTTGTGAGTTTCCTGCACTTTGCAGCTGTTTTATGTGAATTTTAGCTTTCTTGGTCGATTGGCAATAATATTTAAGGAGAAACAAGTGTGTGTAGCAGTGGATTTGGTTGCATCTCGCCCTCAGTGGTACAGGAAAATGAAGCTTGCGAATTAAAGACCTTGTTTTGTTGATGTGCAGCTTGATTTGAATAGAAGCAAGCATGGTAAGAACAATTTAGTTTGTTATTACAAAATAAAGTGATTTCGGCGGCCACGGTCTGTCATTATTATAGGGGGTTTAGTGCAGCTGTAAGGAAGTTTGAGAAGGATTATGCATCACATTCGTGGATATTTCTAGTGTAGTGAAGTAGTTATCGAAGTGTCTCATCAAACGTCAAGCTGTAAATAGAAAGTTTTATTTTTTCATCTGATTCAAGTAACTGTATTAGTGTATAGTGAAATATATTTTCTTAGTTGGCTTATTCTAATAGTATTTATTAGTACAGGCTAAATTCCGGTAGTGAGACTCATCCATCAATCTCGCCCTTTTGATTTTCAATAAAATATTTGTTATTTTACCTTAAAAATTGAGTAGTTACTGAGCTAGTCCAGGGTTATCATGAACCTGCTTTTCACTATGTCTCCTTGATTAGTAAAAAATTAAAAATTTTGCAGACATTTTAAAACTGCAATTAAATTATAATGAAATTTTAATTTATGTTTTAAAGTATGATTCTAGTCTCATTACTTATGAAGTATCAAAGCAATGTTTATGATTTTTCTGTTTATTAAGCTCATTATTACGACTGCAGCATTTACACCCTTTTTCTCACTTTTAAGACTCATTACCATGAGTATAGCATTTATTCCATAAATTATGATGTATATCACTAAAGTTTCTAGCAAGCATCACAATTTTTTTAGGCGTCATGGCTACCTGTATACTATATTACATTTACTGTTTACAACTACTCTTGGAGCAGATGAAAAGAGAAAAAGAAAAGTAAATCATAGAAACAAACTAAAACTTGTCAAGTGCATCCTAAAAATGAAAAATTCCAAGCCATTTGCAGTTGGATATACATGAAATCACACTTCATTAAGTCAAACTGATTTATTTAATGCAAAACAACCCGTTTTTTAGAAACTCCCTATAAAGTAAGATGTATGAAAAATACATAGGGGAAGGAGGCATAAATTCTGCGAGTAAATACAATACTGCTGTACCTTATATAAATTATCCAATCTGTGAATGACTGCTTTTTCTGAGTGTTTACAAATTGTGCAATCCTACTAGAGGTTTGCACAGGCACGGCCAATTTTTTTTATTAGACTCAAGCTGGACTAGGACTTATTTTTTTCTGTAGACTCGGGCCACACTGGACCTGATCTTCATTCTTTCTGGGCCGAACCGGATCTGGACTTCACTCTTTTCCCTGAGCCTGTGTTGGACTGGCATTTTATTTATTTATTTATTTATTTATTTGTCTAAAAATTAATAGTGATGATGTACTTTTGTTTAACAAAACCTTCAGAAATTGTATTTGGTTTAATTAATTACAGAGAAATATTTTAAAATATCCATATTTTGTTATGTCTAGAGCTTTAAAATTATAATTTTTGTTAATTATCTTATCTTTCAACCTAAACTACATTGATAAAATCTATCCAGAAATAAGTGTGCTTTTAAGGAATTTTAATTGTTCAGAAATATCAGCCAAGGATTGTAAAAATTGAGTCCGGCTGTGCTCGGGCTGAACTTTTAGCTTTTATATGGCCCTGCACTGAATTGATTAAATTTCATGACAGGCCAAGCCAAACTTTTAACTTTTAACTTTTATTTGTCAATAAAGTTTTTGTATGGGCTGGAAGTTTCAGCATGTGCAAACCTTTGACCCCTACGCCTTTGTATATTTCTAAATATGCTTAAATATGCAATTTTAATTATCTCCAGACTTCACAAACGTAGAGTTTTGAACCATCATGTTTTGCATAAATGCATATGGCTGATTAATGATATTTCAGAATATTTATTTATTCCAAAGTATCTAATAATCTAAAAAGTAACTATAGGGTTGTGAAAAAATTCCTGAGCATTTTCTTGTATTACTGAAAAATTTGTGTAGAAATAAAACATACTGGCAAAATGTTTCAACGTTATTTTAAAGAGAATTTTTTGATTTTTTTAAATTTATGTTATTTTTAGATCATTCAAATGAACTGTCAGGTTGACAAATCTGAGCATTTTCGACACCAAGTTTTTTTAACATTTAATTAAGGTATTAAGGCTGCCGAAGCTGCTTCTGAGATTTGTACTGTACATGGTGAAGGCACAATGAGTCAAAGTATCACCCACTGTTGGTTTTTGCAGTTCAAAAATGTGAATTTTGATCTCAAGGACATACAATGCACTGGTCGACCAATTTGAGTTCGATGAAAAATGATTGAATACCTACTTCATGAAAATCAATGTCAAACAACTAGAGCAGACAAATTAAGATAAAAAAAAAACTGTGCTGAACCACCTTTACTCAATGAGCAAGGTTCAGAATATAAGAAAAACACTCCTGAATATTCCTCAACCCAATATTTTCTTATACAAAATCAAAATATAGTAATGATGCAACTGCATTTAATAATTTAAGCTTAGTAGCAACTATAAATTTTGAATATTACATGTTTTCATTGATAAGACTGAGGGATATTAAATGTTATTAATTGCACCTATATAAAAAAGCAAGTAAAATGTGAAGTGATAAAATAAATTATAAAAACACACATTTTGAAGTCATGCAAAACAGATATGATCAAAAAGAATTATTGAAATAATGAAACAAAAGTGAGGAAATAAAATTTTTTTAACATACATTTAAAAAAATTATTAAAAAGCATTCAAGTCAAGGGCTCATGCCAAGACCAGAGGTCAATTATGGCACCAATGACTATTACAAATAACTGATCTACAAAGTCAAATAAAATTTTAATATGTTATCAATTAACAAGAAATTGGAATCTTACATTTTAATGATGGAAATATTTGAAATAATAATTAAAATGAACAGACAAGATAAAAGAAAATATACCTAAAAAGGATTTATATGGATTTTAAAAAATCCTAAGACCATTTATTAACTGTATCTGTCAAAGATGTGTACAATTGCGATATTACAGTTGCATAGAAGTACACAAAATAGACAAAATCAAAATGAAATAGATTTTAATAAAAAATGTCTAAACATGAGGCACAGATGCAAAATGCCTTATAATTAAAAAATAATATTTAGGAATAATAAAGCTTACAATTATATTTCAATTAAATTCCATGCAGAAAAAACAAAAATGGCATGCTATAAAAAATGACATCAACATGCATAAAATGTCTGATAATCCATGCACAAATTTCTGCCTTTCGTTGAATAAATTGTTTAAAAAGAATTAAGAATAGAGGAAATTCTGTTAGTAGAAAGATGAAGAAATGAAGAACAATAAAAATATTCAGAAATACTTACAGCTGCCTTCCCCTATTCAAATATTGAAACATGAAAGGAAAACAAACAGAAACAAAATTAGAATATTTGAAGTGCATGGACTGAATAGAATGCAACATAATTTTTAAAATATTTATATATATAACAATAACATACATGATATTACAGAAGGAAGGTATTAAAAAAAATCAGCACCAAAATAATTGTGTATAGCTCAAATGATATAAAATCAATAGATATAATTTAGGATTTTGAGCCCGGCTGAGTAAAAATTATAACAATACATCAACAATAAAATTTCGGTGAAGGATATCATGTTTCTCATATTTAATTTTCCTGGGCATGCATTTTTAAACAATAAATGCAAATTTTAAATAAATGAAGGGAAACAATAATGATGCTTCAAAGCAATATTCTTCATAATGAAATTTCAATACTTGAATTTCGAATGAATTTTATGTTTATGAATATTCAGTTTATATCTTTTATCACTTCTAGGGAAAAAATATATTATTTTAATTTTTAAAAAAAGTAATAGTTGCAATTTAACATCTACAACTTTATTAGAAAAGTGAAGAAAGTATAGTGAACAACTAATTTTTCAGAGGTTTGGGATGTTCAGCGCTTTGATCCAGTTTCAGTCAACTTAGGAGAATTCAAGAAGAAAAAAAAAACAATAACATTCTGTGATAAGCAACCACAGCAGTAGTTATTTTCAAGTCACTAGTCTGTCATTTTCAAGTAACTTTCTGATTTTATTCTCACAATAAAATAAACGTAAATATAGAATTGAAAGTGAAATTAAAGGAGAAAAGCTGTTGTGTTGTTATAACTATTCTAGAATTTTCTTTGTGTCAAATCTACACACAACAGAAAGATAAAATTACAGTAACAAATTTAAAACTTATAAAAATTTAATTTATATAAAATCTATTTTTTAGTATTTGATTTCATGACTTGTAGTTTAAAATTTCTATAATGAGCAAGGCAAATTTGTTTTATTTAAAGAGGGCGATGGCACAAAAAACTTTTTTGAGCTACTGTTTATTTTATAAAAGCCCCCCCCCCCTCACAAAAAAAGAAAAATTGTTTAATCTTATGGGTAGATTTTTTTTTTTTTAATTGCTGCTATAATTTTTTTATTTAAATGCTGTAAAGGTTGTTTCAATCTTATATTATATTTTAAAACAAAGCAAAAAAACTACAATGCATATTCCAAAGGTATAAAATACAATTAAAAAAATAAGTTTGTAAAAGAACTGTTTACATTTAAAACTTATAAAAATTTAATTTACATAAAATCTATTTTTTAGTATTTGATTTCATGACTTGTAGTTTAAAATTTCTATAATGAGCAAGGCGAATTTGTTTTATTTAAAGAGGGCCATGGCACAAAAAACTTTTTTGAGCTAGTGTTTATTTTATAAAATTCCCCCCCCCCCCCTCACAAAAAAAAGAAAAATTGTTTAATCTTATGGGTAGATTTTTATTTTTTTTTAATTGCTGCTATAATTTTTTTTATTTAAATGCTGTAAAGGTTGTTTCAATTTTATATTATATTTTAAAACAAAGCAAAAAAACTACAATGCATATTCCAAAGGAATAAAATACAATTAAAAAAATAAGTTTGTAAAAGAACTGTTTAAATTTAAAAGACAACGCAGATGAAAAATAATGCTGTCAAGATCATGATAATTACTGTCGCAATAAAGTTTCGGAGGAAATTCAGAAATTCCACGTAGATTTTGGCAGGAAAAACCGATTTGGCACGCTGCCTCTACCTGATGGTGGGTAAGTGATGTTAGCATCAAGAAAAGGTTGCCAATCATTCGTCTACTCTAGTATTAAAGGTCTATGGTTTGTACGCACATTTAATTTTTGTTTCCATAAGTTAGTTCAAGTAAAAAAAATGAAAAAAAAAGTGCAGAAATCATTGAGTTTAGGAAAGGAGATGGAAATTTTTTAAAACGTAGATGATGGTAGAGTGAAAAAAAATCTGAAATTGCTCAAAAATTTGGAATTGCTAAAAGCATATTATCGACCATTTTTAAAAATCAGCAAAAAATTTAATGTGTTTGTGTTGTAAATTAGTTCGAACCATCTCGTAAATGAATGAGGAATGCTAAGGGTGAAGAGATGGAAATAGCACTTATGAGGTGGATAAGAGAAATAAGAGTACAAAACGTTCCTCTCACCAGAGCAATTTGGCAAGAAAAAGCTTGCTTTTTTGCTAATGCTCTTAATGTGAGAGATTTTCAGTGCTTGTCTGAATGGTTGCAAAGGTTTAAGGATAAACATGGAATAACTTTCAAAAGAGTTTGTGGAGAAGAGGGCAGTTTAAACATGGAAACCATAGATGATTTTCTGAGAAACAAATTGCCTACGATTTTCAAAAACTATGCATTACTTGACACATACAATGCTGATGAGACTGTGATTTACTGGAAAGCATTCCCTACTTACACCTTATGCTTAAAAGAACAGAAATGTTCTGGAGGAAAATACAGTATGGAGAGGCTGACAGTTTTGGCAGCCTGTAATATGGAGGGGAGTAAAAAGTTGCCTCTGTTAGTCATAGGGAAGTCATCACATCCAAAGTGTTTCAAATCACTAAAGACATTATCGATGAAATATGAGCTTACGTATAAGGCATGGATGACTTCAGAAATTTTCACCAAATGGGTAAAAAAACTGGATAAAAATTTCCAGCAACAAGATAGAAAAATATGTCTGCTTTATAAAAATGTTAGAAAATATATAATAAGTGACGGGATAAAAATTTGTAAATGTCAAACAAAAAAATGTTTGACTTCTTTTCTTATAGAAATGCTTTTAAAATTTCGAAGCACATCAGTTAGAACGTTCAAATTAACCACATAATATTGTGTTGATCCAACTTAGACATGGAAGACTTACAGAAAGCCTACAGAAGATTATTAAACATTAAGAATAAAGTTTAGCATTAATAAAAAGTACGGAAAATATTGTAAATTATGGAGAATTGAATTTAGAATATAATCGATTTACAAATAAAACTTTTTAAATAATTATTATTGATATTTTTGATAATAGATAAATTATTTAGATGAGAAATTTATTATTCATTTAAATGTAACAACACGGAAGTGAAAATAATAGTCAAATTACATATTTATTATTTAGAAATTTAATGAGATCATTAAAAATTATGTAAATTTTAAAATGCAAACTTTATATTTAAATGATGAGTGAAAATTTAGAAAAATGTTATTTCATAACACAGTTCTTCTTGTAATAGAAGGTAAAAGTCCTTAATAAGTGGCTGAATGCATGTACCAAATATACAAGTATAAGTCATTCGGTTTTAGTTCTCACATGCTTTTCTATTATCCAATCCATTAAGATAAATGGATATTAATGAAAATCATTATCATGCTCTTAAAACAATCTTAATACACTTTTTGATTTGTGTAATAAAACATTGATATTTTGAAGGCTTCTATTTTCATAGGAATCTACTAATCTAACATTTAAAGAACTACATAAAAATATTGATTTTTTAAGCACATTTTTTATTTTCTGTTGGGCCACATTCACCATAGCACTGGGCTGATTGGATAGCCCCTGGCAAATATTTATTGGTGTTATGTCAACAAATGAATACAGAATTTCAACAAAAATGATGATAATGATTACAAAAGGAATGAAATAAGGATTATAAAATTCCATTTTTACATACATGAACCAAGTTAAGTTAAATGAAAGAGTGTAAATATAAAAGCAGGATAGACAAAGAAAAAGAAACACATAATGAAAATTCGCTAAAATTTTTCAACAATTTTGAGAAAAATATATTACAAATATGAACATTTTAAATTAAAACAGTACTTTTATTTCTCAAAATTATAATTTAAAAGTTTGCATGCTTGAAATACCTGAAATGCAGAATAACGTCCAGTTTTGCGAGGTCTATTATAGGATGGTAGATAACGTCTGATGGGATCCAATTCATTTATATGTAAAAGTCCATCAACTAAGATTTAAAAAATAAACTTGTTAGTGACTATTAAATTTGAAATAAATATATAAATAATTTCTTAGATAAATATACTGAAAGCATTAACAATATCAGGTACTTTAAAGTAAAACATAATGATAATACACATATAATATAACTACACTTGAATAGAAGCCAACTTATACAACCATTACACTATCATCACCTCCCTCCCCATTCTACACACACGCCCTAGTTACTCTATGGACTAGTTCTAAGTTCTTTATGAGATTCAAGAATATCAAAGATAATACTCATATACTTGAAAATGAAAAAATCAATACAAAGGGAAAAATTTATTGAATTGGCTATAGCAAAAATTTTCAGACACATAATAATAATGATAAAAATCTGCTTATTTAATAGATAGGTGTTTCACTCTTGCTCTACAAATAGGTAACAGTTTTCCACCCAGCAAAAATTTCTTGTTGCCAGTAAAAAACATTTGTGAATTTTAAAGACAATTATATTTATATGCACAAATATATACAGTTGGAATTTCAATAAACTTTATTTTTTTCAAAATCAAAAATGTATTTTTTTTTATTTTGTGAAATTGATCCAGAAGATTGGAGTTTCAATGTACTAGCATTAAATCATCTACAGTTTATTATTTAATCTGCAGTCACTTTTCATCAATTAGATTCCTAAACCATTTTATAACGTCATCTAACATACAAAAAATCAATTAATGCTAAGATATTCTAATAGTAATTTTTTTAAAATATGAATTTAAACTTTTTCATGTCAGCTTGTGAGGCTTGGAAGACATAAATTCATTCATTTGATTGATAACAGCTTTTTTTTTTTTTTTTTTTTTTTGTCACAGTAAAAAAAAAAAAAGTTTTGGTCTTGTGAATTATAATTTTTTTCTTCTTCTTCATGGTCCAATTTTGTTTTGGGTTGTTTCAGACTAATGAATAACCAATCATTTCAAGCACAGAACTGCACTGAGCTACACTATTTGTGTGAATTATTTTGAGGCGTAGGAATTGGATTCAATAATATTGATGCCTGTGCTGACACTGCCTAATCGCATCAAAAATGGTTGCTTTAGTAGACTTCGGTGAAAAAAAATAGTAGCATTTGTAAAAAATAGTAGCCAAAATAGTTTCAAACTTACTTAAAAAGGGGAGGGGGGAGAATCCTTATTTACCATAAAAATAATGCAACTGTTTCATGAAAACCCGCATCTTATTCTTCAGTTTATGCTACACACCAAATTTACCACTTTTTGTACTTTTAATGTAAAAACACACATTAATTATTAAAAAAAAAGGAAAGAAAGAAAGAAAGAAAAAAGAAACTTTATCATCTGAGATATAGGAGCAAAATGCAGTTCTGTTTTCCCAAACTGAATTGAATCTATGATTGCCTTGTACTTGGGGATTGCTGTGAGGTTAACTGAAAACAAGAAAACTTTTATTGTATGTTATTAACGATGTTTGGTATCTTTGCACTACATTTAGATTAAAAAAGTTTTTTTTTTTTTTTTTTTTTTTTTTTTTTTCAAATGGAAGTTTTTACAGATTTTTAAAATTGATTAAAATTGAATGAAAAACTTAAGAAATTGATATGGAAATATTACATTGGTATATTGCATTTTAAAAAAAGGAAAAAGTTGACAGTTCTGGGACTGATGAAAAATTTGTTTTTTACAAAAACAGTAGCTGAGACGGAAAATAGTCTTCTTTTGAAGGTTTCTGGGCTAAAATAGTAACCATAGTCGCCTGATGCTGAAAATAGTTGCTTTTAGTAGCATTTTAGTTGCAAACAGCAGCCCTGAGATGCAGATAAATGAATGTTGTTACTTCTATTTGTTCTTAACAATTTGATTAATAAATGCAGCTGATTCAATAAACCAGAGATGTAAGTGGAGTTTATTTTACTAGAATAGCCTCTGGGACCCAGTTGTTGTTTGTTCAAAAATTCTTAAAAAATGCTTTTAAAAATACAGGGTGTCCGAGAAAGATCCGTACAACTTCAAAAATTTATTGAAAAAGAAACAATAGGGTAACAGCCAAACTAATTACGACATTAGATAGAATAACTCAAAAAGTTTTTTTCTGCAGTATGTTTCTGACCATAGATGGCGCTACATGTCATGCAAAGGAATATTAAAGCATTTTAGTTATTTCAATGGCGGATCGCGTGAAGAAAGCACAATGTGTTGCGTGGTTTATCGAAACAAAATCCGATACGCAAACACAACGGAATTATCGAACGACGTATGGGGAATCGCCACCATCTCGGTCAAGCATTCGTGAGTGGTATCACAAATTTATGACAACGGGTAGTGTGGAACATAAAAAAGGATATGGTCGCCCTAGAACTAGCGAAGAAAGTGTGGAACGAATACGTGAAACATTTCGTAGGAGCCCTACAAAATCAGTTCGACAAGCATCCCGGGAGCTACAAATGCCAAGATCCACTGTACACGATGTGCTTCATAAACGATTGCGACTTACAGCCTACAAAGTTCAGATTCTGCATGCGTTACAACCGGGTGATTATGCGTAGCGTTATGGATTTGCAGTTGACATGCTGCATCGTTTGGATGCCGATGAACATTTTCTGAAACGAATACTGTTTTCCGATGAATCAACGTTTCATGTGTCCGGAATGGTCAATAAACATAACGTTCGATTTTGGGGATGGTCCTATTGCATGGCCACCCCGGTCTCCTGACCTAACACCACTGGATTTTTTCTTTTGGGGTTATGTTAAAGATACTGTATACCGAACGAAAGTTAACAGTCTCGAAGAATTAAAGCAAAACATCCAAACAGCTGTAGCTACTGTTTATGTTAGCATGCTGAAACGGTCGTGGATGGAATTGGAATATCGTCTTGATATTATTCGTGCTACGAAAGGGTCTCATGTAGAAATTTCCTAAGGTAATAACTTAAGTTATAGGAAAAAAAACTTTTTGAGTTATTCTATCTAATGTACTAATTAGTTGCGCTGTAACCCTATTGTTTCTTTTTCAATAAATTTTTGAAGTTGTACGGATCTTTCTCGGACACCCTGTAGATCCTTTTGAAAATAGACAGTAGGATTATTCTTTAATTCTACTGTGAACTAGCAAGTCTTTAAATTTAATTCAACTCTTGCTTTGAACACAAAATTAGCAAAAGTAATTTTGAAATTATTGTTGATGTTTGGTAAATTTAATTTTGAGTTTTTAATTTTAAAAATACTATCCTTATAAAATTTTATTATGAGGCTGAAAAATGTATGTAATCAATATCTTTCTCACGCACAAAATATTAATTTTCACAAATCATGTTTTAAAATGGCATATTTAAAATGCTAATTAAGATTGAGTTTAAAAATGATTTATGTAATAATTGAGGATCCAATGTTTAAAAAATATCTCTCAAAATGAAATTTAGTCAAAAACACTGCATTTTATTATTTAAGTTAGGAGCATCATATGAGCAAGAGTTAAACTTATGATCAGGTTAAACAAGCACTGATAATTATAATTACAAAAGTCCTTCCGGCCTGTACCGGGAGGAAAAGGTAGCTTTCCTATATCTTCATTTTAAAATTTTAGCTAATGTTATTCGAAACAGCAAGCTAAAATGCAAAGAATCTGATTACAGGAGATTCGTTAATACTGAATTTGAATAAAAAATTGGTTAACTATTGCCAAGTTGGCTTCATTTATGAAGACTTATTTTGGTCGCCAAATTTGGTGATATTTCGCCAAGTGTTGCCAAGTTTGGCGAGAATTTGGCGCTAATGGATATGAATATACAGTTTTATGCGTATGATTGGAAAATGATTACAACAATGAAAGATAATAAATTGCGAGAAATCGCGTTCACTAAAACTCATAAATTAATCTTTGGATTTTTGTAATGTGCTGTATTGTTTCAAAATGTCAGCCACCCTAGAATTTCAAACGGCTCTATCTCAGTCATTTTTTAAGATAGAGATAAAACAAAAAAGGCTCTGTAATCTTTTTATCAAGGCCTAACACTTAAACAAAAAATAAATTTAAATTTTTAACTTTTTTGTATATTTATTTTAATTTTAAATCTTTCAGTGGCCGTGATTTTGAAACAAGATGGCAGACCAAGTTGGCCAACGAACTTGGTCGAGGCATTGGTGAGCTTAATACACACAATTAGTTTCATCCTAATTGATTTATAAATTCAAGTGTTATCGTATGACATAGATCAGATATATATATATATATATATATATATATATCCAGAGCTGGGCAAAATACATCGAAAAACTCTTTTCGATACAAAATACATTGGTTTAAGAGCCTAAAATACAAAATACTTTCCAAATTTTCAAATTCCAAAATACAAATTACATGTATTTTCAAAATACATTCAAAATACAAAATACATTAATTTTAATTTCAATTATTGTGCACTATCTTACACAGAAATGTTTTAATTCCAATGTCATGTTATAAATTTTTATCTGTTGTATGAATAGGTCAGTAACCCCCCAAAAAATCCCTGACGGCTTGGCCTACATGCACAGGTAGATTTCTTAGACGCAGACCGTGGGGCGCCTGTTTATTGGGAATTGCAGAAGAATTAACCTTTTTGCTATGATGCGGCAGTTGGGACCGCCCACTCTGAAATCTTGCTGTGTCACTAGGCGGCGTCGGCAAGGATCTTTTTTTTTTTTTGTCTGTAAGGGTTGGTTCTACAAAAAACTTGCAATATAAAAGTTGTAAATAATATTAAAAGGATTTATAATAAATTTAAGCGGATTTTATATCTTGTGAATTGACGAAGTTATGAATTTTTTTTCTGAAACCCCTATCCCCACCCCCCTCCTTTGAGGCCTTTTTTAATGATATCAAAAATCTGTCATACATAAGTTTTCGGCCCTTTTCCTAGAAGTAATAATAACTTTAAACGGATTTGATAAGTATCATAATTAAGAAGTTATGTTTTTTTTCTGTTTTCCTAAAAGCCGATTTTTGTAATGTGCTGTATTGTTTCAAAATGTCAGCCACCCTAGAATTTCAAACTGCTCTATCTCAGTCATTTTTTAAGATAGAGATAAAACAAAAAAGGCTCATACATAAGTTTTCGGCCCTTTTCCTAGAAGTAATAATAACTTTAAACGGATTTGATAAGTATCATAATTAAGAAGTTATGTTTTTTTTTCTGTTTTCCTAAAAGCCAATTTTTGTAATGTGCTGTATTGTTTCAAAATGTCAGCCACCCTAGAATTTCAAACTGCTCTATCTCAGTCATTTTTTAAGATAGAGATAAAACAAAAAAGGCTCATACATAAGTTTTCGGCCCTTTTCCTAGAAGTAATAATAACTTTAAACGGATTTGATAAGTATGATAATTAAGAAGTTATGTTTTTTTTCTGTTTTCCTAAAAGCCGATTTTTGTAATGTGCTGTATTGTTTCAAAATGTCAGCCACCCTAGAATTTCAAATTGCTCTATCTCAGTCATTTTTTAAGATAAGAGATAAAACAAAAAAGGCTCTGTAATCTTTGTATCAAGGCCTAACACTTAAACAAAAAATAAATTTAAATTTTTAACTTTTTTGTATATTTATTTTAATTTTAAATCTTTTAGTGGCCGTGATTTTGAAACAAGATGGCAGACCAAGTTGGCCAACGAACTCGGTCGAGGCATTGGTGAGCTTAATACACACAATTAGTTTCATCCTAATTGATTTATAAATTCGAGTGTTATCGTATGACATAGATCATATATATATATATATATATATATATCCAGAGCTGGGCAAAATACATCAAAAAACCCTTTTCGATACAAAATACATTGGTTTAAGAGCCTAAAATACAAAATACTTTCCAAATTTTCAAATTCCAAAATACAAATTACATGTATTTTCAAAATACATTCAAAATACAAAATACATTAATTTTAATTTCAATTATTGTGCACTATCTTACACACAAATGTGAACCTGGAGTGGTTTTGGGTTCTGGAAGTCATGATCGGTGTAGATCCGAAAAAATTTCCCGGAAATTTCAACATAGGGAAGAATGTAATAATAGGTAGTATTTCTTACACCCATATAAACTATGTTTATCTTTTTTATGAATTTCTATTCGTACGCAAATGTTTGAGTTATCATTAATATCCTTAATCCATTTTCCATGGCTTAGAGATTTACAAATCTGAAAATTACTATACAGACAAATCTGCTAGAACAGAATCGTGTAGGAGTGAAAAAAAAATCATTATAGACAAGTTCTCATCTTTTGTGGTACATCACCTGCTGTAAATGCATTATATTCTTTTCACACGTATTATTACATTCATTTTGCATCAATCAACGCATTTTTCCTTTTAAGATAGGATTCCATTATAGACAGGTTTATTTTCACAGGTTTCCATGTACTTTAATTTTATTGCCTAGAAATATACGTACTATTCTTCAAAAAGTATAAATTAAAATTTTTAACTAAGAATAATGGCAATTTAAAAATATATGCATTTTTTGCAAAAATTGGTAAACCAGGTCAAATTTTACTGCTTTTTATACGGGACAGGCCAGACCAATCATTTTATTCGATCTGGGTCGAGATCGGACCTGAAAATTTCTTCCCGTCCTGACCTCTAGGAAGAATGGCTCGGTTCATAAAAAATAAATCTTACCCTGCCCGGACCGAGTCTGCTTCAAAAAGTAATGCCCAAACCAGATCCAGTCTTACACTACTAACATAGTTTAAAAATGCAATACCAGGAAAACTCTGGACTATCCTATACTTGTGTATCACAGGACAAAATTTTATAATTCCCAAAGCAACATTAAGAATTATAAAAGCATTTGTTATACCCATTCAGCAAAAATGTTTCGGTCAAAGATAAAAATCCTTATCATACCAGATTGAAAAAAAAAAAATGTTTATATTAACTTCTAGAAACGAATTCAAAGACTTAGACAAAACAGACAAGCATGTATTTTCCTGTTGCGAATCAGTAATTTGCGGTTTAAACACAAGTGGTTTAAACCAGCTTTAAATCTTTTACGAACTGTTTGAAAAATCGAGAAATGTATTTTGAGTATTTTGAAAATACAAAATATACATGGAAAAATCATTTCAAAATACATTACTAAAATACTTTCGTTTTATCTGATTAAAATACAAAATACAAATGTATTTTGAAAATGTACTTCAAATACATGTATTTTCGATACTGCCCAGCTCTGTATATATCTGATCATATATCATTAGATATATATATATATATATATATATATACATATATATATATAAAAATCAACATTTGAACGGAGGGTAGTTTTGGGGTCTGACCATGATCAGTGAAAATATACCGAAATTTTTCGGAATTGCTTTCCTCCGAACGGCTGCAATAGGTAGCTTTATACTTTTTTGTATTGAAAGCTACCTAAAAGTTTAATCTTTTTTTTTTTTTGCCCCCAAAATATTGTACGTGCATATCATTACATACTTTAATTTCAAATACAAAATACTAAAAAATAATTAAATGCAAACCTAATAACTCAGACATAATGTACAATGCCTGACCATATAAAAATAAATTATCTGCATCCCCTTCATCACTAGGAATTCTCTTTTGAGATCCCGGCTCTCTTTTTTCAGCTTCAATACATAATGTGGGTACATAAAAATACTTTGGAACTACAGCATCTACAGGAAAAACAAGAATTAATAAAATAAATAGACAAAAAATAAACAAATAAATAAACAAACAAAATAATTAAAAAACTGACTTATTTATCGGATTTTAGTTATGTGTAAGAATGTTGAAAATTAATATAGTAAAGAAAGCCGACTTATGTAGTTTTTGAAATCACCGATTCATTTGTTGAACAGTCGAATTTGGTTAATACGAAAAGCAAGGGAATTATAAAAATGCTAGTATTAACTGTTATTTGTAATATTCATAAGATAATACAAATCTTAAGAACACACACATTATTAACATAATTACTACTATTAATTTCTCTAATTATATCAATGCTAAAATTAATTGCATAAAATACTCAGTACCTTTCTGAGTGACATTTTTTAGATGGATGTTTTCTTTACACAAAATCACATAATGAAGTCATATTGAAGTCAAAGCCTTTAACCCTTTCCGGCGCAGAGTAAGTATGTTTTTAAAATCATGAAATTATAGACTGACACCAGAATTTACCAAAGAATTTATTCGAAAATAAAAACTTGCATATTTTCCTGTACTTTATAAAAGGAAAAATTTAATTAAATATTCTTGGTGCCATTTGTCAGTTTTGGAATTAAAATTAGGTGTCCTTTTTTGTGGACACCGCCCGCTAAAGGGTTAAAAAACTAGAAGCTCCAAAAAACATGCACGACATACAATAATGCAACTGATCCCTTCTCCTTTAAAAAGAAAACTCATCTAACATTACAACAGTCACTGCAATTTACGAGCTATTGATTTCACATATCTTTTTCATTTTAACAGTGCAATAAAAGACATGAAAAGGCTGATTAATATGGCCCAGTGTCCGGTTTTAAAGAAAGAAACAAAGGTTTTTTTTTTCTATACTCCTTCCCTTCCATAGCTCAGTAGTAAATCTTACAAAGGGGCAGTATTTGAAATGTCTTTATCTCCCCTTCTTACTTTCATTCCTTCAAAATCTCAAGACATTCCTTAGCATTTTCTTAGGTGGGTGTTTCCTTGATGATTGAAATTCTGTCTGGTAAATATGAATTGCTACATTTTGACAGGGAGTTGAAGTGTATAAATACTATCGCAGAGTGTTTGATAAGAAAGGGATTTCTTTCCTAACTGTACTCTACTTTTACTATATTAATTGTATCCTGCCGAAATTAAGGGCTTAAATGAGCAGATATTTATCTTGTATTAGCTGTGATCACTTTTTTTTTTTTTTTTTTTTTTTTTTTTGTAAAAAGCATCAAAATCTTAATATAGTTTAAATGATGAATCATTTTTAACGTGGAAATTGCTCATTTTAACCATGTCCTTGTTTTAACTGTGCTCATATTAAACAAATTCGGCTGCATATATTTTTCATTTTTAAATTATCTTCATGCTGAATACAACATTACATAATACATTTTCTCATACAATCATTCTTTCTTTACCTACATGCAACAACTTTCAATACATACAATAAATATAACTATGCCTTTTTCAATAAATGAAAGCAATAGACACTATTGGGGAAACTTCCATATGTATACCTTAATAAATCTATTAGGTTGAGCAAATGTGGGTAGTGTTTAATTTTTATTTAAGATGAATAGCAGACAGAAATGAAACAGAAATAAATTCTCCCACATAATACAACAATGGATTTTTTACATGATTACAGTGCTTTTACTGTAAATGATACAACATTTTCTCTACAACATCGATTCAAAACAACAAGCAACTCTGAAATTTAAAAACACATAAAATGAAAGAAAAGTCTTGCATAGTTTAATATAATCTAATTATCAATACACAAAATCTAGTCTTCTTTTAACTACATGTTTCAAAATGTGTAATAATTTTTGGTAATTGAAAATCTAATTAAATAAATATTTTAAATATTTTACTACTTTTAATACAATATATTGGATGACAGCACAAAATTTTCATAATTTTCTTTCATACTTACTTCCATATCTGTCTATTTTCAATCTTGGATGTAAAAGATGACGATATTTTTTAATTTGTTCATCATTTCCTTTAAATATACCTAAAATAAAAAAAAATTAGCTCTATAATTAGGAAGAAATTTTACAAGTGTATTTAAAATAAATTTTATTTAATAATAATAATAACTAAAAAAAAATGAACAGCTAAAAAAATAAAATGAGGCATTTTAAAATATTTTTTTCTTCTTGGAAAAAAAAAAAAAAAATAGGTGGTTTTGTATGATTGTGGGAACCTTGGGTATATATATATTTTTTAAACCATTAAGGTTTCTTTTTCTTTTTTTAATAAATACATGAGTTTCTATAACTAAGCTGTAATTAGAGAAATATACAGCAATTTTAATATTCAAGGGAGCATATTTATGAGACAAAGTGCTACACAATTAAAGAGAAAAAAAAAAACTTTTCTTTTTTAAAGTAACCAGAAATTAAGAATAAGTAACACACAACAATTATTCAGCTGATTATAATATTAATTCTCACATAGTATCTTTTATAGTTTATTACAATAAAATTCTTCGTATTTTTACTGTAGATAATAAATTAAGATCGGTCATTTCTCTAATAAAATCTAGAATTATTTTGACAATTCTGGCAATATAAAACAGTACATTCATAAAAATCCATGTAGCTTGGGACCAAGGGTTTTGCAGACTTTAGATCATTGCTTTGCTTGCATTTTAAAATCTTATTAGAATATCATACAATTTGACATTTTCCCAACTAAGCGAAAAATATCAAATTTACCAATCAGTATGATTGAGTCAAAATAATGAAGCTTATTGAAAGCTTATTAGTTGTATCTTTATAAAATAACTATATGTTATAAATATTAATAAAAATTACTATATATAATATTGGATGTTTGATCTCTATAAGCAAGGTCCTAATCAAAAGTAAGTTTTCCACCTTCTTCTTCTGATTCAGTATCTGATGAGTGTGCTGAAGACTGCTGTTTCATTTATAATTTATTCATCTGTGGGATGCTAACAAGGAAGGTCTCCTTAAAACGCATACTCAGAAAAATTTGAAAAAAATGCTGATGAAACTACTCATGTATGTAAAAAAGGAACAGTCAAATTTAGCTGCGGAATCCCAGTAGAAAATATGGAAAAAAATAAAATACTTTTGAGTATTTGGTGTAAAAAGATGCAATTTGGCTAGCAACACTATTTCTTTGCCAAACACAAACAATCGTTTGCAATTTGAGTTCAACATTTTCAATTCTCTGTACGTTTGCAGTAGTATTAATTTAAAATATTCTTTAAATAAGGTTAAATAAATCAGTCACCTTTTTTTCTCTAGACTTATTACCGATTAAATGAAATTTTGCCATTGTTTTATCCTCCATTCTACGATTTTTTCTAATTTAAACGGCTTCACCGGTTATATAAGTAATTTTAAGTGTATTTTAAACGAAAAAGCCTTATGACGAATGCATTCGTTGTACATTTCCATAGCAACATCACTTTTTTTTAAATTGACAATGTCATGCTTATTTTTGAGCTTGAAACAATTTCAATCAATTTAAATTTTGTTTTAAATCATAAAATACGATCGTTAAATTTCATTATAAAATAAATAATACATATATATATACATATAAATCTGCATACAAAACTGTAGTTATAAAAATTTATTTATTAAGTAAGTTAAACTTACTTAAACAAGTTCAGCATGAAAAAGTTTTCCTTAAAGAGTATCTGATATAAAAGCTTATTTTATTTTTTATTTTTATTCCATCGCCAAATAAACGAAATTTTCATATTTTTTTTACATTCGTTATATCAAAGTTCCGCAGCAATTTTTTTTTTATAAACGTATATACCTTCATGAGAAGAACATTCTGTAATTTTTTCAAATTTTTCTGAGTATGCGCTTATGGAGACCTTCTTTGTAAGTAACTGGTACTTCATTGGCACAAGTCACCAAGCTTAGAATTAACTAATCAAATATAGCCAATCTTGATTTATATTTATTCTTATTTTTATTTTTGTCAAGTCTTAGCTGAAATTACAATGTTTATATTGTGAATGACATACAAATTTTGGAGTTGTGGATTTTTGGGAATTGTTAGTAAAACATAATTTATAAACATTTCTGAAAAAAAAAAAGATACATTGAGAGAAAGTAGCTCAATTTCTAAAGGTATTTTTAGCAAAGCAATGCATGACAAAAATATATGTTTTTCTATGCATGTTTACCAGTTCATAAGAGGCATCCTTTTTTAGAGAATATGTTTAAAAAAATAGAGAGTAACTTGATTATATCTACTTTAATGGAATTTTTTAATTTTACATAATGTATGTAAAATGGAGTATAAAAACTATACCGAGTGAAAAAATATCTTTTGATCTTTAAAAAACATGAACACATGTTTTCTTTGGAAACAATGAAGTGTTTGCAAAATCAATATACAGTAACCCCTCGTTATATCGCACCTCAGTATATCGCACATTTGACTATTTTGCCTTGTTTTAGTTTTGCCGTGGTTTAGTCCCCTGATGAACTTAGTTTCTCGAAAAAATATATAAAACTTTTAAGACATCAAAATCTAAGCATATAACTCAAATGCAATTAGTCCATTTTCATTCTTTAATTTGCAGCGGCAAGCAAATAATCAAAGAAAATAAAAAACAAACAACTCTGGATTCTAATTTTGAGAAAATACTATAAAATGTAAGTAAAATGTATACTGTATATGTACGGTTTTGTATATTTTTAACGTTTTACATCTCTTTTGTGTTAAACTTGTAGCTTGTTTGAACTAGCATTAAATCGAAAACCCCATAGCTTAATTTAAGGCTCTTTATTTTTCATTTATAAACACTCTTTTTGCCCTCCTCATTATATTGCACTTTTTTCTTATCTCCCAAGTAGCGTGATATATCGAGGGGTTACTGTATTCTAAAATTTACTTATTCATGCATAAACATAAAAGAAAACTACCAATACCATCTCTGATTATTATTCAGAACTTACGCTAGTAACACAAAGATACCCACAAGCTAATGTTAAATCAATGGCAATGTTCTTTCAAATTTCTTGCTTGCATTTAAATATTCTTTATTTTCACCCATCGCACCCCCGCATACAATATCTGAGATCTATGTTTAACTGAGTACTTTTCTACTTTTCGATTTTGGTTGCAGTTTTTTTTTTTCCTGGGGTAACTTTCACTTTTAAAATTGGTTAGGAAAGTGAAAATGTCTTCAGAAAAAATAATTGCAACTAAAATTGGAAAAGTATGAAAGTACCTGGTTAGACATCAACATTAAAAACTTAAGAAATTGGTCCTTGGTTTAACATTAGTTTATAAGTGTTTCATGTTAATAACATATGCTGTTAACTATATGTTTTAAGAGAGAGAGATTGTTGAGACCTTGAAGCAATAAAATACAATATTTACCATCGAGAATCATGTATAAGAAGAATAATGGCCATTCACATTCAATATTTTCAAATTCCTGGATAAAACAGATAAATTAGTAAAAGAGACAGTCAACTCAGAATACAATATAATAAAAAATACTCAGTAAAAATATTTCACATAACTACATATTTACCATATAAAATGACAAAATTGCTATCACTAAATATTAAAATGCAACATCCGTACTAATATTAAATTAGGAAAAAAACATAAGTCAAACTGGGATAAAGTAAATTAAAATAGAAAAACAGATGAAAGGAATAAGTATACAACACAAGTGACAAAATATAATACACATCAAACACTTGGAAAAAGTATTTGACAAAAATAAAAATTTATAAAACAGAGAAGACAACTATAGATTTGGAACAAAAAATTAGTTATATGACCGCAAAGTTGCAATTTTTTTTCTAAGTATTATGCTGATAATAAAAATTAATGTACTAACTTTTTAATGCAACGCATATTTAAGAATCATGAATAAAATAATAATTTTTGTAGTAAAAAATACTTTTGTGGTAATTGAGACTTAAAATCGCTGTTCAAACAGAAATGATGCATGCTTCGACCAGTGAAAATGCTGTCATATTTAAAAGAAAAATTGTATTGACATTTACAGAACTCAAAAAACAATTGCATTAAATCAGCAGGGGTATGTAACAAGCCTGTTTGCACTACATGAATATAATATCGATACTTTATCTTTCTTATCTGAAAACAAGCTAAAATTGTCAAAATAAGTAAAATGTAGTATAATGGCTCACTTAAAAGGATTTAAAATGTCATTCAGACAATATTTTTTGAAGAAGAGCAGTAAAAATAATTGAATTTCGAACTTATTTAACGATTTATTCTTTCAACAAGCTGAAAATTTATCAGTTTCTGAAGAAGAAAAAATGATTGAACTTTCGACTAGTTCTTCTTTAAAATCTGATTAAAAAAATATATGTATATGATTGACTTTTGGGTAGCGGTAAAAGAAGAGTACCAACAACTCGGTGATAAAGCAATAAAATACTTGTTGCCTTTCATAAATACAGATACAAATACAGAGCTTGTCAAAAGAGTATTTCGTTTTATGCATATATTAAGAACAAATATTGCAATAAGCTTGATGCTGCTCGACTTGAGATTATATATATCTTCATTTGAACCTGGTTTTCTAAACAACTCAGCTCCATGAAATAAGATCAAGCATCCCATTGAGAGTATTAACAGCCATGTTTGACTACTTGTACATCATAATGCAAAATTGTTATAAACTTTCATTGTAAGGTAATTAAAAATTATTTTAGCACTATATTGATTTTTTTTTTATTTTAAGCTAATATTATAAAAAGTAAAATTAACTTTAAAACATAAGATAAAAAAAAAAGGTTAGAAATGGCAATGTAAATTGAGTTGATTTTATTATTTAACTATGCTAAGAAGATTACTAATTTTAAAACCAGCATGCTTACATTATATGTTAGGTATTTATGAGAAAAAGAGGTGCTCCTAAATGCAAAGCCTAAGCAAATGAAAGAAAAAAGGTTATAAATCGCTAAATTAAATGAAGATCTAATCTTGGAAGCATGCAATGATTCTGTGGTGAGAATGACATCATTTTCTAAAGAAGATGATTTTCATCTATAAAAAGGAAATATTTCAGTATGATTGCATCAATATCATTATAAACACTATGCCTTATTCACCAGACTTTATTTCTGCATGTAAATAGACTAAATCCGTATCACTTATTGAAAGATCTTTGATATGTATGCTTTGTAAGAAAATCAGAAAAGATGAAAAATAATAATGTAGCATACAAGAAAAGTCTTGGATTAGCAGAAACTAATATAATCAAGTATTCTGTGATGTTATTATATATTTTAATTAAATTTTCAATGGATTTCCAAATATCAAAATATATTTTCAGTTATTACATCAGATTATAAACAAATTAAGGTTTTATCTACAGCTAATTTCAAGAAATTTTGAATATTTGTAAGATAAATATGAATATTTTACTACTGAATTTATTAAATCAATGGTTTATATAACAACTTATTCTAACAAACAAACAAAAAAATATATAATTTAAAATACTATTCTAATGCTTTTATAATTAAATTGTTGCAACCTTCATTTATTGCACATATAAAACTGAAAAATTGTAAAACAATGTAAAGTTGGCCTGCATTTAAAAATGATCTATTGTGTGATCTTTTCATATATGGATTCTTGTGGCCATTAACTGAATTTAGCATTTGGATAAAGTTTCATAATCAGGTTTGCAGCTAAGTTTGTCATCAAACATGTGTGATGTTCACAAAAATGTGGTTTCAAATGATAGCAGTTATGTAAACATGAAGGCAAATGTTTATGTTCAGGTTTCTAACTTTGGTTTATAATCAATTGTACAAAGAGCATGGAAGCAAATATTTAAATTCACA
This sequence comes from Maratus michaelseni, assembly GCA_963931845.1. NCBI lineage: Eukaryota > Metazoa > Arthropoda > Arachnida > Araneae > Salticidae > Maratus > Maratus michaelseni. The sequence goes on along the minus strand of OZ007595.1, from coordinate 167,226,526 downwards.
TGTAAATGTTTGCCTGCCACACATACACACAAGGGGAGGGGGGTGTTCAATTAAGGCTAGACAAATGCAGCTGCCATTGGTGACCAAAATATTTTAACTGGCAATTGGAGCATCAAAATTGACTTCCATGCTTTAATTCACTTAAACTTTACTTAATGATTATAAACCATAGAAAGTTATAGATAGGTGGTACTTAGAATAATAAAACAAAAATTCCAAATATACACAAGAATATATACCATACAAAAAACCATATATACTGTAAAAAGCAAAAAGTATACAAATGAAGAATTTGAAAACCATATCAGAAAAAGTATTTATAAAATTCTTATAAAAGGTAAACTGCCATTAAGCGTATATTTTAAGGATACTGGTCATTGTTTTGTCTAAATAATTTCTTTCAAAATACTTTTCGTGAAAAAAATAATAACAGTGTTAGTAAAGGGCAATTATTTTTCAGGATATTGCATACTATATTTATTCAAACTTTGTAGTGTATATTTCACTTTTTAGGAGTTATATAATTTTGATAAAATTCATTGAGAAACTTAATTTATATTGCCTTTCTAAATTAACTTATTAAACTGATTGAACAGTTAAGGCAATATTTGAGATGTACTATAACTATGACCATGCTTATTATTTTCAACCATTCATAAAAAACTTTTATGCTTTTTGAAAATCCATGATTAAAAAAAAAAAAAAAAAACTAACAATAGGGGGGGGGGGGGATTATTTTTACTGGCAACTACAAATTCTTGCTGGCTACTAATTTTTTTTTTTTTTTGCAGAGCTCTGATTACAACAATAAAATTAAATTTTTGCAAAGCTACACTCGGTAAAATACATCATTTGGCTGTAAATCTAATTACTGAAACTCGGTTTCTTCAAGAATGTTGGGAAAGTGGTAATCTGATCACGAAAGATTTCACCCAAAAATTTTTAAGAAATTTTCTTAAGTGGGTTTGGGAGAGCTGGAGCATATGTATACCACACACTCAAAACAACAACAACGAAATTAAGTTTGAATAAAGCCATTTGGTTGCAAACCCAATTACGGAATTTTCGCAGATGAGATGTTTTAGTATGAGTAGTCATCTACCAATATATTCCAACATGTCATCAATTGATATAATGTACGACTGTAAATGTATTAATAGTTTTGTCTCTGCTCCAATCAATTCATTTTTAATAGTTACATATTTTTACCACTAGATGGCTTTCAGAATCTTTTCAGCTAATCACCATTTATTATATATCATTTTATTTGAAAACACGAGTACAGTTCATAAATTTACATGCTAGGTGGTGCCTTTTATATTACAATTTTATTCACAACCATTACTTTTGTTATTTTAAGATAATAAAGCGAATAAGGAGGTTTCATATATAATGTATGCTTTTATAAAATCCACTCAAAATTGGAAAAAGTATGATTGGATTGTTTTGACTACAGCCATGCATCCTGTGACACACATCTTTTAAAAATAATATGTCAGTCTATGATATATATTTTTACTATTTTTTATAATATTCTGGCTAAGTTTGAACTAATGATTACTCGTATTAACAAAATTACATAACCCAATTCATGATAAATTTGTTGTCTTTTCTACATTTAGCAATTTGGGACAACCTTTATAAAAAGAATAAAGGCAGCAAGCAGTTATAGCAATTCAGGGCTGCCACTGCCTAATGACACTGAAAATAGTAGCTTTAGTAGCCTACAAAGAAAGAAATAGTAGCCAAAATAGTAGCATTTGTACAAAAATAGTAGCCAAAATAGTCGCATACTTACCTAAAAAAAGGACAATATTAAAAAGTTTCCATAATAACTGAAGGGTCTTTATGAATGTCCACATCTTATTTCAGTGTTTATGTTTCTGCCCAAGTCACTTTTTATACTTTTATTATAAAAAAAATACACATTTCTATAAAAATGAATATGATATGAATGAAAAAATGCTACGAATTGTGTAAACAGTTCTGAACGCTCCTTAATAAATATAGACGCCAACATTGTAAAAACTACATCAGGAGTAAAATAGTTACATTTCAGGAGTTTTGGACATCCATCAGGAGTAAAATTTAAGCAATTCAGGAGTTGTTTCAGGAGTCATACGAGTGTTTTGAAGATATACTTTTTTAATAGTTCGGCGTCATTTCGAAGATCAATAATGATAAATAAACTAACTTTGCAAAATTTTTGTGAAAATGAACTTGGTAAACAAAATAAAGAATAAAATAAGAGTCCTCAGCTTTGAAAGATAAACTAGGAATCTGTGAAGGAAAATTGATTCCACGGGGTTTTGAAGTTTTTTCTGAATATATGAAAAAAAAAAATATTCTGAAAAAAAATTTGCCGTTTTTTTTAAGATCTTTTGACCAAATTTGCCGTTTTTTCAAGATCCTTGGAGGAAATTTGCCGTTTTTTTCGAAATCCATCGACGAAATTTACCGTTTTTTCGATATCCTTCGACGAAATTTACCGTTTTTTCGATATCCTTCGACGAAATTTGCCGTTTTTTGGCGATCTTTCAACAAAATTTGCCGTTTTTTCGAGATCCTTCGACGAAATTTACCGTTTTTTCGAGATCCTTCGACAAAATTTACCGTTTTTTCGAGATCCTTCGACAAAATTTGCCGTTTTTTGGCTATCTTTCGACGAAATTTGCCGTTTTTTCGCGATCCTTCGACAAAATTAGCCGTTTTTTCGCAATCCGATGACGAAATTTGCCGTTTCTTCGACGAAATTGGACGTTTTTCCGTTATCCTTCGACGAAATTAGCAGTATTTTCCACGATCCTTTGACGAAGTTGGCGTTTTCTCCGTGGCCCTTCGGCGAAATTCGCATTTTTCCGTGATTTCGCCGAAAAACGCGGAAAAATTCGCCGAAAATGCAGTTTTTTTACGGCCTTTTGACCAAATTCACGTGTTTTCACGGTCCTTTGACTAAATTTGCGTTTTTTTCGCAATCTGTCAACGAAATTAGCCATTTTCCGCGATCTTTTAATGAATTAATTTCGCGTTTTTTTCACGATCATTCAACGAAATTCCCCGTTTTTTTACGATTCTTTGACGAAGTTTGCCGTTTTTCGTGATCCTTCGACAGAATTCGCCATTTTTTAACGATCCTTTGACGAAGTTTGCCGTTTTTCGCAATCCTTCGACGAAGTTTGCCGTTTTTTTCGCGATCCTACGGCGAAATTTGCCGTTTTTCGGATTATTCGACAAAAGGATTTCGCGATTCTTCGAAGAATTTACGCGTGTAAAAATTGCACGTCGCATGGGACGCGTAAGAACTATTTTTTTGCGTCCCAATTCCAATTTTTCGCGTAATTTACGCGCTATAGCGCGTCCGCGGCATCGCTGTAAAAGACGCAATTTCCGTATTTTCAACGTTATTTCCGTACTACCGTATTTTACCACGAATATCCGGAGTTGTTGGCATCTATGTATACTAGACACCAAGCTTTTCTGGGCTCCAAAACCACCTACCACCAAACGTGATTTCCACCTACTAAGCCAAACTAGTTTTTCTCCGACCAAAATCTGCTTGGAATTTCCGTATTCCTGCCGAAACTTGAACATTCCCTGGAATTCAGAAACGATCCCATCAGCACAGTACCTGCCTCCCCTAATTTGCAAATAGAAGCAACCGCTTGCGTACGTACGGAAGGAGGAAACAGCGAGGCAGGTGACCGAGTGCGTTTGGGAAGATGACTTTACAGGCGCTTTGAGGGAGAAAAAAAAGATCGATTCTTCACTAAAAATAGTCGCTGGAACCTGAAAAAAGTCGCCTTTTTTTGCGTTTTAGTTGAAATAGTCGCTTTTTAATGGTTTTTGGCCTATAATAGTCGCCATAGTCGCCTGATGCTGAAAATAGTCGCTTTTAGTCGCATTTTAGTCGCAAATGGCAGCCCTGCAATTGCATATATTAAACAAAATAAACACAGAATTATACAAATAACTTTTTTCATGTATAGTAAGTGCCACAAATGTAAACCCTCCCTTTTTTCCCCCCTATGTTGAATTTGTAACGCAATAAACTTTGAACAAAGACGGGAGAGATGAGGATGAATTTCAATTCTAAAATCAATGTAAATTTTAAAATTTTCCATAAAAAGTAAAAGAAATCTTTAAAAAAAAAACTATTTTATTTTATTCGCTAGAAAAAAATAATTAAACTAATGAGAAATACATTACATTCAAACTAAATTTTATTTTTCAGTTTCATTAACAATAACTTATTTAAAGTTTATTCTTTTTAGAACATCACTTTAATGACGGTTTTAATCCTTTATTTTATATCATAAAATAAAGGGTTTCCAAAGGGATCCAATTTAAGAAATAATTTTACAGCACGATAAATGTATTTTAAAATTATTGCAAAAGAAAAATAAATGCACAAATTTAGTTCTGAAAAAAAAAAGCAGATATAATTTCAAAATTAAACTTTTATCTCCTTCAAAAAAAAAAAAAAAAAAAAAAAAAAAAAAAGAAAAGAAAAGAAAAGAAAAGAAAAAAAAGAAATAAGACTAATAATCATAACTGGGGAACATATTTGAAACATTTATATTTAGAAGCTGAATACAAAATAAAAGGCATCATTACAAAGTATGATAAAATTAGAGTATTCTAGAATACAATTAAAAAAAGGGGGGGGTACAAAACCTTTGTTTCTCCTTGCTCATAACACTCCTTTGTTGTATCTTCTACAGCTGTGCCATAACCATCTCTAAGAAAACGTTTAAAACCATAGGTTCCTTGCAATTTTCGTACAATTTTATCTTTGGTACGATTATATAGATGCTCATCATGAGTAGCAAAACAGGGAAAACTGATGGTAGGCAGCAATGAGGAATCTGTATTCTGTAACATTAATGTATATTTATTTATGGAAAACAATGTGGCAATGAAATAAACACATAAAGTTTTTATAAGTTAATTCAAGATGGTGAGAAATCAGTCATCGAAAATCTGGAAGATGTTAAGTATCGACGAAGAGTCATTCCTTTATAAAATACCACATCAATCTTAAAATCTCACAAGCACTTTTTTCACAGTTATTGTTAATCATACCACCTCTAAGCACAAGTTAACAATAACTGTGGGGAGAAAAAAACACTTGGTCGATTTTAAGATCATTACTGTTTTTTTATGAAGGGATGCCTTTCTGTCCGATATTTAAACCACCCACCCTGAAAAGGTTAAATAACAAATTTTGAGATTATACCACACCAAATTAAATTTCTTGTGTTATATTTACAAAATGTAACACTGTATTTAAGGGAGAATGTTAATGAGAGGAAAATGTTTGAAGAGTTAGTTTAAATCATATTGAAAAGAGATAAATATTATTCAGATGGATTATTCAGATTATTAACACATTTGAGACCATATGTTTTCATCTTATTAGCAGTAAGCCCCTCCTGTGTGTGCTAATCTTGCATGTTGCATTACTTTTACAAAATGATTTTCAATACTCTTTTTTATATTACAAATGGATATCTATAATAATAAAACTGTTTTTAATTGATATATTTATATGTCACACATATACATAGTACACAGATTATAATTTTTAGAATTTACGTATGTAAAATGCAAAAGTACCACCTGTATGTTGAGCCAAAGATTTCCAAATGACACAAATCTACACCAGCAGTCATAAATGTGTTAAAAGGAAATTATCAAAATCTTCATTCTATATTACAAAAAACACTTGAAAATTTATAAAAAGCTAACTCAGCTTGATCTGTAAAAATAAATCTAAGAATTACAACTCTTGTGCTCTCATTAATTACAGAAAGCTGACAAACTGATTACATAGCTATGTAGTTTTCCTCCTAAGACCAGTGATGCCAGGAATGCATTAGCGCATCATTGAAGTAAAAAATGGGAGAAGATATGCATAAAAAAAACTGTGGTGAGTCCTTCAAAACGCATAATTTTTCTCATGAAAAAATGCAAAAAATGCATATTTTGTATTAAATGCATTGAATATGTCTTATTTCTAAAAGGAAAGCCCACTTTTTCAAAAAAGGAGCTAGTTTTTTCAGAGTGTCTGAATCCTAGGGACCTAGGATTTCAAAAGCCTAGCAATATCACTATAAGACTGATGAATAATTATATATGTCACATTTTGAATACTAGCTGGGAAGTAGTTTGGTAAAAATTAGCTTTGTGTTCAATTCAATATAACATCGACGTTGTATTTCTTCAGCAGGTATGCATTTCTGGAACAATGTCTGTGTTGATCAAAAACATTCTATGGACTCTGGTTGGTTGAATCATGTATCTCAGCTCTTACTGGGAATTTCTAGAAAATTCTTTCAGATTCTGAAAGCCAATTTTTTTGCCAAATGTCGCCAAGTTTGGCAACATTCTTTCATTTAGCGCCAAGCATGTGTTGAGAAGGATTTATGTACCTTGATTGGTTGAATTCTGTTTTCGAGAACATTCTATGGACTCATTGGTTGAATCATATATCTCGGCTCCTATTGAGAATTTCTAGAAAATTCCTGCAGATTCTAGAAGCCAATTTTTTTGCCAAATGTTGCTTTTTCATTTGGCAACAAACATGTGTTTTGTCATTGATAATCAAAAGTCGATTTTCTCACCAAATGTTGCCAACTTTTCACCAAATATCACCAAATTTGGCAATGTGTTACCAACTATGCAACTTCGTTTACTGCCAAATGTTAAAACAACTTAACAACTGTTTCACCTTCATTTCCATTGAAATGCATTGACCTGTAGTGTTCCCAAATTGACCCATTAATTGAATTTTCTCGAACATGTGACTAGCTCAATGGTCTTCTGGTACCCCAAAACGGTAAGATACAAAATTTCGTTAAAATCGTTAGAGCCATTTTTAAGATAAAATTTCATGTATATACACAGACAGACAAGATTTGCTCGTATTATGATATATGATACTTTTAAAAACTACTACTGCTTAATGAATATGAAACATTGGCCTGGAGCAAAACAAAACTAAAGATAACCCAGCATCGATTATTGAATAAATCTATTTTTAATACTTGGAAATTTTTCCATAGAAAATTTCTCACGCCTTGCATTCATAATATTTCAAATTTTTAATTGCTTAAAAGGCATAAGGGTTGGTGGCTCACGGAAAAATATTCCATCTTGTGCTGCGTTTGTAACCTTGCCAACATGTGATAGTGAGAAATGCCATGCTGGATATCGTTCCAAGTGGTTCAGTTGGTAGAACATCAGTGCGCTGTACTGATGACCCGGGTTCGAGTCACGGCTTGGATACTTTTTCACTATGTTGGCTATACGCCTTTTAAGCAATTAAAAATTTGAAATATTATAAACTTTCTTTTATTATTTTTTAATCATTTGTATACTAACACATGTATTTGCACCGTCAGACACCAAAAGTTACTGTTTATTAAAATATTATATATATATTTTTTTTTAATGTGCTTAAGTGTTTATTTACTGGTCAGACTACCCTATATCTATTATTAAAAATGTGTTTTATTTTTAAAATGAAAAATTATTCACCTTAGAACTAGATTCTCTAGGTAGGAGAGTTTCAAAAATACTTCTATTTCTACTGTGTGCATCAATATCTACATATACAACTGACCAAGAGGCTCCTTTATCACCAAATAAATTGCAGCCATTTATTGCTTCGAGGGCAGATTTGGCCATGCCAATAGAACTAAAAAATAGAATAAAATAATTCATCAAAGCTTTATTTAAATAATATAAACTTTTTTTCCAATACTGATACTTGACAAATTTATTTCAAATTAAATAAAAAAAAATAAGAAAAATATTCAGTAGAATTTTATTTCAAATACAAAAAATAACTAACCAAACAGAGTCAGTTTCATATTAGACTAGTATATACCCCCCGTCAAAAATGACAGGATATTGACTCAATATTCAATTTTTAAAATAGTTCAGCAAATGGACAAAACATTCAAATTAAATATTAAAAAACAAAAACAAAAAAAAAATCCATGTGTGAAATTTTCTGTAAAAAAGTGTTATCAATCAGTTTCTAAAAAGCTTGACTCACCACATAGCTCATTTTTTTATTACAAAAGCAAAATTAAATGGAAATTACTCGGTACTATTTATTCCTTATATTTTAATTACATTTCATAAGAAAAAAATCATTTTATTTAGGATGGAAACAAAATTTAAAAATTTGTTTGTATTTTCTACCGGTAGATGGCGCCATCTTCCCTTATGCAGTCCAATGTTGCTTGTGATTGCCAAGCAAACCACTTCGACTGTCTTTTTCTAATTAATCGCCGTCTACGTTCAATCGGCGTTTCATCATTTTCTTGAGGCATTGCTAAAACGATCCTTAAACTATATAAAACAACAATAAAAACTGATTTGATTGAACAGATTCAAATCTGCCGCGTGTTTAAAACAGCATTTAAAAAGATCAACAAAGATGTTAAAACAGTAAAACACACGTTGCCAATTGGCAATCAGTACTACAAATAATTTTGATGAATGATTCTCAAAAGTGAATGACTCACTACATTTTTTTTTTTCAACAATTATAATAATAATTAGCAAAGTGAAATGTAATTTCTGAAAATTTCATATTAAATTTTAATATGATAATTAATGCAAACATTAACTTGTATTTTTAACAAAGTTCGATTGTTTATATTAATTGACGAAAGATGGCTGCAAAAATAGTTTTTGAAGGTTTTAAACAAAATTAAAATATTTAAAGACTTTAATATACTTTTACAAATATTTTAAGAAGATAATCAGATAATTAACCGGTATTTTTTTAATGAAGCGTTCAAAGAGTGATTCATTTGTTTCAAGATTCAGAAATTCTGAATGGCAACAGTGTTTGTTTGTTTATATTTAGTAATCTGATGTTTATAATAGCTTATTTTTAATTTGGAATTTAATACATTATAATTAGATAAGATATACATGTTTTATGTGAAAATATGCAGAACAGACATGATTTCACGTAGAAGAAATTAACGTTTAGTTATCATATGTTAGTATATGTTTTTCATTAAGCCTAACATGGCGTTTAACTACGGTCAACTCGCAGACCAGAGTGGTACATCCCGGTACCGTTACAGACACTTTCTCGCCTTTGGATTTTATTATAAGTAAGATTGCATTAATGATGAGGAAAGTTGCAATTTCGTTTGGAAGTTAAAGAATAAAACTGAATTTCAAATATTAGAAAAGTAAGAGATAATCAGTTTCTTCAATAAATTTAGCAGCCAATTAACAAACTTTTTATAAAAATAAAAACTTTAATAGCGTTTTGAAGAGAGCCAGTTTAAAAAAGAAACTCCATTTAAAAATGAAAAAGAAAGAATCACTTAAATCTGACTTAATCACAACCCGCCACTCCTAAAAAAATGAAAGGAATTAAAAAAACTTTACTTATGCTAACTAATAAAAGATGGCAATAATACATAGTTTTCAATAACACATATTCTTCTAATTTAAAAACAATGGTTGAAAAAATAAAAATATAATATCCTTATTACATCTCAGTATAATAATATTGCAATTCTGTTTTACTTACAAGGAAAGATGAAAAAAAGAAAAAAAAAAGGAAACTTTGAGAGTATGTAGGAGGGCTCATGGGGTTATGAAACACACTTTTCCCCTCCAAAAAAATTCACTTTATCTTTTACCTCTGGAATATTTTCTGACTTTATTTTTATTTTATAACTCGTTAATTTTAAGAGATAGAGAACAAGTTTTAAGATAAAAGTTACTTTTTTTCACTACTTTTATCAATGATAACAAAATATAAATTGTTTATTTTAAATAACTCTTGCACACTTTATATATAAATATAATGATGTATTCTCTCCCCCTTTCACTTTCTTTAAAACTTCTTACCAGCATTAAAAAGAACTTAAAGCATTTCCCTAATGTTATTAAATACACATTAAAAAATCTAAAATAAAATAGTCATTATTTTTCTATGTAAATCTAAAAATAAAGCAAAAGTTATTAAAAAACTGGAAGTTTTATTGCTACATAATATATGTCAAACTACTAAAGATATCAATGTTACAATGTAATTTTGGGGCAATAAAATTTTGACATTGAAATTGAATGTACTGTAAGAAACCATGCCATGATAGGCTTAAAATAAATAAATAAAAGTAAACGGTAATCTAAATAACTGTACTAATAAAGGTGTTAAGGAAAATAGGTAAATTTGGCCTAAATTTTTATTCCCCTTTAAAGTAACTTTCTTATCCAAGGAGGATGACACCTAAAATTTTGCACCTGTGAAAAATTTTAAAGCCAATAAACACAACATTTGGTCACTGAGAAAAAAAAAAAAAAAAAAAAAAAAAAAAAATTGTTGTTGTTCCTAAGATAATGTTTATGGTAAAACAAATTCAGTATGGAATTGTATAAAAAAAAAAAAAAAAAAAAAAAAAAAAAATTTAATGCATCAGAAAACTTTTTAAAACAACATAAAATACCTGGCATGTATTTCTGGAGTACCATCATTGTACTTGCTTCCTCTTTCCCACATACCAAAATCAGGTGTGCGATAAGCTCTTTCCACATAGTATACTAAGTTTTGGACAAAGCTAACTTCATCCATAGTATATATTATCTAAAAATGAGAAAATAAAATATCAGATTAAAGAAAGGCAGAGTATGGTGACTAAAAGTATATAATAAGAGAATTTTCATAGAATTTGTCTAAGAAATATTTTAAGTAATAATGGGTGAACATGATGATGACTAAAAAGCTTCTTAATGAAAAAGATATAGAAAACAAATATCAATAACATAAAGCAATTCTCACATTCTGTCTCAAAAATAAACAAATAAAAGCATTTTGTCACATTTTTGTGAATTGACAAGTTTTTATTACAGTGTTGTGTAATCCAGGGCCTACACTAGCAGTTTGCCAACATGCCAAAAGCAAATAAATCATAAAATTTGGTAAAAATTATTTATTTTGGTGAAATATTTGGCAAATCATATTTTTGATGCATGAGCAATAAATTTTTCATTACCAAGACAGTTTCGGATATTTGTCTTGTAAAAATTAAGTAATATTTCATTTTCTTAAACCACAACAGAAACAGAAATATGTGATTCTTGCTCAGAAATAACATGACAATAAAAAATGTTAGTGATTTGTTTCCAATGTAAAATGAAGGCCCAAATAAGTGAGATTTCAATTTTGATGCAGTTTTTATCAATTGGAATAGTAACAATAATATAAAGGATTAGATGTAACTGAATAGTTTTTCTTTCTGTTAATTAAAGGTGTTTTACATAAACAGTTAAGATTTTTTTTTTTTTTTGTACCATTTTTAACTTGTAAGTATTTGTATAATTTATATTGTAGGCTTACGATAAACTTACGATATTTTTATATATATATATACTACGGGGCTCTGCCCCATGTAACCTTCATTCACCAATCTCTGGACTTTCAACAGTCCTGTGCATTAGCAACTTATTCCCAATTCATCCACTGGTTGGTGGAAACACACTGTAGTATACCCCAATAACGAATTTGAAAACCTTGGATTTTAGAGCATTTTTAGATATTTAAAATGTGTATGGACGGACAAGACGACAGACAGATGAATTGCATCTATCTTCAATTTGGCTATTTTATGTAACAATTTAGTTAATTTATTTTAGTATAAGCAATGAATTGCTAATTTGTAGTTATTTTCATATTGATAATTTAAAAGTTTGCATTAGAAAAGAGCTTAAATTCAAACTAATCATTGCCTCTTGTCTGGAAAAAAACAGTCCTGAGATATGCAGTCTTATGAAAGTGGGAAATGCTACGAATTTTGAAGAAATAATTGTATATTATGCTTTTGATATTGTCCTATATGTTTACTAATTAAAAGTTAAATTTTTTCCTGTCAAAATGTTTCAATCACAGAAGATTTTAGAAGGTGAACAAAAGAGGTAAATGTTAATGTTTAAATAGGATTTTTGGCAAATTAAGGTGTTATCACCAAGTTGGCAATATATTTTTGATGTATTTTCAGTGCCCAAATTTGACAACATTTTTTCAAATGTTACCAAGATAGGTAATCATTTGGTGACTCTTGGTATTGCTCCAGATTTTTCTCAAACACAATCATGAATGGCAGACATACATTCTGTCAAATTGAAGTACTTTATATTTACCAAAGAAAGAAAGAAAAGAAAAGAAAGGAAGAAAAATCATTCATCAAGCATGGATTATGAAACACTTTATAACACTTCCAGAATACTTTAACAAAACTTCGCCATTTAATAAGGTAAAGAAGATACCTAAGTACACATTTTAGAAAATGCATAGCACATAACAATAACCAATCACCTCCTGAAATGTACTACAATTCTTTTGGGCAACCATGTACGTGATCTATAGATTTGCATATATTCTACATAGTATGCTAAAATTAAGTTTAGCAAAAAAACACATAGCACAGTTGAAAATTAGCTATAATGAACATCAGTAACATATAAAAATTGCAGGGCAATCTGAGTACATTTATGAGAGTTACAGCATGCACAGGAATCATAAACACTTTTCAAGTAGGATGAAAAGTGTTAAAAAGTGCCAAAATGTTGCAAAGCTTGTAAATATGGCAAACATCCTATTTCTGCTCTACACCGATTTAATGTAATGGAAATGTCTTCGTCTATGTCACATATGATTGCCAGATACCTTCTTGTGGAAGGGGAATAATACTTTCAGAAAAAAATTATTTGCTCAGAAGGTAAAGGTTGTAATATAAAATGCAGTAAAAATATTTGAACTTGTCATATACTGTAATCTAGATAAATATTTTATTGAACAAATTTTACAAACTTTAGATTTATGTTAAGTTTTTTCATCATCGTCATTTTATATCTAGATAAATTGAGAATATTTAGAGTTTATAAATAGAGAATCTAGATAAATATTTTATTGAATATATTTTACAAACTTTAGATTTATGTTACGTTTTCTCATCATTGCCATTTTAGTGTGCCATGGAAGTTTAACTACAGATTGAAGAGTGAGGTGAGGTAAAAATGGTTGAGAAACACTGGTGTACAATTTTGACAATAATAAATAAGTTAATTGTGACTAAACCCATAAACTGAAGCAAAAACATTAATTAAAAAAACTGAAATAAAAGGTTTAAATTATTATTTTAAAGCTAGTGCATGCCACAAAACATTAAATAATTATAATTATTCAAAATACCAATTATTATTTAGAATTATAGTCCCAAAATTATACATACTTGTAAACCAGACATAATCATCTGAACCAGGAATAATAAGTACAAGGAAACTACATCAAGCTGTAACAAGAAATTAAACAAAATCATGTAAATATATACAAATATTCATATACTTAGAATGTAAAAAGAAAAAAGCAAACATTATATTGCATTTCAAAGGACAATCTCAATAGCTTACTTAAGCAAACAAAAAAAAAAAAAAAAAAAAATAGAATTGCAGATAGATAAACAGCATCTTGATATGAAAGTGTTACTAGATTGTGCCTATGTCTAGAACCAGCCATATGCACTTCATAATATCCTACACAGCAGTGGTTCTTAAATTCTTAGTTAGCATGGACCTTTTTTTATGTTTCTTTCATCTTCACAGACCCTCGGGATTTAAGTTAATTTAATATACTTAAATTAGTGATGATTTTTAAAGTTCTTTAGAATTTATTTTACAGAATATAGAAATACAGCAAACTCTGGTAAGACAGAATCATTAGGAACTAGGAACGTTTTCGTTTTAGACATTTTTCTGCTTTAATAAGCATAATATTATAATATTCCTTTCATTGGGATGATGAGATTTTTCTATTTAAAGCAGATGAGAATTCCATTATAGACAAGTTCCGTTTTCACAGATTTTACTGTATATAAACTAATAAATTTGCAATTTTTAACAGCATTCTTTCACTTTACTAGCAAATTCTCTTTTAGGTTCTAGATAATTTTTTTTTAATTGAATGCTAGACTTTTGTGGATCCCCTGAACATGCATTCAGGACTTTTTTGTGTACAAGGACCATAATTTAAGAACCAGTGCTATACAGCTGTCTAAAGTACAAATATACAGCACACATAAAATTTGCATATAAATAATTTTAGAAATTTTAAAATTTAAAATAAGATGCAAAAAAGACACTTATTACTGACAATCAATTAAAAAACAGTCTGTTTTTTAATAACAAAAACCTTTTAAAGGGAATTAACACAGTTCCACATGAACATTAGGTATAATTTCATCATCAGTTGTTGATTGAGTTATAGTTGGTTCATCTTCACAAGCTAGCCATTGAACAAAATTTTGTTCCTCTAAAAATGCAAAAAAATTATTCACTGCATCTTTTGCATTATTTAAAAGCTCACTGGTTTTTGCTTTTGCATCTCTAGTATGAAAGCATTGAAATCTTGAATTTGGCTACTTTCAGAATCAATGAAAAATAACTTGTAAGAAGAATCACATGCGGCACATGCAAAAGTAGGTATAAATACACTCGCACAAATTTTACTGAAAGAAATATTCACCTGTATGGTAAAATAAACAAACACAATGTTGAGATAAAGTCAGTTAACATTACAGTTTCCTTGGCATTTGAACAAAGTGTAGATTTGTGTTACGCACAACCAACCAGCCAAACATCGATGCCTATTTAAAATACAGTTGCCCCTCGGCATAGCATGCTACTTGGGAGATAAGGGCATAGAACTGTTATCTCCTTGAACTACAGAAATAATTTCTGCATGCAGAGAAATGCCGATTCTGTATATTATTTTATCCAGCAAAGCGGAATTTATCGGGGGACAGCTAAAAAAGAGTGAAATAGCCGAATGTGCGATATAATGAGGGGTTATTGTAAAAAATGCTATTTCAATTTGGTTGTCCTTTTTACTTAGCTCAAATTATTATTTTTGAATGCAGTGTACAAAATATTTGAATTTTCTTAAATCACCATTTATATTGTTAGAAAATTAATAATTCATGAAAAAAAAATCATATTTAACTTTTTGTATGAGCTTAACTGTTAAATGCAGTTTTCACTGTTTACATTCTAACGTGTAGTGTGGATAATAGACATTTGCAGATTATACATTGGCAGATTTCACAAAGTTGACTGTATTTACTATTTAAAAAGAAAATATTTAACTTTGTTTTCATACTGTCTGGTTTTTCTTAAGCTTGAAATTGCCATCTGCATGGCCCGGATGGAAATATAAAAAACAAGAGTATACCGACTTATATCAAATTCTTTTCTGATTTTAACAATATCTCTCATTTTAAAAATATTAATAGAGTAGAATTCGCTTAATATGAGCATGACTAAAATGAGAACATGATTAAAACAAACAATTTATATGTTGAGAATGGTTCAAATTACATTAAGATTGTCTTGATTTGTACAAGCTACAAAAGCAGATCACGGCTAATACAAGCAAAGCATCTGTTCATTTTAATGTGATTTTTGGCAAAAAGTAGGGTAGAATTACAAAAAAAAATATTTTTCTAATCAAACACTGTTCTTGCTCAAAGATAATATTTCTCACATTACAACTGTCTGTCAAAATGTAGTGATTTATCAATTTTACCAAATAGAATTACAACCTTCAAGGAGAACCTTCACACAACTGCAAGGGAATGTCCTGAGATCTTTAAAGTATGAAAGAAAGAAGAGAGAGATAAGGACGTTTCAAATACTGTCCCTTTCTAAAATTTACAAATGAGTCATGGAAAAGAGCATAGAATAGAAGTAAACCTTTATTTGTTTTTTCTTAAAATCCACACTCTGGGCCATATGAAGCATCCTTTTAATGACTCTTACTGCACTGTTAAAATGAAAAGAATGTATGAAATCAATAGCTTGAAAATTGCAGTGACTATTGTACCATTAGCCGAATTTTTCAGAGTAAAAGGGAAGTGATCAGTTGTATTACTGTACATTGTTCATGTCCTTTTGGAATTATTAGTTCTTTAGAGGCATTAACTTCAGTACTGTGATTTTGTCTAAAAAAAATAACACTTACAAAAGTAAGACTCAATATTTTATGTTAACTTTATGATATTAAGTTAATTTCAACGTTGAGATAATTAGAGCAATTAATAGTAGTAATTAATTTAATTATGTGCGTTTTTAAGATTTTTATTATCTTCACAGGTATTATGAATAACAGTTAATAAAGAGACTTTTATAATTTCTTTGCTTCTCATATTAATCAAGCTCGTATTTACTAATTTTTAAAAAAATATTTTCTAGAGATCATTTTTATATTTTTCGTTCTTTCTTCAGTTCAAAATTGCCATCTGCATGGCCCTGTTGGAAATACAAAAATTAAAAATACACATTTATAAAAGGTACTTCTATGCTCTCAATAGTACCCTTTTTTTTTTTTTTTTAATATTTTAAAAAGTAGTTTCTGTAGATCATTTTAATATTTTTCATTATTTTCTGCAATTTAGATCACAATCAACAGGCACATTCCCCCCCCCCCGCCCCCTCAGTAGCTTTATACATATAATTTCGCCTTTTAAGAAATTTTAGGCAAAGTGTTTCTTTCTTTTTTGCATGGAGGGGGGAGGGGGGTGGATAATTGTTTTTCAATATGTGATTATAGAAAGATTTTTTAATAATATCAAAATTTAATAGCTGCAGAGGTACTGGCCGATTTCAATGATTTTTTTTACCAAAATTCTTAATTTAAAAAGAAGAAGAAAAAAATCAAGGTTACTTGAATATCACTTACACTAGAGGGCACTAATTTTTAATTATTTCTTTTCCTGAAATTGAAAATCTCTATAACAGAGGTTTATTAGAAGCCGATGGCTGATAATGACATACCTGCAAGGCACCTAGCAGCTGCAGCCCACTCAGTCTATGCTGCCGAAGGCAGTGGGATACACAATTCTAAAATTGTTTAAATAGATTTTTGTTTAAAAATGTAAAATTATATAAATTTGAGGGTGTATGCTAGTGAAAGCAGTGCGCCTCCAGCATTAGGATTGTTTAGAAAGATTTTCATTTAAATATATAAATTCATTCAACATTGATGCAGTGGAGCAAAGTCTGTTAATATATAAATATACATCAAAACATTCCAATAGGACAAACAGCTCTGAAGTAACTAAAACAGATAATAAATATTTCATACCTGTAAATGACCATAATTTCCTAATACACTGTTATCAAGAGGTTGTCCAGTTTCTAGATGAAATTTGCTATGCAAAGCAAATTCTGGACACTGGTTCATCTTATAATTTTCTAGCTAAAAGAATATATATATATATATATATATTAAGAAGAATTTTTACATCACAAGTGATTATAGCATTCTATTATCAATGTCAACATATTTAGAAAATTCAAAAATACAAAAAAATACATATGAATGCATACAAGTTTAAGTATTATTTTCATGTTTTCACACAAGCAAAGGTGGTGAAAGTGGGGTACTAGCACCAGGAACTTCAGTGGTGCCATCAATTACCACTGCTGATGCATGGACAAGCAGTACAAAAAACACCAATTGCCTAATACAGTTGTTAGCAATGCAGACAAACACACATACAAAAACTCAAATTATTAAATTTAAACAAAACTTGCTTAGAAAGACTAATTTTGATTTAATTATACTGTTCACACAATTTATTTAATGAAAAATTTTTACAGCCAATAAAAGACCAATTTTTAAAATACATGTTTCTCATAAAAACAATGCAAAAGTAAAACATTTAAGGTATTTATAGTTTGAACTATACAATTTATGAATTTCAGAATGGACTTTTGAGCTTGCAATATAGGATTGTTATAGTACATAATAATCATATTGTAAGCTCAAAATTCCAGCATAACTCTTGAATATTTTACAGTTTAAAATACAAATAATATTTCAAATCAAACTAGTACTTTTTCTTCAGCTTGCCGCATCCAACAAAAAAGAATTCCTCGCATGCATTTCACAGAACTCTGACCAAGTTCATACGCTTTTCCTCTATCATCGTCAATTCGTCTGAAATAAAATGACGAAAAAATACAAATCTTACAAAAATAAAATTATTAAGCAATAAAAATGATAACAAATAAAATAGCAAATTACAATTAAAGTAAATGAGGTCTAACTGCTACAAAATAACTCTGGATTATTTTGTCGTAACTGAGAGTAATTTTGTTTGCAAAAATATTTTAGAGTTATTTGGTAGTATGTTTAGTGCAAAAAAATAGAGTATCGATAAAATTAGTATACATTTTCAAAAAAAATTTGTTCATAAATTATTAGAAAAACTATGTTCATTTTGCTCTTTATATCACACATAGTGCACATATCTACAGTGACACTATTTGAATATTATGCAAGTGAGACTATTCAGTTGAATATGAAATGTGTGTGAACAAAGTCACATTACTATTATGGATCTTATCAAATGTCTCATGTTTGCTACACTTTTCATGTCTCATATACCACAATTACAGATGATACAAACATATAAGGAATGTGGTAGTGTTACTAAGCAATAAAAATTGTGTTTGTACTTTAACAATACAACTTTACTTGTCAATACAACTTTAAGCATGAAGTGACTTCAGTTTTGTAAACAATATCTTCTAAAAAAACATAAAGGAAGAAATGGTGAGGAATAATGCCTGGTGAACAGGCTGATGTGAAATGAGAACTCCACATCAATCCAAAATTTTGATGAATTTCAGTGAGTAACATCCAAAGACAATATGATGGTGAGCTGGAAAATGTCAGAAAGAGTTTCCAAAATCTGAAGAATAATAAGCGTATTCTGCATATACATGGGAATAAAAAATAAGCCAATCACCCTGTCTAATATAAGATCATCATCTGCAAAAAAAAGCTCTAATGCTTTAGAAACACTACAATGTTCATTAATGTTTTTTATTATTTCCAGTTTATTAAAATAATGAAGTTGTATTCTTATTTCACACATGCCCTGTATAATAATAAATCAATACGAAAGAGATTTATGCTTTATGCGATATTAAAGTAAATAGACATTAATTATCAATTGAAAAATATAAAAAAAAAAGTATTAGTATTATAACAAAATAATTATTCCTTATTTAAATAATTTAAAATAAATACTATGAAACAAAAAAGACAATTATTATTCAAAATAAATCTATTCAACAAATATTAATATGTATATTATTTAAAATAAATACTAGTAACAAAATAAATAAGACTAACATTTTAAATAGTCAGGAATTAACAATTGCCTTTTAAATAGAAGTCTAACAAATTTAAAAAATTTAAAAAGGTTTTTTAATAATTGTTTTTTATACTACTGATTCTTGTTGAACAGGAACAGAAAAAAATGCTTATTAACTCAAAATGTTATTAAAAAGAACAAATTTTAAAAGATCAAACTTAAGCATATTGAATACTCTCTCAAAAGCTGAGGGCACAAGATGAGATTTGGATGACTGGATATCTGGCTGACTAGTGCTATCACATCTGAATGTAAAACAAAGGCAAATAAAGAGATATGTTTAATAAATTAAATACTGTTATCAACCAGTTTCGATCATGGAATTTTTTTTTTATCACTTTGTACTTTTTCTGCCTAGAAATACATAATACTTATAAACATTCACAGTAAAGTTTTAAATATTCAATTCACAACAAAATTATTTAAATAACGTTAGATGAAAATGTACTTAAGTACTTATTCATAAATAGATGTAATGTAAATAAATTATACACATATTCTTCGACAGATCTGTTATGATAGCTTATTATAAAATACCAGATGATCCAACCCGGGCTACTTGGGTTGAAGATAATCAATATACTATCCGTTGTAAACTCCCTTTTAATTAAAAACTCTAATAGATTTTTTACATTTAGTATATTTTCTCAAAGTGCCCACTAACTACACCAAACAGCATTTTTTATGCTTTCATATTAGCTGCATGTCAGCAATTAATTGCTAAGATTTAACTATTTACAACAACTTTTTTATTATAATTATTTCTTCATGTTTAAGTGCTCAGTTCAATTACATATCTGTTAAATTCAGCTTTTATTTACTACTTATCTATGTGTACTTATCTGTGAAGTTTTAATTTCATTTGACTATTTAGCTATAGAATGCTACACAGAAACAAATAAATGCCGGATAATTTACATTGTTTTAAGTGCAAACAGATGAATCTTTCATATATGAGTTTTATGCCATTTTCTGCCAAATAGATTTTTTTTTTAAATTCATGGTTGAATATTATTTTCAAAACCATAACATATCCATAAATAAAGACATAGTTTTCAGACAAATTACATTTGAAAGTATTTTTTTTTTTCTATTCGACTGTGTAAAAACTGAAATTGTGTGATGTTTAAAAGTTAATAAATTTGCTATAAAAGCAAAATGGGTTACTCAGATTGTTGACACTGTCAATATAACATAAGCATTACTCAAAGACATGCATACCCACCTACCAACATGTCAATTTTGAAATTCATACAATTTTTATGATGTGAATAAAAATATGTAACATTTATAATATATCCAACAAAAAATTTAATATGGTTTCTTAACAATATTTACACTATTTTCTGAGGCAGGTTGTGTTATAAGATGAATTTCACAAATAAGCAATATGCATTTATAACTGCATTCCTGGGATCTTCGGAATTGAAGAAATTTCCAATTTTCATAGTTATATTCTGTCTTTTCAAGAAATCTAAATGATTTTTCAAATCAAGATGTTCTTTTATATCACTCCTACCTCTGAAATTTTAACTTATGCATTGCATACGATGCAGTGAGCATAGCGTTCTACTGTACTAGATTCCGTTGTACACAAAAATTCTTTTGTGCATGATTTTATAAAAACTTGATTATATTGTTTTTGGTTTCGCTTTTTTCCATTTTCTAATAATAATAGAGAATACCAACTGAAAAATAAAATAAATTGTGTAAAACGATCAAAGTGAACAACTGGCTGAATCACATCAACAATATCACCAAGCATGTACATTCATCACCTGCTACTGATAAGAACTTTCACTTCAATTTCCCTTCTCTTTTTTTGTCTCACCGGTGCCTGAATTCAATGGGCATGTGCAGGTCTGAACTACATTTAGAATGGCTTCGCAAGTGACATCCAATAACTCTTGCTAAAGAATTGCTGTAAATCTGATGAGTTGAAGGGGTGCACACTTGTTATCGAAAAAAGAGTTAATATTAAATTGTTGCCAGCCTTCTTCCTACATTTAACTATGTTATTTTCCATTAAAAAAAATTTTTTTTAAACAAAGCGTGCATTAGTCTTGAAGTTGTATCTTTTCTGTGATGTATATAATATAATAGTTTAAGATTCATTAATAATTTTTGCACAAAACCGAACAATAAAATTATTCACATACAACTGTACATTAAAAATGGAATCCATACATTGTAAGGCCAAACCGTACAAGTTGGCAGCTACTGCCATGTTTTTGCTTTATAATATAGATGTAAACAAGACATAAGAAATTGAGTAAAACTGTTGTAGGCTATAAATAAAACTATCATAATATATAATAAGTTAAAAAATTTAAGCAAAACTACATTCACTCATATAATAACATCATACAAGAAACTAAATATTGTTGAAGCCATAAAATTACCTATCTGAAAAATATGAATTTGCATTTAAAAATAAAAATATATTTTTTTTTATTGCATAATTTATTTGTTAATAAATTAAATTTAAAAAACTTATGGAAATACATTATAAATGATTAATGAGCCCAAATCTTAACATGAAATATTAAATGTTAGTTAAACTACTATAAATAAATGCAATTCTGTCTGACTACTGTTCAATTATACAGTACTGAAAAAAAGAAAAAAAAAGTACCCTCCTTAACTAACTTTGCCACAAATCATCATATAAAAATGTAACTGGTACCAATCAATTTATAATAGCATCTACTAATTAATGCAATACTTAAATTTTGCTTATGGGGTCATCTACATATATACCAAACTAGAAAATTTCCAATACTAATAGCTAATTTTGACATATTAAATTCATTTTTAATTGTTGCAAAACAAATTGCAATGTGGGTAGTTTTTGAAGCATAACTCAATAACTAATTGGCAGACTGAGCTGTAATTTTGGATTTGCATATTTGAAGCTTTTAGAAATTTATTTCTGTTAAAAAATTTGAAAGTTAAAATTCATATTTTTTAATTATATAATTAATTTTCAATACAAATATAAATTGTAACCTATGAATTTTTTAACAGAAACCAATTTCTAGAAGTTTCAAACACAAAAATCCAAAATTAAAGTTCATTCCACCAAGTAGTTTTTGAGTTATAGTTAAAAAACTATTTACATTGCAATTTGTTTTGCAATAATTAAAACTGAGTTCAACATTAGGAGTTCCAAACTTTAAACCTGCATAATTACTAAACTTCTTGACCGAATGTCTTTCCGTTTGATATCCAAAGATAAAATTTATTTCAAAATCAAAATACCATGTCAAAATTAGATGTTGTTATTGGAAAATTTTCAAGTTTGGGATAATTTCTATATGTAGATGACTTCCCTAAGCTAAATTTAAGCATAGCATTAATAGTAGATATTATTACTGATCGATTGGTATCAATCATATCTTTTTTATGCTGATTTGCAGCAGAGTTAAGAGGAAGTGGTTTATTTTTTCCCCAGGACTATACAAACAGAAATAACATATTATAATTTTTTTATTGTTATTATTAAAGTTTAATTATATTTACTTATATATATATATATATATTTTTTTTTTTTTTTTTACTTGTATGCTTGATATAAACTCCAAACAGCAACAGCACAATAAATACTATCTCTAATTGATGCAACTTCTTCTTCTTGTGTCATCTGAGGGAACAGTCCAGTAGTAGAACTTTGAAAGTTAAGTAGTTGTCTTTTAACTAGAAAATTAAACATAAATCAATAGTAAATAACCAATAATAAAGAACTACATAAAACTCTATAACTATATTAAAATAACTATAAAGTAAAAATAGATTTTTTTTTTTTTTTTTTTTTTTTTAAATATACTTTATCAACATTCGATGTTTATCTTAAATATCACACCTAATTTCATGACTGTATATAATTCATGATTTTTCAAAAAAAATTCTGATACAATTCATTAATTTGGTGTGGGCACCGAACTTTATGGAAAATAAAACGCTTTTTTTATGCTTGGTAAAAAGTGCAAGCTAGTGAATTTATTTTAAAAATTATAATTTTTGCTCTGTTCTTTTTTTAATATATGGCAATAAAAAAGATTATTTAAACTATCTTTTTAGGATTTCTAAATTGATTTTTTAACGTATAATCATAATTTAATTAATATGCAACTATTAACTGATTAAAGTGTATCTTAAAAAATATATATTACATTCTTTAGTTTTTATTTACATTTTCTACTTTTTAATATTTAAAATATTTCATTGTTACAAATAGTGTCACAACCAGTTGTCCTTTTCTGCTGAGTGTGGTTCGTCACACAATTGAATCTATTGTTATTGTAACTTGTATACAATTGTAACGATAAAGAATATTTGGCCAGTCATCCCCTGTGGCAGGCTATGGACTAAAATTATGTTATTAATTTATAATTAAGTTCTAAAAATATTAAAATGTTGTACTATCATCAAAAACAGAAACACACCTTTGTACATAATTTTTATAATTCTAGCATATCAGAAAGTAGAGTTGGGCAGTATCGAAAATACATGTATTTGAGATACATTTTCAAAATACAGTACTGAAAAGTCGTGAAAAGGTTGTATTTTGAATTTTAAACAGATAAAGCTAAAGTATTTTGGTAATGTATTTTGTAATGATTTTTCCATGTATTTTGTATTTTTAAAATACTTAAAATACATTTCTCGATTTTTCAAACTGTTCGTAAGACTTGAAATTGCTTTAAACCACAATTTTTGTTTAAACTGCAAATTAATGATTCACAACAGGAAAATACATGCTTGTCTGTTTTGTCTACTAGTCTTTGAATTTGTTTCTAGAAATTAATGTAAACATATATTTTCAAATCTGGTACGATAAGGAGTTTTATCATCTGCCGAAACATTTTTGCTGAATCCTTATAAAAAATGCTTTTATAATTCTTAATGTTGCTATGAGCGAGAAATTATAAAATTTTGTTATGTGATACACAAGTAGGATCATCCAGAGTTTTCCTGGGTGTTGCATTTTTAAAATATGTTAAAAGTGTAATGCAGTTAATAATTACATAGGCTCGTGAAAAGGTATCCACCTACTTGAGAACAAATACATACTTGAGAACTTCTAATGAAAGGAATTTAATTGTGATACATTGCGCTACGCATTAGATATAAGTATACTCGAAATATTTCAAAATAATATTTTTGATGGTAATTGGTGTAAGACATTTTAGACCGAAACTAACTGAGCTTGGTCACCACTCTTTCTGGACCGGAACGGGATTGGGCTTTACTTTTTCCTGCAGACTCGGGCCGGGCCAGGTCAGTCTCCTTTTTTTTTGGTCCAAACTTGACATGGACATTCTTCCTAGAAGTCTGAAGGAGAAGAAATTTTCAGGCCCGATCTCGCCCCAGATCGTATAAAAATCAATGGTCTGGTATGACCCAGTTTTGCATGTTCAATTTTTACTGATGTAAAATTTGGCCCTGTCCAACAATTTTAGAAAAAAAAAAATGCATATATTTTTAAATCGCCATTATTCTACAATCAAAATTTAAATTTATAATTTTTGAACAATAGTACATTTATTTCTAGGCAATAAAATTAAAGTACATGAAAACCTGCAAAAAGAAACCTGCCTAAGATGGAATCCTGTCTTAAATGGGAAAATGTGTTGATCCATGCAAAATGAATATAATAATATGTGTGAAAATAATATAATGCATTTACAGCAAGTAGAGATGTAAAATTTCCGGAAATTTTGAAGTGGCGGAAAAAACCAGTTTTTTTCTGGAAAAATTGGAAATTTTGGAAAAATTGATTTCTTACAAATGTTTCTCAAAAATAAGTTACATTTTCTTTAAAAATATAAAATAATACACATTTTTTAAATTTCTGCATACCAAAGAAAATATTTTTTTGCACTTTACATGAATATATTACCAAAAAAAAAAGTCAGCCTTTCAGTTTCAGAATTTTCACAGTAGCTTTTCTTGCTTAATTTAACACCATTATTTGTAATATATCATGTTTCTGTGTTGAAATGATTTTTCAGTTGGATTTGTTCAATTACCAGTAAAGATAATTAAAAAAATAACAAAATAAATCTTATGAGTTTCAACCAATATCACTGCAGTTTGAAAGCAAATTTAAATCCCCTCTACATAGTATTGGTTTGTACATAAATGACACCATTTTTCTTTTTCTTGAATGTAACCAATGCATATGAATGTTTCGAGTGTCCAGACAGATTCCGTTTTCTTTGTTAAGATATCAATCAAAGCTAAGATCCCGCATAGCATGCACAGTCACAGTGACGTCATTGTGACGTCACTGTGAGTCACGTACATCACGTCACACCTGTGACCAAAATTCCACCACTTTGTAACGTCACGCTGTGACCAAAATGTGAACGTCTTGGAGATTTTAAGAAAACTTAAAATAAACTTTAGAACAACTTATGGCATCAAGAAAATTACTATTTGAGAGCTTAAAAAAATTTTGTGACGTTGCAATGACGTCACTTCAAGTCACATAAGTCCCATCACACCTATGACCAAAATTCCAACACTGTGACTTCACAGTGTGATCGGAGAGAGAATTTGAAACAGAAACTCATAAAATATAGATTTGAATTATGTCATTTGCCTAAATCGTTAATAAAAACATTGTCACACACTATTTAAATAAATTGAGTATTTCCAAAATAAAATAATAAATAAATATCTGTCTACATATATGAGGCAGATAACTTTTTTACAATTTTCATTACCATTTTCAAGAAATTTAACAAAATATACTATATAATACACAGGTAAAAAATCCTAAATAGAAATTTAGTAACGTATGAAAGTTTTAGCGGAAAGTAATTCAGAAATAGATCTCCCAGTCTAATAAAATTGTTAGCAATTTACAGGTTTGTTAACATTTTAAATGCAAACATTTTCATTTTTTTTTCTACTACCGCATGGAACTCATTTGCTAATTTTGTAATGCTAAAAATATTTCTTTAAAAATCTCCAATCTTTAATTATTTTGAGAGGCCACTCAACCCAAACATCAGTTTTCTTGTCAAAAAATGAGGGCACAATTTTTGTGACGATCCAACACTTTCAGGATTTTCCTTGTACGGTATAATTAAGGTGGTTCTTAACTGACCTGCTCAACAACGCGAAGCTTTCTGACATAATTTCAGACTCACTTTTAAACGCAAAGGCATAAATTGGGCAGGACGGTCTATGGAAGCAATTTGGATTCGAAATGATTTTTCATTTTTTTAAAAATAAATAAACTACTTATCGAGTTATAAGCAATTCGTGTCACGTGACGACCGGTTTTTCCCCTTTCTTTTACTGTCACGTCGGCTATTCGGTTCAAAACGCCGACTTTGACATTTTTTTCTGAAATATCTTCTGCTTTTAACAAAAAATGGAAAACGTCTTTCAATTACATAGTTTCTGAATAAAAACACCAGCCAATTTAATGCATTTCCGAACAAAAACGAATTAAAAATATGTCATAAAGTAAATGTCATAAACTATATGTCATTCCTATAGCAATTTATTCCAAACTGGCCAGTGCTTAGTAAGATATCACCTCTAGCCATATAAATTATAAAGCATTTGAAATATCTTTATTTAAATTATTTGTTTTATCTATCATTTGTGGTAAGCTGTAAACATCTGCGAGGTGTTACTTTCTGGTTAAACAATGCTGCGCAGATCTTAATTGCGGATATTGGAAGCAGACGACTTTTGTCATTCGAAGTTCAAATTAGAATATTTTCAATTTTATTCTTCTTCCAAAATGGCGGATGTGAACAAATTATGTGTCGAAGGATACGTTTTTGCACGTTCAAGGAGAGATATTTTTATTCAGAAAATGGAAATCATTGTGAAAAATTATTCTTCAAATTTGGACGTAATTAACATCCTTATCATACGTAGTAATATTTAAGGAACTGCTGTAAAATATGAAGAAAAGCATCTGTGTCGTTTGGCCTTGTTTTTGCTGAGTGCTAATGCAGACTGCAGACTGCAGACCACTAAACAGTAAAACACGACATTTAATTGTTGGAACAGAACAGACAATGAATATTATCTAGAAAAAACTTTTTTTTATAAGGATTTATGTTCTGGATTTAAGAATTCCAATTAAAATATAAGTCCGAAAATAATTACAATAGCGTTAGCGTGTTATGATATGTATTCGTCATTGCATTTGTAATGTTTTTGTACCTAATTTACTTGAAAAACACTTGTATTACTCGGATTACTTCGTTGATGCCATAAAAAATTACATCTGCTAAAGAAAGGTATGTAAAAATTTTATTTTTTCAATCTACATGATTAAAATATTTAACATAGAAAGAACACCAACAGCAAAGCTTGAAATTTTTTTGTTGTTGTGTATACTAGTAAGAATTTAAATATTACCCTGCTAAAATATTTTAATTATCAAAATAATAATAATGATACATAATCTTTAAGTAATGAATAGCTGTAATATAATAATTTTATTTTTGATTTTCTGCTTTGAATTACACTACTCACTATTTTGATTCCTAAATGATTTTGATAAATTTCAAAGTATTCATTTAACATCTATACTTTAGTATATAAATTTAAAAGTATGTAGGATTATTGTGATCAGTATGATTAAAATAAGCTTGTTACTTACAATTACCGTATAATTCAGTAAATAAAATAATAATGATAAACCGATGTCTTATTACGCTTGGTGGTTAGACTGCATTTCTACACTTGATAAACATTAAAAGATGAATAACTATTTGATATTAATATTAGATTTATTATTTTTTAATTGTATCATATAAATATGATTATCTGTATTGTTAAAACAATGCAAAATAGCATCCTTAATGCAAAATATCAGTAACGTTCACTAAACTGCATTCTAAAACTTATATAATAGATCTCAAATCCGGTTGTATTCCGGATATACTATGTATTATGGTATCAGAATCACAGCAAATGTTACTGTGGTTCTTGCCCTGGAATCAGACATCAAGCCAGATAGATATCATGTCATCGGCGTCAACATGTATTACTATTGATGAATCGTAAATCAATAGAAAATTGTACATTTTCTTCACATCATATGCTAACTAGAGTGGCTGCGGTGCAGTGGGTTATCAACAAAAAATGATCGGTGTTTCTAAAAAATAATATATTGCAAAACTTATTATTTAAAAAACATTACAATTTCATAAATATATACATAATTTATAAATCAATTAATAATGGTAAAAAAAATAAGCAAAATATTGTTTTTATTTTTTTATAGTTATCATTTATATATAAAGTAATACCAGTCAAATACTGGAGTAAACGTAATTAAAACACATATAGTATTTAAAATAGAGGTCCCATGCATGATTTGTAGCATATCTTATTTTGAAGATTAAATTTTTGCTTTTCTCTTATTAAATATATAAGATACTGTTTAAAACCTATTGGAATATTTGATAAAAGGTATATTTATAAATTTAAATGGTTAAAGGAGAGAACCCCCCCCCCCCCCCAAAAAAAAAAAAAAAAAAAAAAAAAAACAGGGCAAAGTATCAGTTTTTTAAAATTATGAACTCAAATTATATAATATATAATTTTTTTAACGTGGTTAAAATGTAAAATCTACCACTTTAATATTACTATATGTTTAATATGTACAGAATCGTAGATCAAGCAAGCCTCCTACTCTGTCCATTTTTGAATACCGCCTTTTTTTTAAATAATCATCGTTTTAGATTTTTCTTATAAATTTTGCAGACACCAACGCGGTACGTAATTTTTTCTGCAAATGTTGTAAAAACCTAGCACAAATACTAATATTGAAAAAAAAAAAAAAGAAAAAAGAAAAAAAAACGAACCAGTGGGAGTCCTGTTCAAGGGGTACTTTTCCACAAAAGAAATCTGTAAATGGCTTTTTATCAATACTATTTTTTTTCCTTCTTTTTCATACTTTAAAAATGTAAAAGTATTTTTTTTTTGTAGTTAAGGTTGAGCTTTACAATTTTCTGCACATATTTTTTTTATTATGTATTCGATAAAACTGTACATGACATTTACTTTGACATTTTTTTTTTTTTTTTTAACAAATAATATCATATGAAGAAGCGGTAGATTACCCCCACTTTTCACTAGATATGACAGTTAAAAATTATTTTTAATCTAATATAATTTGTACCTAAAATTCATGCACTGCCTTGTATAGCATATAAGAAATATTCAACTAATGCGCAGAATCTATTTGAATTGTTGCCAATTTGCAAAAGTTCGCGCATAATAACATTCCCTTTCAATTAAAAAATGTATTTACATGTAACTATCAAAAATAGAAATAAAAGTTTAAAAATATAATTAAATGAACATGTGTTAAAAGCAGTAATTGTAAAAAAAAAAAAAACAATAAAAATATACTTGCGCGTGAATATTAAAAAGACAATAATTAAATTATTACGTGTTCAAAGCATTAAATAGGGAAACTTACGTCATATTTAAAATGCTCAAATAACAATATTTCCGAACAGATTCAATATAAAAATATATTTACATGATATATTAATTTATTTCGACAAAATATTTGACCTATTATCGCAAATTTTAAAACAGCATAAATATTAATATTTCCTTTCAATATATATTTTTAAGTTTAATAATAGAAAGAAAACTTTGAAAATTACGCCATATTGGAATCGATACATTTCAAACTTCTTACGGAAAAAAAAAAAAATCGGTACTTCTCCATTATACGGTTGACTACTTCCGAATGACAAAAAAAAAAAAAAAAAAAATTGCCAAATTCTAATGTCCAAAAAACCAATGGAAGAATGCTGCCATTATAGAATCTAAAGCCCCACTCACTAAAGTGTCAATTATCAGTAACTTTAAATAATAAAATTTATAATACATTAAAGAAAAGAGAAAAAAAAGTAATCTTAAATCTTTATTTATTTACAATATTTTTCTTAACTATCCCCCTCGGCTGACGGATAAGTGTTTATGATGGCAGTTGACACGGGTATGTTGTGCAAAACTATGCATAGCAACATTTTTTCAACGCAAGGTCGTTATTATTTTTTTAATTAATGAAATAATTAATAAATGGGTAAAATATCATTAAAAATACAGATAAATGTCTAATAAAAATCTCTTGATGACATAGGAAAAACGTGTAACGCATCTGATGTCAATAGAATGTGACACCACGGTAACACACTTTTTTCCCCTATATTTTGGCGACTTTTTTTTTTATAGTGGTCGACGGGATAACGGATAAATACCCAATTTTTTATAACATCATTATCATATATTCCCCAATGCAACGACATTGTTTACTTAGCTATTTAACATAAGTTGATTTTCAAATGTTTAATTGATGTTATTTAATCTATCACGAAAACAGTTGTTAGCTCTTTCGACAGCAGTTGATTTGGCCTTAAAATATCTCAGTGAAAGGAAAATGAATGGAAACCCGATTAAAGCCGATCGCCACTGGTCGCTTAATTCTAATTGAATCTTCTGTAATCATTTTAGAGTTAATCAAATTAGCGTGCTTTTAAAGTTTGCGCTGTCATAACGGGGGTTGGCGAGCGTAGCTCCTAGGGGGCAGAACTCCCTAGTAAAAAAAAGAAATAAAACGCTAATAGACAATGATGTACTTATTATGTGAATAGGGATTATTAATAAAGAAGGGGAGAGGGGGGGGGGACTACTTTTTTTTAAAATATCGCGTTTAGTTCACATGACAGATATTATTATGACAGAGTATAATAGCGGGCTTTGCCCGCTATAAGAGCAGTTCAGATATTTGAAAAAGCGAAAAACTAGACCGGCAATTTTTTATTTTATATAAAACATGAGTTTTTTTTAATTTGGATTTATTAAAGACACTTAGTCACTTGTTTCGGATTCATTTCGATTTTAGATTAAAATTTTATTCTTGCAGTTTGGGATACGGGTTAATCTAATTTTTCAAAAGAATTACTATAATATTGTTTCAGATGAAAAACTATAGTTTAGTATGAATGAGTTTTTATACATGCTTATTTTTCTGTATAAGCCATAAAATAGATATGATAAATATTTTTATAGACTTCTTTTCTATAATTGTATTAAATTGTAGATATATTTTTTTATTTAGGATTTTGGGTCCGGAGGAATGTCGATCAAAACATTTATCAGGTTCGGACGGGTTATGGGTCAACGGAATTTGTTTTATTGGGTTACGGTTGGATTTTGGGTGGACTTGAAATAAAATTTAAAAATTCAAGTCGGGTTTGAATAAATTGAAATCATCCAGCACAGGACAGGACCCAAATGGCTTCACAATATTGTCACTGTCGTCACAGATTCATCACAATGTTATGTCAAAATCATCACAAATGACACATATTTCACAAATTGGTCATAATGTGACTTCAAAATGTTGTCGCTTTCGTCACAGATTCGACACAAAGTTAATGGCAAAATCGTCACAAATGACACACTCTTCACAAATTTGTCACACCGTGACTTCACAAAGTGGTCACAATGTATCGTCACAAAAGAGCTCTAAAACGGCCATAACGACTTCACATTCAGGTCACCGTGACTTCACATCGACGTCACGTGACGTCACATCGACGGTACGTGACGTCACATCGACGGTCACAAAGTCACAGTGTGACTTCACACTGACGTCGCCGTGACGTCACCATGCCTTACGGGATAGGATTTTAAAAAAAAAGTATTCCATATTTTGGTACTTACAGGAGGACTTTTATCACTATTTTTATTATTGCTATCAAGTTGCTAAAGTTTTTTGCCAACTTTCAATTTTTGAGCTAGTAAAGCATAATTGATTAAAGCATAATTGCAAAGAGTTGATTAGTTATTCAGAAATCAATGTGTAACAACATTTTTAAGTATAGAAAGCTATGGTTATGAAGAAATTTGAAGTAAAATTAGATGTAAATAAACAAAGGAATGTCTAAATCAGGCAAAACAAGACTAGTAAAGGCAGGAAAAGGTGCAGGAGAGCAATTGGAGGTAGAATAGTAAGGTCCCTGTGTATAGGTCACAGAAAACAATCATCTCGGTATGTGCAACATGAAATGATGCATTGTAATGGGAAGCTGAAACAAAGTACAGTTCTGTGCAGAGTGCAGTATTTTGGTCTAAATTCTAGAATTCCATTAAAAAAAAACATTTTAACACTCTAAATAACAAGACCCTACTGCCTACTATTTCTCTGTCTAGTAAACATGCCTTTTAGCTCAGTTTAATATTTTCAACCTTTATTTGATTTATATATTTTTTTTGTCCTGAAATTCTAGTATTTAGACCAAAATACTACATTCTCTACAGAACTGTATACTGTACTTTGATTCAACTCCACATTTCAGTGTGCCATTTCATGTTGTATTCACCGAGATGATGCTTTCTGTGACCTATACACAGGGACCTTACTCTTCTACCGCTAATTGATCTGCTTCACCTTTTCCTGCCTTTATCAGTTTTGTTTTGCATGACTAAGTCATCCCTTTGTTAATTTACTTCCAATTTCATCATAACCATAGCTTTGTACACTTAAAATTGTTATACATTGATTTCTGGGTAACTAATCAACTATTTATGATATTTGCTTAATTTTATTATGCTTTACTAGCTCAAAGATTGAAAGATGGCAAAGAACTTTAGCAATTTGAGAGCAATCATAAAAAATAGTGATAAAAGTCTGCCTATAAGTACCAAAATATGACTTTTTATAAAAAAAATCCTACCCTAGCTTTGATTGACACATTACCAAATAAAATGGAATCTGTCTGATACTCCAAACATTCATATGCATTGGCTACATTCAAGAAAAATAAAAATAATTATCGTCAACCTAACGAGGTTTTAGTGCTTTTTTCTGATTACCTGGCTATAACGTTTCATAAAATAATTATAATTGATCAAACTGTATTGCATGAAATTTTTGATTACATTATCTTTCCCAGTGGTATATAGTTTTTATGGTATAACTAAGAAATATATATATATATATATATTGGGTGTTATGATTCATCAAACTTCCAAAAAAACATTTTTTTTTCAAAAGCTTTCTACAATTTTGGCCACTACTGTTTATACAGCTACATAAGAGATTCATTGGCAATTTCAGCTGTTATGTGACATATTTTGTTATTCTAAAATCATCACATTTCTGGAGGATTCAGAATGGAGATTGAAAAAAATTCTGAACTTTTTGAAGGGTCCTATGTTTTAAGGTAAAAAAATTGTAAAGGATCCTTTAAAGGACTAAGTTTTTCCTAAACTGCTTACAGATCATATTTTCTATGTTTATATTTTCATGGGAGACACTGAACATGAAAAAATATAAAGAAAAAATATCAGAATGCAGCCATAATAATATTTTGAACATATTATTTTTATAAATTAAATTTCAATTTTTCCAATTTGGAAAAATTGAAAAATATCCCTTCGGAAAAAAATGGAAAAAAACCGGTTTTTTCCCCAAAGTTTCCGGTTTTTTTCCGAGCATTCCCATCTCTAACAGCAAGTGATGTACCAGCTAAGGTAGGACTTTTCTATAATGGATTCTTTTCTCTCCTATGCGATTCTGTCTTAGACGATTTTTCTGTATATAGCATTTCTCAGATTTGTAAGTCTCGATGCCATGTAATATGAATTAACGATTTTAATGATAACTCAAACATTTGCGTGGAAATAGAGATTCATAAATATATATATCGTTTACATGGGCACAGGCAGAAATAAATTTGGGGAAAGCAGTATTTTGGATTGGATATGCCTGTACTTCGCACCTCTGGGCGCCTTTTAAAAAATAAGAATATAACCATGAAAAAATAAATATTTTTTGTCAGAACATTTATTACCTTGTCCGTAGTATGCATCAAGTTGCTTGACTGTATCTGCATAATTAGAAATCTTGACTTGTTCCACATCATATTCTGAAAGACTAGCAAGCCTACTTCGATACTGTATGACAGCTGGCGTAGTGTTTTGCCGAAAAACTGTTCCAGGTCCTTCTAACAGACTCTAAATGTAAAAGAATAAAAGTATAATATAAGACAGTAACAATCAAGCATATAATAAACATTATAAAACATTGCAATTACAAGTCAAATAAACAAACAGAAATTATTGGAACACTAACAAAAAGAAAAGCGAATTTTAACTTCTGTGTATAACAGTTTTTAATATAAAAAAGAACTTAAATTAACTATATTCACATCACTATATTAAAATAGTGCTTTTAAAACACAGCACTATTAAAAGTACTATTAAAAGTTCCAATCTAATTCCAGAACTATATTTAATGGTTGGAGTATTATAGTTTAGATTTATTGTAACAGAGCGAAAAATGCCGGGACTAGGACTCGAACTTGGGTACTTTGGCTTGTTGTGCCAATGCTCTTCCTGCTGAGCTATCCCAACGATATTCTAGCTGGCATATTTCACTCTTATTAGTTGGACAAGATTGCAAACTGCAGTGCTAATTTCATTCAACCGAGCTATAACTATAGCATTTTACATGATAAATCTGAAATAACACGGAAACTCCTGTATACCATGTAACTAGGTCATAATGAACAGATGAAAGTATTTTCAACTAGTTGAATCATATTCAATGGTTGGAGTATCATAGTTGAGATTTATTCCAACAGAGCGAAAAATGTTGGGACTAGGACTCGAACTTGGGTACTTTGGCTTGTTGTGCCAATGCTCTTCCTGCTGAGCTATCCCAACGATATTCTAGCTGGCATATTTCACTCTTATTAGTTGGACAAGATTGCAAACTGCAGTGCTAATTTCATTCAACCGAGCTATAACTATAGCATTTTACATGATAAATCTGAAATAACACGGAAACTCCTGTATACCATGTAACTAGGTCATAATGAACAGATGAAAGTATTTTCAACTAGTTGAATCATATTCAATGGTTGGAGTATCATAGTTGAGATTTATTCCAACAGAGCGAAAAATGTTGGGACCAGGACTCGAACCAGGGTACTTTGGCTTGCCATGCCAATGCTCTTAATACTGAGCCATACCAATGCTCTTCCTACTGAGCTATCCCAACGATATCCTGGCTGCCATACTATGATACTCCAACCATTGAATATAATTTACCTAGTTGAAAATACTTTCATCTGTTCATTATGACTTAAATTAACTAATAACTAAAATATCTTCTTAAAACACCATCAAAATTTTTAAAATGCGCTAGGCCTTTCGATTTTATAGTAGAAGCACGTCTTTTTGCGCCTGACGGAGAAAGACTCAGATCTTTCAAAAGGCCTAGCGCATTTTAAAAATTTTGATGGTGTTTTAAGAAGATATTTTAGTTAATATTGTTTCACACCAGTTTCAACTTATTTTAAATTAACTAATTAAAAAATAGGTATATAACAGTGAAAATATATATTTTTTTAAATACACTCTTTCATAACCACTCAATGTTTATATTGAAAATCATGCCTAATTTCATGACTGCAATTCATGATTTTTCCAAAATATTTCTGTTAGAATGCATCAGGTTGCCATGGGCACTGTACTCGATTATGGGGAAATTCACCACTTTTTTATGCTTGGTAGAAAGTGCAAGCTAGTAAATTTATTTTTAAAAATATATAATTTTTGCTCTGTTTCTTTTTTAAGATATGACAACAGGGAAAAAAAAGCATTATTTAAATTATCTTTTTATGATTTCTAAATTGATTTCTTAACATATATTCATAATTTAATTAATACAAAACTTTTAATTGATTAAAGTGTATTTTTAAATATATATGATTACACTCTTTATTTGTATTTTCTACTTTATAGTGTCTAAAATATTTCGTTGTTGCAGCTTCACTGCCAGTTGGCCTTTTTTGGCGAGTGTGGTTTGGAGCATAATTAAATCCATTGTTGTTTTAACTTAAATACAACTGTAACTCTAAAATATGTTTGGCAATTTATGACCTGTGGTGGGCTAATGGAAAAATGCCTTAAAATTAAGATATTAGTTTATAATTAAGTTCTACAAATATTAAAATGTTGTACTGTCATCAGAAACATACCTATGTATATAATTTTTATAATTTTAGTATATCAAGAAGCGAGTTAAAAAATTATTTACATCTTTACATACAAAAACAAAGTTGAGTGAAAAAAATGAATGAATTGTACGCCAGTTTTCAAAAAATGAATGGATATCAGATTATTTATCTTAACATAGAATGAAAGCAAGTTTTTGCACTAACTCAATAAAAAAATAAAAAATATAAGTATTTTTTAACAAAGAACATTTTTACTGCAAAGTTTATAAATTATTTATCACTCCAATAGCATAAGCATCATAAGTTACACAATTACACTTTTTAAAAAATGGCAGTTAAAAAATTTAATTTTTACACACACATAATGACAAGATGAAAGATGCTGTAATATCATGGCTAACATTACAGACAGCTAGAGTTCTGTATCGGGTCAAGTCAGGTTGATGTTATTTTCTTTCCATTGTGATGTGTGTTGGTTTTAAATAGTACAGGTTTGGGTTGGTTTCTGATTAGTTTTTTACTCTTTCAGATCGGGTTTGGGGTGACCAGATTTTTCAACAGAAAGTCCTGAATATTTTTCAAATGAACAAAAGCTATATACTTGAATATTAATGAATGTATATGTGGTTCATTTTTGCACAAAAAAGATGAAACTGATATTAGAAATATAATTGTAGACTATTTTTCTGTAATTTTATTAAAATATGGATTAATTTTCTTTCATTTCAAGTTCAAATATTTCAGGTTGATGATTTTTTTTTTTTTTTTTTTTTTTGTCAGGTTGAATTTAAGCAGAAATTGCAGGTTCACGCCAGGTACAACTTGACCTGTGCAGAACTCTACAGGCAGTATAGGACAAGATTAGCACTCGCCAATCAGCGAGTAATATTGAAAATTTGGCGATTGACTTTATTGCCACCACTGGCCAAACTTAATAGTCACACTCGCCAATTGCGATGATGGAATGGAAAATGTGATTTTTTTCTGCTGTCGCTCGACGAATTTCGAAACTATTTGCCGAAGATTTTCTTGAAACCATTTGGCGAATTTCGTGATTATTTTCACAAAATCAATTGACGTATTTTGGGATTTTTTTCTCGAAACCATCTGACAGTATTCCCAATTTTATTACTCGAGACCATTTGATGAATTTCGCGATTTTTCCACTATCGATTGATGAATTTCATGATTTATAAATTTCACAATTTTTTTTGCAATCGTTTGACGAATTGTGCATTTTTTACCACTGTCATTCGACGAATTTCAGAATTCTGTTCTGCGATTGTTAGACGAATTTTGCAATCCCCCCCCTTTCCCCTATAGGGCAAAACTGGAAAATTTCATTAGTGGCCAGTGGCCAGAAGTAACAGTTTTTTAAATGGCCACTTTCTTTAAACTAGTAGCCACTTTTTTATTTAAAAGTTCTAAACAGTAAACTTTTGTTAAAATTTCAATTGGTATTCATCTAAAATTAAATAGCTCAAATAAATATGTTAATATAAACAAATTTCCTCCAGCAAAAGTAGAATCCTTGATGAAATGCAAAAAAATTTTACTCTTTCCTTGTAGGAAAGTGGCTATAAGGTGGCCTTGACAGACAATTTTTTAGTAGCCACTTTTTTTTGTTTAATAGTCCTGTGGCTGGTGGCTAGTGCTAATTTTGCCCTTTACTTTCCCCCGGGATCATTTGACGAATTTCGCAATATTTTCATGAGAGCATTTGTCGGATTTCCCAAGACTATTTGATGAATTTCTCAAATTTTTCACGATATGACGAAATTAATTTTTTTCCGCAATAATTTTGTGAAATTCGCTAGATTTTTCGTGATTGATTGACAAAATAAATATGCTATTTATTTCCTCGATTCCTTGACAAAATTAGCATTTTTTTTTGCAGTTGTTTACTGCATTTCATGATTTTTCCCGTGATTGATTGACCAATTTCTCAATTTATTTCCCGAGATAATTTTCCGAATTTCCTGATTTCTTTCCCGAGGCCATTTGATGAATGTTGCGATTTCTTTCCCAACACCATCTGACGAATTTCGCTATTTATTCAACAATCGTTTGACGAATTTCTAGATTTTTTTTTTCCTGAGACCATTTGATGAATTTCGAGATTTTTTATCAAGTATTTGTAGATTAGTTACTGGCCAGTGGCCAGTGAGTTAAAAAGTTAATTTTGACTTATAACAGGCAGCCACCTTCGTTGATACTGACACATAAATGTTTGTATCTTGTCAGGATAAATGCCTTAATGTGCTGGATGACTATGTAGAAAAATAGTATAATGTGTTTAAAAAATTAATAATGTATATCTCTACCCATATATGTGGATTTTGTTCTATTTACGGAGTCATAGAACTTACTTTACAAATAACTCTCATAGAAGATCTTTATATTGCATTCCTTGGGATGAGAAGTTGTGCAGATTATAAATTTTTGCATAATATAGATCATTTCATACATTGTTAAATTACCTTATAGACACATTCAAAATATTCCTGGATCAAATCACTATATTACTCATTTCCAAAAAAATTTTATTTAATAATAGTAATTTTTTTCATTAAAAAACTCTGAATTAAGGAAATAAAGATGAAATAGTAGATGAAACTTGGTTATCTAGAGGCTAGCAATAATTTTACAATGTGGATTGCAGGTGCTTCTTAACTGCGAAATTCATTGTTTGCATCGAAAAATTTGTGTTATATAGAGAGTTGCATTATAAAGATCTTCTACTGTATATGGACTGTTTAAATTACTATTGCATAATATTTGTAACCAGGGTTGGCTTTTTACCGGTAAAAACTAGTTTTTACCAGGACATGGTAAAAACCTGGGAAAAAGTGGTAAAAACCTTAGGATACAATAAACTCTACTAGTCATTAAACTGTATTTTAATACTATTGATAAAAACTGTATTTTCATGTAATTGATGTATTTTTATATATAGAGAGAACTTTTTAGTTGTCTTTTGATTTTCAAAGGTTCTATATATATATATATATATATATATGGGGGGGGGATAAAAATAACCTCAACAATGCAACTTAACAAACTTAAGAGTTTAATTAATTGATATACAATATCATATCGAAAGAAAAAGTATAACACGAGAAACATGGAGAAATTGCAAGATATGAGGCAATCTTCGCATGTAAGAAAGATTAAGTGCCGAGAGAGGTTGACTGTGTTGTGTGTTCCACAGTTTTAATCTCAACATGAAGGTTGAAGTTCCGTTAAATACCAAATAAAAGGATTTTGGGAAGAATTCTCTGTGAATTTCAATATTTATGTTTACAGGTGTATTATATTCTCAATGTAGTTGAATTGCTGTGATCGACTAAGCATATTATTTGTTTGAGGGAATAATAAATATGGTATAATATTAAAATATTAATATATTCATTTGTAATCAGTTATAAGCCAAGTGAGTCTTTAAGTAGGTGTAAGATAAAAATCCTACAAATATATAAAGAGATGGAAAATAAAAAAATTAGTTAATTCTCTAAAGCTACTGATACAGTAATATAATCATAAAAATGTTACTATATTTTCTATTCCCCATCTATAAATAGAACAACAGATGTTCAGTATCTGTTTGACAAAGCAGGTTTCCATTCCACTTGTGACAAAGGGACCTTTGAGAGAATAATAAATGTTGTATAAAATAAAAAAGCTTTCACTTTTTACCATGTATGAGAGATCCTATGCACAAAAATAAAGATCTATGAAGCGAAGCACAAAAGGAAATGGCAAGAGAATGGCTCATAGTTTTCATGGCAAATTCTCTTTCACTACTGTTGGTGTATGAAGCTGAAGGAGGACCATTTCGAAGAAGCTTCTTTAAAACAAAAGATGTAAGAGCCAAAGTTTGGTGGAAAACGTTAAATAACAAAGAAATGAATTCCGAATTCATACATTTAATGGTGAATCTTCACTCCATATCTTGTAACGAATTTTTTCGAGCTTTTTATATATCCACAGTAAATTAAGAAATATACTTGGTGTATAGAAAGCTGTTAAGCTTGTATTATGTT
Source organism: Maratus michaelseni (assembly GCA_963931845.1). Taxonomy (NCBI): domain Eukaryota; kingdom Metazoa; phylum Arthropoda; class Arachnida; order Araneae; family Salticidae; genus Maratus; species Maratus michaelseni. The sequence goes on along the minus strand of OZ007595.1, from coordinate 167,186,191 downwards.
ATAGAATGCTAAGAGGGTCCAAGGACATAAATTGGTAAACTGTATTAACATTTATTTGTACAAATTTACATTATGTGATAATATTTGTAAGCATTTTATTTTTATTAAAAATGATTAAGGTTTTTAAGTGTGATAAAAGTGTACTTATAATTTCTTTTTTCCTTTAGTAAAAATTAGTAAACTAATCTCCATCAAGATAAATATTGTAGTGTGCATTCTCATAATAATAGTTATAATGAGTTTAGGTTCAATAATGATAAATGTATAATAATATCTTTAAAATTTTGAATTCTTGTAGTCGAGGAAAACATGGATGAAAGTTTTCCGGGCTTTTTATATTCCCTAAAAATCAATATTTTTGTACAGCATTCTTTCACTTACCTAATCAGAAACTAAATTAGGTGAATATTGTTATGTGGAAATAGTGGTATTAAATACCCAGAAAACTTTCACCTCTGGAAAAATGAAAAATTGGTAGATAAATTTTCATAAAAAGTTACAAAAACAGTCAAACTAATGAATTTTTTCAAAGGTGGTAAAAACCATGGGAAAAACATGTTTTTCCAAAGACAGTAAAAACCATGGTTAAAACCGGTAAAAACCACCAGACGGTAAATACCATCCAACCCTGTTTGTAACTGCTAAATATATTAACTCTCTGAGGTCAAGCTTTTGAGAATTTTTTTTTAGTGTAATAAAATTCTTCAAAAAGCACAAAATTCTGCTCAACAATTAATGTTTATATTATGTTACATATTCCTTGATCCGTTATCTCAAAGAATAAAACTGATATAAAATTTCTTTGTAACTAAGATAGCAACCATTTTAATTAATAACAAATCAAATGCTTCAGTTTTCTTTCTGTACAACAGCTTGGAATAATATAAAAGCTTATTTCTTGATGCTAGCTGATCGCTGGCAATAGAGGCAGTGCAGACATTATTTAGTAAATAATATTGTTGTGAACTCGGGGTTCGAAAGGACTGATGCTAATATATAAGAACAATCAAAAGGCTTTATTCACTATAAACAGTGCAATACGATCACAAATATCTTCTGAAAATTACAAGATATTCAGTAATCTTCAAATCCAATAAAAGCGCAGCAAAATTTCACACAGAAACAATGTGTTCAATACGACGTATCAATGACAAAATCAATCTGAGTAACACAGTTCTCAATGCAAAGCCTCTCGTATGAATTCAATCGCAGTTGACAGACAACTAACTGAACTGGACTGGTGGAGGTCCCTTATATAGGCTTTAAAGATAACTGTAGAATTTTCCAGAGCCTTCAGATGCTAGAAATTACCAGAAACAGAAAGTGCTTTAACTTTCGATAGAGAACCCAAGCAAGAAAGGATCCCAATGTATAGGTATAAGGGGGGTGTGGTTGCACAAAAAGTCGCCAAATCCGTCGCCAACTTGGCGACAAAAATAAGTCGCCAAAACCATCGCCAACTTGGCGATAAACCCATTCCTTGGCGATATTTCCATAGACTTCCATTATAAAGATGAGGGTGTAAGGTTGTTTTTCTTGCAAAGCATCTGAGGCCTTTAGCATTGAGTTACATGATGCTCAATAGGAAATACATTAATAATACTGCAATTTTCACAATAATAAAATAAAATAAATTTAAACAAATGGAATATTTACAGATATATACAAAATTCATAACATTGCCCCCCTCTCAAGGACTGCACGTCCCGGGCAGTTCAACCTTTGATCGGAAAGCAAACCCGTTGCCAAGAAATGCTATACTATTCAAAACACTTAAAGTTTACATGAAAAATAACAATTAAACACATGCATAATGCTGAATTATACAAAAATACACTTATTAAAAAAAAATGAAATTAAAGCATAGACATAATTACATACAAGTATTTAAATAATAATGATAATGCTAAGCAAAATAAATAATTACATTAACTTATATACAAGACCATGGTCATACTAATTTACATTAACTTATATACAAGACCATGGTCATACTAATTTACATTATTTACATTACACTATTTACAATAAATGAACTAAGTACTATGGCCATAGTATGGAGCCAGCCTGTCATAATGAACGACTCTAGGCTTCGAACTTGGTAACTTTCGGATCCGAATTACGACATCGTTCAGTCTGTTTAGGACTGTATAAGGACCGTCCCAGTGCGATTGCAGTTTGGGAGAAAGTCCTTTACGTCGAGTCGGATTATAAAACCAAACCTTGTCACCTTCTTTGAATTGATGTCCCGTGACTTTCGTGTCGTACCTGATCTTCATCTTCTCCGTCTGTATATTGATCCGCTCTCGAGCCAAGTTGTGGACGTCTTCAAATCGTGCCTGGAGATTCTGCACGTATCCCTCTGGCGATGAAGGCGCATCTGGAGGGCGACCAAAAATCAGATCACAAGGTAGACGAAGATCACGACCGAAAAGCATCTGAGACGGGGAATAGCCGGTTGTTTCATGGACGGCGCTGCGATAGGCGAGAAGAAACAAGGGAAGTTTTTGGTCCCAGTCTTGTTGGTTTCTTGAGACTAGCAGTGAGAGATTGTTGAGGATGGTACGATTAAATCTCTCAACCATGCCATCCGATTGTGGATGTAAAGGCGTCGTCCTAGTTTTGTCCATTCCGAGAAGTTGACAGAGACCCTCAATCACAGCAGAGATGAAATTTCTCCCCTGGTCAGAATGCATTTGAAGGGGGACTCCATACCTTGATATCCACTGGTGTACCAAGGCATCCGCAACCGTAGACGCTTCTTGATCAGGGATGGCATAGACTTCAGGCCATTTCGTGAAATAGTCCATGACCACAAGGAGGTATTTGTTGCCATCAGCACTTCTTGGCAGAGGACCTAGGATGTCAAGGGCGATGCATTCGAAAGGTGCTCCTACATTGTAGAGATGTAGTCTTCCTCGGCTACGTTTCTTTGGTCCTTTCCGAGCTGCACATGCATCGCAAGATTTGCACCATTGTTCGACGTCAGCTCTCGTTTTTCCCCAGAAGAAGCGCTCTCGGACTCTGTGTAATGTTTTCATGACTCCAAAATGGCCTCCGGTGGGACTGCCATGTAATTCTTCGAGGACCTCTGGGATTCGAGATCGAGGAAGTACCAACTGTCACCGAGATGTCTTCCCATCTTCCGATTCGAATTTTCGGTACAGGACACCATTTCTGAAGTGGAGGGAGTTCCAAAGAGCCCAATATTGCTTCGTTGTAGGACTGTAAGTCGAGATGTCTTTCCAACTGGGCTTCGTGCTAGAAGATTCTAATAACTCCAAAATTGGTTTGATGTCAGAGTCTGCCATTTGATCTTCTCGAATCTTCTCATCACTCCAGGGATCTGGTGGCGTTGATTGTGAAGTCTTCGTCTGGCGTATGACATGTTCGGTATTATACTTGCTCTCCGCTCTGGAACAATAGCGACAACTTTCAGGACACGGTCTTCTTGATAGGGCATCGGCGTTTCCATGCGATGAGCCTTTGCGATGCCTGATGTCAAAGTCGTATTCCTGGAGCCGTTGTATCCATCTGGCTACTTGGCCCTCTGGGTTCTTAAAATTCATCAGCTATGTTAGGGATGCGTGATCAGTACGAAGGAGAAATTTCCTGCCATAGAGATAGTGATGGAAGTGTTCTATGGCTTTCACTATAGCTAATAACTCCTTACGAGTGATGCAATAATTCCGCTCTGGTTTCGATAAACATTTGCTCCAGTATGCTACGACTTGTTCTTGGCCATCTATTTCTTGGGAAAGTACGGCGGCGACACTTTCATGACTGGCATCCGTGTCCACAATGAACTGTTTCTCGGGGTGCGGATAGGTAAGGACTGGAGAGGATGTGAGAGCTTCTTTCAGCCGCTGGAAGGAATTCTCGCATTCTTGTGTCCATAGAAACTTCTGCTTGCTTTCAGTGAGCCTATGCAATGGTCTTGCGATGTTGGAGAACCCCTGGACAAACTTTCTGTAATAAGTGCATAGTCCCAGAAAGCTTTGCAACTGATGGACATTTTCCGGACGCTTCCAGTTCTTTACTGCGGACACTTTTTCAGGATCTGTTCGAACACCTTCAGCTGAAATGATGTGTCCTAGATAATTTACTTCCCGTTGGAAGAACTTGCATTTCAAAGGGTTCAGCTTTAATTTCGCCGCTCTTAGCTTCGTTAACACTTTTCGAATATTTTCTAGATGTTCTTCAAACGTGCGGCCACCAATGATGACGTCATCTAGGTAGATGAGACAAGCTTCAAAAATCAGACCTTTTAACACTGTCTCCATGAGGCGCTCGAACGGCATAACTTTAAATTGCCAAAGTCCTTGTCCAGTAGTAAATGCGGTCTTCTCTTTGTCATCAGGATGGATCTCTACTTGCCAATATCCACTCTTCAAATCCAGTGTGGAAAACCATTTATGTCCTGAAAGAGTATCTAGCGTGTCGTCTATTCTTGGTAGAGGATAGCTGTCCTTCTTCGTGATATCGTTAAGTTTACGATAATCCACACAAAATCTTGTGGAGCCATCTTTCTTTCGGACCAACACGATGGGAGAGGCCCACGGACTTGATGACGGTTTGATGATGTCACTATCCTGCATCTCTTGTACGAGCTTAGCAACCTCTTCCTGTTTTGCGAACGGCAAGCGTCTTGGGTGCTGTTTAATCGGTGGATGGTCGACAGTGTCAATTGTATGACGTGTCAGAGACGTGCGACCTATATCATTCTCGTTTTGTCAAAACACATCCTTAAATTCCTGGAACAGTCTTTCTGCGGCATGTCTCTGTTCAGGAGATAAATTTTCATTTCGTCCAATTACAGATGTTAAATTTGTAGGCGGCTCCGACAACGTCAAGCTTGGGTCTTTGCAAACACAGGTGACTGGAGCACAGGTAGCAAGCACTTCACCCTTCTGGATAATTCTAGACTTTTCACTTACGTTCGCCATCCTCACGGGTATCACATCTCTCGACAGATCTACCAGCGCTGATGCTATTAGCACTCCTTTTGGGCTCTTCTCAGGATATCCAACCAAGCCACATTGAAAACTACTTTCGTTCTCAGTTAATCCAGGTATCATCATTTCGGTCCGAGGAGGGATGATAATATCTGCCTTGGCTGTGATCCGTTGAATAGACCTGGACTCATTTCCAAGTTTGAAAATAGTGACATCTTCTTGAGCAGAGCGTAACTCATTCTTCTTAAAATCCAGTGTAAATCCATGCTCTTTTAAAAAGTCCAGTCCGAGTATGAAAGGGTATGAAATATCGGCCACATAGACTGTATGATGGTAAGCGGCGTTCCCAAACTTTATTTCCAGTTTCATTCTTCCATGTATGTCGATCATATCCCCGGTCACGGTTTGAAGGATAACATGGGGCGGAGTCCAGAGGAGTTTTTCTTTTAGCCGCAGAGCTAGATCTTACCGAACGATTGTCACATTGGCTCCTGTATCGATGATCATATTACATGGCAAATCATTCACACGCCCGACTATAAAAACTCCGTTCTCGCCGTAACTTCTTGCAGAAATTTGACACACTTGATAATGGGGCTTCTCAAAATCTGGCAACCTCCGCCCTGCGAGATGGCCATTGATTAGTTTTCCTGCTCCGCTGTTCGTGCGGAGCTATTACCTTCTGTGCTGGGTCGTTTTAGGCAGTTTCTTTGAATATGACCTTCTCCACCGCATTTCCAGCATTTGATCTTTCTTCCAGGTTTGTTGTCCATCAAGGAGTTTATATGTCTCATCACGTCCTTCATCTGCTGCTGTAAACGCTCCACAGCTGTATCCGACGTCTCAGACATGTTGGCTACTCGCACAAAGTGCCGATCTTTCCTTGTAGCTTGCTGGGCTGCCTCGAATTTTAGGGCATAAACTAAAGCCCCTTTTAAGTCATTGAGATCTGCAATCTGGAGTTGTTTCTGGATCTCAGAGTCACGCACACCATCGATAAAATGCTGTAGAGCTAAGTTTTCTCTAATTTCAGTCGGACAGTCAGGATAAGCAAGATGTGAAAGTCTCTCGACATCCGTAGCAAGATCTTGCAGGGATTCAGTGGATTTCTGCTGTCGAGATTTGAGCTGGAGTCTGCTATATTCCTTCATGCATTTCTCGCCAAAGCGCAATTCTAAGGCACTGACGAGCGTTTCAAAATCCAGCGGTTCATTTGCAGGCAAAGTCTGTAGGACGTCGGCAGCATCAGCTCGTAGAGAAGCAGCTAACTGGCAAGCCTTGGTCTGGGAATCCCATCCATTGGCGTCCGCTACAATCCCAAATTGTGTCTTGAAAACTGGCCAGGAGGATTTGCCGTCATAGGTCGAAAGTTTAATAAAGGCCCGAGGAAGCATATCTGGATACTTGAAATCTTCGGAAAAGTTTACGTCAGTTATCTTCTGTTTCTTGACTTTTTCCAAATCTTTTTTTACATTCTCTATGCTTTCTTCAACGGTCTTGGCGATCTTTTGAACTTTTTCTTCTACTCTTTCTTCTACGGTTTTGGCTGTCATTTGAACTTCTTCTATGGTTTTGGCTGTCATTTGCACATTTTCTTCTATTTCTTGAAACCTTCCTTCAAATTTATTTTCCACGGAGTCAATTCTTTCATTTAAATATGTTATTTTATCCTCTATCAGATCTTTCAACTCACCAAGGTTGGTTGACATATCCTTTTTTATTTCTTCCGACATTTCCTTCATTTCAGCCTGGTTCGCAGTCATTTTCTCATCCATCGCTGACATCTCCTGCTTCATCTCAGCCTGGTTCGCAGTCATTTCCTTCTTCATTTCTTCTTTCAACTCGCCAAGGTTGGTTGACATCTCAGCCTGATTCGCAGTCAATTTCTCATCCATCGCTGACATATCTTTCTTCATTTCAGCCTGGTTCGCAGTCATTTTCTCATCCATCGCTGACATATCTTTCTTCATTTCTTCTTTCAACTCGCCAAGGTTCGCAGCTAATTTCTCCAATAATTCTTTCAGTTGACCCTCCATTGCTCTGGTGATCGGCATTCAACCCCACTCCTGACACCAAATGTTGTGAGCTCGGGGTTCGAAAGGACTGATGCCAATATATAAGAACAATCAAAAGGCTTTATTCACTATAAACAGTGCAATACGATCACAAATATCTTCTGAAAATTACAAGATATTCAGTAATCTTCAAATCCAATAAAAGCGCAGCAAAATTTCACACAGAAACAATGTGTTCAATACGACGTATCAACGACAAAATCAATCTGAGTAACACAGTTCTCAATGCAAAGCCTCTCGTATGAATTCAATCGCAGTTGACAGACAACTAACTGAACTGGACTGGTGGAGGTCCCTTATATAGGCTTTAAAGATAACTGTAGAATTTTCCAGAGCCTTCAGATGCTAGAAATTACCAGAAAGTGCTTTAACTTTCGACAGAGAACCCAAGCAAGAAAGGATCCCAATGTATAGGTATAAGGGGGGTGTGGTTGCACAAAAAGTCGCCAAATCCGTCGCCAACTTGGCGACATTTGGCGATATATCGCCAAATTTGGCGACAAAAATAAGTCGCCAAAACCATCGTCAACTTGCCGATAAACCCATTCCTTAACGATATTTCCATAGACTTCCATTATAAAGATGAGGGTGTAAGGTTGTTTTTCTTGCAAAGCATCTGAGGCCTTTAGCATTGAGTTACATGATGCTCAATAGGAAATACATTAATAATACCTGCAATTTTCACAATAATAAAATAAAATAAATTTAAACAAATGGAATATTTACAGATACAGTGAAACTTCCATTTAACGAAGTCTCATCGTTAAACTTAAAAAATTCGTTATAAAGAAAATTCGTTAAATAGAAATCAACTTAAATTCATGAAATTTTTCCTTCAGATATCATAAATAGGTATGGGATTCAGAAGCATTTGATTCAGTTTTAATTATGAAGCCGTCTTTTACAAAATAGTTGTGCACGGTTCGATGAAATCACGTCAAACAATTTGCTCAAATCTTTCATCAGCTGTGATAAACAGGTTCTCAAACTAATGTTTTCACTACAGTGTCTTTTTCTGTATTTTTCAATAATGTACTTCAAGATTGTTTATTATTCTTTAGACTGAAGTTTAGAAATTGTATTGGAAGGAACAAACATAACTTTGATGTTCTTCGATTTACATTTTGAAGCACATTCTTGTGGATGCACAAAGCAATTGCCTATCAGCAATGGATTGTCAGAATGGTAACTGTCTGACTCTAATTGATATTTTTTGCTTCAATGCATCTGACGTCACAGCTTTTGCTGCCATTGCGTCGTTGCATCTTCTATATCATTGAATTTAAAAAAAGGAATTTTCACTTTCCCAACTGTCAGCGCGGAAGTCTCGGTGTGGGAGAGAACACTAACAAGTGTTTTTCTTAGTGTGAAAAAAAATTGTTTTATTTAGCACCAAACAGAATGGAAATTATTTAAATGTGTTCATTTTCATACAATCCACTGAAATAAATTCGCATATCCATCACAACATCAACCTCTTAGTTTGAATTCTGTGCACATACAAAAGTGAAATAAGCTTCGTTATATAGAATATATTTTTCGTAATATGGAGATTAATTTACATGCTAATGGTGTTCAAAGTCAAAGTTCTGCAGAAAATTTCTTTAAGTAGAAAACTTCGTTAAATAGGGACTTCGTTAAAGGGAAGTTCCACTGTATATACAAAATTCATAACAATATTGTATTATCTTTAAATCAAAGTTTTACCTTAGATGCTAATGGCACTAGTTATACCACTACCTTGGATTTATATTTATGACTAAGCAGATTAAAAGTCTAAAATTAAAAGTATTTGTCATAATATCCATCTGACATTCGCTAGAATCATTCTTTGGAAATACAGCCAAAGTTTCATTAAATTTATCAGGGTATCGGCTTAAATGCTTTACACTCACGCTAAAAAAAAAAAAAAAAATTAATCGGTTAAAAAAAAGAAAAAAGTCGCCAAATTTAGGGGATTTTTTTCTTTAATGGCAACCTAGCCATTGTATTAAGTTATTCGTTTGGCGCAGTCTTGGAAATCGCGCCAACCAAACAGTCGCCAATCTTTTGTTTACATTTTAGCGTGAGTGTAACACATCTGTTCCAGGGTATCTATTCCAGATCAGTAAAAAAGTTTCCCTGACCAATAAAATAAAAAAATAAAATTCCAGGTATTGAGATTTTGTGACGTTAAACACCAAAAAGTTGTGTGTTCTTAAAAGTTGTAAATTTGAGAGTGGAACTTTCAGAACTGATTCTAAGGCACAAATTATTGATTTGTTACATATTTTTTTGCAAAATTTACAAATGGTTGAACATTTTATATGCTAAACATTTTGCAGTTACCCAGTTTTAGCATCAGGTACTATCCATTTTGTCAAATCAGGATGAAATTATCTATCACATCGGTCGCACTTAAATACAGATTGCTTTGACATATTTTAATACAAATAATAAATATTCAATAAATTAAGTTAACAAATGTTCAGTTCCCAAGCAAAGATAAGTAAGCAAAGTGAAACACCTATTTATCCTACAACATTCAGTAGAAAGTTTCAGTGAAGCTGGAACTGAAAATCTCTGAGCTACAAAGGAGGACTGAAAGGGGGTAGACAAAATGATTTGCATGAGAGGTTGAAATACTCTTTACAGTACTTATGAAGAGCAAAGTTTGATTTTAATGCTGCTGCAATTTCAAATCTTTAGTTTTATAATAAACATTTTCCTTTTTTTTCTTGAATGTTCAAAATTGTCTAACTTTTTCCTTATTTTTCCTCAGAAATGGTAAATTTCCCTAATTTTTCCTTAGAAATGGTAAATTTCCCTAAATTTTCCAGGTTATCCTGGTGGCTGGACACCCTGATTTATGTAATTTTAAATATTACAATAATATTCAATATTAGTGGAAATCTTGTAGGAAAGAAAATTAAAAAGAAAAGAAACACTGTGAATAATTTTATTTCAATAGTTGCTACAAAAACATTTCAACAGAATTTTGAAATGTTCATAAAATACACATATTCAGCACAACTACATTTAAAATAGATTTTATTAGCATTTTGTTTTTGTGTGTGTGTGAAAAATATTATTTATGGAGCCAAAATAAACATAATTGCCGGTCTTTTATTGAAAGATTCAGGAGCTCTCAATCTCAAAGCTCTGTATGCAAGTCAATGGATTAATCATATTTGCAAATTATCAAACTACGAGTAAAATATGTGTTTGCTTTCAATAAACGAAAACAACTAATTTTGACATTTAAAAATTAGAAGATTACCGTCAAGATATGTAAAATTTAAATAAATATATAACTCACTACACGTCTTTCCACTTTACTAATACGGCGAATAGTATCCATAACTTTTAAAAGATTATTTTAATAACACGGTAATAACTTTAAATTGACAAATACGTTTACAATGACAAAAACTAACAATCCAACGCGAATCCACCTGCACAGCACAATCTAAACAGAAAAACAATTTATTAAAAAGAAAAAAAAAATAGCTGAACATTCCATGGCCTTGAAATTATTATCATATCCAATAGCAGACCACATTTTTTTTTGTTTACAAAGATGATAAAAAAAGATTAGATGACAGACAAAAAAATTGAAACTAATAAAATCAAAAGAAAACTTACATCGGTTTCTTTCATCTTCTTTAAATTGTGTTTATTCAAATTTATAAAAAATTTTAAAAGATGAAAAGGAATTTTTGTTGTTTATTCTGTATGTATGTAAGGTGACCGCACAAAAGTCGATTTAACAATTCAATATTAATATGACTAAATTTCGATTCTTCTGTATCTTATAAATCGAATCTGCACATAAGAAAGAAAAGCGGTAAAACTGGCGTTGTTCTGAGTCGGCAATCAAACGTCAACTTATATTTGTAATGTGCTTTTCTAGCTCCAATATAAACATTTTCTCAGTAATTTCTTAGCTTAACATTATGTAAATTCTAAAAATTTGGTCAAATAAAAATAATTTTAAATTCAAACGTATATGAAAAGGAAATACATTGTTTGTAGTCAGGGATCTTTTTAGGAAGAAATTGGGTTCTTTAAAAAGAGGTGTGAAGGGTCCCTTCACACTTTTTTGAATTTAAAAACAGGACCCTTCACAATTTTTTTCATCTTAAAACAGGACCCTTAACAAAAGTTTTTGTCTTAAAAATAGACCTTTTACAAAAATTTTCTCTCTTCGAATTGAACTGTTCACAAGTTAAATCATTTTAAAGTAAAATCTGACTGTCAGTTTTGCACTAGATGGTAAACTGAGCTAAAAAATTACATTATGTATTAGTAATTAGTTAATTAACTTATTTCATATAACATGAAAATATTCCTGCACACAAAAAAAAAATCCCGTAAAATTTCTTAAGTAACTATTATAATTAATTAATTTTCTTAATTAATATTTAAAATTAATTTTTTTAGATAATATTTTTCAAAGAATACCCAATAACTCCCGCTAAATCTAACACCATTCACCAGTTCAGAAAAAAAAATCTCGTGAAAATTTCTAATCCTTAATTAATATTTATTAATTATTTCTTAATTAATATTTATAATTAATATTTTTAGATAAAAATGTTCCTTGAGTACTCAACAATTCCCACTAAATTTAATCACAGAGTTCAGAGAATAAATAGAGATGAAATGTTTACGTTTGGCGTGACGCTGAAAATGCAACCCTAAAGTCTGTCCAAACAACTGGCGGCTTGCTTTGAAAACCTCTCCCCGTCCAATGAATCCAGTTCTTGTACCACGTGCAGCCTCTCTCCGTCCCTAGACCAGTCTAGCTCGTCCAATGAGGTCAACCCTTGGGGGCCTAATGATTTGAGCGATAAACGGCTTCATATTGGAAGTCAATTTTACGGTTCACTGCCTCTCTATTCTTTCTCGTTAATCTGTGAAAGTGAAATCTGACACCTTTCATCAGTTCAGAAACAAATCTCGTAAAAATTCTTAACTCCCATCATTATTTCTTAATTAATATTTATAATTAATATTTGAAATTATATTTTATAATTAATATTTGAAATTATATTTGAAATTATATTTTATAATTAATATTTTAAATTATATTTTATAATTAATCTTTTTAAAAATTCCACCTCATCAAAAGAAAATTCAATATCCCTAAAATTCCCTGTCATACTTTAAGACACGACTCAGATTTTTTAAAATTAGTAGTCGTGTGACTTTTCAAATATTATTACAGGACAATGTATATTGGAACTGCAAGTAGGAAAAGAGGTATATTCAAAGTCGATCTAAAAATAAACAGTATGTTTTCCAAATTTTTTACTTACATATTATCTTTACAACAGCCGTCCATTCTCTTGCTGCGTAATTGCCAAGTCAAAAACTAATCTTTAACTACAGATCTAGAGACTAGGAGGGATTTGTGAATGAAAATTTCAGAGTTAATAAGAGACATAAACTTGGCTTTGCACGATCTTAGAATTTTTTTACGGTAAAACAGTCACGAGACTTGGCTGGATTTTTTGCGTGTGACGTTTTTGATAGGGTGGAGTAAGGCTCCTATAATAGAGGCTGACGCATCCTCGCAGATTTGGTGCTAAAATTGAAGTTCAGTCGAAAAACCAAGCTAATCAGAACCGGTTCAGCCAATCAGAACCGAGTCTTACCAACCCCAACTCCGGCTGCGGTGGATTGATGCTGAACTGAGCACCAATAATCCGAAACAAACTGGATATGCGTCAGCTCCTATTATAGGAGTCTTAGGGTGGAGGTTTTCTAAGACAATAATTTAAATTTTACTGTCTCTATTTAATCAATTTATTCATATCATAAATTACATGAAAATAATTCAAAGTTTCACACCACAAAATATTTGAAAGTTCATTATTTATCAATAATATACATGGTTTGTACTTAAATGTGAAGTAAAAATACTATTTTATTAAAATAAGCTATCACTACGTGGTGACGGCTTGTAAAATCCAATAATAGAAGACAGTTGCAATCAACAGTCTGTTTCATTCCTCTGAAATGCGTTGAGACAAAGACGTTGCCAGCTAGCAGTTTGCAGATTCTCGTAAATGCTAATAGTCTTTAAACTTAAAAATGGTCACTGATAGGCACGATGTTCGCTCGTATATTGAGCCATTTTACTGTTCCTATTCTGTATAGTATTTTGAAAATACTAAAAAACTGATCTTTTTTTAAATTTTACAAATGTGCTTATCAGTGAGGGTTTCGGGGAATTGCCCCCTTTTTCTGCGCTGCTGCTAGGAGACAATTAGTCGACGGCGTTTGTTTGTTTCATTGTATTAACACTAGAACTTCCAGCAGCAGTTGATTTGGTTCTGAAAAAAATTATTAAATGTCGATTCGAACAAGAAATTTCTCCAAAAACAAGTTAAATATACACCACACAGAACTAAATTAAGTAGTTTAAAATAAAAATTCTTGTGTAAAATATTTTTCTAAAGATTGAGTATATTTTTCGGGAGTTGTATTGTTAACACATCGGCAATCGGCAATTCTGTATGAAATCTGGGATTTTAAAATAGCAGAAGCTCCTCCCACATCTGAAAGTCTTTCGTAAATTGGTTTCCTATAGTCTGTTCAGGGAAACGAGATAACGAAAGTAAACAAACGGGTTGCAGAAAAATCGTCAAGGAGCCACACATTTGGCACAAATCCCTAGGTTGGCGAATTTTATTTTTTATTTCGATTTGTTAATTTTTTAAACATTTATTTTGATAAGTATATGAAAACAACACAAGTTGCTAACTGACTTACATCGAGATTTTAAACAAAAATGTAAAAGTTTAAGATGTCAAAATATAAATTATTCTCTATTTATTTTAAACAGCGTTGAATTCAGAGATATTTTTTCCTGGTGAGATTTCTGTGCCTCCAGGCGAGACATTATATATTTGGGGTGGGGGAAGGGGGATTATACTTTTTGACCATTAAAAGTATAAAATCTGAAATATTCCGAGAGGGGACATTTTAATGCCCCGAACGGAATTTCCTCCCGGGGCAAACCGTCTGAATTCAACATTGTTATAAACGATCATCAGGAGTTAATTTTGTTAAATAAAAAATAGTGCAAAACTATTTATATCTTACATTATTGAAGCCCACTTACCTCATAAATCATTCAGAAGATGAAGTTGAAGTATCGGAACTATTAGAATCTAGATTGATTACCATGGAATCTACTATATTATCTATAGCATTATCTAAATCCCACATTTGTTTTTCCACTGTATTTGTTACATGTTGAATGCATCTTTTCCATTCTTCAGTGCCAATTTTGCTGATACTTTGAGAGAATATATCTTTTACATGAGGCTCATTTTGAATGTTTTGTTTTCTTTCGCAACTAAGTTCTTTATTTGTGCCCAAATCAGTTCAATAGGATTAAACTCGCAATGATAAGGGGGTAATCGTAAGACAGTTTTATTTTGTGCTTTTGCCATTTCATCGACAGCGTACTTGTCATATTTATTTTTATTTTGCTTCACTAACTGCAACAGTTCCGCTTTTAACATTCCGTCCTCAAAAGGGATATTTTTTGTTAAAAGCCAATCAACAATCTGTTGTTTTCTCCACGAAGTATTCGGTATTTTTTCTGATTTACAGGAATGATAAGGAGCATTGTGGATTACTATCACACAGTTATCTTCCAGTCGAAATAAGATATCACCAAACCACTTTTCAAAACGTTCTGAATTCATGTCTTCGTGATAATCTTTATTTTTATTTGATTCGAATAAGTCAAGCCCTCCATTCACGAAACCAGAATCGCTACCAATATGAGTAATTATCATCCGTTTTCCTTTTCCGGAAGGAGATTTTAATCCTGAAGAAAGACCAGATAAAAATGCTTGTTTTGATGATTTTACTGATGTATCTTTTCAAACTTTACTAACTGTATGGCCTGCATTCAACCAAGTTTCATCCATATAATATATTTTGCGCCCTTCTTCTCTGAAAGATTTGATTTGCCGTAAATATTTTCTTCGCCACACAATTATTTCGTTTTTATCAATGAGAGTACTGTCTCGTCCTCTCCGTAAATATCTAAAGTTTAATTCTTTCAGGAGATGATAAAATGTTGTCCTTTTAAAGGTTGGCAAATCAGGGTCATCATTTGCAACTTCCAAAACTTTATTTATAGTGGGCAATTCATTCCTGAAAAAGAACTCATGGATTTTTCTCCTAATAGCATTCCTATCAAAATCATCTATATTTTCTAAAACACGTTTACGTAATTTTATTTTCTTCGGCGAGTTTAACACACCACATTTTTTATACTCTCTTAACACTCGAAAAACGGAAGCAGCATTATCTCCTATATGAGAAATCGGAAGTTCAGGATTCGATTCAAGTTCCGTTTTATATACATTTAAAATCATATCTTTCTCCACCTTACTCAAAGCTTTTCTTTTTACTCTCTTCTTAGGCGGGCTCAAAGAAGAATGTTTACACTCCATTTGTGTATACAAAATACCAAATCAATCGAAAAAAATCGTCAATTTTAAAAGTGAAAGACAAGCAACAAACAGACGTTTGGGAAAAAAGCAGAAGCAGCACTTCAAGAAATCTGTTTGGCGCTTTTGGCACAACGCCAGGTTTAAGCATCGCCAATCCGCACGCGCATTTGTTTACTTTCGTTATCTAGTTTCAGCGAACGGAGTATAGATAGTTTTCTGAAGTTTAATGCATCACTATACATCTTTCAATGTACCATGGCTTCCTGCGATCTCTATACGCCAGCGAAGTGTGACGTCACTGTAATGGCTGCTGGAGACAAGAAGTTTCGGTTTCCCGTTGAGCGTTAATGTTAGCAAAAAATAAAGTCGTGTTAACAGCATTAATAAATTTTTTAAAGAAATTTCTGTTACAGATTTGCTATATCTGAGGTAAGGCATTCATATGAATTCAACAAACTTCTGATCAAGTGCGTCATTTTTTTTTAATTGTAAAATTCATCAAAAAAGATAAGCCTTCATGCAGAGCATCAATGGCCGATGTTTTGAATATTTGAATGTAATTTAAAAATGTTTTTAAGGTTTTAATTTCTTTTAGTTGATATTTATATTACTCAGGCGTACTCTATGTTAAGTTTCATCTGAGTTAAGTTGTGTTTCTGTTGAGTTTTTTTCTTTTCTTTTTTTTTTTTTTTTTTAATTTTTCTTCATTTGATGTATTATTTACATAAATTTCTCTGCTGAATCGTAAAGCAAGGGTGATATTTTAATATATTTTGCTTGATATTCCTGCAGTTTAAATGTATTTTTCAGTCGTTTTCATGATATTTGTGTTGTTTTTTTCTTAATTATTTTACTTGATTACCGAAAATGTCTATATTCAGTTGTTTACTTTCCTAGTATTTAATAAAATTTTAGATAGTCAGTCTTCCTGCATTTAATTATGCGATGACCGCGCAAAAAAATATAATCCAGTAACTATGAAGAATCATTTGATAAAATTATCATTAGTGCTCTAGCTGTTTGAAAAAAAAAAAAAAAAAAAAAAAAAAAAAACAGCAGAAACACATTTCAACTCAGATGAAACTTAACATAAAGTACGCCTGAGTAATAGAAACATTAACTAAAAGAAATTAAAACATTTTAAAATTACATTCAAATATTCAAAACATCCGCTATTGATGCTCTCCATGAAGGTTTATCTTTTTTTTGATGAATTTAAAAAAAAAAAATACGCACTTAATCAGAAGTTTGTAAGTTTGTTGAATGCATATGAATGCTTTACCTAAGATTTAGCAAAACTGTAACAGAAATTTCTTAAAAAATTTTATTAATACTGTTAACACGACTTTACTTTTTCCTTACATTAACGTTTAACGGGAAACCGAAACTTCTTGTCTCCAGCAGCCATTACAGTGACGTCACACTCCGCTGGCGTAACGTCGTGTTAACAGTATTAATAAATTTTTTTAAGAAATTTCTGTTACTGTTGTAATTGTGAATTCATTTCCTGTTGCATCATCCAAAACCCCCTTTTTCTTCTCAAAGTTTTGAAACATAAAAAGCACCTACGCAGTGTAGAGGTAGGGATGTACTTCGATTTGCAGAAAAGAGACAGTGAGACTTTGACGCATGCGCGCAACATTGTTTATTACGTAACTTTTTCAGAACATTTTTATTAGAACTTTAGTTTTTGAACTGTAACGTTTCAGTTTAGTATTGTTTGTGATTATGATTTTTGAGAGCGTGTCGCTCGTCTGAAAAGCTGTATATAATAATTTGTTCGTCGTCTTATTTGTGTTCGTGATGTGATTTATCAATTAAATCGTGATGTCTTCTAATATACTGAATTTATTTGAGTCAATAGTGTATTCATGCTGAAAAAGGATTTAGTTTTTTGAAATATAAGGAATTATGAAGACCGCGGAGCACCGATGTCCCTTTTGGAACTTAGAGGTAAGAAAAGTTGTTTCTTACTAAATTTATTAGAAATCAATTACATTGAAATTGATTATTTACATGTTGCAACTCTCAATTGAATTAGTAATATAGGCAGTTGGAGTTGCCACAGTTACAGATTTGCTAAATCTGAGGTAAGGCATTCATATGAATTCAACAAACTTCTGATTAAGTGCGTCATTTTTTTTTTTAATTCATCAAAAAAGATAAGCCTTCATGCAGAGCATCAATGACCGATGTTTTGAATATTTGAATGTAATTTAAAAATGTTTTTAAGGTTTTAATTTCTTTTAGTTGATATTTATATTACTCAGGCGTACTCTATGTTAAGTTTCATCTGAGTTAAATTGTATTTCTGCTGGGTTTTTTTTTTTCTTCATTTGGTGTATTATTTACATAAATTTCTCTGCTGAATCGTAAAGCAAGGGTGATATTTTAATATATTTTGCTTGATATTCCTGCAGTTTAAATGTATTTTTCAGTCGTTTTCATGATATTTGTGTTTTTTTTTTCTTTGGAGTTGCCACATAACTGGCATCCCTGCCGGGATTCGGTGGCTCCGTAGATGATTGGAATTAGAGATTAGAAAGTTAATTAGAAGTTAGTTAACTAGAATTGAACATTAAGAATGGATAAATTAAAGAAATGATTAATCAAGGACGCCAGTGCGTTCCAACTTCACAAAGTTGATAAAAGAAATAGAAGATACTTTGCAGGCTAAATGTGATGATATCGATAGTCTGTCATCTCTTTTAGATAGGTTAGAATCAAAACATGAAGAGCTCTCATTAATAGATAAACAAATTTTAGACAATTTATCTGAAGATAAAAATTGTCAACAAGACGCCTTCGATTCGGAATATGAGCAAATAGACAAGTATAATATAAATTATTGGGAGGTGAAAAATAAACTATCTAGATACATTCTTAAATTAGAGAAAGAGAGCAATCAGGATACCTCTTTATCATCAGAAGGTATGGCCACTAGAAGAAAGTTTAAATTACCCAAATTAGAGCTTAAGCCCTTTAATGGTGATATCAAAAATTGGCTATCTTTTTGGGGTCAGTTTGAAAAAATCCACGAAGATCCGGATATTGTTAACGAGGACAAAATACAGTATCTTATTCAGTCTACCCAAAAAGGATCTAGGGCAAGGGAAATTGTTGAATCTTTCCCCCCTACAGCCGATAGCTATCCAGAGGCGATACAATCGTTGAAGGCACGGTTCGGTAGAACAGATATTTTAATCGAAGTATACATACGCGAAGTACTAGGATTAGTTATTAATAATTCTTTAGGAGAAGGCCAGAGACTGTCCCTTGTTAAGTTGTATGATAAAATAGAAACATACCTTCGGTCATTAAAAATGTTAGGAGTATCGAGCGAAAACTATTCTTCGATTTTATATCCATTGGTCGAATCAGCATTGCCTTCAGATATTCTTAAATTATGGGAAAGACATCTTGGCACTTTATCTGTTAATGATAAAGATAAAGATCAGGGAATTAATAAATTAGATACTTTAATGAAATTTTTACAAATTGAAGTTGAAATGGAGCAAAAGGTCAAATTGGCTAAGAGTGGGTTTTCTTTCGATAAAGATGTCTCAGTAAATAGAGAACTTAGATTCGATCGTAAGGATAAAAATTTTTCCCTTCCTACGGCGGCCGAACTGTATAATGCAGATGATAAAAAATTGGAAGAACAGTGTGTCTTTTGCGAAAATAAACACCGTAGTCAAAATTGTAGAGCGGTATGGAAAATGACACTCGCGAAGAGAAAAGATGCTTTATTAAAAAAGGAGCTTGCTTTCGATGCTTCAATGCCAACCACTTGGCTAAAGCTTGTAAAATTAAAACTAATTGTACTCATTGTGGGAAAAGTCACCACCAGTTCATGTGCATAGAAAAAAGGATAAAATTAATTTAGACGATAATTCTAAAGAGGATTCTACTCCTAATAAAGATTGTATGCTTGCGAATACAACTTCTAGAAAAAGGGTTTTGCTCCAAACATTGGTTGTACGCATATACAATGGGGATATCGTACGAAATGTTAGAATTTTATATGACACGGGATCGCAACGGTCGTATATATCAAAATTTGCTGCTAACATGTTAGGATATAATAGTATAAGTAAAGAAAGAAAAGTGCATAGTTTATTTGGGGGTCGACAATGTGAAGAACTACACGATAGATATTTAATTAATTTAGGAAATATGGATAATAGTTATCGATGTAAACTTGAGGTATTAGACCAACAAAAGATTTGCTCTGAAATTTCACCTATACCGGAAGGATCCTTTATTAATGAAATAAAACGGTACGGAATTTTATTGACTGATAGAGTCACTAAAACTAATGATTTACTATACGAATTTTCTCCTGATGAAATTCATGTGTTAATTGGTGCAGATGTCGCCGGAAAATTATTTACCGGAAATTTAAAACAATTACAGGGCGGATTAGTTTGCATGGGAACTCGTTTAGGTTGGACAATTCTCGGGAAAACTGAAGGTTATGAAAATAAAAATATGAACAATTTAGTTTTCTCGCTGCATGTCAAAGAGGCAAAAATTTCCGAGTTATGGCACCTTGACACTTTAGGAATTCGAGATCCTGGGGAGAAAAAGGGTAGAGAAGAGATAGAGTTAGCCACTAAAGAACATTTTCTTAGTAATATAAGAGTAGATGACGAGGGTAGATATGAAGTTAGTCTTCCATGGATACAGGGCCACCCTAGACTACCCAGCTACGAAAATATCGCTCGACGTAGATTAAAAACATGTGTCGATTCATTAAAAAAGATAGGAAAATTAGGTGATTATAATCAAATATTTAATGAATGGTTAGACGAGAAAATAATTGAAAAGGTTGATCAGAGGAAAACGTTAGGTAGTGAGCATTTCCTTCCTCATAGAGCAGTGTTTAAAGAAAACTCCACTACAAAAGTGCGGCCAGTTTTTGATGGTTCAGCTCGGGAAAAGGACTCACCATCGATAAATGATTGTATTGAAAAGGGGCCTAACCTCGTAGAACTGATTCCTTCTGTTTTAAATAGATTTAGATTGGGGAAAATAGGAGTAATTGCTGACATAAAAAAGGCTTTTTTACAGATTGGCATTACAGAAAAAGATCGATCATTCTTGAAATTTCTATGGTATGAAGAAGGGGACCCTCAAAAGTTGATAACGCTTCAACATAGAAGAGTAGTATTTGGCATTTCATGTAGCCCCTACCTTCTAGGTGCCACGTTAGAATATCATTTAAAAAATGCGCCTGAACAATTTAAAAACACTGCGTTAAAATTGTTAGAGTCATTTTATGTAGACAACTGTGTTACGAGTGTTGATAATAAGGAACAGCTAAACAGATTTATCGAAGAGTCAAAAACTCTTCTTAACAATGCTAAATTCGAGCTTCGCGGGTGGGAGCATAGTTTTCGAGAAGTTTTTACAGGGGAAAATGTCCCTGTTTTAGGGCTAATGTGGGATTTTAGAAGGGATACACTAGCAGTTGATTTAAAAGAAATTTCAGAGGATGATCGCCTTGTAACTAAAAGAAACATTTTATCGTCTGTACACAGAATTTTTGATCCTATCGGATACACATGTCCTGTAACATTAGAACCTAAAATATTATTACAGGAGTGTTGGAAAGCTAAAGTGACATGGGACACGGAATTACCTGTTTCTATAAAGAAAAAATTTGAAAAATGGAAAAAACAATTAGGAAAATTAGGGACTATTGAAATACCTAGGTGTTTTTCTCGAGATGCAGATAAGTTGCATTCATTACACGTTTTTTGCGACGCTAGTAAAGTAGCGTATGCTACGTGTATATTTATACGGACCGAAAATGAGAACGGTGTGGTTTCTGTCAGTTGGTTCAAGCAAGAAGCCGAGTTGCTCCTATGAAAACAATTTCCATTCCGCGGTTAGAATTACTAGCTTGTAATATTGGGGCTAGATTAGCAAGTAGTGTTAAAACTGATTTGAAATTAGATAACATTGCCATTTTTTATTGGACTGATTCGGCCAATGCGCTTTACTGGATAAAAAGAAATGAAAATTGGGCACCTTTTGTTTACAACCGAGTGACCGAAATTCGCTCATTAAGTGATCCTTCAAAATGGCACTTTATTCCTGGCCAATTGAATCCTGCTGACCTGCCTTCAAGGGGTTGTACCGCTGAGGTTTTAGCCCGAGATAAATGGTGGGAGGGACCGCAGTGGTTGAGAAAACCAATGGACGAGTGGCCTAAATCGGAAATGTTTCCCGATTTTGAAACAATCGATGCAGAAAGAAGAAAAACAATTATTAGTGCTACGAATGTAAATGTTCACAGTGAACAATTTTACACTAGAATTTCATCGTACGATAAATTAGTAAAAGTAATCGCGTGGATATACAGATTTTACAAAAATTGTAAGAAAGCTAAAGAAGAGAGAGAATTTAAAATTTTATCTGTAGAAGAGCAGAATGAAGCTGAAAATGTATTGTTGAAATTAGTTCAAAAATCGTTTACTGGTCCTGAAGATAAACGTCTAAAAGCATTTCAGACCACAACAGATTCGGCTGGAGTTCTGCGGCTGAAATCACGTATACATTTGAGAGATGATATTCTGAATTTCAGATTTCCTATTATTCTTCCACATGACCATCCTGTAGTTGAAAAATTAATTAGATCTAGACATTTGAAACTAGGTCATGCTGGTGTACAAATTATGATGTCTAATTTAAGGAAAGATTTTTGGATCTTAAAATTCCGAAAAACTGTCAGGAAAATTATTAGAACCTGTGTAAGATGTAGACGACACGATTTTAAACCAGTAGAAATTTCCACTCCTCCCTTACCTGAAGATAGAGTAAGAGAAGCTGCCATTTTCCAAATTGTTGGTCTGGATTATGCCGGTCCGCTTATTCTTAAAGAAAATAGGAAAATCTGGCTAGTAATATACACTTGTGCTGTTTTTCGAGCAGTTCATTTTGAACTAGCTACCTCATTATCAACGGAAGTGTTTTTAATGACGTTGAGAAGATTCATAGCCCGTAGAGGCAGACCTTCTATTATCTATACAGATAATGGTAAAAATTTTGTAGGAGCGGAAAATTTGTTGAAAGAAATAAACTGGAATTCAGTACAAAATGATAGTATATCAAGGAAAATTATTTGGAAATTTATACCTCCTTCAGCTCCGTGGTGCAAGGGCGCCCATATGATTAAATTTAGGGGGGGGCTGAGAAAAATCTCAACTTCCACCAAAGCTATCATACATTTTAGTAAATATTTAAGGTACTTTGCGTTTTTTTACTATCTTTTGGCAAAATTTGAGTTTTTTCCCGCGATCTTTTGACGAAATTTGCATTTTTTTGCGATCCTTTGGCGAAATTTGCGTTTTTCCCACAAATATTTGACTAAATTTTCATTTTTTCCACAAATATTGGACTAAATTTGCGTTTTTTTTCGCGATTCTTTGACGAAATTTCGTTTTATTCCGCGATTCTTAGACAAAATTTAAGTTTCTTTTTCCGCAATCTTTTGACGAAATTTGCGTTTTTCTCTACGAATCTTTAACGGAATTTGTGTTTCTTCTGCGATTCTTTCACGAAATTTGCGTTTTTTCCGCTATTGGACGAAATTTGCATTTTTCTCGTGATCCTTAAACGAATTTGCGTTTTTCTGCGATTCCTTTAGAAATTTTGCGTTTTGCCCACGATTCTTTGACGAAATTTCGTTTTTTTCGCGATTTTTTGAAGAAATTTGAGTTTTTTCCCGCGATTCTTTGAAGAAATTTGCGTTTTTTTCGCGATCCTTTGAGGAAATTTGTGTTTTTTCACGATTCTTTGACAAAATATTCATTTTTTCCACGATTCTTATTTACGTTTTCTGCACGATTCCTTGACAAAATTTGAGTTTTTATCGCGATCTTTTGACGAAATTCGTCTTTTTCCCGTGATCCTTTGACGAAATTAGCGATTTTTTTCTGCGAACGATTGACGAAATTGGTGTTTTCTATGATCATTTGTCAAAATGTGTGATATTCTTCCGTGACATTTTTTATGTTCGAATTTTCGGAACCAAATGCCTTAAATTTTCAGACAATTCGGAACATAATCTCCTTCACCACTGACCTGAGGGTACTGAATAAGGGGCTCACAACCATAGTAGACAAAGTCCATTTTGAAAAGAAATAATATAGTCCATTGAGAAGGTGCATAAAATCTGTTTTATCCCTCCCACAGTAAACATAGTCTGTAAACAGATGACATATACAGGGCTGCCACGGGAGACTATTTTTCTATCCTATTTGCACCACTATTAAAAAAATTAAAAAAAAAAACAGATTTTGCAGTACATTTACTTTCTTCTATCTATAATAGAAGAAAGTATTGTAATCGAAATTTTTTTCGACTTCCGGTTTTTGACGGATTTACACGTTTTAGGGGTCAGCGATTTCGAAAAACATGTTTTTACAAAATGTCTGTCTGTCTGTCCGTCCGTCCGTCTGTGTGTCTTCATTGTACCATCTAAAAGTGTATGAAGTTATGCTTCAAATTGAACCACATTTTTTTCTAGGTTTCTGGCTATGGCAAGCAGGTTCTATCAGAATTTGGGGATATTTCGACGAAAGGGGGCGCTGTGATCGATATTTTTGTTCCATTTTCACTGTTGTATCATCGAAGAGTGTATGAAGTTATGCTTAAAATTGAACCACATTTTTTTCTAGGTTTTTGGCTATGGCAAGCAGGTTCTATCAGAATTTGGGGATATTTCGACGAAAGGGGGGTGCTGTGATCGATATTTTTG
Organism: Maratus michaelseni; assembly: GCA_963931845.1. Taxonomy (NCBI): domain Eukaryota; kingdom Metazoa; phylum Arthropoda; class Arachnida; order Araneae; family Salticidae; genus Maratus; species Maratus michaelseni. Next base: position 167,161,932 of record OZ007595.1, on the reverse strand, counting down.
TTCCATTTTCACTGTTGTATCATCGAAGAGTGTATAAAGTTATACTTCAAATTGAACCAATTTTTTTTTCTATGTTTTTGGCTATGGCAAGCAGGTTCTATTAGAATGTGGGGATATTTCGACGAAAGGGGTCGCTGTGATAGCCATTTAAAGATTTCAAATTCAAAAAAATTAGAAATCCTAAAAGTTTTTTTCGTTAAATGTTCGGCCTTGATCCGGAGCAATATTTGTTTTGCCCCTATTTTAAAAAATAGCTGAAATATAGCGGTTTGAAATTTTAGGGTGGCTGACATTTTCAAACAAGACAGCAGAATTTATCCATAAGCGGGTTTCATTTATGAGTTTTAGTTAACATGGTTTCGGCAAATTTTCTTTCATTGTTGTAACCATTAATCCTATTACATGCTTATCACTATTTATTTATATTCGCCAACGTCAAATTCTTGCCAAACTTGGCGACAGTTGGCGGAATATTGCCAAATTTGGCGACCAAAATAAGTTGCCATAAATGAAGCCAACTTGGCTGTAGAGGACTAATTTGGCGATATCCTCTTTGAAATTCAATGTTGACGAAAACTGGGATTGAATCTTCTTTATTTAGGTTCCACGCATTTTACCTTCGTGTTTTCCAGTAAAATTAGCTAAAATCGTAAAACCAAGGAATAGGGAGGCTATCTGTTCCTGTCGGTTCAGGCCAGAAGGACTTTTCGTAGTTTAGTATACATCGGTTGTTCGCATCCCTGTAACCCGACGATTCGCAAGCAGCTGACGTGCAACAGAATGACGAAAAATATTGATTTTATTGGCGATGTGATAGCGAATTTTGAAGTATTAACATGACTGAGATAGAAGAAAGTTTTGGGATTGGCACATCCGACTAGTTCTCTTGTATTCTCACCACAGTCTTTGCTTTTCCACAAATCAAGCCATGTTCTTGCTTCCGACTCCAAATTCTCAATATTATAAAAATGAGATAGCTCCTTGATTTCTTTGACAAAAACATTTTTTTTCATATTTTTCATCATATTGGGATGAAGTAAAATTGCTTTGAATGACGTTTCATTTCGATTCAAAAATCTTGACTCAAGGGATATAATTAAAGAGTCTAAATATGGATTTAGAAATGCTGCTCTGTCATATTCAAGAGGAGTGGCCATAGGAAGGTTCGAACGATAAGATTCTAACGGTAGACGTTCTAAACATTTTGATTTCGATTTCTTACAATAACAATTCTCCATTAGCTCCATGAAAATTTCTGAAAATTCTACTTCTGATACCATTCTGTGCATAAGAAAAATCTCAAGAAGTTCCATCTTTATGTTCTGATAAACCGAATGCAAATCTTAATCTACAGATTGTAATATGTTTACAACTGGCTCCAGATAGAAAAAATATCGAGAAATTATTTTGAGATGTACAATAAACTTTACATATGACGTTGCAGCATCTAAATGAATGGCTTGTGAGCGTGTTTCTTGGTTCGTACTATTGTCTAGAGAAAGATTACTGAGATTTTCTTTAACAGTGGCAAAACAATTAGAAAAATATAGTGTGGACTTATACTTTTCTGACCACATTGTTTCACATAGACCAGGAAAGTGTGATTTACAAGAATTCGACGAAAATTATTTTGTCTTGTTCTGTAGACTTAAGATAGAATTTTCGAGTTCGGGCTGCGTACAATCTGACACATTCAGGATTCTAATCTTTATTAGATTCGGGAAAAAGAATTTTTCAATTAAAAATTGCACTGTACCATTCACATCTTATTATTAAATCTCTCTCTAATTTCTCCGCGTTTTGTTCATGCAAAATCAGTTTTACCTGTGAAAATAGATCCTGTCTATAACAAAATCCTTCCTTATGCAGAAAAAGTGTTACCGTCTTGTAGGAAAAAACTACACAGTAACACCAGCTAAGATAAAAATCGTCTAAAACGGAATTTGTTTCCTATCTTGTGGTTTTTCTCTTTGTTAGAAGCAGACTATTGGAAAGGACTAATTAAAAACTTATGAAAACAGAACCTGTCTAAAACAGAATCCAGCTTTAAAAGAAAAAAAATATGGTTGTGACAAAATGAATTCCCAACAATTATACCTGCTAAGACGGAAACCCGTCTAAAACGGAAATTTCTTCCGGTGCATTCTGATGTTGTCGAGGCATATTTTATTATGCTTTGTTCATACAAGATACATTTTCGTATCTTGCAACTGATTTATATTAAAAAAATTTGACAAAACCAAAATCTAGGGGGGGGGCTCAAGCCCCCCCTTGCCCCCCCATATGGGCGCCCTTGCCGTGGTGGGGAGGGTGGTGGGAGCGATTGATTGGCCTAACCAAGAGAATACTCAGAAAGGTTTTAGGAAAAAGTTCTCTGAATTACGAAGAAATACAAACCATTATATGTGACCTAGAAAGTGTTATCAACAGTCGCCCGCTTACTTATGTGTCAGAAGATTTAAATGATCTCGTACCTCTCACTCCGTCCATGTTCTTGCTAGAAGTAAAGGGTAGTGGTACACCCGATATTGATATTCTAGATGCCAAATCATTGAACAAAAAGCTTGTTTATCAACAGAAAATAAGACAAGACCTTCGTAAACGATTTAGATCTGAATATTTAGGCCAATTGCGACAACCTAGTAGATGGAAGAAAATACAGAAACCTTTAGCAATAGGTGATGTTGTGATTGTTTCCAGTGACAATAATAAAAGAATTGATTGGCCTCTGGCCAAAGTGATTGAAATTTTTCCATCTAAGGATGGACACATCCGCTTAGTGAAAATAAGAATGAAAACTGGGGAATATTTAAGACCTACAAGCAGGTTAATACCCTTAGAAGTATCACAAGATAACGACAGTATGAGAAACCATTTCAAGGACATTAAAAAGAAACAAGATTTCAATGAACATAAAGGTGCTAGTAATCCTCCTAGTGGTTCGGTCAGCGACAGTACATCGGACGTTTCGGTTCGTCGCTCCAGATACGGGCGTATCATAAAACATCGAACAAATTGGATTTGAGTTTCAGATCCCGGAACTCAAAGGTGGGAGGATGTTGTAATTGTGAATTCATTTCCTGTTGCATCATCCAAAACCCCCTTTTTCTTCTCAAAGTTTTGAAACATAAAAAGCACCTACGCAGTGTAGAGGTAGGGATGTACTTCGATTTGCAGAAAAGAGACAGTGAGACTTTGACGCAAGCGCGCAACATTGTTTATTACGTAACTTTTTCAGAACATTTTTATTAGAACTTTAGTTTTTAAATTGTAACGTTTCAGTTCAGTATTGTTTGTGATTATGATTTTTGAGAGCGTGTCGCTCCCCAGGTAGCACAGAGATATCGGCCAATATCCACGGCAATATTGGCCAATATTTTGAAAGTCGCTGAATGTCGTACGTCAAATTTACAACATCTGCCGATATTCACAGACATAATTTAAAATTAGTTTTAAAAAGAAAGCATTCAAAAGAGCTTTTTGCATTACTTATGACATCATAATACAGAAATAGTACTCTAAAAAATAAAATTTAATAATTTTGCCAATTTTAAAAAACTTGACTTTTTAATACCTTATTTTTAATATTTGGTGACCTTGGCCATTGTTGTAAAAATGATATTACTATTACAACATTCAAGGATATCTATCGACATTCGTAAAATACAACATCATTTTTCGGACATTTTAAGATATCTGTCGACATTCAGCATATCTGACAAAGTTTGTAATCTTGACCGAAGTGATCGGAAAGTTCTAAAGGACCGCCCATTTGTGTGGTGTAGTTTTCATTAATGTGCATTTGATGGAGACGTTGGGCGTGAAATTTGCACAGAAAGAAAAAGCCTATATAAAAATTTCTGTAGGAATCTATAGTTATTTTTATATATAAAAAAAGCATGTGAAAATTTGTGTTTTATAAAAAAAACTAAAGATGATTTTATACTATCTTTATACTATGTATTTTATACTAATTTAAAAAATGTTTTTAAAAGAAAAAAAATCAATTTATATAATTTTTAAATGGATGCATGTTTATCTTTTTAAAATGCTTTTGGATTTCCGACTTTTATAAGAATTTTATTTTTCATTATTGAAACAATACAAGTTTAGTTTCAAAATTAGGTCACTGAACTTTTAATTAGGCACTATTAATAATATATATTTTATACAGTTCATCTAAGTAATTATTATTATTATTATATAATACTAAGTTTTTGGGTGTGTTAACTTTTGTGTAGTGCATCAATTTTTAGAAAAATGTACACATATTTCAGACTTAAAATTAATAAAAAAATATATATATATTTAATTTCTCACAAAGCAAAATTCAAAGTAATGGGGTTGTTAAAATTTTCTTTATAGCTTGGGGCAAGGGGGGGGGGGAGGGGACACACATGATTTTTGACACAGAAAGCTTTAAAATTTCTTATTTCCTTTAAATTTCTGCATTTTAAATTTCTTACCTATTTTAAAATATTTTTTTACAAAATTTCCAACAAACTCAGTAATAAAAAGTGATATTTAAATAAATCTTTGCTAAAAGAACGTAAAAAAAAATTATGTCGATTGTGATTGAAAAATACGAGACAATTAAATGATAGTTTTGTTATTTGTCAGACATTTTTTATGCCAGTAACAAAAAAATCTACTCCCACCAGCTTTTCTTAACAGCTCTTTATAACAAGTTTTTATCTGTGTTTCTATGAATCATACTTATTAGTACTTGGGTTTGCCTTTGTCTTGTTACATAATAACGAGACTAGACTTTCCTTAAGCACAGATCGCCCGTTTTACAATGAGGGATTTCTGTCCACCACATCTGGGGTGCAAAAAAGAGATTGTTATTCAGTAATGAAAAAATAAGTCTTTAATATCCAAAAATGTTATTCAGGGATGTTAGAAAAATATATTGCTCAATATCAAATGATGATATTCAGCAATGACAGAAAAAGATATCACTTAATGTCAAAAAATTATATTCAGAGATGTTGGAAAATATTGGCCAATATTCACAGATGTCAAAAACTAATATTCACAAATATTATTTTAGGGGGGGGGGGGGGTCATTTAACGTTGGCCAATATCAAATTTTGATATTGGCCGATATTACATTTTGGTATTGGCCAATATCTTTGTGCTACCTGGGTCGTCTGAAAAGCTGTATATAATAATTTGTTCGTCGTCTTATTTGTGTTCGTGATGTGATTTATCAATTAAATCGTGATGTCTTCTAATATACTGAATTTATTTGAGTCAATAGTGTATTCATGCTGAAAAAGGATTTAGTTTTTTGAAATATAAGGAATTATGAAGACCGCGGAGCACCGATGTCCCTTTTGGAACTTAGAGGTAAGAAAAGTTGTTTCTTACTAAATTTATTAGAAATCAATTACATTGAAATTGATTATTTACATGTTGCAACTCTCAATTGAATTAGTAATATAGGCAGTTGGAGTTGCCACAGTTACATATTTGCTAAATCTGAGGTAAGGCATTCATATGAATTCAACAAACTTCTGATTAAGTGCGTCATTTTTTTTTTTAATTCATCAAAAAAGATAAGCCTTCATGCAGAGCATCAATGACCGATGTTTTGAATATTTGAATGTAATTTAAAAATGTTTTTAAGGTTTTAATTTCTTTTAGTTGATATTTATATTACTCAGGCGTACTCTATGTTAAGTTTCATCTGAGTTAAATTGTATTTCTGCTGGGTTTTTTTTTCTTCATTTGGTGTATTATTTACATAAATTTCTCTGCTGAATCGTAAAGCAAGGGTGATATTTTAATATATTTTACTTGATATTCCTGCAGTTTAAATGTATTTTTCAGTCGTTTTCATGATATTTGTGTTGTTTTTTTCTTAATTATTTTACTTGATTACCGAAAATGTCTATATTCAGTTGTTTACTTTCCTAGTATTTAATAAAATTTTAGATAGTCAGTCTTCCTGCATTTAATTATGCGATGACCGCGCAAAATAATATATAATCCAGTAACTATGAAGAATCATTTGATAAAATTCTGACAAGGATTTGTCAGTGGAATCCGATCCGATGCACTGAAGCAGAAACTGCCTCTTCAATTTTATACTTGTATGGTCCCTGTTACAGGGTCTTTTTTTTTAGCTCCTGGCATTCGGGCCCCTTATTGTCTTTGCCGTTGCCTGGAATCAACATCATTTAGTCACCTTAATTTGTTATACCTCGGGGATGTGTGGAATTAGTCCACAGGCACCTCGATAAATATATTAGAAGACCGAGGAAAGCCTAGTCTCGTTATGTAACAAGACAAAAGCAAACCCAAGTAATAATAAGTAAAATCGATTTAAACGCAGGTAAAAACTTGTCATAAAGAGCTGTTAACAAAAGCTGGTGGGAGTAGGTTTTTCTGTTACTGGAATAAAAAAAATTCTAATAAATGACAAAATCACAATCGACATATTTTTTTTTTATGTTCTTTTAGCAAATATTTATTTAAATATCACTTTTTATTACTGAGTTTGTTGGAAATTTTGTTAAAAAATGTTTTTAAATAAGTAAGAAATTAAAAACTTAAACGAAATTTTAAAGCTTGCTGTGTTAAAAATCATGTGTTCCCCTTGCACAAAACTATAAAGAAAGTTTTAACAACCTCATTACTTTGAAGTTTGCTTTGTGAGTAATTAAATATATATATTTTATTAATTTTAAGTCAGAAATATGTGTACATATTTAAAAAAATACACTACAGAAAAGTTAACACTACATAAATTAGTCCTAAAAGCTTATTATATAATAATAATAATAATTAGATGCATTATATAAAATATTTATTATTAATAGTGTCTAATTAAAAAATCAGTGACCTACTTTTGAAACTAAACTTGTATTCTTACAATAATAAAAAATAAAATTCTTATAAAAGTAGGAAATTCGAAACATTTAAAAAAAGATAAACAAGTATCCATTTAAAAATTACATAAATGGAATTTTTTTCTTGTAAAAACATTTTTAAAAATAGTATAAAATACATAGTATAAAAATAGTATAAAAACATCTCTAGTTTTTTTATAAAGCACAAATTTTCACATGCTTTTCTTACATATAAAAATAACTATAGATTCCTTCAGAAAATTATTATATAGGCTTTTTCTTTCTGTGCAAATTTCACGCCCGACGCCTCCATCAAATGCACATTGATGAAAACTACACAAATGGGCGGTCCTTTAGAACTTTCCGTTCACTTCTGTGAAGATTACAAATTTCGTCAGATATGCTGAATGTCGACAGATATCTTGAAATGTCCGAAAAATATTATTATTTTTTACGAATGTCGATAGATATCCCTGAATGTTGTAATAGTAATATCATTTTTACAACATTGGCCAATGTAACCAAATATTAAAAATAAGGCATTAAAAAGTCAAGTTTTTTAAAAATTGCAAAATTATTAAATTTTATTGTTTAGAATATTATTTCTGTACTATGATGTCATAAGTAATACAAAAAGCTCTTTTGAATGCTTCCTTTTTAAAACTAATTTTAAGTTATGTCTGTGAATATCAGCAGATGTTGTAAATTTGACGTTCGACATTCAGCGACATTCGAAATATTGGCCAACATTGCTGTAGATATTGGCCGATATCTCTCTGCTACCTGGGTAGCTGTTAGGAAAAAAACAGAAAAAAAAAAACAGCAGAAACACATTTCAACTCAGATGAAACTTAACATAAAGTACGCCTGAGTAATAGAAACATTAACTAAAAGAAATTAAAACATTTTAAAATTACATTCAAATATTCTAAACATCCGCCATTGATGCTCTCCATGAAGGTTTATCTTTTTTTTGATGAATTTAAAAAAAAATACGCACTTAATCAGAAGTTTGTTGAATGCATATGAATGCCTTACCTAAGATTTAGCAAAACTGTAACAGAAATTTCTTTAAAAAATTTATTAATACTGTTAACACGACTTTACTTTTTCCTTACATTAACGTTTAATGGGAAAACGAAACTTCTTGTCTCCAGCAGCCATTACAGTGACGTCACACTTCGCTGGCGTATAGTGAAAGCCATAGAACACTTCCATCACTATCTGTATGGCAGGAAATTTCTCCTTCGTACTGATCACGCATCCCTAACATGGCTGATGAATTTTAAGAACCCAGAGGACCAAATAGCCAGATGGATACAACGACTCCAGGAATACGAGTTTGACATCAGGCATCGTAAAGGCTCATCGCATGGAAATGCTGATGCCCTATCAAGAAGACCGTGTCCCGAAAGTTGTCGCTATTGTTCCAGAGCGGAGAGCAAGTATAATCCCGAATATGTCATACGCCAGACGAAGACTTCACTATCAACGCCACCAGATCCCTGGAGTGATGAGAAGATTCGCGAAGATTAAATGGCAGACTCTGACATCAAACCCATCTTGGAGTTATTAGAATCTTCTAGCACGAAGCCCAGTTGGACAGACATCTCGACTTACAGTCCTATGACGAAGCAATATTGGGCTCTTTGGTACTCCCTTCACGTCAGGAATGGTGTCCTGTTTCGAAAGTTCGAATCGGAAGATGGGAAGACATCTCGGTGGCAGTTGGTACTTCCTCGATCCCGAATCCCAGAGGTCCTCAAGGAATTGCATAGCAGTCCCACCGGTGGCCATTTTGGAGTCAACATTACACAGAGTCCGAGAGCGCTTCTTCTGGGGAAAAGCGAGAGCTGACGTCGAACAATGGTGCAAATCTTCCGATGCATGTGCAGCTCGGAAAGGACCAAAGAAACGTAGCCGAGGAAGACTACATCTCTACAATGTAGGGGCACCTTTCGAACGCATCGCCCTTGACATCCTAGGTCCTCTGCCAAGAAGTGCTGATGGCAACAAATACCTCCTTGTTGTCATGGACTATTTCACGAAATGGCCTGAAGTTTATGCCATCTCTGATCAAGAAGCTTCTACGGTTGCGGATGCCTTGGTACACCAGTGGATATCAAGGTATGGAGTCCCCCTTCAAATGCATTCTGACCAGGGGAGAAATTTCATCCCTGCAGTGATTGAGGGTCTCTGTCAACTTCTCGGAATGGACAAAACTAGGACGACGCCTTTACATCCACAGTCGGATGGCATGGTTGAGAGGTTTAATTGTACCATCCTCAACAACTTCTCACTGCTAGTCTCAAGAAACCAACAAGACTGGGACCAGAAACTTCCCTTGTTTCTTCTCGCCTATCGCAGCGCCGTCCATGAAACAACCGGCTATTCCCCGTCTCAGATGCTTTTCGGTCGTGATCTTCGTCTACCTTGTGATCTGCTTTTTGGTCGCCCTCCAGATGCGCCTTCATTGCCAGAGGGATATGTGCAGAATCTCCAGACACGATTTGAAGACGTTCACAACTTGGCTCGAGAGCGGATCAATATACAGACGGAGAAGATGAAGACCAGGTACGACACGAAAGCCACGGGACATCAATTCAAAGAAGGTGACAAGGTTTGGTTTTATAATCCGACTCGACATAAAGGACTTTCTCCCAAACTGCAATCGCACTCCGACGGTCCTTATACAGTCCTAAACAGACTGAACGATGTCGTAATTCAGATCCGAAAGTCACCAAGTTCGAAGCCTAGAGTCGTTCATTACGACAGGCTGGCTCCATACTATGGCCATAGTACTTAGTTCATTGATTGTAAATAGTGTATATAAGTTAATGTAATAATTTCTTTTGCTTAGCATTATCAATATTAATGTTATTATTATTTAAATACTTGTATGTATAATTCAGCATTATGAATGCGTTTAATTGTTATTTTCCATGTTTGCTTTAAGTGTTTTGAACAAATGGACTAGTCGCTTCCTCCTCCCCTAGGATTTGATATTCGGAAGGTGCGGTACAGCAATGGGGTAGTGTGAGTGTTTCACATTAGGCCTAGGACCCGGTTCCCTTCTGGGATCCTGGCTACGAAGCCGTGGCTCACTCTCGCTATCCGCCCAAGTGTGAACCTAGTGGCCCTTTTATAAGGTGCCACTAATGTCGCTTCGACCTTGTCGTTTCTTTCATTTGGGAAAGGGTGATGAAGTGCAGGTAGGCTCACGCCCCCGCTTTTCCCCCGGCCGAAGAGCACCACCTAGAGGGTCCCGGGTAAACTGGATCCCTCCTGGTCGTGACTCGTATGGGCTCTCCTAGAGCCTGGAATCGGCGGATGAGCCGTGACCTCTGTCTTAAGTGTTTTGAATAGTATAGCATTTGTTGGTAACGGGTTTGCTTTCCGATCAAAGGTTGAACTGCCCGGGACGTGCAGTCCTTGAGAGGGGGACAATGTTATGAATTTTGTATATATTTGTAAATATTTCATTTTTTTAAATTTATTTTATTTTATTATTGTGAAAATTGCAGTATTATTAATGTATTTCCTATTGAGCATCATGTAACTCAATGCTAAAGGCCTCAGGTGCTTTGCAAGGAAAACAACCTTACAGCATTGTTTTTATAATGGAGTACTATGGGAATATCGCCAAAGAATGGATTTATCGCCAAGTTGGCGATGGTTTTGGCGACTTATTTTTGTCGCCAAATTTGGCGATATATCGCCAAGTTGGCGACTTTTTGTGCAACCACCCTCCCTTTGTAAATTGGGATCCTTTCTCGCTTGGGTTCTCTATCGAAAGTTGAAGTAATTTCTGGACATCCGGAAGCTCTCGAAAAATCTGGGAAGATCTCTGAAACCTATATAAGGACCTCCACCAGTTGAGTTCAGTTAGTTCTCTGTCAACTGCGATTGAATATATACGATAGGCTTTGCATTGAGACTACGTTTCTCTGAGCGATTTTGTCTCTGATACGTCGTATTGAACCGCGACCTACGGTATATACGGCCAATGCATGACGTTGAAAACGTCACATGGAGTGGATCATGGCTTAGATGCTTTACACTCACGCTAAAAAAAAAAAAAAATTAATCGGTTAAAAAAAAGAAAAAAGTCGCCAAATTTAGGGGATTTTTTCCTTTAATGGCAACCTAGCCATTGTATTAAGTTATTCGTTTGGCGCAGTCTTGGAAATCGCGCCAACCAAACAGTCGCCAATCTTTTGTTTACATTTTAGCGTGAGTGTAACACATCTGTTCCTGGATCATTTTTACATGGCGATTGGTGCAAAGCGACGCGCCTCCCATTTTGCACCAATCGCCGTGAAAACATGATCCAATACATGTGACGTTTTAAAAGTCATGCATCGGCCTTGTATAACGTAGAGCTCCTATTATAGGAGCCTTAGTATAACGTAGGTCGCGATTGAATGCATGTTTCTGTGTGAAATTTTGCTGTGCTTTTATTGGATTTAAAGATTACTGAATATTTGTGATCTTCAGAAGATATTTGTGTTCTTATTGCACTGCTTAGAGTGAATAAAGCCTGTTGATTGTTCTTATATATTGGCATCAGTCCTTTCGAATCCCGAGCTCACAACAATATATTATATACCAGTGATGCAACGAACAATGGTTTGGACAAATAACCGAATATTCGGCCAAGTTATAGCCGAATATTAATTGATAAAGTCTGATTTAAACCAAAATACTATATATCGATATCGTCATACAGTTCTTGGAACAGATGTGTTACACTCACGCTAAAATGTAAACAAAAGATTGGCGACTGTTCGGTTGGCGCGATATCCAAGACTGCGCCAAACGAATAACTTAATACAATGGCTAGGTTGCCATTAAAGGAAAAAATCCCCTAAATTTGGCGACTTTTTTCTTTTTTTTAACCGATTAATTTTTTTTTTTTTTTAGCGTGAGTGTAAAGCATCTAAGCCCAGTTCTTATTTAACATACTCAGCCTTAAAGATAATTTAAAACAAAATTTAAAATGATTTTAAACATGTTATTAAAGCTAAATGAAAATATCTGGCCTTTAAACAGTAAAATATTTTATAAGAAAGAGCTTAGAATGATTATTACAATATACTTCAGTTTGATAAATCACTTTTAGATAGAAATGAATGTCCAACTAAACTGGTGGAAAACACATTGTTGAATTTCCTAAGTTATCACAATTGGCAAGGAAATATTTATCAGCTCCTGTCAGCAGTGTGTATAGTGAACGTTTGTTCTCAGAAGCAGGCATTATATATGAAAAAATCCTTGACGGCTCAGCCTACAGGCACAGGTAGATTTCGAAGACGCAGACCGTGGGGCGCCTGTTTGTTGGGAATTGAGGAAGAAATTATCTTTTTGCCATGATGCCGCAGTTGGGTTCCATAAGGGACCGCCCACTTCGAAATCTAACTTGTTCGCAAGTGAAGCCGGCAGGAATTTTTTTGTTTTTAATTTTTTTTTGCTCTAAGGGTTGGTCCTATAAAAAACTTGTCAATATAAAAGTTTTAGATATTATTAAGAGGATTTATAATAAATTTAAGCGGATTTGATATCTTGTAAATTGACGAAGTTATGAATTTTTTTATTCTAAAACCCCCTTTGGGGCCATTTTTAATATAAAAAATCTGTTATACATAAATTGCCGGGCCTTTTCCTAGAAATAATAACTACTTTAAACGGATTCGATACGTATCATAATTAAGACGTTATGGGTTTTTTTCTGTTTTCACAAAAAGCCCCCCCCCCCCCTGGTTCGATTTTGCCCATTAACGAACTTGACCGAGATTTTATGTATCAGTTTGGAAGATATTTGTGAAGAATTATTTGAGTTATTGTGTCCATAAAAAAGTGACATATATTATATATATAAAGTTTAGAACTGAGGGTGGTTTTGGGTTCTGGGAGTCCTGATCGGCATAGATCTGCAAAAAATTTTCAAAAATTCCAACTTAGGGGAGAATGTAATAGGTAGTATTTGTTACGAAATCTACCTAAAAAAAGAAACACGCAGTTGGCTTTTGCCTAAAAATGTAGAAATGTTATTTTGCAACACAACATGAAATTATTTTGTAAATAAATGATATTGTATATATACAACTTCACTATACTTTTACAGCTATATTCCAGAAATTGAAAATAATATTTAAATTTCTCTAATGTGTAATACTTAAGTATAATTGAATCTTTTTTATAATATAAATAAAATTTTAATTAATAAATGATTACTTTTTATGTATTGCACGTTAAGAAAATTCAAATGATTATTAAATTTATATTTAACTAGCTAACCCGCCCGGCGTTGCTCGGGCCCGAGATAATTACAATCTCAGAGAAAGGCGTTAACCTCCTCCCTCCCCATACCCGCAAATATAATAAATAATTTGTTCAAGAGAACCACCGTCACGTAACATTAACGCGATCATTAAAAAAATAATTAATTTTTTCTGATAATTAGAACATAACGAAGACGCTACGCTAAAATAGCCGGCAGATGACACCCCTTCCCGACCTCAATTTCAAATCTATATCTTAATTAGTTACCTAAATATTTGTTTATTAGTAAAATTTGGCAATTATTTCTTTTCATTTTCGCAAACTAAATGAGAGGGATCGGCCCGAGAAACAGATCTCTTTGTAATTCAGTTTTTAATGAAAGCCGATCCCTGTCTGAAAATTTCTCGGATCGTTTTCACTGGCGCTGAAAGATTTTTGCGTAAATTTAAAAAAAATACCAACCGAATTTTTCAAAAATCACATAGTCAGATACAGAATATTTTTTTACATATGCTCAGAAATTTGCAATTTGATATCTCAATTAGTTTTCTTAAAATTCGCTAATTAGTTAAATAATTTCGAATTCGTTCATTTCCGGTTGCAAATCCAATGCACCTGTCCGTTTCTTTCGCCATTTTGATTTAAAAGATGATATTTTAGAAGCGATGGTTAATGAGAATCTAATTAATATCTAGGCTAATTATCAAAATATTAAAATTCTGAGGCTCAGGTGCACATGGTCAGACCTTGGACTATCCACACCTAAATTTCCAGCCTTCTAGGTGGGCTAGATTTTCCTAGCCATCGCCAAGACACACACACAGCGAAACTTTCTTTTATTAGTATAGATATTTGAAATAAAACTGTATTATAAATTGAATAAACATTTAGATTTCCATAATGTGCAACAGATAAATATAAACCTATGTTATTTAAAATATATCAATTGATATTATTTATTATAAATAAATAATTTCGTTTTAGTATTCGGTCAAACCGAATACTCGACTTTTAAGCCGAATACTGAATAATTGTTGCATCCCTATTATATACCATAAAGGTTTCTTTGCAAAGTTGTTGGTTTACGCAATATGGCGAATATACCTAAAAATAGTGTCTCAAATTTTAGGTGATATACTGGAATATGTGGTATTCATCATTGGTACCAGGATTTTAAGATTAAATTTTGAAAGGAAAATACCATGTGGCATATGCAAAAAAATTATGGTAACTTAAAAAATTTTTTTTTTTAGAATGACAGCAAGCACTTGAACTTTACCTTTGAAAACAGAAAATAATTTTATTTTAATTATCTTAGTGAATCTCTTCATAACATAGATACTTAAGAAAGATTATTATAAAGTTGCTATCGGATTCAACAACTTTACAATCAAATTTTCCACAAGAAGTTGTCTCAACACCGAATGTTATAATGATCAGCAAAATCATCAATTTTTCAGCCATAGCGCATGAAAAATTGAGCCTAGAAGCAACTTTTCATCAAATTTCTCCCCGACAGCCCATCCAACCAGCATCTTGGAACGTCAACAAGAGCAATAAACAACCTCAAACTTTTACACCAATTACAGGGGTCTGTCTAGACTTTTTTCACAGGGTCCTGTTTTTGTGAAATTGTGAACAGCTTTTTATATTTGTGAAAAATCAAATCATAATTTTGTGAATTTGAAATAGTCGTTATATTCAGGTTCTTGTTTATGCATTTTTAAGAAGATATATGGATATAAAATACATATATTTTTTATATATGTAAAAGTGACAGGTCAAATTTTACTTTTAAATTATTAATTTGTGACATGTTTGGTTTAAAGATGGAAACATTTTGTGAAAAACCTATTTTTAAGGAAAATAATTTTGTGAAGAGTCCTTTAAAGGACCCAATTTTTTCCTAAACAGATCCCTGAATTACCAAACCCCCTTTTTTTAAAGTTTTGTAATAAAAAAATTAAATTCAAATATATTTTGAAATTTATTTGAAAAAACAAATTATGACCTATGAAATCTTTTTATCAGAAATCAATTTCTAGAAGTTTCAAATATGAGAATCCAAAATTATACCCCATACCACCAAGTAATTTTGAGTGGTTTTCACTAACATGCAGGTATATACAGTTAATTTGTTTTGAAAAATTCAAAATATTAATTTGAACTTAAATTTATTCCCTTAGAAAGCCATATTCAAAAGTATTTTTTAATTTAGCAATTTATATTTTTAAGAAATTTGATCTTAAATTGCAATGTGTATGTATATGTTATTTTAAGTACACAATGCTATTTCTTTTATTCTGCAGAGGAAAAAACAATTTGAAGTTTTAAAAAAATTAGTCAAAAGACATCATGGTTGATAGAATTTTGGGCACTTACGTATTATCCGTGCCCTGAATATAGATTGGCGAAAATGATTGTCAATTGCGTATCTTGTTTATCATTGTCAATCATGTTGAGAACAGTAATTTAACAGTATTACATACATAACATTGTTACAAATGGTAAATACTACAGAAATAAACTAAACTATAATAATAATAAAAACACTAATAAATAAAACTATATGGTTGTCAAAAAATAAAGGTTGCTGTAATTAGTATTTTTGGCTCAGCTGCAGAGGCGGATTACCCATTAGGCTGAAGCCTAGGGGCCCAGAAGAAAAGGACCCTGTGCTAAGATTTTTTTCTTCATATTGGGCTGATATTTTATGCAAAAGAGAAATGATGTACAATATTCTTTGTTTCACTCATTTATTGAATCTTTCAGGTTAACATATAGATGGTATTCCAAATGATATCCCCCTTTTAATATCTTCTATATTCATAAGAAAGTACTGGATTCATGAAAATTTTCGGCTTCCAGTTTGTACCGAATTATGACACTTTGAAGTTAATTGAATTTCAACGTTTATCTGCACTAACAATGCTTCTTTCCATTTTTAGTGTGAGGAAACACTGAAATTTTCATAAAATACGAAGTATAATAATTTAGTAAGTTTTAGTTATAAAAGAATAAGATTTTTTTTTATGTTCTTCGTAAACAAAGGACATTTTCCTAAATATAACTTATAGAATTAAGGGGTCGTATAATAATTAAATTTCGTATTTTAATATGTATAAAGCCCCTTGTAAAACAAATGTCATGTCTAAAATCTGTACTTATTGTAATTGTGTTTCTATCATCAGTAGTATAAGAGGTAAATGAGCAAACATATATTTTGAATTACCCTGCATTTATTGCTTTGTAGGAGGGGGGCCCGGGTGGTAGTTGATCCGCCTCTGCTCAGCTATACCTTCAGAGCATGGATAATACATACGTACCGGATTTTGTTTGTTCTTTGGTTAGTTACTAACAAAAGTAACAGCATTGCTGTTTTAAACAATAAAACTAATTTTTTTCTTAATTGTAAAAAAAAAAAAAAAAAAAAAAATCCTAATGTCCCATTAATACATTTCTAGAAGCAAATATTGTAGCTATATAGCTTTGTTTTGTGAAATGATTTAACACACAAAATTTGACATGCTTTAAAGTGCATGTGTGATCTTTGCAGGGTTGTAATGGTTTTAACAGTCTTGGTCAAAGTATGTTTTGACAATCAGTGGTCAAAACTCATTTTTAATGAGAAAATATATTAAAACTTTGTTAAATGATAAATTTAGTACAACATTTGGAAGGGTTTGCGAATATTTTACTCAATATTGTACTTTAATTTCCATTACTTTATAATTTAACTGCACAAAAATTTAAGTTAAGTAATTGTTATAATCAATGAAATATTTTTAAAAATTTGATTACATATCTGATTTTATATAAAAAGGGAAAAAAAACAAAATCATAAACAAAAGAAACATTTTTAAAATTTTTACTTAAGCTTAAAAATTTATTACAAATAAGTTTTGCTTATTAAGCTATTTTGAATCGGGCCATGCTGAAAAAATGCTTCTACCAATGAAGAGTTTCAAAACAGTTCATCAGGTGCGTTATGAAATCAATATTTTCAAGCTTTTCTTTACTGCTAATGCCAACCAATTTTCAAGTTATAATGTATTAGTCAAACAAACAAAAAAGATTTAAGAAATATATATTTCTGCTTGAAATGCCATTGCATAAGACAGAAGAGCTCCAGCTATCCTCTTTAATAAAAAGCTACACGTTGCTGACGACTGGCTTTTTCGCTAATCGTTGCCACAGATTAATCTCGGAAAATGAAACATTTGAAGTTATTTAAGAAATTAATTGTTCAAAAAGTATGTCAGAAAAATTTTAAACAAACTGCTTTAGAAAGGTAAAAAATTGTACTTTTCTTGATATAAATTTCAAATCTAATGATTATGCAGTTTTTCAAAAATTCGAAACCTTCAAAATTTCAATACCTTCATGCATAAAAAAGATAATGATAACGGCTATGTGTCCTGTCATGTATACTGGCTATAGCACGAGTCACAAATTATAGTCGCCTTATTATTCTGTTAAAATATAAAAGTGAATTATGATGTCACGAGTGCATGATTTTTATTTAATTCTCGACAAATAACATATTTTAGTCCACCCAGTGAGGCATATCAATCATTATATTTGAAGTATTGTAACTTCATTAAAATCCAACAGAAATGATTTTTCCTGATAGACACCATAATGTAAAACTATTCTTTTTTTTTTTAAAGTTGACCTATTCCATAACAGCCTACAGAGAATTGGCCTAATTAGGAATGAAGTTTTTTGGATACCTTTTGGTACTTTTCCGTTATATCAACATCATGCCAAAATGTATGCTAATGCGCCATTAATTTCAACTCTGAATGTGCAAATAAGTATTTTTTTTTTTTTTTTTTTTTTTTTCAAACCGTGCCAAGCACAGTGATTTTCTATTTAATCAACATGATTTAAAAAAAATAAATTTTTTTAATCCTAAGCATGCAAAACATTTTAATTTACTATTTTTTGAATTGTAAATACTTTTTATTAAGTTATAACTTGCATTTTTCGCTAATTAAAAAAGGAAATGTTTACTAACCTTGCTTTTTGTTGGGACTTGCACTGTTAGTTATATAATTTATCAGATACGGTTTTAGAATCTCGCATATTGTTCAACTTTGCTTAGTTATAGAATTATGGGGTAAAGTTTTATAGTCAAATGAATCAGATTATGAAAGCCTAGCCTTTTAAAAATATTCTTTTGTGGGATTTAGACGGAACCTTCACTGTTAGTTAGATGAGTTTTCAAGGATGATTATAGTATATAGCATATCATTTTATCATTCTTTACCAAATCCTACTGCAAATGATCAACTAAAAGAGTTTGTCCTTTACAGCCTAAATGTTGTCTGACACATTAAAAATGTAATAACGCAATGGCGTTCGTATTGTTTACAGAAATGCAGGACATTCCAAGTAAAGATCCATATGGTCTTAAAACACAAGGTCAAATTTAAGGTCAATATTTTGTTTGATTGAAGGTGCGTTTAGAGAAATTGACCAGCGTAACGTGCTAGTATTTAATAATTATTAAAAGTATGATGTAATATGATATTAATATTCTCTTTTTGAACAACTTATGCAAGCTAAAATTATTTAATACAGTTTAGACCACTTCTGAGTGGTTAAAACCAATTTTGACTGGTTTTAGACAGTTAAAACCAGTTTTGACCACTGTCCAGGTTAAAATTAGTTTTGACCACTGTCCAGGTTAAAATTATTTTTGACCAGTCAAAATTACAATCCTGGATCTTTGAAAATTTTTCTAATGCTACATTCTTTGTTTTTCTTTAAAATGCATGTTCTGGTTAATTCAAACATTGCACCGGTTCACTTGGAACTAGAATAAAAGAAAAGAAAAAAAAAAAAAACTAGTTATATTACATTAATATTTTCCTAGTCTCCCAATATCTTATTTTGATTATATTACAGATCTTTAACCTTCTTAATAAAAAAAAAAAAATCACAGCTATTGCTTACACATAACATTAAAAATTTTAAACATGCTTGTTTTGTTCATTGTTAAACAGCAATGTAAATATACTGATCTATAAATATTAAATTAGTATTTGGAGATTTTAGTTTATAACAAACTAGCTGACCCACCCAGGCATGTGATAATAGCCTTAACTATACCTAAAATAAGTGTTGAATGATTTTATATTTTTAACTTAAAATCTTTCACCAAACAAATGTAATGTTGGAAGCCCCACTGCCTCGACAGCATACACCCTTGAATTTGTATGATTTTACATTTTAAAATTAAAATCTACCCTAGTGAACCCAGAATTAGAGGCCCCACTGCCTTTGGTTAGCATAAAGTGAGCGAGCTATGCATGCTTCGATTATATTTTTTATACAAAAATCTTTCCAAATGAACCTGATGCTGGGGACCCCACTACGTTTTGCAGTGTGTACACTCAAATTTGTATTTCTAAACAAAAATCTATCCATCGAACCTAGAGTGGGATCCACCGCCTTGCAACATACATTGGGCATTCTACACATACTCTGAACTGCTTTTACAAACAAACCTTTAATTTGTACAATTTTAAATAAAAATCTATCCAAATGAACCAAAGGGCTCGTTACAATGCTAAAATCTTGATACTTAGTGGTAAAAGGGATACAGATTGAGAGAAAAAGCCATGTGCATTAGAGATGAGTTCGGGCTCTCTTCTCAGAACCAGAGCCCGAAACATTTGGTGTTTTCAGAGCCTGAGCCCGTTCGAACCAAAGAAAAAAATTACATAATATTTAAAAATTGTTTTAAAAGTAATATCTCATTTTGTTTTAAAACTCTGTACTTTAAAATAACTGTTAATCCCGTGGACATAATTAATTTTATGGAAATTTACATTCAATCCTATCAAAAGAGAAGTTTGGTATCAAATAAAAATATACTTCCTTTAAAGGATGTACATATTTTTCTCTCCAAACAAGCAAATCTAATGGACACATTAACAAAGTGCGTTTTTATGAATAAATGCATGAAATTTGCAGAAATTACTATTTCTATGCCGAAGAATTGAATGTTTTCTCTTTCCTATAAAAGGTTTTTTTACGTAAATTATACTTGATCCCTTAATTAAAGCAATATTTTGTGTTCCTGAAAAGTAGCTTAAAAAAAAATTTGACACCATTATCTGAAAGATCCTATGCTTTTATAGGAAAAGTGAAAACACTGATTCGATTGCTTTCTATCGGAATAACAATACACGACAATTATATCTACTTATGAATGAAAGTGGCTTCGGAAATGTGCAGAGCAGAGCTTTAGCATGAACAGAGTTCATAATTAAATATGGAATCATTAACGTTATTTTCATATGAAGAGCGATTACTTAGAGCAAAGAATGACTCGCACACAATAGAAGACTAAAAATTTTAAAAGCTTTAAAACTATTGCTAATTTATCCCCAATGGCACCATATAACATAGTCAGTCGTCAGTGGCGTCACAAATACTGTAAATTTTCTTTTTAAAGAAGCATTCTAACAGTAGAAAAGTGAAAAAATATTCTGTTTCCTCTTCTATTCATTATGATCAAAATAACTTGAAATGGAATATTATTTTAGGGTAAAAAAGGTTATTTTTATTTTTCCTATATGA
This sequence comes from Maratus michaelseni, assembly GCA_963931845.1. Classification (NCBI taxonomy): domain Eukaryota; kingdom Metazoa; phylum Arthropoda; class Arachnida; order Araneae; family Salticidae; genus Maratus; species Maratus michaelseni. Next base: position 167,141,200 of record OZ007595.1, on the reverse strand, counting down.
GAATAAATAAAATTGTCAGTTTCCGAAAAATTGAGCCCGGGCTCGAAGGCTGGTATAAAAATAGAGCCTGAGCCGGGCAGAGCCTGTCTCATCTCTAATGTGCATACTCACAATTTAAGCAAGTGATCAGAAAAAATCCTGAAGCGACTTCCGGAATTATTATTATTTTTTTTTGAATGGGTTAATATTGATATTTTTTCCGAATCAATTGCAACATTTAAAATCTAATAAACGTAAGATCTTTAATTTGGTGTAATTGGGTTTTCTGTATTTCAGTTAATTAAAAAACCCCTCCCCCCTCCAAATAATTCGCCATCTCTTAAAATTTTTTTTTTTGAAAGGGTTAACTTTCATATATTTTTTAATGGACTGCTCAGCTTAAAGAACATAGGTGTGGTTTGCGTCTTTTGTTTTCCTGTATTTTAAATGATTCGGCTGATGTGCATTTAGAATGGACGGATGGAGGGAGGGTGGGCACTTTTGTATTTTTGGATCTTCTCTGCTTTAGAATAGGGTTCAGAAATGCACTGCTGAGACATTTTTCAGCAGACCCTTTTTAATTAATATCTCTACTAATGATCAAAGAAATCTGAGCCTTAGGTGCATCAGGACTATCATCACCCAAGACAAACAGACAGACATCTTTCTTCTATTAGTATAGATGAGTTGTAAATCCATAATAAATAATGTGATTTCTCATCAGGCAGAAAAAAAAATGGTAAACCTAAATTTTAATTTTAAAATTAAAAAATAGTATCTAGCAGAATTTATAAGAAAAACAAGTTTTAAAAAATTAAATAAGTGTTAATAGCATGCAAAATTCTTTTATGTAACATTTTTATTTTTTACATTACACTAATAAAAACTTCAACAAAATATAAAATTAATAACAAAGTTAAGAACACTTTATTTTAACTACAAAGAAAGCTCATAAATGTGTTGCTTTTAACTAATATTTTATTTATTATATCATAGAACAATGTGACAGAATCATACATAAAAACACTGAAATTTTGTATTACTTTACATTCTGTAGAAACTGAATTAGTCTTTGGCAAACCGATATCTCTATAAAGGAAAAAAAAAAAAAAAAAAAAAGAGCTAATTCACTATTTTTTAATAATAAATCTTAGAATTTATTTTGATATATTCTGTGACACATTGCTTAAATTAAAAAGAAAATACTGCAAAATTCATTGTAGAAATGACACGCACACACACGCATATATACAAATTTATGAAGTGACTAATTACAATATGTATTTTTTGTTTCAGTGCTAATATTTATGTAATTTTCTGTTAGCAGGTTCAAATGATAAATTTGTAGACTTAATAAAAGAAAACAAAAGTTCTCAAAATCCATAATAAAATAGGTATTAGTACATATTTTAATTATTAAAATAATGCATATAAAGTTTAAAAAGATTGGTTTCAAAATAAACATGATTATTGTACTAAAAGATTTTAACAAATGCTGACATTAACACCTTTTCTTGCAAAGGTGAACTTAAAACTACAACTATAGAACCTCTATTATCTGAAAGAAATATCTATCAAAATTAAGTTGTCTTTTTTCTGACTAATTGAAAATCGCCTTCAACCGACGCCTTTTCTCACTAGATATACATATATATGTATGTACACACACATATAAATTTTTATTAATTCAAAATTGCATTTGGCTAGAAGTATTAAAGCTTTTACTTGATTGACTCGACTGCTGCAAGCAGAAGATAAATAAAATGATGTAATGCAAGTTTAAAAAAATAGAATGATGCACACATCTCATCCGATTTGATTTGGGATTGAGGTTTAAAGAGCGGAAAAAGCTTCATTTTTCTAGAAGCATAAGATTAAGCACTAATAAAGCAGAAAATCTCATTTATGCGAAACAAACAGCTATAACTCACATACATCATAAATAATAGTTTTTTTCACACACTTTAATCCTCTTTCTCACATAAACACTTAAAAAAAAGTACTTTTATATCACTTTGTTGTCTTCTGCTTTAAGAAAGAGGGTTAAATTTCTAAAGTCAGACTATAGAGGTTCTAATGAACTTAACAGTAAATTCAAACTTTCAAAATGATTTTTTCTATTTTTAAAAAAAAGCAAGCAACTGCAAAATACAAGTATTAAAAAATGTGTGTTAATAGTTGAAAAATTTTCAACCAATTGTAAGAAAACCATGAATTTTTAGTCAAAGTTAAGTACCAGAGGAAATTTTTAATTTACAGGGTTAAAAAAATTCAACCAAAATTAGACTCTTTCAGAAAACTTCTACAACTATAACAATAGTAATATTGCATAGACAATTCCTTAGGCAATGAAGTTGCATATTTCAACTGGTTTACAGTGATGTAGAACAAGATGAAAAAAAGTATGACAGATTTTTTTTTTTTTAATTACCAATAAACAAAAAATACATTAAAACATATTGGTGAATCAAAAACTTTTCTATATAAGATTTCTGAACATCAATATTTTAAAAATCTAAACAGGAAAAATGAATACCTATAATTCCTTTTTGCTAATGTATGTATTTGCATAACTATTTAGAAAAGTGTATGTACATTATATTTTGTAAAGAACAAGGTAAAAATTAAAACACAGCAAATCTTACATTGTAGAGTTAGTAATGCACAGTCCAATATACTTTTGTTTATGCCATTGAGCTTCCTGACAAAGAAAGCCCATAAGGTGGTACAGATATGAGTGAGAGATAGCCACAAAAAAGAAAAAAAAAATTACAATACCCTACCTAATAATTTAAATATTACTTATGCACAAAAGCTCAACCCTTCAATCATGATCACAACAACAATATCACTCTGACAAAACATGAGGCAGTCTGCAAACAGTCTCAATAAAAATGTTTCACAGGCAAAATATATGTTGCAGCCACATTTGAATTGCTAGTCTAAAAGTCTAAAGAACATTGTCACTAGCAGGCACAGAGTACAGTTTTCCATTAGAAACTTCTTTGCCTAGACTGTTTAAGTTTTCGTATCCCTGCTGTGTTGCAAGTGGGCGATCAATGCCATTCACTTCAGAACAAGGCTTTCTGAATAGGTCAGCCCAACAGCGTGATGCATCACGAACAGAATCTTTACTGTCCTCCTCCCCAGGTTGGCATTTGCAGTGATCTTCAACGACTGCAACTTTTTCGAGGATGCAGTCAGGAGAAGAACTGACACTCTTATTAAGAGGTTTATCAGAGGTTGAATTACAGTCTGTCATTTCTTCCACCTCTGATAGTGTGTTTTTGGCAGTAGGATTCACAAGATCCTGCTTCACATCTGTCTGCTTGATGCACTGTTCAGATACAGGAATAACTTCACAGTTTGACTGGACATTTGGAGTAGTTTCCATAGGTTTTGTGACTGGTGTAGGTAGGATTAGATTATTAACATTTTTAAGCACTTCTTCATTACAATCATCATTGACTTCAGCCGACTCATTTTCAGGGCGGAGATTTACAGGAAGCACCATAGGAGCTGAGGGGGGTGAAGGTATATAACTGCCATAGGGATGATTAAACACTGGAACATAGTACATGGCAGCTGAAGGTGCTTGTGGTCCAGACATCTGCGTGTAAGGAAGTGTGTGCAAGCCAGGTGGATAGCCGTGTAGGGGTAAAGTGCCACTTGCAACACCGAAGGTTGATGGTGGCACAGGTAAAGGCACAAGAGGTACAGATGTTGGACGATCATTGCTGACAGTAGTAGAAACAGGTGATGAGATTGATGTCTGTTCTTCACCAGAGACTGTTTCTCTGCATATGTCAGAACTATCAGACTCAAAAGAATAATCAGAATTAGATAATTTCTTTTTATTGCGACGACTTAGTTGCCTGTCATTAGGTCCTCTGTTCTTTTGAATCGATTCATTTTCTACTAGTCCAACAAATTTTTCTTGTCCAACTGTAGCAGGGACCATTGGTACAAACTGACCATATGGTGTAGGCATAGGATTTGCATCTCCAGTCCCTGGGAGAGGACATGCAAAAAATGGCACACCCATGTGAGGATAGGCACGCACAAAAGGTATTGTTCGAGAAACAAAATAGGGAGTGTTAGCGTAAGGACCTATTGTTGTAGGTGGTGCAATAAATGTTTCAACAGGAGGAGGTGGAAGTCGTGCTACAGGAGGAGAGAGGGGTGTCTGAGGTGATGTAAATTGTAAGGCCTGTTCAACAGTTGTATCAAGAACTTTATCACCTTTTGAAGAAATTGAATCAATCTTTTCAACCACATCTAAAAAAAAAGAAACAAAAATTATTGAGATAATCAACAGAAAAAGTTAAAAGACACCTGATAACAAAGGGATAAACAGGGAAATTTCATTAGTACAGTACAAAATCAAGACCTTGGCGATGCTGGATTTCAAATTTTTTAAAATTTTGGATCATTTTCAGTATTTGTCAAAAAATAAAAATAAATAATAATAATAACACCTGCACCCTCCCTTCATCACGTGATTATTTACGCCAGGGAAGCATTTGCAATGCTAAAAGAAGGTAATACTAAAACAGATATTTAAAAAAAAAAAAAAATTAAATAAAAAACTTTTATAAATTTTATTTTTTATGGGATTAACTTTGAGACAATTTTTCCACATTGGTAAAAAGAATCCTGTTTCAATCTTTAGCTATAGGTGCAGATTCCCAAAATTTGGAAGGAGCCAGTGGCTCCTAAACCCAAAAAATCCAGTCGCCACAATTGTGAAAAAAATCATAAAAACAATAGTGTTTATATGCAGTAAAATGCTAAACAAAAAACTCAGGAATTCAAAGTGTAAAGTAATTTATTTAATATACAGACATGTAAACAAAATCTGAATATTAAGTGTAATATAAATCTTAAATCATGTACAGTCAGAAGATAAAATTAGGCAAGATATGGTTTAAAAAAAAAAAAAAAATGTATAAGCTAATCAATCATGATAGCGGAGAATATTAGAAAAACAATATTTCTTATTTTGATTTTGCCATGCAAAAGTACATATAAAAGAAAATCTGAATGTGTAATATCATTTTGCACTATAAAAATCAAAACATTTCAAACATTTGTTTTTCTATAAGATTTTTTTTTTTTTTTTTTTTTGTTAATCACAGACAATGTAAAATTATCAGACTCAAACTGTTGTGAATATCATTGCTATTAGAATATATTTAATAGTTTTTTGGGTTAAACAGATAATTCTGAAATGATAATAAATATAATAAAGTAATAATAAACATAATAATAAATGAAAATGTAATAATAAATTTTGCTATGTGTGTTTTGCACTTAATCTTAAAAAAAAAAAAAATCAATTTCATGATGGTGACTGGGGATACCAGAAATTGATCACTTTTAAATCACATGGCGACTTAAACACCGAAAGTTAGTGGCCACAGCACAATATTTAGTAGACACGTGGCGACTGTGAATCTGCACTTATATCTTTAGCCCAATACAGCAAATGTTAACCTCTTTTCAATAAAGTTTATTCAGAATTCATACAGCAAATTTTAACATTTTTCTGCGTTGATTTTTTGATATTCGTAAAAGGAATTCGGTTTCAAACTTTTAACCTAATATACCTACCAATCTATAAAAAATTTCAAAGTGTAAAACAACATGAGAACATCATTTTTCGCATTTTTCCTGTACTGCGAAGAAGATTAAAAACAGATTAAACAATTTAATAACTTTAATCTTAAATCGTGTAATTACGTTAATAACTTTTTAATCAAATTATTACCTTTAGAAAAATAGTAATATAATGTGAATTTGAGCTCTATATAATGCTAGTGCAAATATGATTCAATTTTATAATTTTATTAAAATCTAAAACTTGAAAAGGAGTTTAACATAAATGCTGACTTCATGTACATATAGATTGGAAGGTTGAAACATTAAAACACTTAGTGCAACTTTTGAGCAAGCTACCGAAAATCGCCATCTTTTCTTTACTGATCGACAGAAATCGCAATATTTTCTTCACAGATAGGCAAACATCATGCTGTATATATATTTGACCAATCAATAAAAAAAGTTGATGCTTCCCCCCCCCCCATGAATGATAGATGAAAATAGTGTTTTTTTTCTTGTTGTGACAAATTGATGAAAATCTAGATTTTTCCGTGGCCAAAAGGAAAAAAACTTCGGTAATTAACGCAATATGTAAATTTCTCCCGGATTATTCATGCGGAGATAGATTTATCTCAGGTCGGGGAAAGCAAGAGTCAAGTTCAATTGAGCTTTGCTCGATAAGGATGGAGAAAAAAAACGTAAGCCATGCCTTCAAAATGATGACATTAAAACAATGCATTCTTTAAACAATCGATGCTACAATTTCAACCGGAATCAATCAAATGATAATCCCATATAGATTGCCATGCTCAGTGTTGAATTCAGACACTTTTCTTCGGGAGGGATTTCTGTGGCTCCAGAAGGGGGGGGGGGATTATACTTTTTAACCATTACAAGTGTAAAATCTCAAATCTTCCGGGAGGAATTTCCCTCCCGGCCACCCCTGAATTCAACACTGACCATGCTTGTTTTTCAAACAATTACTGAAAATATCGCATTTTTGTTGTTTAAAAAAAAAAAAAAAAGATTTATTAAAAATCAAATTTATCTGATATCGAAAAACACATTTTTCTAAGGAAATAAAGATAACTATCGAAATAGTAGGAAAAGCATAAAAAAAAAAGGACGATGTAAGCATAAAACTTGGCAGGTATGTGACATAGTAAATTTGTCCTTAGCAAGTTTTAATGCGATTTTCAGTATTTTTCATTTTCATGTTCTACGGCGATTTTTTGTCATTAATGGAAGAATTTTAGTTGAAATCTTTTAGTTCACTATAGTAAATTTTGTCCTCTGCAATTTATTTTCCCCCATTTTATGGCAATTTTTTCACATTGGTAAAAGGAATCTGGTTTTAATCTTTTAGCCCAATATAGTAAATGTTTTTCTCTTTTTCAATAAAAATTATCCGAAATTCGTACAGATTTTAAAATTTTCCTGAATTTTTACATGAGATTTTTAGTTTTTCTGTGTTCCATGGCGATTTTTTGACAATCGTAAAGGGATTTGGTTTCAAACTTTTAGCCTACTATAGTGCATTTTGTCCTCCGTAATTTTCAAATTTTTAATGCGGCTTTCAATGCTGAAGATAGAAATTTCTTGCTGGCACAACGAGAAGATGACAAACAAGCAACAATGATTGGTATTGACATAAATAAATCTCTTGCGGAAGGAATTGATTGCTTATAAAAAGAAGAATCTTCTGAAGAAAAGATTAGAAAAAATGAAATGTTCACAGGAGAAAGAAATAAAAATAGCAGTACTTGAATCTTCTGCAGATAGCTCAAATGAATGAAAATGAACACGATCAGTATATAAAACTGTTAGAGGATGCAGTATCAGATCCTGGTCCATCCAAAGCTAAGAGAAGGGAGGCGAATGGATATTATAACTCCAGATTTAGCAACAGCTCTAGACAGGACAAAAGTATCAAGCAGTATTTGTAGTCACCGAAATTTGAGAGTATAGGATATGTATTAAAGAAGTCAGTCTGGTTGAAAAAGAATTGTTCATAGAATTAAACAATCACAAAAATTAAAAGAACAGCTACAAAGAAATGTTCTTCTGTACATTTCGTACTAAAGAACATTTCTTTGTAGCTGTTCTTCTCATTATCCATAGAAATGGGAAACTTTTACCAGAATTGGTAAAAAGAAAATAGATAAACTACCAATTATAATTTCCAGAAAAGGAGTTTTTCTGATGCTCCCAGTTGCTAAATTTCTTTCTGCAACACACAAAGCACAAGACTTTCAATTTATAAAGTTCTGAATGAATGGGATATTGCAGGTAAAGTGATTGGAATGAGCATTGATACCACATAAGCAAATACTAGAAATGATAAAGGTGCTTGTAGCTTGTGTCCTTTTAGAATAAAAGCTTGGGAAGAAACTTTTTTTTTTTTTTACTGTCGTCATCATATTATGCAAATTATTGGAAAAGTATTTCATAATTCGTTGTGAACTTTTTCATCAGTCCAGACGTACCTTTATTCAAATGTTTTAAGGGTACTGAGGATTTCTAGAAGGAGAAAAATTTGAAACAGGTTTGAAAGATAATATTAGAGTTTGTGTACAGAATGCAAAAGATGAAATTTGCCACTAGAAAAGAATCATGATCAACACCATCCTGGACGGAGAGATGATTATCAAGAATTTGCAGAACTTATTACTTTCCCTTGGAGGAATACCTGTCACGGGAATTTGTTTTATGCTTCCCAGGAAAATGCATCATGCTTCTTGGATGTCTAAGACGATATATTCTTTGAAGATATTCATCTTTAAGTACCAATTCATTCTTACCAAAAAGGAAGAAAGAGGTCTTCGTGATGTTTGTGTTTTTATAGTGATTGTATTTTAAAGTTTGGGTTATTGCTTCAATAACAGAAATCCCACCAAACGAGGACTTTCAGTTAATGAATAGTTTATTAGAGTTTTCAAGAACATATGAAGAAATTGCAAAAGCTGCATTTGAGAAATTTTCAAAGCATCTGTAATACTTGTTAGATCTTTCTCAACTGTCCCTTTTCGATAGCCATGCACTTATATTAGAATCCCGAGAAGAAGATAACTGTTTCCCTTACACATTTTCATGAAAAGAAGTTTGAAGATTTTGTTACCAAAGAATCTTTCAAGCTATTCAAAGAAATGAATTTACCCCAAGGATTCTTTCAAGTAGACACTGAACATTGGAACACTAATTCTGACTATAGAATTGCATTAGAAATGATGCAATCTGTTAAGATCAAAGAATACACTAGAATTCCTTGCACGAAATGAACCTCAGTTTTAGCTATTGGTGAATGTTGTGGAGGAACACTGGAAAGCTTATTACTGCAGAAAAATGGACTTAACAAATTAATCTAATTACTAATACTATCATACTTTAAACTTTTTATATGCTTAATAGTTAATATTGTGCTTTTATGTTATATAAAATATGAAAGTAGTTTACTATCGTAATAAAATTTATCATTTTGGCCTAGTTTCCTTTTGTCAATAGCACAATGTTTTTAAGTGTAATCGCCATACTTCAACAATCTTGAGCTACCTCTAAATGTATTTCTTTTTATTCAAACTTTTCCTACTTAGTTTTTTACTGTATTGGAACAAATTTGAGGGTGAGACAGAATTTTTTTTTTTTTAAATGTTAAAATCGATCATATAAGGACCACCCCTAATGGTCAGCTTATGCTAAAGTATCATAAAATTTCCAAAAATGGGTAAATTGTCTTCATCTCATTACCTTCATTTGTGTTAAATACCAAAAACTCATATGTACATCTAATATTACTTTTCTTTATAGTGTATGATTATTGGCTTAAATATCACATGTTGACGAATTAGTCTCATGCAAAAACACAAATATTTTCGCATATAGACAAATTTCAGTGATTTTTAAGTACTTTTATGAAATTCCCAGATATATAAACCTCCCTGACTTCCAGAATCTTTAGCCATCCTCAACAACTTCATATAGTGGCCAATGAATATATGGAGACCAGAAAATTTCCCCATTTTCTGAAGTATGTTCAAGTTTAATTCTGAGATACTTCTATATCTGACGGGATAGCTAATTGGATTAAGCTAGCCACCAGGTCAACTTATGCTAATGTATCATAAAATTTTCAAAAATGGGTAAATTGCCTTCAATATAAGCGTTATCCATAAAAAATGAAGACATATGATCACCTTAATTTGTGTTAAATACTAAAAACTCATATCATGTAAATCTTAAAAATTTTTTCTTTATTGCATACGATTATTGGCTTAAATATCACCAGTGTTAGAAATTAGCGGTCGTAAGTCGACAAATGCAACTAAATTAATACACTTCATGACCATAAAATTATGCATGTTGTCAAATTTGACGCCTAGCTTTCTTTCATTTTAATTTAAAAAATATTCTGATTCACACTTTAGTAAATGTCCCCCGCCACATGCATTTCAAGAGCACCTGTTTTGATAGAAGATCGATCGGACAGCAGAATGTGTCTTAAGACTCCTTTGCACTTGTCAACATGGGTACAAGAAGTCCATCCAAGCCAAAACTGAAAACTTTTCCAAGCATTAGGTATAACACAATGGAGATGGCCTAGAAGATTTCCAATGTCTTACACTATAGCTAAAAATGGATCTTTTTCAATAAAAGAAAGTGATTAAAAGTTTTGGCTTGTAAAATTGCTATTATTTAAATATATGAAGTATTATTTACTATCAGTCAAAAATCTTTCCAAGACTGAAGGTCTTGCACCCATACTTGTCAATCCCAGGGCTGCCACTGCCTAATGACACTGAAAATAGTAGCTTTAGTAGCCTACAAAGAAAGAAATAGTAGCCAAAATAGTAGCATTTGTACAAAAATAGTAGCCAAAATAGTCGCATACTTACCTAAAAAAAGGACAATATTAAAAAGTTTCCATAAAAACTGAAGGGTCTTTATGAATGTCCACATCTTATTTCAGTGTTTATGTTTCTGCCCAAGTCACTTTTTATACTTTTATTATAAAAAAAATACACATTTCTATAAAAATGAATATGATATGAATGAAAAAATGCTACGAATTGTGTAAACAGTTCTGAACTCTCCTTAATAAATATAGACGCCAACATTGTAAAAACTACATCAGGAGTAAAATAGTTACATTTCAGGAGTTTTGGACATCCATCAGGAGTAAAATTTAAGCAATTCAGGAGTCGTTTCAGGAGTCATACGAGTGTTTTGAAGATATACTTTTTTAATAGTTCGGCGTCATTTCGAAGATCAATAATGATAAATAAACTAACTTTGCAAAATTTTTGTGAAAATGAACTTGGTAAACAAAATAAAGAATAAAATAAGAGTCCTCAGCTTTGAAAGATAAACTAGGAATCTGTGAAGGAAAATTGATTCCACGGGGTTTTGAAGTTTTTTCTGAATATATGAAAAAAAAAATATTCTGAAAAAAAATTCGCCGTTTTTTTTAAGATCTTTTGACCAAATTTGCCGTTTTTTCAAGATCCTTGGACGAAATTTGCCGTTTTTTTCGAAATCCATCGACGAAATTTACCGTTTTTTCGATATCCTTCGACGAAATTTACCGTTTTTTCGATATCCTTCGACGAAATTTGCCGTTTTTTGGCGATCTTTCAACAAAATTTGCCGTTTTTTCGAGATCCTTCGACGAAATTTACCGTTTTTTCGAGATCCTTCGACAAAATTTACCGTTTTTTCGAGATCCTTCGACAAAATTTACCGTTTTTTCGAAATCCTTCGACAAAATTTGCCGTTTTTTGGCTATCTTTCGACGAAATTTGCCGTTTTTTCGCGATCCTTCGACAAAATTAGCCGTTTTTTCGCAATCCGATGACGAAATTGGACGTTTTTCCGTTATCCTTCGACGAAATTAGCAGTATTTTCCACGATCCTTTGACGAAGTTGGCGTTTTCTCCGTGGCCCTTCGGCGAAATTCGCATGTTTCTGTGATTTTGCCGAAAAACGCGGAAAAATTCGCCGAAAATGCAGTTTTTTTATGGCCTTTTGACTAAATTCACGTGTTTTCACGGTCCTTTGACTAAATTTGCGTTTTTTTCGCAATCTGTCAACGAAATTAGCCATTTTCCGCGATCTTTTAATGAATTAATTTCGCGTTTTTTTCACGATCATTCAACGAAATTCCCCGTTTTTTTACGATTCTTTGACGAAGTTTGCCGTTTTTCGTGATCCTTCGACAGAATTCGCCATTTTTTAACGATCCTTTGACGAAGTTTGCCGTTTTTCGTAATCCTTCGACAAAGTTTGCCGTTTTTTTCGCGATCCTACGGCGAAATTTGCCGTTTTTCGGATTATTCGACAAAATGATTTCGCGATTCTTCGAAGAATTTACGCGTGTAAAAATTGCACGTCGCATGGGACGCGTAAGAACTATTTTTTTGCGTCCCAATTCCAATTTTTCGCGGAATTTACGCGCTATAGCGCGTCCGCGGCATCGCTGTAAAAGACGCAATTTCCGTATTTTCAACGTTATTTCCGTACTACCGTATTTTACCACGCATTTCCGGAGTAACTCCGGAATATCCGGAGTTGTTGGCATCTATGTATACTAGACACCAAGCTTTTTTGGGCTCCAAAACCACCTACCACCAAACGTGATTTCCACCTACTAAGCCAAACTAGTTTTTCTCCGACCAAAATCTGCTTGGAATTTCCGTATTCCTGCCGAAACTTGAACATTCCCTGGAATTCAGAAACGATCCCATCAGCACAGTACCTGCCTCCCCTAATTTGCAAATAGAAGCAACCGCTTGCGTACGTACGGAAGGAGGAAACAGCGAGGCAGGTGACCGAGTGCGTTTGGGAAGATGACTTTACAGGCGCTTTGAGGGAGAAAAAAAAGATCGATTCTTCACTAAAAATAGTCGCTGGAACCTGAAAAAAGTCGCCTTTTTTTGCGTTTTAGTTGAAATAGTCGCTTTTTAATGGTTTTTGGCCTATAATAGTCGCCATAGTCGCCTGATGCTGAAAATAGTCGCTTTTAGTCTCATTTTAGTCGCAAATGGCAGCCCTGCAATCCCCTCCATGGGTGCAAGAAGTCCATCAGAACCAAGACTGAAAACTTTTCTGGGTATTAGGAATAACCAAATGGAAATGGGCTAGATTATTTTTATGTCCTGCATTATGGCTAAAAATTTATCTCTTACACAAAAGGAAAGTGATAAAAAGTAAAATTGCTATTATTTAGGTACATAAAGTAGAATTTACTACCAGTCAAAAATCTCTTCAAGACTGAAATCAGTCTAGAGACTGAAGGTCTTGCACCCATGATCCTCTCTAAGTTGATTTCGCTTTAACCAATGACTGATAAAAGTGACCCTAGAGATTACGCTGCTACAATTCTTGCACACTTTGTTAGAAAGAATGGCAATGGACTCTATTCTCTGTTTAGGCTCTAAGCTACAATTTCAGAAATGTTTCCCTAAAGCATGTAACTCAATGTCGCAAAAATATGGTCCATTACTGCTCTATGACATGCAACCTTGCGTTGAAAAACAAGTCATTGCATAATTAAGACGTACAATATTGGAAATGTTTCCCCAAAAATAAAATGTTTAATATGTACACCCCCCTCCCCTAAAAAATAGAAACAATGTTATTGCTAACATGGTTGCAAAAATAAATGAGAAAATATGATATAACATAAAATTGCAACCATGAAATGTAGTTTGGCATCTAGAAAAAAAATTGTAGGCGTCATTTGCATTTGACACCTTACTTAGAGTTCTCAATTTCTAACCATGATCGATGAATCAATCTCGCGCAAAAACAAATATTTTCAGATGTATACAATTTTCCTGATTTTCAAGTACTTTTACGAAATTTTTTGACTTTTTTTCCTTGATTTCCAGAATTTGTAGCCACTCTATTTTACTTTTGTATGCAAATGATGAAATAAAATAAAATAAATAAACAATGCTGATGATAATTATATACCTCACTCACAAATTTTAAAAACTGTATAAGATAAGGGTTTGAAAATTGGTAATATATGCAACATCATAATCTATTTAAAAAATTCGGGAAAAAAAAAAAAAAAAAAAAAAAGAAAAGACAAGTAAATTTTTGTTTATAAAAAACCCTGATTTTTTTAAAATGGAAAATGAAATTTATTTAGATTTATCAAATAAAGGATAAAGTGTTTTGAAAGGAATACTAAACAAAACTATTTGTGCGATCTCCAATCACACTTATCCACTGGTTCTATGAGGCTAACAATTGAGTTTATCACAAAATTCTAAGGGGGGAAGGGGGGGGGTCAGTTTTTTTTTGGCTATTGAGGTCGTAAGACTTAGTTATTATTGTTATTAGTATTTTTTTTAAGTGCTTGCTTCCCAGGGACCAGAATTTCAAAAACTGGTGACATCAGTGCAATTTGTTTGTTTTTAAAATCCTTACAAGCCTAATTTTATTATCATTATTATTTTTAGAATATTTGCTTAAGGATTTTATGCATGGGTGCAAGAAGAAGTGCATCCAAGTCAAGACTGAAAACTTTACTGAGTATCAGGAATAACCAAATAAACAGAAATGGACCAGAAAATTTCTATGCCTTACATTATGCTAAAAATTGATCTTTTAACAATTAAAGAAAGTGATTAAAAGTTCTTGATAGTAAAATTGATATTATTTAAGTATATAAAATAAAATTTACTATAGCTCCAAAAATCTCTCCAAGATTGAAATCAGTCCTAAGATTGAAGGTCTTGCACGCATGGATTTATGTGCATAGGATAAAATAATAATCCATTCTATTTATTATACTCTGAGGTAATACCTAAATTCATATTTAAATTAATATAACATTCATCTCAGATATGATGTTTTACTCTTATTTAACAAATAAAATATTTCAAGACACATAACTAAGTTTTGCACAAAACCATACTATCTTACTATTCATATTCACTGTATATCCATGAAATAAACATTTTTCACTAGGGAAAAAAAAAAAAAAAAAAAAAAAAAAGACAAATTCCTCATTATTTCAATTTAAAACAAAACTTTTTATAATACCTTCATCTTGAGCAACTCCAATTGCCTCTTCTAAGCAGTTTTCTTTCAAAGGAATTTCCCATGGCAGCTACAGTTAAAGAAATAATGAAATTTAGTGCTAAAAGTCCTACAGTTAAATTGCTAAGAGTATATAATTCTTTTTTTTTTTTTTTAAATTACCTCTACACAGCCATTGCTACCAGGACCTTTAAGAATAGCTTGTATTTCTTTGATTTCTTCTTCACTGGCATTATTGAAATCAAAGAATTCTAAATCCTATGAAAATAAATATATATTAAATTCAGTTAAAAAAAAAAAGTTGTTACATTCCCCCCCCCCCCCCCCCCTTAATTCTTTAAGCTCCAAATACCTCAATATCATGTCAAATCAACGTGGGGTTGGGACCTCAACATCTCGGATTTCAATAATTTTTGGTTTATAGTTTGTATCCATGGAGTATATATATATATATATTTTTTTTTCCCCTTTAGCCTTTATTATTATTATAATATATATATATATATATATATTTTACAGAAGTTTAAAAATGGCCAAAAGTACCAAATTTTCAATCATACGATCCTCTACAATTCTGTAACAAATTGGGCTAGAAAGCTCAGTTATATCTTATTTGAAAGCTCTTTTTATAGGCTTTAATATGATATGCAACACTACTATTTTGAGTAAAATTTTTGAATTTAAACTTTTTTAAAACAGCATTTTATTTATTATTATTTTTTTAAATATATATGTTAATCTTTGATATTTTGGCTATAAGTATACAAAATTTCAAGATTGAAAAATGATCTGATTTTGAGCTATTAATTTTTGAATAAGAAGGGTTTATTGAAACTTTTGAGGTAACTGGTTCCTTATATACCTTAAAAATTAATAGTTCAAAATCCCATCATTTCACCATTGAAATTTTGCATACTTGTAGCCAAAAAAAAAAAAAAAATCTCAGATTAACATATATTTAAAAAAAAGAAAAATCCCCCTTCCCAGGAATCTCATGGACTTTTGAAAACAGAAGTTCTGTCGCTTTGATTGTCTCATGTGCTGTATGTTCTAAATCAATGTAAAAAAACAGATGCAGCAACTGCATATTGTATTGAGTTTTCCAATTGTAATGCATTTTTCATTTCAAAATCGTCCCAGAACGGCACATGTTTCCATAAATGGAATTTAAAAAAAATGGAGTTATTTTAATCAGATTATTTTATGAGATTCTTAAAAATACAGCACGATTTCAGCTTACCTTGATAATATATGCCAGTGAATCCAGAGGGTGGCTCCCCCCCCCCTCTCGAAATGCCCTTAAGGAAATTTAGACCTACTTATTAATGGTTTAGAGTTGAAATCAACACTCTTAAGAACTGACAAATGATAATCCAATGAGAAGTGTCCTTTCACTCAACAAAATGTGCCCCTTTACTCAATATAAGTGTCCTTTTACCGGACAAAAATGCCCTTTTCAGCAAATTCGCCCTGTCCTTTTTAAAGTAAATGTGAACACTATAATTATTACAACTAGTATTAATTAAAAATAATTTTTAAAGAAAATCTTTAAGGGTGTCAAATATAGTATTATAGGGTAGATGTGCCAGTAATGGACACCCTTCAAAGTTTTTGGTTTACAAAAAAATAACCAGTAAAAATTTAGCTTTTATTATTTTTTTTCATAACTCCCCTTTGCACGTTTTATAATCTACGTTACTGTTGACACTTTTAATCAAACCAATCAGGAGACAGAAAATAATGCTTCACAGTCACAGTTCCACTGTTTTTCAGTGAAAATCTTAATGAACATGCTAAGAGCTGGCTTCAATTAATTTATTTATATCATTATTTTCTTGTAAAAATTTTATATGTTTTTGTTTTGATAGTAATAGGGTGATTCCACTGTTATGTGTGCGACTTTTAGAGAGTGTTTTTTTGCAAATTGAGACAAATTTGGAAGGGAAATTATTTCGATAATGTTTTACTTTTTTTTTATTGCTATTACAGGACACACACAGAATCATTTTTGTAGTGACACCGTTAGTCTAATGTAATTATGTAATAACAATTTTTATTAAAAAATAGCAACATCATCGTTACGTCTGTGACTCAGAAAAATCACACACGTAACGACTTTATTTTTTTTAAAAATTGTTATTACTTTAGACTAAAGGTGTCACTACAAAAATGATTCTGTATGCGTCCTGTAATAGCAATAAAAAAAAAAGTAAAACGTTATCCAAATAATTTCACTTCCAAATTTGTCGCAATTTGCAAAAACCTAAAAGTCTTGCACGTAATGGTGGAATCGCCCAATAGAAAAATTTGAATTTTAAGATAAGCTTTGGCATTTGCCCACGGCCAGCCATCTTGTTTTTTAAATCAAGACATTTTAGCTTTTATTACTAAATATACATTAATTAGTCAATAAAATTAAATAACGCGTGGAACAGCTTTGGGATTCACCAACAGTCCACGATGGCTGACCGTGGGCGAATCCCACAGCTTAGCCTAACGTGTTTATAATAAGTAAATATGGATGAAAATTAGTTTGGAAATGAGAAACAAAACAAATATGTTTTGATTTAAAAAACAAGATGACCGACCGCAGACGAATGCCAAAGATGTTCCCTGGAATGCTTTAATTAGTCTATTTCCAGTAAGGGACATCCCAAGTGAAATTTCAGCAATGTTCATAGTGCTTAAAATCTTTTAACTTAACTGAACAGCTAGGTACTCTAATTTTTAAATTGTACTTACCAGAATGTAATACATAGATATTTTATGTATAAATAGCTTCTTTTAATTAATTTCATGAAATAAATTAAATTTTTTAACACTACAATGAAATGAGTTTAAAAAAAAAAAAAACACTGTGACTTGCATATTTTATAATCTGGCAATCAATCAAACCAGTCAGGAAGCAAAGAATAATGTTTAAGGGCATAGGGAAAGGAGAAGCTCATGGGGCTCAAGCCCTCTCCATTTAAATAAAGACAATTCTTTAAGTCACAAGTTTTAAAATTCTATCATTTTCTGTCTTAAATGTTCAAGATTATTCATCTGTGACAAAACAAATCTGTACATTAAAAGTGTATATAATATTAATTAAATTTATAGTATAATGAAATTCGTAAATCGGCAGATCAGGTGCCCCAAATGTCAATTGTACAGCTTTATTTTGAAAATTTTTTATTTAGTATTTAAAACATTCAACATGCAATATCATTTCTTTCATATTTGTGATACTAATTAGTAATTACTACAAGTAATATATCAAGTAGTTTCAATCAGTTTAATTGTAAAGAAAAATGGGAAATACAATGCCAATTGCCAATGCACTAGTACTCCAAAACATTTTTTCTTTTTTACTAAGACTTCTAAACCTCCCACTGTCTCAATAATTTGATAAATATCCTATCTAAAATAATTATTAAAATATTGATCTGTGATAATGACAATAATTTAAGCAATGAATTATTCTCATAAATATTTTAATAATTATATTATAATATCCAAATTGTTAAATTTATTTGAAAATGACTAATTTGTTTCATTAGTATGCTTTCGTTAAATTCTGATCCTAAATACAATCATAATATCAATTATTGTGCTGTCCTCTAAAAAAACCCAGAGTGAAATGTTTCCTTAAAGAAAAAAACCCCACCCTAGTACTTCAAATATTTCACTAAAGCCAATTTTTTTGTTTCGTCCTGTTTTTATCTGTCATTTAGAATAATAACAATATTACAAAATACCAGATGTGTGCTTATTTAATTTTAAAAGAACTTAAACTAACAATCCCAGAATTCTGGCAAAACATTATATTCATTTCTATAGTTTCTCTCATTATAATAGGATTTTAGAATGATGTACATAATTTTTTAATTGTTTTTATGCAGGGGTGCAAAAATCTAGGCGCCAATGCGCTGATTCCCACCACTAAATTTTATAAGTATTCGTCCTCAAATTGTATTAGTATACTGTGCTTAAATTTTATCAGTATTCTTATTAGGCGAAACATACTAAAAATTTAGTGGTGGGAATCGGCCCATTGGCGCCTAGATTTTTGCACCCCTGTTTTTATGTCACACTATTAATATGTAATAAAGTGCTTCATTTTGAGCTGATTATGTCAGGTGTGGATTTTTTTAAGGCAACATAGGTTATATTTTGGAAAAATGTTTTTTTTTTTCTTCTTCCAAATTCTCGTGTAATTGGCTGTCACTTTGTAATAATAAAGTGATAAAATGAAAAATGCTCAACATTAAAATCTTAGAACAAGCTGTAAAAAATTCAGTAATGTTTAATTTTTTTGCATTCTTTATTAGACTTTATATAGAGAAAATTAAAAAAAAAGTTATTATTTTTTTTAGGACAGCACAATATCTATTACCTTTTGTAGGTTGTCCATTACTGGCACTTCCATCCTATATATTTTTACATTCGATCATGTAATGCTGATACATTTTTTCTTTTACTTTACAGAATTTGTCAACTGAACAACAATTAGTCAGAATTTGACACTTAAAAATTTAACTTTATAAGGAATTAAGAAGTCTAAAACTTAAAATATATAGGGTAGATGTGCCAGTAACGGACACCCTTAAGGAACTTCTTTAAAAAATTTTTAATTAATAGTTATAATTGTTATATTCCATATTTTTTAATATTATATTAATCTACCAACAATATTTAACCATGCTCATAGTCACATTTCCCAATGTGAATCGAAATGTAATTGCAAATAACAGAAATAAATCAAAACACCCTAAATTCCAGTAATGGACACCCCACAAAAGGTAATAGATAATTGATATTATAATTGTATTCAAAACTAGAATTTAAAGAAAACATATTAAGGAAATAAAAAAAGCTGAATTTTTATTCGTTATTTTTTTTATAAACCAAAAATGTTTTAGGTGGCCCATTACTGGCACATCTACCCTATATTGTCATATATGACTATTAAATACATATAAAACATTGTTGCAACAAAAACAATTAAATAGCAATTAAACCCTCTAAAATTAAATATTTTTAAATTACATTCTTTACATAAATAAAATTTAGTTTATTTATGCTAGAAAGCAGTAGTTATAATGTAGTTAAAACATATATACACATATCTCGGAAATTTTATTTAACCCCTACTTGCCTTCAGAAACATTTGTACTAAATTAGTAATTAATCATACGTAATCATGAAATAATAAAATGATTTAACATCAACAGCACTCAAGAAGGTTCTTTTCACATGAAACTTGTGTTACGACGACCATAAAAATGCAATTCCGTGAATTATTACTACTCACTGAATGATGTAGGAGTAATGATAACGTCGGTGAGTAAATGTACATAGAATAAACAGAACAACTATTTAATATCAAATATTGGCTTTCAACATTTATAACATACAAATGAAGCAGGCTGGTGGGATTATAAATCAAAGATTTTCTGAGAAATAATTTTCTTCATAAGATTAGGCTTACGATACAAATATTTTCATAAGTAAAATTACTTTACTGATGGGAATACAGAAGAAAAATTGTAATAAATGAATGAGAGTTGCTCTTAAATATAATAATAAGCTGCAATAGAGGTGTTACATCATCATGAAATATGAGAAAAATCATTGTTTCCTATTTTGGAACAATGCAAGCCTAAGAGCCGACCCTACTCACTTTTCACAAATTTTTAAATTAAAACTTTGGCATCATAACTAATAATTAATGCACTTAAAAGGAAATCTGAAGAATGTAAATGAATTTTATGAACAAATTCATTACTTACTGTGCAACTTTGGTCCATTTCGGTGTCCCTAACACGGCATGCTCCAGCCGAAAGGGGCCGACATCTTGCTTGACACTGTCGTCAGCAGACAAATATGAACTTGGGGAATATGTACATATTGCATTTTATTTACGATCAAGGTACTAGAATTTGATTTATTTTAAAGCTAACTTTTAAATACCTAAAGTTAAAATCAGAACTTTGAATTAAATATATTAAACACTTTATTACTAGGATATTTCGTATATGGCAATTAAAAGATTTTTTTCTAAGAAGGTTAACTGTGATTGTCGCTGTGCTTAATGGCTTAATCCACCAACATGTCGGTTAAACAGACATATTTGCTATAAAGCTGATCTCTCATTTTTTTACCATTGTCAAGAGTTATTTTTACAAATTAAATTATACTATAATGTCATAAAAACTTTAGATCAGTTATACATTTTAAGATTAATTTGTACCTCTGTATACAGATTAAGCAGTGGCCTCTGTGTAATGATATGCCGGCAGTAAAATTTTATTAGGTAAGGAAATTTAATGTCTTAATTTTCACCACTAGATGGCAATAGTGAATATTAAATTTTTTGTTGGCTAAATAAATATTTGTTACTTATTCGGATCTTTTGTTACAGACACATTTTCTATATTTTTGTTTTGAATTCCACTTGCGGCATATCGGCATATTTGATTGAGGATGTATCACAAATTAAATTATAGCTGTTTATTTCGATTTTAAAAATTACTCCTCACCATTAAATTACGTCAAAGGAAATAGGAAGATTTTTGCTATTTTAGGTATGATTTACCAAAACGTACACATAATTTAATTCATCAATATTACTCTAAAATAAGTAAGTTATTGAAATCTAATTTTTCTCATGAAAGGTTTGTCAAAATACGATCATATTAATAGATTCAAAAAATGTATTTGCTTAGTTTTATAGAAATGATTTCATGGAGCTTTCCTTCATTCTTGATGTAGGGGAGACCGGTACACAGTGGACCATTTTTTCAGTTAACAGTTTTTTTCTCTTTAACAGACTGACCGATCTGTATGAAAATATTTTTAAATATTCCTTAAACCTTCTTACATTCATCATAATTTTCTCACAACATAGTTTTCAATACATTTTTCAAAAAAAAAAAATTTTTCAAAAAAATACCCCCTCCCGGGGTACACTGGTCCACCCGCCAGGGTACAGTGGGCCACTATTAGGTATTATCTAAAATACAATATAAATCTATTTTTCATTAATCTAATTCTTTTTTGTTGCCCCTTCATCCTCAAAATAACATAGTAATATAAATTTTGAAACAAAAACAAAAAAATTATTATATTTTGAAAATAATAACAGATTAATACAGGAACAATTGCAATTTAGTTGAAGTTATTACGTAAGTACAAAAAAATCAGCTCACATTAAAATTTGCAAATTAAATTCCAAAGTACTTATGAGTAAGATTGAGCCTGGAATTTTCAAGAAATAATTTTGGGTCTGAGAGCAACATTATGAAATCATTGACATCAACAGCAGATTCATCTACAGTTTCGGGAGAAATAAACTGATTTCCATTCAAGTTGCGTCTCATGAATCTTACTTGAATAGAATCATCAACAATTAGACTACAGTTATATTTATCAAAGGCAGTAAATACAAAACAAAATATTTCTTACTATGTTAAATAAATTGTTATTTTTATTTGTTTACTTTATTTTACAGTTAAATCTACTTTAAAACAATCTTTCTTTATAGAAAATAAGCAATTATTAAATATTTTGAACATTCTGCATTAGAGGAGCAGAGTGGATTGTGGACCATTGTGCCCCAGGAGTGGGTGGTCCACTGTACCCCATGTTGAAGTTCAATAAATAATCATATTAATATTGTTTATAGCTTTCTTTTAAACATATTAACTTTAAAGTAAAATAAAAACAAGTATCTTAGCTTTGCAAAAAAACTGTTTTATTTTATTTATCTACAACCTTTAATTACTAAAAAAATAAAAATATGATTATGAAAAATTTTACTTTTAGAAGCTCAAAACAACAAAGCAGGATAAAATAGTTCAATCTGAGCTAAACATATTTTCTGAAGGCTATAAATAATCATTTCAGTGCTGTTGTCTATTATGATAGAAGAGAAGCTTAAAAAAATTTAAATAAATAAAATATTAGGGGGTGGTCCACTGTGTCCATAGGTCCAGTGTGTACCGGTCTCCCCTACTATACTGATGGGAAATGTCTAGAAAATTAATTATGATTTCACTATAACATAGTTTTTAGTATAATCGCGACATATCTAAAGATCTTTTATATTGCTAATCGCTTATTTATTTTATATATCTTCATATTATTTGTTCTTTAACTTAAAAAGATTCTGAAACTGCTTGTACAGTATGGGACAATCCAAAATATATATATAGGGTAGATGTGCCAGTAATGGGCCACCTTCAACATTTTTGGTTTATAAAAAAATAAACATTAAAAATTTAGCTTTTTTTATTTCAGTAATATGCTTTCTTTAAGTTCTAGTTTTAAATACAATCATAATATCAATTATCTATTACTTTTTGTGGGGTGTCCATTACTGGAATTTAGGGTGTTTTTATTTATTTCTGTTATTTACAATTAAATTTCGATTCATATTGGGAAATGTAACTATGAGCATGATTAAATATTGTTGGTAGATTAATATAACATTAAAAAATGTGGAATATAACAATTATAACTATTAATTAAAAAATTATTTTTAAAGAAATTCCTTAAGGATGTCCATTACTGGCACATCTACCCTATATATTTTTTTTACAAAAAAAAAAAAAGATGCTGGGGGGGCGACGTTAGGTGAAACTATTTCGGTAAAATCCAGCCAAAAAAGACCAGCCATCTGAAAATTTGCCAATAGAAACAATGATAGTCCCAATTTTTATTATCAAGATCTCTACTGTATTTGAATAACAAAAAAATTGGCAAAATCCTAGAACAAGCGAAACACCCGATTTGGCGATTTTTTTTTACACACGCCAACTGAAAAATCAGCAACCTCCAAATTCTACCCAATCAGAACACGTGCATTCGGCAAACAAAGAGCTACTTACACACTTCCTACAGCAAGCTTTTTCACTAAGTAAACATCGATTTTATTTCATTTTGCGAGTATTTACAAAGTTTTGCAGCCGTCTCCATTTAAAAGAATATTGACGGCACCAGATATATTATTCCATTAAGCGGGTTATTTGATTAAACCCGGAAACATATAACTGTAATAATTAATGTGTAATAAAAAGATAAAATTACCAGCTACAGTATAATTAACTAAAAGCGTAATAAAATCGTTAAAGACTTGAATAGAATAATACAAACTAAAATAAATACAAATGCTAATGCTAATGTGAAATGAATACATAATAATTTAATATAAGTACATACGTGAATTTTTTTTACATTAGATTACACTTAATACAGTTCTGTTAGGCTTGTTAAAATTTAATTTATATACTATTTATATGGGTTTATAAAAGTCTTTTAACGTTGTTTGTTTATGTGAAATTTTGGAGGAGCAAATATGGACTTCTTTTTCAAATGCATACAAAATATCAAAATTACCATATCGAGCATCGAAGAGCGCATTACCATTAAAGCCTGGTTAACAGCAAGGAGTGATGGTGGAGGTTCAGCTATCTCATCTTCACTTTCTTCCTTTTTCATCTTCCTTTGATGTTGGCAGAGCATCTTCAGTTCCGTCTCTTCGTCTTCATTTATATCGATAAACTCCTTGAGCTCAGATTCCGTGAACTGTGACAATCCAAAATCCTCATGACGGAAATCATCTTCAAAGTCATAAATTACCGTTTTGTTGTCTCATATATCAGGGTTTGGGCTTTAGTCTTTTCATTTCACAAATTGTGCTTTCTTGAAACAATATTAGATGACTTTTGACATCACATTGTTCCATGATCTTTTCACAAAATGCAGTGCAGTCCAAATGTTAATTTTCTTGTAAGTTCCACAAAACGATTTTGTGTCTGTGCTTTCATCAAGAAAACGAAGGATCTCTTTAATTACTTGCTTCCTGTAAGCTTTAAAAGATCGAACAATTCCTTGATCCATTGGCTGAATTTTACTTGTAGTATTGGCAGGAAGGAACTGAAGCTTGACGTTGGTGAAGCGAATAGATCCATCAATTTTGTGACTGGACACATTATCCAAAAACAAAACTATTTTTCTGTTTCGTTTTTCCATATCAGCATCTAACTTTGTTAGCTACTTTTTAATTATTCTCATGGTCATCCATGCATTTTGCAAGTGAATGTATGACACTGGATAACTTTTGACATTCTTTACGTATCGTGGCTGCTATCACTAAGGGCTGTAGCTTTTCGGTTCCAGTTTGATTTGCACAAAGTAAGAGCGTCAACCGATCTTTATTTCTTTTAAATCCTTGAACTTTTTCTTTTTTCCTAACAATGGTTTCAGAAGACATTGTATGATAAAAAAGTGCTGTTTCATCACAGTTAAACATATTTTCTAGACTATATTCTTCAAGTATGGGCTCCAAAATACTCTCACGCCTTCGGTCACACTGTGAATCATCAACCAATCCTGATTCTCCATGTCCAGTTTTGAAAGCTAAATTGTTTCTCTGTTGCCAACAGTAGAGCCAACTTTTCGATGCACAAAACTTTTCCCCTTCTTCAAAGTTTTTGCGAGTTTATTTGCTTTTTGCATAATCATGGGCCATTTATTAATGCACCTTTGCTGAAAACCATTCCAGTACACATTGATCAATGTTATCAAAATTGGATTTACGTTTCCTCTTTCGATCGAAATTTCCATTGTCTCTCCATTCTTCTTGGATTTTTTCTGCGTTGCGTTTTATATTGGAGACTATATTTTGCAACCTGGACTTGCGTTTTCTTAATTAACGCTTCCAAAAGTTTATCAGAAAGGTTCAAATCTTTCCATTTCGAATTCATTGTTAACACTTTTGTTGGACGAATATTGCGACTAAATGAACATGAACAAAACACAAAAATGTTCCACACTGACCAATTTATTTCACCGTTTCTCAATCATTCCAAGAAAAAGGCGGGGAGATCACATGATCTGTCCATTGTAGTGTAGGAATTTTTGAGTGAAGACCTAAAATCCAGAAAATTCAGAAAAGCATTGGTCCCGAGTATTCTGGATTTGGGGTCCCATACTGTGTCATTCCATGTTAAATCAACACAGCCAAAGACAAGACCACCTCAGAATTTTATGATATTAAGCTCAGTTGTTAGGATCATAGAGAAATTAATAAATATCTGTGATAAGTCTCTATTTCTCTTGGTTTTGGAGATAACTTCAAAAATGGACAAAAATCATAAATTTTTGCATTTCTTGTTTTGCAAGTTTAGTCATATTTAGTTCCTCAATTGTCACAGGGACTTACTTTTAGTGTCATTAGGAAGTGTTTGAATTGGGCTTTCATATGATTATATCACATGTGCATATAGTTTTAATTTCAAAATAATTAAAGTCAAAATCAGACATTTTAATTTTTTTAATAAAATGATATGTTAATATTATATTTATTTTCTATAATATCTGAAAGTATCATTTTGGGACAATCATGGGATGTTGAGTTATAAATTAAAATGCAAACTGCTTTTCCTTATTTCGACACCAAAAATTTAGGTGACTTATTTACATGCCATATTTTCACCCCCCCCCCTCTCTCTCTCTCTCTCTCTCTCTCTCTATATATATATATATATATATATATATATATATATGTGTGTGTCGACAGATGGCACTTCCAACCAGAACACTAACAACAATTGACAGCAACGCCATGCTCTTCTTAAAAGTTTTGCACGAGAAAGCCGTAATGTGATTGAATGAATAAGACGTATGTTGGTTGCATGCTAAAAACTTAACAAAAAAGTTACATGGCTAAGAAAATGTTTGTTCGGAAACAACAATCTGTTTACTTAATTATTAATCTGTAAATAATATCCTGTAAATAGTTCTGTTAATATAATATTTAAGCTTATTTAAAGTGTATTCACTGTCTTTAACGCAACATGGTGGCTGACTTTAACTCCTCAACATATATATATATCACTAACAATATTTTTTATTGTAAAGTTCACAAACATATTATTTTCTTGGGGAGCAGGAGGCGGGTGAGATGAGGCTGAGGCTGTCATGTTTACTGAATTTTAAGTAGAAAAATTAATTTTATGCATAATCAAAGCAAAAAGCAGTACTGACAGAATGAACTATTTCTTAATATAATTTTCCTCTTATGCTAGTGCCATTGTTGAATTCAGATTAGAGTCCTGCACGGGGCATGTACAACCTGACCCAAATCCGCAAATTCCATTTGAAGTCAACCCAACCCGAACCTGACAAAAAAATATTTTCTCGACCTGAACGCACAAAAATAATTTTCAGCAACCTGCAACCTGACCTGAACCCACAACAATAA
Source organism: Maratus michaelseni (assembly GCA_963931845.1). Lineage (NCBI taxonomy): Eukaryota > Metazoa > Arthropoda > Arachnida > Araneae > Salticidae > Maratus > Maratus michaelseni. The sequence continues at coordinate 167,114,325 of OZ007595.1, read as the reverse complement.
TTTTTGGTGACCTGCAACCCGGCCCAAACCTGACATATTTCCTCCAATACCTCAACGCACAACCCGACCCGTACCCGCAATGAAAGGGACAATAAATTATATTTTAATGCTATTATGAAAAGTAATATACAATTGTATCTCTAATACCAATTTTATATTTATTATAGAAAAATGGACAAATCTGTATTCTTTAATATTGAAATATATTATATATTCTAATACGAGCAAATCTTGTGGGTGGTTATATATATATATATGCAAAAATTATCTTAAAAACGGCTCTAACGATTTTGACGAAATTTCGTATCCTACCGTTTTGGAGCACCAGAAAACCATTGGGCTAGGTCACATGCTCGAGAAAATTCGATTAGTGGGTCCTTTTGGGTCATGGTCTAGCTAATTGTATCTAAAAAACGGTTCAAACGATTTTGACGAAATTTTGTATCCGACCATTTTCGGGCATGAGAAGTCAATTGGGCTGGGTCACATGTTCGAGAACTTTCGATTAGTGGGTCATTTTTGGGTCAACGCGGGTCAAATTAATTTTATCTAAAAAACGCCTCTAACGATTTTGATTAAATTTTGTGTCCTACGAGTTTCGAGCACGATAAAAGCATTGGGCTAGGTCGCATGTCCGAGAAAATTCGATTAGTGGGTCATTTCTGGGTCATTGTGGGTCAAGATCTAAAAAGCGGCTCAATTTACACTAAATTTTGCATCCAATGGTTTCCGGGCACGAGAAGACTGTTGGGCTAGGTCACATGTTCGAGAAAATTCAATTAGTGGGTCATTTTGGATCATGGTCAAGCTAATTGTATCTAAAAAACGGTCCAAACGATTTTGACGAAATTTTGTATCCGACTATTTTCGGGCACGAGAAAACTATTGGGCTGGGTCACATGTTCGAGAACTTTCGATTAGGGGGTCATTTTTGGGTCAAAGCGGGTCAAATTAATTTTATCTAAAAAATGGCTCTAACGATTTTGATTAAATTTTGTATTTTACGAGTTTCGGGCACGCAAAAATCATTAGACTAGGTCACATGTTCAAGAAAATTCGATTAGTGGGTCATTTCTGGGTTATTGTGGGTCAATATCTAAAAAGCGGCTCAATTTACACTAAATTTTGCATCCTATGGTTTTCCGGCAAGAGAAGACTGTTGGGCTAAGTCACATGTTCGAGAAAATTCAATTAGTGGGTCATTTTGGTCATGGGTCATGATATATGAACTCAAATTTAATTTTGACCGAGCATAACTCGGTCTTCCCTGCTCATATAGTGAAATCTTGGAAAAGCAGACACCTCGAGATCGGTGAATAGAGTCCTGCAGCGCATCGGGTTGCTTCTATTTATTTTTTCGGGTCGGGATGACTCTGATTTTCTTTCTGTGAGTCAGGTTCAACCTTGAATAATTCTTCCGGCTCATATTTAGGTTTTAGCATGCCTGATTGTTGGGATTTTCACAAAAAGTTTGAACTGAACTATGTTTTAGATGAAAATAAATATGTATTTGAATATGAATAAGTCAGGGGTCTGAAAAACAACTTTTTTTTTAGTAGTCAACAATGGCAGATCTAAGGGAGGGGCGATGGGGCGATCGCCCCCCCCTTGGGCTAAAAAAGGGTCGGTAAACTGACATTAGAGGCTTCCACGGGAAAAGACCTGTGACGAATGCCGGCCCGACCCAGGTCGGGCCGGTACAGGTCTTAACTCTTTAAGGGTCGGGTCGGGACCGGGACTTATTTTTTTCTGGAGACTTGCGCCTGGACCGGACTTCGCTTTTTGCGAAGACTGGGGTCGGAGCAGACTTCTTTTTTATCGGGTGGAACCTGGCTTAGATTTCATTCTTTCTAGAGGTCTGCACGGGCCGAAATTTTCAGGACTGCGTCCAGCATAAAAGCTGAAAATTCGGTCCGGTTGCGACCAATGGCGGATCGATCGCCTCCCCCCTGCGCTAATAAAAGGTCTGCAAACTCGGACCTTGCCTGTTCTCCACTCTTTCCTGGCCAGGTAATCCTATATTCTGTAGACTCGAGCCGGGCCGGGCTAGACTTCTTTTTTCCGGGACGAGTTTGGTATGGAATTCATTCTTCCTAGAGATCTGCACAAGCCGAAATTTTCAGATCAGGGCCCGACCCGGCATAAAAGTTAAGAGTTCGGCCCGTGTCTGACTCAACCTGTATGAAATCCATTATTGACTCGTGCATACATACCTCTAAATTCTTCCCCCCGAGCCTAAGTTCGGGTGGTATTTTTTACTTTCTTCCATCTTTACAAGAACAAGGTATTGGATTGGTAAAAATTTTCGACGTATTTCTACAATTTAGGAGGTCTTGAACACGAATTGACTGTTCTTAGAAAATGTCTGTCTGTCTATACATATGTGACACAAATTTTGTGGGGGCTCTATCTCGAGAACTAATGCGCGGAATTTAATAAAAATTCATATTCAGTTAGACCTTGACATAAATTGGTGCTGATGAGGTTTTGGTTTAAATTACTCAACAGGTGGTGCTGCTATGCTGCATTTTTCGCGATTTCCGCGGTAGCTACATCTCAAGAATTAACACACGGAATTTCATTAAACTTTAGATTATGTTTGACCTTGGTATAAATAAATCTTTATGAGAATTCGGTATATACCGCCCAACAGATGTTGCCACTATGATCTGTTTTTCACGATTTCCGCGTTAGCTATATCTCAAGAACGAATAAGTTGTCATTTAATTTTTATTGCAGACGATTTGATTTATATAGAAGAAAGTTTTGTGATAGTCACAACATACTAGTATTTTTTTGTTTTCGTAAAAATTGTGGTGATGTTGTGCATTCTTTTAGCATAATTTTTAGAAATTTTATTTGGTTTAATAAATCAAAGCGATATATTTTTAAACTAGTCGGATGTGCAGTCCCAAAACTTTCTTCTATCTCATACATGTTAATACTTCAAAATTCGCTATCACGGAATTCTGTTTTACGTCATCTGCTTGCTAAGCGACGGGTTACCTTCGCCGCATGAACAGCCGATGTTAAACTACAAAAAATTGCACAAAAATTGCTATTACAGTGCCCCTTTCCAATTGAATGTCCCTAAATTCAATTAGAACCTGCTGGCCATAGTCGAAAACCTATAAATAAAATTTGGTTCAATTCTATGCGTAACTTCATACACTTTCCAATGATACAACAATGAAAATGGCACAAAAATCGCTATTACAGAGCCCGCATCCGGCGGAATATCCCGAAATTTAAGTTCGACCTGCTAGCCGTAGTCAAAAACCTATAAATGAAATTTGGTTTAATTCTATGCACAACTTCATACACTTTCGATGATACGAAGAGGACACACACACGGACAGACAGGCATTTTGTAAAAACGTGTTTTTCGGGATATCTTTCGCTGTAAATCCTTCGAAAACCGGAAATCGAAAAAATTTGCAATTACAATACTTTTTTCTGTTATATATAAAAGAATTAAAAAAATGTACTTTTTTCTTTGTAGAGCTTTAAAATTATGACTTTTGTTTATTATTTGTTTCTTTATTAATTCTAAACTACGTTAATATTAATGAATATTTATCTGAATGTAATTGTACAATTCAAATATTTAATGAGTGTTTATATATATATAAGTAAGTGGGCTTTATGAATAGTTTTCATTGTAGAATAATGTTGTTTCAGAAATATCGGCATGTTTTGTAGAAATTAAGTCTGGCGGTGAAGTACCAATTAAGTTTTTGTATGGGCAGATCCGGGCTTGGGGCAAACTTTTAGCTTTTATACTGGAGCGGGCAAAGCCGAGCTCAGGCTTTTATACCGGGCCGGGCCAATATTTTTTGTACAGGTCGGGCCTGGCCCGAGGCTGGAAATTTCGGCAAGTGTAGAACTCTAACCGTGATATCTAAGCTAGTTTTAATGTTTTTTCTAAATGCCTCTTTCAGCCAGCGTCCCATAGCTACTGAATATATGTTTCGTTAATAAGTTTTAAAACAGTCTTTACTGAATTAGAACTGATCTTTGATATAAAGAAACAAGCAGTCTTATACCCAGTTAGTATTTGTTTTACAAAATTCTGAAATGTGGCGATCAATCAAAGCTTAAAATTGTCTCTATGATTATATTAGCCTTCAAACAATTGAGCCCTTATGCGACTTCTAAAAGGTATCTCCGCGAGTGCCCATAGATACACATTGCCTCTAAAAAAAGTTTGTATGAATTCTTTGTATATTTTTCGTCCTACCGCTGTATAACTTTAATAAAAATCTGAACAACCTTTTTATTAGTACTGTAATGTGATGTCTTTCTTCCCTATAGTTCTATCTTCGAAGTGTTCGTTGTTTCTTTGGGAGTTTTATTACAAGGTCCAGTACGTCGATTGCGTCATAGGCGATGTTACAGGGAGAAGAGCTCGCCCAGCCTCACTGTACCTAAGACTCCTATAATAGAAGCTGACGCATATCCATTTTGTTTCGGATTATTCGTGCTCAGTTCAGCATCAATCTACCGCAGCCGGAGTTGGGGGTTGCCTAAGACTCGGTTCTGATTGGTTGAACCGGTTCTGATTAGCTTGGTTTTTCGACTGAACTTCAATTTGAGACCCAAATCTGCGAGGATGCGTCAGCCTGTATTATAGGAGCTCTAACTGTACCTATCCCTACATCTGTCTAGTTGGCGGCAAGTTTCAAGTTAGCATAACCTACGATAATCTTCGCTCCCTCCGGTCTTCCACACCCCGTAATTTACTAGCAGTGAGAGTAAAAAGAATCTAGTGATACAGCAATTGCTTACATGTGCAAAATGATAGATAGCAGAGACTCACATTCAAAATTTGACGTGTTTGTTGCGAAAAGCGAGAAAAACTGGCGAAACATATGTAATTCAGGGCAAAAATGAAAAAACAAAACAAAAAACATCTTAAGTAAATTGGGCTTCTTCCATTATGAAAAAAATACACTTAAAAAAAGGGTGATAAAGATTAAAAAGGTAAAGACCATTTAAAACATTTGTTTATTACTTTTGTTAATACTCTCAACAACAGTAAGCCTAGTAGTGTAATGCTCAGCTTTACTCGCTACCAGGCTACAGGTTCCCAGTTTGACTGCGGACTGATCAATGCTAACTGAGGCCTTAATCCATTCGGGGTCTATAAATTGAGCACCAAGCTTATTTGGGGACTAAATATTGATGGTCCCTCCCGCATTAGGCTGACAACTTGACAGGGGCATGATAGCATCCCAGGGCCCATTATAATAAAAAAAAAACAGGGCTATAGGCCATAAGCCTTAATGAATTGTAAGTTTAGTTCTCAAAAACAAACTCACTTTTTTTCTGACACATTTACAAAATCATTACTATTCATACACATACAAGAATACAAGATCAGTAGCAAAGGCTGTGTTTTAAGCGCCCGTAGCAATTCAAAAATTTGCTCTCGCTCCCTAGAGACTACACTGCAAAAAATAATTGTTGATTTTACAGTATAATACTGGCAGCTGGGGTGCCAGTTTTATACTGTAAAATCAACAATTATTTTTTGCAGTGTACTGTAGTTTCTTATACCGTAATTTTTAATACAGCGATGTTTCGGAGTTTCGCGCACTGGGCAATTTTTAAGAAACTACAAAAATCCCATTTAAAAGAACTCCACCTTTTTAACATACAACTTAAAATTCCACCTAGAGACCTGCGCGGATCTGGTTGTCTCTAAGCGAACCCAAAAATTCCATTGTAAGCATAACCGAACCCCGAAAAAATATCTTCGTTCTCCCGAAACCGAAATGAAAGAAAATTAATTCAAATTTTAATAGAATTATAAAATGTAGTATGCAATTATATTTCTAATTTCAATTTTCTTTTATATAGAAATATAAGCATCTATTATATATATACTCATTAATATTCAAATACTGTAAAACATTTAAATAACGGACACATCGGTGCTATCGAATTTATCTCTTACTCGGGGGAGTTCACAAAAATATGCAAATAATTGTATTGGGGACTGTCTCCACTCTTCAGGAGTGACCGTACGGAGGTCTTACTGTACATGATATTACTTCTGAATTTGCGGATAAATTCGACAGCTCCAAGGTGGCCGTAATTCGGAGGTTTTACTAAATAAAAGATTTAAAAAGTATTCCCTACATAAAGCTTCCCGTTATTTGGGACTGTCCGTTATGAAATTTTTACTGCATATAGATTTTATCTGAAAAAATATTTTAGACATTCTTTTAAAAAATCGGGTCAATCTTAACACGACACGCAAGAGTGAAAAAACCCAACCCGATAATGTAAGTCAACCCGACCCGTAGGAAAAATGTAGAAGTCAACCCGACCCGCAGCAAAAAAAGTAAAAATTAACCCAACCCGAACCCATCTCGTACCAAAAAACAAGTTAACCCGACCCGCAGTAAACAAGTAGGAGTCAGCCCGCCCCAAACCCGACCCGTAGCAAAAACGTAGAAGTAAACCTGACCCGCAATTTAAAAAAATAGGCCCGACCCGACCAAGATTGCGGGTCGGATATTAACCTCCAAATTTCTGATATCGCCCCCCCCCCTTGAAGACTCTCTAGATCCGCCCTTGGTAGTCAACTACAACTACTTTATCAAAAATGTAGTTAACTACAGCTACCAGGGTTGTTAAAAATCGTGATTTTTTAAAAAAAATAAAAAAAATCGGATTTTTTTGATTTAAATCAGATTTTTTTGATTTAAATCAGATTTTTTTGATTTAAATCGGATTTTTTTGATTTTTTTAAATATTGTTATAGTATAATATTATTTGTGTACTCTGCACATATTTATTTATATTTTCTGTGTAGATTTACATATTTCTATTAATTTCATTACAATTTCTAGATAAGAATTCAAAATAATTTAAATTTAAAATTGTTGCAAACAAATTTAGATTATTTATTTAAAATTTAAAACATTCTAATATTAAATTGTTATACATATAAATATGTGTGTTATATGTATAAATTTCTATTTAATTTAAAAGTTATTAAAATTTTCTTTAGTGTATTACTCCAAATAACACATATTTTATATAACAACGTATAATAAATACAACAAAGAATGCTAAATGCATATGGGGTTTATTATGCATCATGCAAGAACAATTCTTTAATTTTTAAGTTATGACAAAATATTAAATAGAAACAGTTTAACATTGGTGAATATCTATAAATAGATAATTGTTTAAATCATTAATATAAAATTATAGTTTAACATTAGATTACAATTCAATCTCTTACAAAATCTGGTTTTTATTTTGTAATTATTTACATATATGTAATTACATTAACATTTTTAACTATTTATGCATTTAAGGTTTTGTATAAGAACACCAATTTGGCTGCTTTATCATTTCCTAATTTAGTTCTAAGTATAGATTGAACTGAACTAAACCATATGTTGAAAAAAATCCGTTCCACGTAGGAAGAAGTAGCTGTTGCTGTAAACAGTTGCTCTATGAGTTTCTTTACACTCCCCTCACCATCTGATACACAAATTTCTGAATCAAAGTGTGTTTTCCACCAGTCTAAGGGAGAAATCTTTGTTACGATGTCTTTATCAAATAAAAATTCAGAAAAAGGATCAGATTTTCCTTGAAATTTCATTATCACGGATATAAAATGTGAACTGTATTTGTCTTTAGCAAAAAGTAAGGCTTTCTTTTTTTCATCATTAGTGAAATTCACACTGTACTATTCTTAGGTACCAAATACAAGGTAATCCTATAACTAAAAGTGTGAAGCTAACAATTATCAGTGTTATTGCCCCCCCCCCCCTCGTTACTCAGCCATGGTCAATTTTAGAAAACAATCTTGCTTACTTGACAATACGTATGACTGCTTAGTGCTTAGCTTAGTACAATAAAATTTCTTATTTTTTTCCATTGCAGTAAGCAATGAATTCTAAGAAAAGAAAGAGGAAAGGGATCAGTTACAGGGATTAAAGTATTTTCAATTATAGAAGAAACATGAAAGTGGAATTAATTCTATGTTAGACAAACAGTCCAAATATTTATGTTATAATTAGTTCATGTATTGATCACATTATATGATCAATACATCAACATCAACATATGGGATATTGTAATTTGCAGGTAAATGTAAAACAAACTTGTGAATTATGTATAATTTGCTTTAGAGAAAGTGACTCTCCACTGAAAATACTATTATATTAAATATATTTAACTTTAGCTTCAGCATCTTGCTTTCAAAAAATGGAAGTGACTAAAAAAAAAAACCTTTAAAAATTAGTAAGTATTTATCAGTAGTTTTGGAGAATGTACTATGGATAGTTAATATTTTTAATGCAGTGTTGCATTTACTTTCATAATATAATAGTATTTTTAATCTATAAAAGTTTTATTTAATGTTATTAAAAGGTAATTTTTAATCTGAAATGAATGAGTTTAACTTTTATATTAACATGAATGAGGAATTTGATCCTTATTCAGCCAGTAAATATGAATGTTAAAAAAACTGATTTAAATCAAAGATTTTTTTTAAAATATCATTTGATTTAAATCAAGCTGATTTAAATCAAACAACCCTGACAGCTACCTTATGAAAAATGTAGTTAACTATAACTGCAACTACTTTTTTTAAAAAGTAGCAACTACAAACTACTTTTCAAACGCAGTCACTATTTCTCCACTTTTAGATTTTGTCGAAAGATTCAATCTACATTCGAAATTGAGGACACAGAATTAGAATTCTGCACAAGTTGGGTTGTGTATCCGTTCCAAACTTGAAAATTCTGCTTAAAGTCAACTCGAAACCGACCCGAATCCGACCTGAAACCGAAGGAAGAGAAAATTAACCCATATTTCCAGTAGCGTAGCTAAGGGGGGGCAAGGGGGGCGGCCGCCCCGGGCGCCAAAACGAGAGAGGTTTTTAACCGAAATTATTTCACATATTTTCACAATAAATAAAAATTGTTGACCTTTATTTTTTGTGTGTATGTGTGTGAATTTTTTCTTTAGTAAAAATATTTTATTGTATCCAAATAATGAAAGAGAAAGCTTCTGTAAATGTTTGTAGGGATGGCTTAACTTATTTTGCACCTTGCATGATTGCGTACCTGAAAGGAAGTACAAAATGATTAAATGGGTGTGGGGCGTCAACTTGAAAGACGCTTTAAACAGAAATTATCTCGCATATTTTGAAAATAAATACGGATTGTTGCTCGTTTTGTGAGTGTTTGAAGAAATGCTTTGAAGAAATTCGGCGAAGGAGGGTGAGTAGAGAGATCCATAAAGTGGCAATCGGGGATGGAGGCTCCTCACTGTCTCCAGCTTATAAAACAAAGGGCCATGTGGCTTCACATTTTAGGTAGATTTCGTAAGAAATACTACCTATTACATTCTCCCCTAAGTTGAAATTTTTGAAAAGTTTTTGCAGATCTACGCCGATCATGACTCCCACAACCCAAAACCACCCCCAGTTCAAAACTTTATATATCTATCTATCTATGTCACATTTTTATGGACACGATAACTGCAATAATTCTGCACAAATCTCTTCCAAACTCATACATAAAATCAAGGGGCATAAAATCTCAGTCAAGTTCATTAATGGGCAAAATCGAACCAGGAGGGGGGGGGGGGGGCTTTTTGTAAAAACAGAAAAAAAACTTAATTTCTTAATTATGATACGTATCGAATCCGTTTACAGTTATTATTACTTCTAGGAAAAGGGCCGAAAATTTATGTAGGACAGATTTTTTATATCAGTCAAAATGGTCCCAAGGGAGGGGGGGGGGGGGAGGGGGTTTTTATAAGAAAAAAATTCATAACTTCGTCAATTCACAAGATATCAAATCCGCTTGAATTTATTATAAATCCTCTTTAATATTATCTAAAACTTTTATATTGACAAGTTTTTTATAGGACCAACCCTTATAGCAAAAAAAAAAAAATCCTTTCCGGCTCCGCTTGCAAACAAGTTAGGTTTCGAAGTGGGCGGTTTCAACTACCGCATAATGGCAAAAAGGTCATTTCTTCCGCAATTCCCAACAAACAGGCGCCCCACGGTCTGTGTCTTCGAAATCTACCTGTGCCTGTAGGCCGAGCCGTCAGGGCTTTCGATATTGGAAGAGAATTTATTTATTTCTCTATTAGTTTTCGCGCTGATTTTTGTTTTCTTAGCATTTCATCTGAATATTTTCGTGTAATGGGGGGCTTCTCTGAACCAGTGCAAAAGGGATTTAGTTGGAGGAACTGCAAGTAAATATATTATTTCTTCCTTATTTTAAATTTCATTTTTCCATGGAAGTGGCATTGCGAAAAACAAAATAATAAAATTTGGGCGACCTACCCTCAACTTCCCTCTTCTTAAAATGTATAAAAATCGAAGCAGAACATTTCAGTCTTCCAAGTACGTCCAGTACAGATGGCTGCGTAGAAATGGAGTAAAATCTAAATTATTCTCTTGACTTTGTTTACTGTTAAATATAAGTAAAAATGTATGATCTTTGGAGGAAAAAAAAGTAGCAAAAGTTAAAGTAGCAAAATGTCAAAAAAAAAAAAAAAAATCAAATTTAGAAAAAATTATTTAAAAAAATGAAACTCTGAATTATTTCAAGGGAAATATATGAATGCAGTAAAAAACCCTTTTCACACATTTAAAATCATCGGATCTTTAGGTGACTTCACCAGAATATACATGTCTAAATACATTTCTAAGCAAAAAATTCAAAAATTGATACTTTTGGCATGTTTTGCAAAGAAGAGTACTTAGACCCCTTAAAGAGGAAATGTGCATTTTTATATTTCAAACGTCGATTTTCTTCTGTTATTTGAGTGACAGAAATGTCGTTTTCCCGATTAATCAGTCTTCTAATTCAAATTAATTAACAATAAAAGTAAAATATTTATTTTTTTAAATTTCACTTTTATAAGCATTCTATATCTTAAAAAATACACTTTGCATGACTGCAATTCATGTAGTTCCAAAAACGTTTATGTTACAATACGTTAATTTGGCATGGGCCTCGACAATTGAAAATTCACGGATTTGATGTAGAAAGTGCGAACTAGTGATTTTTTTAATTTTTTTTTTTACTTATAATGTTTGCTCTGTTTTTTTATTTATTTATTTCTTTTTAAAGCTATGCAATAGAAAATAAAAACATTATATCAGAATTCTATTCAGAATTTCTAAACTGTTTTCACAACATATAGTCATAATTTATTTAACATTGATTTAATGACAAAAGAGGGGTTTTCATTATTACACCTTTTATTTTTCATTTTTGTCTTCAACATTTTATTGCTTAAAATATTTCATTGTTACACTTTCAGAGCCAAATGGGATATTTTGGCAAGCTTGGTTTAGCGCATAATTAACTCAGTTGTTTTTGTAACTCGTAACAGTTGTAACCATTAAATATTATTTGGCAATTTATTGTCTGTGGCTGGCTAAATACATGAATTTTTCTTTTAGAATTGTGTGTTTTTTTATTTATATTTAAGGATTAAACACCAGAAATTTTAAGATAGATTTTTTAAGTTTATTTAGTAGCATATTTATGTGATTTTTACACAGGATTACTACTTCTATATAAATATAGTGGTTGCGAAGAACTTGATTTATTTATTAAAAGTTAAATAAAAAGTGTTCAAATTTTATACACTGTGCATTTAAGAGTTAAAATTGTTTTAGTTTATAATTAAGTTCTTAAAATATTAAAATGGTGTATTGTCATAGGAAAGATATCTGCATACATAATTTGTATATTGTAGCCTATCAGGAAGTTAGTGAAAAATAAATTAGGAAATGTTATCTTTTCATATAAAGTCCAGGTTAAGTAAAATAAAAGAGTGTAATAAGTAAAAATAAATTAATGTATTATGAATGAAATCTTTATTTAATGAATAAAGACACAAGTATAAAGATGTATTCCAAAGGTAAAAATAATGGTAATCATAGATAATTCTATAACTAAAATGTTTTTTTCAATCTTCAGAAATATTTTTTAAAAAGAGCAAAATTTTATAAAAATAAATAAAAAAAAAAAAAAAAATTATTAAAGCTACCTGAAAAAACGGGCAGACTATGTACCAAACTTTTGGATTTTGGAGGTATATTATATTTGAAATCAAATTCCCCTCTCATTATATCCGAGATTTATTATAAGTCATGTATGCTATTGCAGAGATCATCTGCATACTTTTTATGGCTTACCCGCAAAGAAAATTTTAAAACTACACGTTTTCTACAATTTTTAACTTTTCGCAACATTTTTCTTTCATGCTTTCCTTACAAATGTGCTCTAGAACTGTAATGACCAGATTTTCAAAAAATTAATTATTTAAAATGTCATTGCAGATTTTAAAATACAATAAAAATTACTTTTTACTTAATATGTTATTTTTAGAAAATAAACTATTTGTATTGCTGAATATTCTATTTTTAATTTTATGAAATGCACCTTAAGAAGTGGTCCCCCTCCCACACACACACACCATAAAAAAAAAGCGCATCAGTTGAAAAATGAAAATTCAAAAAGTATATATATAAATGTATGGTTTGGTTAAATATTTGGTTAAATATCGCGAAATTTGGTGATAAAAGTAGGTCGCTTTACATGAAGTCATCTTGGCTATAGCTGACTAAGTGTTCACCTAATGCAGTATTGACGAAAACTAGGAATCTTCTATAATCGGGTTCACGCGATTTAGCTTCGTGTGTTTGAGTAAGATTAACTGAATTCTGAAAAACTAAGAAGAGGGAATTACCTTTTCCTCTCGGTACATGCCGGAAGGACTTTTTTCGCCTTTAGAAAAAAAATTGTGGTAATTTTTTTATTTGGAAGGGAGGGGGGCGCAAATTTTGTTCTTGCCCCGTGCACCAAAAAACGTAGCTACGCCACTGCATATTTCAATACAATTATGAAAAAGTAGTCCACAATTATATCTCTAATATCAATTTTATCTTTTTGTACAAAAATGAACACATACACACTCATTAATATTCAAATCTATAGTTTTTTCATTAAAAAAAAATTCAGGACTTTCTTTTGAAATGTTTGATCAATGGCAACATTCTAATTGGTAAAGAAATATTTTTGTACTAGCCGCCACTGGCGACCAGTTTGGTCTCCCTTAAATCTATACTAAGCATTGTAACACGCTACTTTTATTCATAATTTAATTTTTTTTCTCTTAATTCTTTGTCAAATTGAAAAATTCTAATACACAAGTCAAGAACTTTTGTGATCTTGGTAGCATTTTGCACATTTTTTGCTGTTAATGATATCCACATTTACACTGAACCATATTGTTGCTAATATATTTTTTTTTTGTTTCTCTCTAACTTAGGCTGTAGACTCGATTACGGAAGATTAGATAATCCATCACTATTCTCATCTAAAGCGTCTTGAATAATATGCCATAATCGAGCTGCATATTATTACACGTAATTTTCGAGTATGGTTTGGTGAAACATTGAACTTTTGGAAGCCAGTTTTGATAATCACATTCCCGTTTTAAACAGCAACCTGGCGGTTTCAGCTAGATTTTGCTTCGTATGGCAACCCAGTAGAGCAGATTCCGTATGTTTTATAATAAATTAAATATTGTGTGTTTTATAATAATCATTGTGTGTGTTTTATAATAAAATTGTGTGTTTTTTAATATAAAATGGTACTTTTCCGTTATACGGACAACGGACACCATGCCAAAATGTATGCTAATGCCTAATGTATGTAAATGTATGCATTAAATGTATGTAAATGTATGCTTGGCGACAATGGTGTCCGTATAACAGAAAAGTACCTATAAAATAAACTATTTTATGATAAACGAAATACAGAGCTAGAAACTTCCTCCAGTAAAACAGTAGTTAAACTATGCTACAGAAGTGAAAATTTAGACTTAAATGAAGATGATGATGACGAAGATGTTGAATCTTCTGAAAGTTTAGAGTCGGAGTTTGTGTTAATTTCTGAAGACGAACAGGATTTTGCATACTCTGATGAATATATCAATGAACTTATTAAAAAAATTCGGAAGTTAGTAATTTATTTTAAACAATCTCCAATAAGGAATGCAGTACTTCAAAAGTATGTTAAATCTGAAAAAGAGAAAGAACTTTCCCTTCTTTTAGATTGCAAGACTATGTGGAATAGCTTAGTAACTATGTTTGAACAATTTTATTCTTTGAAAAATAACATACAGAAAACTTTAATTGATTTAAAGCCTCAGACCTGCGTAGACGATTTCGATTTTCTACTTATGAACAAAATTGTTGAAGTCCTCAAACCAATACAACTCACAGTAGAAGCACTCTGTCGCAGGGATTCTAATTTGTTAACTGCGGACGCAGCCTTAAAAATTCTTTTAAACGAATTGTCAGAGAAAAAAATAAAAATTTGCTTTTAAAATGACAGACGCACTAAAACTGCACATCAGAGAACAACGACGCATGGATATATCGAGTGTTTTAAATTACTTGCATAATCCTAAACGAGATGACCTGAGTGCAGAAACTAGCAGTATATTTCCTCTTCCTAATAAAACTGTTATTAAGAAGCAGGTAAAAGCAATAATTGAAAGGCTGAACAGTGTTGACAATGAAAATTCTGAAGATACAGAAATAACGCACTGTGAGCCTACTTCGAAACGGCAATTGGATAACCGAACATGTAAGGAAAAATTACAAAAAGAAGTAGAAAAAAGCATGCAAACTGTAGAACCTGAAACACAAAAGCAAATGAATTTATCAATAAAAATTAGAAATCATATGTCTTTTTCAAAGTGTAGGAGTCTGCAGCCATAATTTAGAATGAGCTTATCAATATTTGCTGACAATTTCTCCCGTGAGCGTAGAAGCAGAACAAACATTTTCAGCAGCAGGTTTTATTGCGAACAGAATTAGAAGTCAACTTAGAGATGATACTTTAGAATCCTTGATATTTCTTAGATCATATTTTCAAAGGAAAACCGATTAGTTAAGAAACAATGAAGATACTAATTATTTTTTAATATTCTAAATATTAAGCCATTCAATTCAAATACTTGTTTAACTGGAAATTAAATAAATTATCTAGAAGATGAAGCATAGACATTTCGTGTTTTCTGTTAAATTGTCAAACATCAACAGCATATTTATTTTAATTTCCAATTGTAATTTATCCTATATTTTTTTATAATTAATTAAAGTCATAACTTTTTAACTTGGTATATTCTCATATGTAAGTAAGTTAGACTGTATTTTTGCTTTAATTATCTTTTCTATAAAATTGTGATATTTAGCTATAATGAAAATTGGTAATAGAGAAATTCTAATTTTCGTAATACCGGGATTATCTCGGGATTGAATCTAAGCAATCCCAGGATTAGAAATTAGCCTCGGGATTGTAATCTTTAATTGCACGTTCAAATAATTTTGAAATAGTGGATATGAAAAGTAAAGTATGCATGTAAATTTTGTGGTGGTGAAAAGGACGTTATGTTTAGATTTCGTAAAAAAAAAAAAATTGTTTGGCTGAAAACGGGGCAATTTTGGCTGAGTTTTCATTCCGTAATGCCAAAGATCAAAGCCTCAATTGGTAATTACTTATCATAACTACATGTTACTGACTACTTATGGGAATAAATTTTAATTTTTCAATAATTTGATAAGTTGAAGTTAATGGAAACAATAGTTTAGTAGCTTTAGTTTAAAATAATGTTTGTTTTAAGAGTTAGGCTGCCAATGTATAATATTGTCAGTTTGTTGGATAGAATGCAGCCTCAGTACATATTGGAGTAGCATCAAGCAAAAAAAAAAAAAAAAAAAAAAACTCTTTCCGAGAGGCTGTATGAAGGTGATGCTCAACATGAGCAATAGGATGAGCACCTCCTATCTCAATATTAAATTGCTATGAAACAATGCATTGGAAAAAACAGATCTTCCTCAAAAAGAGTAATTGACATTGATGACGGCATCAGTACAAACTACTTTAAAAAGACACTATCAAATATGCAGAAAAGATATTTCCTTGTGTTCATGACTCCAAGAACAAAGCGGGTAAGGGCAAGGACATTGACAAACCCAAACCTCTGCCTGTTCTCACATTATCTGCTGTTTGTTAAATACAAATGCCTTCAATGTCTTGCTCATATACATCATAAAAGTTACTATGGTTAGAAATAATTATATTTATTATTAGTAAGGTTTTGTAATGTATGTTATGACATTGCTATGTTTTATAATGCATGTTATGGCAGTCACGATGGTCATCGATCACAATAGATGCCATTTTATAAAAGTCAGATAGTGAGCAAAGACTGGACACACACACAAAAAAAGACTGAACAAACATGACTGTGGTTGTATATTTCTTTTGTGTTTTTGCTTTTTGCTGTGCTAATATTTTTTACACAAATATTAACAAGGATATTTCTTATTATTACTATATAAAAAATTAAAGACTGGTTATAAAGATACTCATCACAAGTACTAAATGTGATTTTATTTACTGGGTTGTGTTGCAAAGATTTAATACTTTTAGTTTGTGTTAAAAAAAAATTAGACTTCCAAGAAAATTATTTTTGTTGTTTTATTTTTGTTTGTTGTTGTACCATTTTAATCAACAATAAAATAAAAGTCCTATTTGAATGTATATTTATTTTCAGTTATTATCCCAGCAGACCCTGTAAAAACAAGCAATGAGTTAAACTTAAGTACAGTTAAATTCAAATCTAAATATGCATAAAAGACATAATTTTTGACCATCTACTATATATATAAAATATAAATGGAAATTTCATTCTGAATGCTTATAATTCACATTCTGCTAAACATATTTTTATGGGACTTACATTGTGTGTTAGATTTTTGTTTGGAGAAGGTTTTAATGTATAATACATCATTCTACGTTGCTTAGTTATAGAGCCATGGAAGAAAGCTCTATAATTACACCAATCCAATTATTAATAGTAATATATTTCTTTTCATTTTGAACGCTTATAAGTACATTTTGCGAAACAGATTTTTATGGGACTTACATTGTTGGGGTAAGGTTTTAGTGTATAACACATTGTTCTATTCTATGTTGCTAATAGAGCTATGGGAGAAAGTTCTATAAATAGGTGCACCCGATTATGAAAACTAGCTCTTTTTAAAAGTCCAACTGAATCGATTTCTATAGAAGTTGCTCGGTTAGTTAAATAAATTTTTTTTTAAATGTAAAAATTATATGTAAAATTTATATTTCAAATTGCAAAACTTACATTCTACTTGAGTGGAGCCATTGTCAAAAGCCAGTAAACATAAATGAAAGCTCTAAAGCAAAGGTCGGAAAAACTATTCTTTTTTGTAGAGACTTTTTATTACAGAGACCATGAAAGTATTCTGTTTAAGAGAGAATTCTATTATAGACAGTTTCCATTTTCAAAGATTTTATTGTATAAAATTTAAATTTCACAGTTTGCCAGTAGAAGAAACAATGCAGTATGGTAGTGGGCAGATCATTTTAGGCCTTGCATATTAATCTAACAGCTTAAAACTAAATGCTTGGCCTAAAAAATAGCTAAAATTTATTTTAAGTATCTAGATTTATGGTATTTGTTTTATCCCTTTTTAGGTGCGTTCGTAATTATATAAATACGTAGCACCTATAGTCGTCGTTTGGTCCGTCCGTCTGTCTGTCTGTCCGCATATAACAACGCAAAAACTACCCAACCAAATGTTTTGCAATTTAAAATATATTATCTTTGCAGAATTTTGTCGAGACATTTCAAATTTTATTAAAATCGAATCAAAACTTTAGGAGATATTAATAAAAATATTTATTAAGAAATTTGAATTTTTTTTTTTAAATCGGTGCTTTTTTGTTATAAGAGCTTCCGAAGTTTAATCGTCAAGCGACCGAGATACTTATTTTTATTACAGAAATTTATCTGCAGACGATATAATTCATTTCACAGAATTAAAAATCATCAAGATCTGAATATTTATATAACTAGCTGATACATATATATCTGAATATTTATATAACTAGTTAAGATATTTGTATGAACAGTGTCATAAAATATATACTTAACTAGCTGTTTAACCCGTTCTATGCACGGGATATCATGAATTTAATTCTAAAACGTGCGTACGAACGCACCTCGTTTGTAACGTTTGACGTACAATTTCCAACTTGTTTAATATTTTCTTTATAAATGCAAATGTTGCTTATCTTATTGGTTACTATTATTTCTTATGATAGTAGGCTTAGACCAGGATTGTTGCGTTGTAGATAAATTTTAGCCTACTGCAGATTGACACAGAAAATTCTGCTCCTGGGACAGTTTGGATCAGTAATGAAATACTGGAACTGTGAGGATAAAAAAAAAAAATTGCCCTAAAATATGAGTCTTGGGAAAATAGAAGGGAATTGTTCATGCTGTTCACGTTTTTATTATATATACTAGCTGACCCCTGCCCGGGCCCGTGATAATAAATAAAACATCAAGTTTTTATTATTTTATATCTTTAACTTGATTTTGTATGAAGTTATATTTTTAAATGAAAAATTCACGAAAAAATATTGATATTTAGTGATAAAAGTGCTCATTTTCTTGTTTTTTTTTTTTTAACCTAGGTCGTTTATAGTTTTAAAATAAAAAGTTCTTTTTGTCCAAACTCTTTGAAATCTATATTGGTGATAAATAAAACGGTTTTACAGCCCGTGTAAAAATTTCGGGGAAAAATATTGTTATCTAGTTGTAAACCAAATGTTTTCTTCTTGCTTTTTTGTTTGTTTGTTTGTTTTCGCGTCGGCTCCTTTAAGGCTGCTCTTCAGTAAACTTCCCGATTCCCCTCGCTAATGTTATTCCTGTGGACGTAGGATGCATTCGTATTTTAAAAATATCTCCTCGGAAAATTAATATTTTTAACTTCTGTTTTCTGTGTACTATTTTTAAAGAATGTCTCTTTTTTTCTTAGTTTTCAATTTGTTTCTAAAATATATAGGGGAGACCGGTACACACTGGACCTATGGGAACAGTGGACCACCCCCTAATATTTTATTTATTTAATTTTTTTTTAAGCTTCTCTTCTATCCTAATAGACAACAGCACTGCAATGATTATTTATAGCCTTCAGAAAATATGTTTAGCTCAGATTGAACTATTTTATCCTGATTGGTTGTTTTGAGCTTCTAAAAGTAAAATTTTTCATCATATTTTTATTTTTTTAGTAATTAAAGGTTGTAGATAAATAAAATAAAACAGCTTTTTTGCAAAGCTAAGATACTTGTTTTTATTTTACTTTAAAGTTAATATGTTTAAAAGAAAACTTTAAACAATATTAATATGATTATTTATTGAACTTCAACATGGGGTACAGTGGACCACCCACTCCTGGGGCACAGTGGTCCACAATCCACTCTGCTCCTGTAATGCAGAGTGTTCAAAATATTTAATAATTGCTTATTTTCTATAAAGAAAGATTGTTTTAAAGTAGATTTAACTGTAAAATAAAGTAAACAAATAACAATAACAATTTATTTAACATACTAAGAAATATATTGTTTTGTATTTACTACCTTTGATAAATATAACTGTAGTCTAATTGTTGATGATTCTATTCAAGTAAGATTCATGAGACGCAAATTGAATGGAAATCAGTTTATTTCTCCCGAAACTGTAGATGAATCTGCTGTTGATGTCAATGATTTCATAATGTTGCTCTCAGACCCAAAATTATTTCTTGAAAATTCCCGGCTCAATCTTACTCATAAGTACTTTGGAATTTCATTTGCAAATTTTAATGTGCGCTGATTTTTTTGTATTTAAGTAATAACTTCAACTAAATTGCAATTGTTCCTGTATTAATCTGTTATTTTTTTCAAAATATAATTTATTTTTTGTTTTTGTTTCAAAATTTATATTTTTATGTTATTTTGCGGCTGAAGGGGCAACAAAAAAGAATTAGATTAATGAAAAATAGATTTATATTGTATTTTAGATAATACCTAATAGTGGTCCAGTGTACCCCGGTGGGTGGACCAGGGTACCCCGCTTTCGGGGAACACTGGTCCACTTTACAAGTAATAATTTTTTGTTTTTTGAAAAATGTATTGAAAACTATGTTGTGAGAAAATTATGATGGATGTAAAAAGGCTTAAGGGATATTCAAAAATATTTTCATATAGATCGGTCAGTCTGTTAAAGAGAAAAAAAATGTTAACTGAAAAAGTGGTCCACTGTGTACCGGTCTGCCCTACTTAATTTTATATGAAACGTTAAAATCTTATTCAGTTTCCCTAAGATTTTAACACATAAAAATATAAATTAAGCACATAATTTAGAAATATTTTGATAACTAAGAAAAAAAGAGACATTCTTTAAGAACAGTACACAGAAAACAGAAGTTAAAAATATTAATTTTCCGAGGAGATATTTTAAAAATACGAATGCATCCTACGCCCATAGGAATAACATTAGTGAGGGGAATCGGGAAGTTTACTGAAGAGCAGCCTTAACATAGCAATAAAAAGAAATAGTTCTCATCTTCCGAACTCTCTGACATTTCAGTCGGTTATAAATATAACTGTATCCAAGCTTCCTTTGAAATTTTGCGAAAAAATATGCATATTTAGTAGTGAAAACATGAGTTTTTTTTTTAAAAAAAAGCTGTAGCTTTCAACCTTAGAGCAAAAATAAATTAGAAGGTATATGCTTTCAATGCAACAGTATGGCTTCATCCGTTTTCAATCAACCCTTTTCAACCCCCCTAGGCTAAACAGGTGAGGGTTGGGTTAATCAATCAGGTTTCCCATTTCTGAGGGTAGAAGGCTTTTAAAAAAAAAGAAAAACGTTGATGTATGCGCAAAGAGACGATTTTCATGTGGATTTGACAGAATGCACTTTTTGTTTTAAATATTTAAAAAAATATGTTGTTATGTAAGTGTTACAGAGTTTCCCCCAGATAGTTTAAAAAGGGTACAGCATCCTGCCTGCCCTTTGGTTTACAAAATAGCACTCTTCTTGCCCTACCAG
This sequence comes from Maratus michaelseni, assembly GCA_963931845.1. Lineage (NCBI taxonomy): Eukaryota > Metazoa > Arthropoda > Arachnida > Araneae > Salticidae > Maratus > Maratus michaelseni. The sequence goes on along the minus strand of OZ007595.1, from coordinate 167,093,334 downwards.
TAAACAAATTAGCACCCTTCTTGGTTTTCAGTAAAAAAAGTGTCCTTTATCCTTTTTACATTAAAAATTTTGCCTTCATAGAAAAAATTGACTCATTGTTGTCTTGAATAGAGTGCCTTAACTTTTAAATATTAAAAGTGACTTTAAAAACCAAAAGAATGCCTTTAACAAAAAAAAAAAGTGCCCTTAAGAATCTGAAAAGTAGAAAAAAGTGCCCTTTTCTCATCAGCAGCACCCTTCCCCTTTTTAAACCTAGGGGAAACTCTGAATGTAGTATCCATAACTTACTGGCTCACAGGCCTTTAATATATTAAATTGAAGTGCAAAATTTTGTTTGCGTGGTACTTTTTATGGATTGTATTTAATTTTACTTACTCATTTATTATTTTTTTCATTTAGGGCTTCTAAAATTAAGATGACGTGGATTGATTCAGAATTTGAAGATAACCTACTTTCCCTTCTTCATGAAAGAAAATTCGATGCTGTTTTACAGGTACTTAAAGACCCTAAACATGATACTTTTGTTTTAGAAAATGTTTGGAACATGATAAACTTGATATGTCAGACTGTAAAACTAGAAAGTTTATTGAAAAGTGATGATGATGTTTGCTCCTGCAAAAAAATTCTTATGATGCTTGTGAACAAAGGGAACCCTAAAGAGGTTTTGTTGGCTGTGTTAGAACAAGCTGATTCTTTTAAAGATCACAAATTTTTTTGTTTGTTATTAGAACCATTGCAAAGTATTTTGATAAAAAACCCTGGGAAAAGAGGAAAGTCACTGCAGTGGGTTCTATCAACTTTGAATGCTCATATTGAAACACTTGATTTACCTAAGGATTTAGATCTTCAGGGTGAAGAAAAGTTACTTTTAGATCTCGATCCTGCAGTTCAAGATACAGCATATGTATTAAGTTGTTATTTGTCTTTCATTGAATCTTTAGTTGATGAAGTGTCATTTCACAATCTAAAGAACAAAGAAATTTATTATGTTCAACGTATTAATCAACAGCAGGAAATTTTGCAAAGATATATATTGAAGATTTTTTATCATCCATTATTGTATCATGATTTGCATATTATATCAGGTAACAGACCTAAAAGTACCCTACAGTCGTTATGTGAAAAATACATTAAGTGTCTTTCAAAAATATGTAAGAATGTATATAGTTTGTTTAAGTATGGACCATCCAATAAAAAGATAAATTCAGATGAATTTCATGATCTTGATAGTAAAGAAGAGGAAATTAATGATGAAGATGAAGATTATGTACCTGAATTAGCACTTTCAAATCTGACTTACTTAATATTTGCTGAACACATGACATTAGATTTTCAACCATTAGTTTACAGTCATCTGTTTATTTTTATGAAAAATTTAAAGTACGTTCTACCTCTTTTGCGCTCTGCAAATAATTTAATTCTTTACAAAGGACTTACTTCAGCTGATGTCTTATTAAATAAACTCAGTGATTCTGAACTTAATTATGATTGCATAGAGCTTGATGCATTTACAGAGTTTCCTAAGCTTTTATTAACTGTTGCTATTACAAGTCAGTTTGAGGCACATAGGAAAAATGCAATCAATATTTTCAGATCATATGTGTCTAAATGTAATTCTAAAGGAAAGTATCATTTAATAATGCAAGTACTGTCTACTGTAAATCATTCAGGTGCTGAGGGATTAGTTATAAATTTATATAAAAATTATCTTCATAAAGCTATTAATGGTGATGAGTCTTACAGCTATTTCTTAGGCAAAAATTTTAATTTGTTTCTGAAGAAAGTTTTTACTTTAAAAGAAGGTGTTGAGACTGATCTTCTTGAAAATAGTGATAGGATTGTAACATCATTAAATTTATTGAGGTATCTTCTGTTACGAGACTCAAAAGAGAAGAATGTCACCGGTGTTTGGAAGTGTATTCACCATTTGTCGAAAAGCTTTATATCTCCATTAACTACAGCACTTGACTTATCTCGAGCTCATTATAAACAGTCTTTAAAAGATGCTACAGTTAAAGGTAAAGAGAAAGGATTAGTAAATACTGTTGTTACTGTCAATGAAGAAGTATTACCAAATGTACCAGTGTGTATGGAAAAGGATTTATATAACAAAGCACTAACAGCTTTTGATATGATCGAAAGCCTTTTGTGCCGTGCGAAAGAACTTATGTCTTAGTGAAAAAAAAAAAAAAAAAGAAACTAATAGTGCTTATATTTTAGAAAAATATGTAGAGTAAAAAACTTGTTATATTTATCACTGGAGAAGCAAAATTTATATTTTAATAAAAAAAAATTTGCATTAGAAATATTTGTTTTATTTAGATCTTTCTTTCTCTCTTCCACCTTTGTACCATATGAAAGAGATATTCTTCAAAACCATTGTTTTCATATTATAAAAGAAGTTATTAGTTAAAGGACATTCTTAATCTTTTAGAATTTCATGTATCTCACAGTTATTTAAATATTTTTTTTTTTTCTGCATGAAAATATATGATTACAGGTGTTTATTTTCTTTCTGTATGCATCACTCCATAAGTACAATAATGTATGCAACTCAAAAGCATCATTTTGTAAAAAATGCAATTAAAGTGTACTTTACTTACTATCTTTACTTGAGAACCAAACATTTGAAAATAACCTTGTTAATAAATCTTGTAGAGCAATTTAATTGCAGTAATATCTCAGGGTTTGTACAAATGGACAATATTATCAAGAATTCCACTTAAAATTTTGTCTAGGTTGTAAATGAAAATGAACCACATTAAATTTTTCCCCATTGTGTGAACCTTCTATATCTAAATTTCTTATATTGAGTTTGTTAGCATTTAAATATATATCTAAGTAATAATACCAATTTATCAGAAGCTAGAATGGCATACAGTGACCTACATTGGTGGGTTTTTACCTTTCAAATATGTCTAGTTAATATAGTTTAAAGTTCATAAAGAATAAGTTTCAAATTTGTAATTATTTTTAAATTGATATTTTCAAATTTTGTTATATTTTGTGAGCAATGTATTCAACTAAATGAGAAATAAAGTATGAAAATAACTTATTTTAAAAGTTATCTTTTTCTATTCTGCATAGCTGTAAACAATTCATTTCTTGTGTTAACACTATTTCTGAATCATAATCCTGAGTTAATTTAATCACAGAATTCTGCGATTAATTAACATTAAGATTAGGCAAAGGTTTCTATTTGGAAGTAGTAATAACTAAAAAGTGGAATAGTTGATAGCTAAGTATACACATCACTTAAAATTTTTATTTTGCTAAATAAAAAAACAATGCTTTAAATTTTGAAAATAATGTATGAGGTATAAATATGCAGATTGGAGTGACGGCTGAGGGGGTACGCTATGGATGTTGTACTGCAGAATATTAGGGCTCCAGTATTTTTTTCCTTAGAAATTAAGCCCTGTATATAGATATATATAAATTTCTTTTTTAATACAAGGTGAAAAATGTTAGCATATGATTTAATATTAAACAACCAATCTAATAGTTATATACAAAATTTATTTCATATGTTCAGGTACAAAACTTCATAACTTCTGTCAGATTGATATACATTTAACAGTTACCTCAACAAAACAATCATCAAATATAAATTGATTAATGTCATCATAAACTATTAAATCACATACACTTATGCATATTCTGTTTATATAAGTAGAATTAGCTAATTTCACACAAGTTGCATGGATAACAAAGTAGCACACCGTATGTGCATAAACAAAAGTTTTGTACTTTACACTAGAAAGGATTTTGATTTTACAACATCAATGGCTTTTTTTTTTTTTATAAACAATGAAATCACAGCTGCTCAGTACCAAATGTGCTTGGAACAATTAAGGATTAGCTTATCATTATATTTATTGCAGGAATTACATTTCAAAGCTGTTGTTGTAGATACAAGGAAAAGAAAAGAAAAATATTTATTTGTAAAATATATTGTAATTTTATTTATTTGTAAAAGCAGAATGGTTTTTAATATACTTAAAAATAAAAATCTGCTTCTTGAAATTATAATATATTAAAACTAATAAATTGCCTGAAGGAAATAAAAATTTTGCATGTCATTAAGAATATAAGTAAAAGGACAGTTACATAGTTATATATTGTATGATTCTGCTAAGTTAATTTTTGAGTATTCAGTGTTTCAGAATGACGTATTTTAAATCATACAGTAACTAATGGTGCTACACTTTTAGGCTTTTTACTTCACACTTACTACACTTTTAGGCACATTTAGGCTTTAAAGTAATTATTTTATTTTTTTAAACCATGCTTTATAGGTTTATCTGTAACAATATATTATCAAGAAAATATCAATACTTTGTTTAATATATTTATTTATATTTTCTGTGAAGGTTTCGGGTTTCTACTTGGCCCTTGACACAAGTAGATCAACCAAATTATGTTTATTGTATTTTTAAAGGAAGAAATTGTCTGAATGACTGGCATAAAATTAAAGTAATAGTTACAAAGAATTGAAAGCAAGATTTTGTGTAGAAGTTAGATCTTATTTTCAGATGTAAGAAACTAATCATGTAACATGATTATTTAATATTATGTATATATATATATATATATATATATAAAAGTGTTTTGGAAAAGTTGGATAAAGTTCGAAATGTTTACGAAAGCTACGAAATGGAATCCAAACAAATCTGTGGTTATCAGAACTTGAAATTTATTTAATGAAAAGTCCATGCAGTTTTTTAGGAACTTTTAAAAAAGAGGCAGAAACAAACAGCCCTAGACATATTTTTTACAGAACTGTTTGTTAAAAAACTCCGAAGTGAGCCCAATTGTCCTTTTAGTGAAGATTGGTAATTAAAAACTGTTTTCATGCACAATTCATTTTATTAATACTATTTTATTTTATTTATTTATTTATTCTTTGTAGAAAATGTAATAAACAAAAAATATTTATCACATTTTTAGGACATTTTAAATGAGTTTTATCTGCATTTTTAATATGTACTAAAGTTGTGGGGAGGGACCAGAATAAATTAATCAATTTTAATTTAAATCGTAAGGGACATCACAATCACACCGTAGATATTGACAATTTTGATTAACAACTAAAATTGTGGAACCATCGTTAACCAAGGTACCACTTTATTATATATATGTTTTTTTTTTTTTTTTTTTTTTTACATTTTATAGTATCCCAAATATAATTGTATATATTTTATATTATATTATAATTAACAGATATATATGTGTGTGTGTGTGTGTGTGTGTGTGTGTGTGTGTGTGTGTGTGTGTGTGTGTACGGCTATATAGCTTTTTAAATAATGCGAATTTAGATCATTAGCTACAAAAATGAAATTCAGATATTCCATGCCAATTTAGTTTATAGCTTTAGTTAGTAGATGCGTAACTCAAATTATGGCATTCACTGCTCTTTTCATTTTATAAAGATAAAGTTCTGAAGTGCTGTTTTAATTTGCTTGTAACATATTCTCACAGCCTTTAATTTCATTGAAAAATAACTGAGGAAAGAATATTTAAAAAAAGATATTTTTATAAAGTAAAACTTTGAAAATAACAAAATACTTTTGATTCAATAAATTTGGATAATAACAGTAACACAATAATAATAAAATAACAAAATAGGTAAAAATAGAAATCAGTGAGCTAGGCTGAAGCAGTCTTACATTTTCATGCAATTTCTAAAACAATCAAATAACAAGTTTGTAATAACAATAGTTGCATCAACAAAACAAATTTTTTTAGATCAACCAGAATTTGAAAAATTTTTTTTGTAGGGATTTCTGTTTTTACTTGGTGGTAAAAATAGAATCCTCATAAATGCTGGAAAATATTTCTGTACATCACAACCAAACATAAAATTATATAAAATCTTTTTTTCACAATATAAACAAAACATTTATTGCAATCAAGTAATTTTGAAACAGTTTTTTAACAGCAGAAGAAACATGAGCAAAGCTAAATGTTTCAAAACAGGAAATGAATATTAATGTTAAGTCTATTAACATAACAACAATGGCACTAACAAGATTTCAATTTGGTGGGGGATGGACTAAATCACAATTATTCATAAAAAATAAGTACAGTCGAACCTCATTAACACGAACACGCTTAACGCGAATTACTTTTAACACAAACTGTTTCCAGTTGTCCCGTCAAGTTGTATAGGCATTTACTGTGATTTTAGTCCTTTTAACACGAACACGCTTAACACGAAATACTGTTTATCACGAACTGAAAAGGATCGGCCGTTGAAATATTTCCTACTTATAGTACGAACAAAGCAAGTTTTCCCAAGTTTTCGGTGCAATTGAACTGAGATCTATGTTTTTCGAATTCCAAATTTTTGAAAGAAGAGGAATGTCTTTTGTTTTGATAGCTGCAGACCAGCAATTGTAAAGTTGTCAGGCGATTCCTCCTTCTACTCACTCAAAAGATTAAATTCTATTGTAAGAATTGCACTGAAGGGTGAAAAAAGTTTGTGAAATGCTGTGAAGGAAATTCCAGGGTCTGATCTGGTCACCTTTACTCAGCTAAGTCAGAAAGACTCATCGCTCTTTTTGGCGGTAATCGCTTCCTTGGCAATTTTCTGATTTCATTCTCACAATAAAATAAACGTAAATATAGAAAGAAGCGAGAGTAAAATCGAGGCTGTTCTCAAATCCAATGGAGCTACTTTCTGACGCCTTTTTTTTATTCCGTTTTGTTCGGAAACGCAGGAAATTGGCAGGTGTTCTTATTCAGAAACTATGTCATCGAAACACGTTTTACATTTTTGGTAAAGGCAGAAAATACTGTCAAAGCCTTGAAGCTAATTCCGGCAGCGGCAGCGCGAGAAAGGAGAAAAAGGTGTTGTCATATGACACGAATCACTTATAACTCGATAAGTAATTTATTTATCAAAAAATGGAAAACTCAATACAATTCCAAATACCTTCAATAGTCAAGCTTGCCAATTTTACTCCTTTGCGTCTAAAAATGAGTCAGAAAGTTTGGCGTTGTTGAGCAGGTCATTTCAGAACAGACTTAAGTGAGAAAAGCTGTCACACTGTTATAACTAGAAGTTTATTTGTATCAAATCACACACAACCGAGAGATAAAATTGCAGTAACAAATTTAATTTATATTAAATAAATTTTTTATTTGACTTCATGACTTGTAGCAGTTTATTTTGAAACAACCCCCCCCCTCCCCCACCCTCACAAAAATAGAAAGAAAGATAGATTGTTTAATCTTCTAGGTTTTTTTATGTTGGAAAGGTTGTTCAAATTTTGTTTTTTTAAAACAAAACAAAACTACATAACGTGTTCCAAACGAACAAAATAAAATAAAATAAATTAGTTCGTAAAATAACTTTAAATTTAAAAAGGCAATCCAGACAAAAAATAATGCTGTCAATGACCGCTGTCACAATAAAGTTTCGACAGGAATCCGGAAATTTAAAGTAGATTTTGGTGGGAAAAGCCGATTTGGCGCGCTGCATCTACCCACCATCACTCATGTTAGCATTAAGAAAAGGTTGCCAATTGCCTATCCTTCGTCTAGTCTAGCATTAAAGACAGTTTGTACGTGTGTTTCATTTTTGTTTACATAAGTTTAAATTCAAGTAAAAACATGGAAAAAAAAGTGCAGAAATCGTTGAGTTTAGAAACGAAAATTGAAATTTTAAACAACGTAGACGATGGTAGATTGAAAAAATCTGAAATTGCTCGAAAATTTGGAATTCCAAAAAGCACATTATGGACAATTTTGAAAAATCTGGAAAAAATTGAATGTGCTTGTGCTGTTAATGAGTTCGAACCATCTCGTAAACGAATGAGGATTGCTAAGAGTGAAGAAGTTGAAATAGCACTTATGAGGTGGATAAGAGAAATCAGAGCACAAAATGTTCCTATCACCGGAGCAATATTGCAAGAAAAAGCTCGCTTTTTTGCTGATGCTCTTCATGTGAGCGACTTTCAGTGCTCGTCTGGATGGCTGCAAAGATTTAAGGATCGGCATGGCATAATTTGCAAAAAGGTTTGTGGCGAAGAAGGCAGTGTAAACGTCGAAACCGTAGACGATTTTCTGCGAAACAAATTGCCTACGATTTTGAAAAACTATGCATTACCTAACATATACAATGCTGATGAGACTGCGATTTACTGGAAAGCACTTCCTACCCGCACCTTATCCTTAAAAGATCAGAAATGTTCTGGTGGAAAATACAGCAAGGAAAGGCTGACGGTTTTAGTAGCTTGTAATATGGATGGGAGTGACAAGTTGCCTCTGTTAGTCATAGGAAAGTCATCACATCCAAGGTGCTTCAAGTCATTAAAAACATTACCGGTGAAATACGAGTCCATGAAAAAGGCGTGGATGACGTCAGAAATTTTCACCAAATGGGTAAAAGAATTGGACCGAAAGTTCCAGCAACAAAATAGAAAGATATGTCTGCTTTTAGATAATTGTAGTGCACACCCCCAAATTTCTGGATTAAAATCTATTCAACTTGAGTTTCTCCCTCCAGGTACTACATCGAGGTTACAACCTTGTGATCAAGGGATCATACGCAGCATGAAATCCTTTTATCGTACAGAATTAATTCGTAATACAATTCACTGTTTTGACGAAAAAAAGGAATTCAAAATTAATTTGTTAGATGCTTTGATGTTGCTTCGAACAGCATGGCGAGAAGTAACCACTAAAACAATCATAAACTGTTTTAAAAAGGCAGGATTTTGTAGAGAGGATATTGCAGAAGATACGAAAGAAGAAATAGAATTTGACTTGTTAAACGCAGCACGAGATTGTGGAGTACTTCCTGATAGCGTTACCTTTAACGCATATGTCTCAATAGATGACAACGTCATGACATGTGACGTCACAACAGATGACGAAATCGTTCATAGCGTGAATGACATGATGAAACGTTTATCAGATGCCGATAGTAATCATTATTTTTCCGATACAGACGAAGAGGTCAATGACACTTCCATGGAAAATCCTGTCAGCCTGATGGAAGCTTTCACTGCATTACAAACAGTGCGTCGTTTTGTGATGCAAGAAGCAGATTCTGGAACTAGTTTAGAAACTGTAGAAAGACTCGGCGACTTTTGGAGAAATTGCTCTAATAAAAAACGCAAACAGTCTACAATTACAGAGTTTTATAAATGTGCTCCAACACTGTAAATGTAACCCGGCGTATGTAAATAATTATTTAAATATATTGTTTAAAAAATCGATTGTTTTTTTAATCAATTGTAACACACTGGTCTTGCACCAGTGGCTGAGCGGCTTACGTAATGCTAATTAAAGTTGCTTACACAAAGCTGTTTACGTTAATTAAGCTGAGTGATCGCTGTGGTGGTGATGACTTAGGGTCCAATCCGCTAAAATAAGTTGAGTTGGCTGTCCGGAGCTTTGGTATTTTCTTCTTCGGTTTTTTCGGATATAACTTTAATACCGTCCAATTCCTCTTGAAAAGACTTCCACCGAGGGGTATCCCAAGTGTTGGTCTATATTCTTGACGTATCGATCTTAGGAAACAAAACCAACACAGCAGACTTGGAAGGTATGTATGCATATTTATTCTTGTTACATGGAATATATAATTTTTTTTTAAGTATGGATAACACAGGGTGATTGTGTTTAGGTTATATATCTAAATTCAGGTATTTTTTTCATTTTCAGTACCGAAATTCCGGTTTTTCTGATAGTTAAATTCATAAAATAAGACATATCAATTTCAATTTCATATGATTGCTAAACATAATTAAAATTCATATTTTCATAATTTGACCTCTCTGTAATAAAATTATATATAACTCCCCATACCGAAACGTTTTCTCGCTAAAATTTCAGGGTTTTTTTCATGAACTCATAATCACCCCTGATAACACGAACTACTTTTAACACGAACAGAAAAAAAAATCCCCGTGAGTGTTCGCGTTAACGAGGTTCGACTGTATATGCACATAAAGAGGGTGGAGGGGGGAGGGGTATTTATTCTTTTAAATCCCAACCTTTACTTCAACAAAATCATATCTGAAGGTGAAAAATGTCCTTTATTGAATTTAGAATAGTTCATACAATTTATGTATGGAAATGCAAATATTAAGGCAAAAGATTTTGAGATTTGAAAATTAATGTATAAATTTTTCAATAAGAGTGATAAAATATTAAATTATAGTTCATTATTAGCCAATACAAACATAAAAAAAAGCGCAATTCTACTAAAAAAATGTTCAGTATTCTGATATTAGTAGTGAAAAAGGAAAGACAAGATTCGGAGAATAAAGCTGTCACTGCAAAGGCAAGAACGTGCTAAATTCTGTTTGAGCTATAATCTTAGCAAAATAGGTAATATTAGATTTAATTTTACATAAACACACCGAAATTTTACATAAAAATTAACCTTTAATAGTTTTTAAAATGAACAAGTTATTTTTTTCTTTCTTTTTTAATAGTTAGATTAAAATGCTAGAGTAAAAAGAGGATAATATTTAACTTAAAAACAAGATTTAGATATCGTATATTTTTTAAAAATGGCATCTTGCATTTGACAGAAATCTGTTGATTATCTGTAAAAGAAATATACATTTTATATAATTTAAAACTTGTTAGTATTCATCTATTAAAAAACAGTTAATATCTCAAGTATTTAAAAAAAAATTATGTAAAGAAAAATTTAAGTAGTTCAAAAAAATAAAAAATAGAAGGATTGTTTGTCTGACAATGATTATATCAGAGAAATTTTAGTACTGTAAGAAATGGCAGTACACCAGTACATGTTTCTATGGAAAATAGAGTAGAATAGATTTCAATTAACTTTTGTAGATAATTTTTATTTATAAAGGATATTTTTCGATATGTTCCAACTGCTTTATTCTTTTATAGTACAGATTTTAATAAAACATTTCAAAATAATCTCAAAATTTAATATAACGAATCCTTTGCATGTTACATTTATTGTATACTGTTCATTTTTAAAGGGGAAAAAAATCATATTGTAGAGGCTATTTTAAAAACAATTACAACAGCAAATACTAATAAATATTTCACATTTCAAATAAAGTAGAAGTAAAGTTATCTGTAGTAAGAATTTATTGAAGTTTTATAAGCTATTTATCAAAGTTTCAAGTATGACTTTCAGTTCTAAAATAAAAATATGAATTCTTTGTTTACATAATGACAATAATATATATATATATATATATATATATATAAACAATGATTCTTATGAGTTTTTTATTTGGTTATTTCAGCTGCTTTGAATTTTTTAAATTCAATTTTCCAAATAGATTAAAAATGTTTATTAAATATTTTAATATATTTTTTTTCAAAAAATTTCCAATTAATTGTTTATCCTGTTTCATGCATTAAAATAACATAAATGAAAATTATTGTCCAAGAAGAAAGCATATGGTATATTTATATGATACAATATTTAATCTTGTAAATAAAAACAATATTGATATTAAGTATTTTTTTTTAATTGCAAAAAGGCAGATTTTAAGCATGAATTTAAGTTTAATTACTTGTAAGTGAAGCTTCGATATGTGGAAATGAAAGGAACTTATGTAAATAGGAAGATTAACATAATACAATTTCAATGCAAAATTCTTCTTTTGTCTTTTCCTTTTTTAATTCTGTGGTTTGCACTACTACTTTTTTCTTTTTCGAAAAAAGGTAAGTTTTTTTATGCTTCACAAGTCATTTTTTAATGGATTAAGTTATGTTTTAAAGCTAATTTAATATCTGCTAAACCTCTGGTGGTTCAAAATTATGCAGATGAGAGAGTATTGTATTAATATTTTCAAACTAATCCATAAAGGAATTTAGATTATTTTACTTTTAGTTATTTTATGAGTCATTTTACTCTAAACTCATTATTAATATTATCATCATCATTATTATCTACAGAGGTTTTAACTTAAACTAGTAAGCAAAATATCAACCAATTTTCATTATAAATTTCAAATATTTTATTTAAGTCTCTTTTTTTTTTTTTTTTCAACTATTTGTAATTAGGTCATTGAAATAATTTTAGCTACCTTTTTTTATGTCCAGTAAATTTAATTAACAACAAATGAAAATATTAATAATAATCTATTGCATTCAGTTCAAATCCATCTTTTAGTTTAATGCTTAGCCAACTATCAAAATAAATCCGGTATATATCCTTTTAAATAAACAATCTCAATCAGTTGACTGTAACAATTTTCTTTTTTCTCAGCTATTGGCACTTAACATTTTCTCTCTCTTGTAAGTAGGGGAAAAACTAAATTTCCCCTTATAGGTTCACATTACAGTCATTACATGTGAAACATGAGTCACTATTTTTTTTTTTTTTTTCTGGAAATTAAAAAATTCAGTATTTTTCAGTATATTCACACATAGTTAATCAACATCTCCTGGCGAAGAACCTTCTTCTTTGATGCTCATGTCTAAAGCTGCCTCTATATCTGTACATTCTGGTACACCGTTATGTGCTATGTTATTTTCAGGATCTCTTGATAGGAGAGCCCGCTGCTTGCAATGTCTAAGTTCACTTGGATGCCTTAGAAATCTGGAATATATTTAAAAAGAATTCAGTACAACAATAAATGAATAAAATAAATAAATAAATAAAACTGAAATCAAAATACTTAGGGCAAAATTCAAATTTTCACCTAACTTTATTCATAAAATATCAATATGAGATTCTAGAGATCCTACTGTTACGTAACAGGTGACATTTAAAAAACGCAAATAGATGTTTAAAAACTCTCCAAGTACTTTCGGCCGGCAACCGTGACGATTTTCAAGGAGCGAAAATCCTTTCTGACTCATACATAAGAAGAAATGTATTGCGGTTATAGTCAGAAAGGATTTTTGCTCCTTGAAGATGGTCACAGTTGCTGGCCAAAAGTACTTGGAGGGTTTTTAAACATCTATTTGTGTTCTTTAAATGTCACCTGTTAAGTAACAGTGTGATCTATCAAATCTCATATTAATATTTTAAATAAAACTGTTTTACTGGCATATTTTATTTATGTGTCAGAGTGGTTAAAATTAAGAAATGCCTTCTCATTTTATATGCAATCACAATTCTAAAATATGGTAGTCTTAAGTAAAAATTTAGCAACTGGCAATTTAGGCCTTCTTTCTAATTTTAGGTCTAATGCTCGGTACAGGGAAATTAGTAGGGATTTCTTTGCATCATCAAACAGTTACCTATCTCATTGTCCCAATTCTCAACTAAAGTTTGAAAAATGTTCATCCTCTAGGTGTTTAACTTGCCCAAAAGCAGATAAAGAACAAATTGATAATAACTGTAAGTAAAAAAATATAGTCCATTTTTGTAAGGCATTTAATATTATTTATTCCATTAAATGTAATTTATGTAATATGGAATACATTGGTCAAACTGGCAATCTACTACACATAAGAATTAATGAACACTGAACAAATATTCTTTGCAATTTTTCAAATAATGTTGAATATTTACATTTTCAACTTCATGACTTTAAAAATATTACTATTAAGATATTAAGAATGCATACAAATTTAAATGTTAGATTGGTTTATGAATCAATTTTTAATAACTCATTTAACTCTCTTTACCCATATAGACTTAATTTAAATGTTTTTAATCGACCACACACCATGTATACACCAATTCTACTAAATTTGACCAATATAGAAATATTTATTCTGACTTAAATCATTCAGTCAATAAAAAAACTACTAGGTCACAAAGAGGTAAACAAAAAAATAATACTCAATACATTTCAAGAAAACATATTAGCAAAGAATTAGCAAATCTGAATGTAAATTTTAACATATTGTAGAGGAGACCGGTACACAGTGGACCACTTTTTCAGTTAATATTTTTTTTTTCTCTTTAACAGACTGACCGATCTGTATGAAAATATTTTTGAATATTCCTTAAACCTTCTTACATCCATCATAATTTTCTCACAACATAGTTTTCAATACATTTTTCAAAAAAATATATATATATATACACTTGTAAAGTGGACCACTATTAGGTATTATCTAAAATACAATATAAATCTCTTTTTCATTAATCTAATTCTTTTTTGTTGCCCCTTCACCCACAAAATAACATAGTAATATAAATTTTGAAACAAAAACAAAAAAATAATTATATTTTGAAAATAATAACAGATTAATACAGGAACAATTGCAATTTAGTTGAAGTTATTACTTAAGTACAAAAAAATCAGCACACATTAAAATTTGCAAATGAAATTCCAAAGTACTTATGAGTAAGATTGAGCCTGGAATTTTCAAGAAATAATTTTGGGTCTGAGAGCAACATTATGAAATCATTGACATCAACAGCAGATTCATCTACAGTTTCGGGAGAAATAAACTGATTTCCATTCAATTTGCGTCTCATGAATCTTACTTGAATAGAATCATCAACAATTAGACTACAGTTATATTTATCAAAAGCAGTAAATACAAAACAAAATATTTCTTACTATGTTAAATACGTTGTTATTTTTATTTGTTTACTTTATTTCACAGTTAAATCTACTTTAAAACAATCTTTTTTTTATAGAAAATAAGCAATTATTAAATATTTTGAACAATCTGCATTACAGGAGCAGAGTGGATTGTGGACCACGGTGCCACACGTTTTTTCTATAAAAAAGAAACACCTTTATCTTTATTACAAAGTTTTCATTTCTATTAATTTTTTTTCACATTTCAGTGATGTTTTCTTTGATTTACTTCATTATAGATCTACACCTCTTAATGTAAAACTTAAAAAAAAAAAAAAAAAAAACATACAATAAAGCAAACAATACTCTATTAATTAATTTTTCAATCCAGTACTTAATAAAATTGATCTTCAGAGTATTATTAACAATGACAGTAACTTCTTTCCTATTAAACATTTGACTATACACAAAACTTACAAGTACAATGTAACATTAGGGCATCATATTTTTAATTATAATCACTTTGCAAAATCTTTAACTTCTAATGATTATTCACAATGTTTTTGTAATAATCCATTGTATAGTAAGTTTGTTGACACTTATCATGGTCATATTATTACTGGTGATTTAACTATTGTTGCAAATGATAATTTACATAAGCTTATGTAATTTGGTACAAAGTTCCATACTTCTTCCAAATATACTATTAATTCAATAGTAAAACAATTTAATTTTGATTTAGATCTTTTTATATACAAATTTTCAATTGATTATAACAAACATCTTGAATATTTTAATGAATGGAAATTTAATGTATTAAACAAATTAAACATAGAACTTTACAAGCATTTTCAGTATAATCATAATTTAAATATAAAACAGTTAAATTGTAATATTAAGAATTTGCAAAACAAATTTATTATAACACATGTTGACAAATCATCGAATAATTATACCTTTATTTGCAAATATTTTTACAAACAACTGATTTCTAATGCAATTAACTCAAATACTATATTTAAAAAACATCTCTTACTACAGTCATCAATAATAGACACATCTTCAGTTTTTTATAAACTCTTAAAAATAAAATCCTACAACTATCATTATACTTATATTGTTGTCATACCTAAATTTCACAAAAATCCAATAAAAGTTTGTACTGTTACAATTGGATGTAATACTTACAACAATAAAGCTAGCAATTTATTATTAACTATACTTACTAAATTGTATGATATCACTATACAAAATGACAAGAAATATTACATTAAAAATAGTTTTCAACTTGTGAATATTATTAAAAATCTAAATAATATAACTTATGTTAAAACTTTTGATTTTAATGATTTGTTTCATAATATTGATATAAATGGTTTGTTTAAAATTATTAATATGTTATTCAAAGAAAATAAAATAAATTAAACTTTCCTATTTCTATTTCTTATTTCAAAACACTAACTCATTTCATTTTACATCATAATTACATAAACTTTAATGATATAATATATCAACAACGTACAGGTTTGCCACAAGGTGGTAAAACATCAAGCATATTTGCAGATCTTTATCTACGGGGTGATTATAATTAAAGTCCCACTTTCAAAATGCTGTAAAAAAAGAACCCCTAGTCAGAATGACTTCAAATTTGAACTGAATATACTGGTAGAAGGAGGAAACGGTATGGCATAAGAAAAAAAAGTTCCAACGTGTCTCAATAGATGGTGCTGTAAACACCATACTATGCAAATTAAAAGACACTCATACGCACGACACATTGCATGTGGTATAAAAATGCATGATATGTGGCATTCTCCTCATATTGTATCTGAGCAGTTTGTCGTTTTAAAATAACAAAAATAATTTATAGGTGTATTTGAATTATTTTTAAATTTGTAAAAATAGTTTACTTTTTTTTTTATTAACTGTCAATGTAATGGATATATGCCATATGCATTTGTAAAGGATAACGTGGTTTTTGATAGCTAAAATGTCACTGGTTCAGCAAGTTTTACTGCTTTATTTTTCTTTTTGTTTAACGATTCTTTATTAAATATGTTTTTATATTTAATAATGCTCCATATTCATTGATTTTTACACATATCATTTTCAGTTATTCAATATTTGTCGTTTTTCTTCTTCCCTTTTTTTTTTTTTGACTTTGTAATTGATCGGGCAACTTGAGTTTATAAATTTGGCTCATGCCTATTTACTCAAACAGACATCAATTACATTTTACTTATGTTTGTGGAATATTGCTCTTGATAAAAAATATTCCACTTTATAAGTTTTTACTTGCTTCTTGTAATAATTTTCAACTTCTGCACATTGGATTTTTCTCCACATATCTTTAAGTATTTTTTAGCACTTATTTTAATTTTGAGACTCTTACATTTTTGGATGTATATATATATGTATTGTATTATAATTATCAGTTTATCTATTGTCGATTATTTATGTGGTTTTAATCATTATTATTAACAAAAGTTTCATTACATATATAATAGATATAACAACCTTTTTCTTGATAGATGGAAGTAATGTCAGGCAGGAGCAGAGCTGGGCAGTATCGAAAATACATGTATTTGAAATACATTTTCAAAATACATTTGTATTTTGTATTTTAATCAGATAAAACTAAAGTACTTAAGTAATGTATTTTGAAATGATTTTTCCATGTATTTTGTATTTTCAAAATACTCAAAATACATTTCTCGATTTTTCAAACAGTTCGTATAAGACTTAAAGCTGGTTTAAACCACTTGTGTCAAATTACTGATTCGCAACAGGAAAATACATGCTTGTCTGTTTTGTCTAGTCTTTGAATTCGTTTCTAGAAGTTAATATAAACATTTTTTTTCCAATCTGGTATGATAAGGATTTTTATCTTTGACCGAAACATTTTTGCTGAATGGGTATAACAAATGCTTTTATAATTCTTAATGTTGCTTTGGGAATTATAAAATTTTGTCCTGTGATACACAAGTATAGGATAGTCCAGAGTTTTCCTGGTATTGCATTTTTAAACTATGTTAGCAGTGTAAGACTGGATCGGGTTTGGGCTTTACTTTTTGAAGCAGACTCGGTCCGGGCAGGGTCAGATTTATTTTTTATGAACCGAGCCATTCTTCCTAGAGGGCAGGACGGGAAAAAATTTTCAGGTCCGATCTCGACCCAGATCGAATAAAATGATTGGTCCGGCCTGGCCCGTATAAAAAGCAGTAAAATTTGACCCGGTTTACCAATTTTTGCAAAAAAATGCATATATTTTTAAATCGCCATTATTCTTAGTTAAAAATTTAAATTTATACTTTTTGAAGAATAGTACGTATATTTCTAGGCAATAAAATAAAGTACACGGAAACCTGTGAAAATAAATCTGTTTATAATGGAATCCAATCTTAAAAGGAAAAATGCGTTGATTGATGCAAAATGAATGTAATAATACGTGTGAAAAGAATATAATGCATTTACAGCAGGTGATGTACCACATAAGATGAGAACTTGTCTATAATGATTTTTTTTCGCTCCTACACGATTCCGTTCTAGCAGATTTTTCTGTATAGTAATTTTCAGATTTGTAAATCTCTAAGCCATGGAAAATGGATTAATGATATTAATGATAACTCAAACATTTGCGTACGAATAGAAATTCATAAAAAAGATAAACATAGTTTATATGGGCTTAAGAAATACTACCTATTACATTCTCCCCTATGTTGAAATTTCCGGGAAATTTTTGCGGATCTACACCGATCATGACTTCCAGAACCCAAAACCACTCCAGGTTCAAAACTTTATCTATCTATATTACTTTTTTATGGACACGATAACTTCAATAATTCTGCCTCAAGGGGCATAAAATATCGATGGGAACACGGGGGGGGGGGGGGGGGGCGGGCAGCTTTTGGGAAAAGAGAAAAAAAACATAACTTCTTAATTATGATACTTATCGAATCCGTTTAAAGTTATTATTACTTCTAGGAAAAGGGCCGAAAACTTATGTATGACAAATTTTTGATATCATTAATAAAGGCCTCAAAGGAGGGGGAGGGGGGGGGGGGTAGGGGTTTCAGAAAAAAAAATCATAACTTCTTCAATTCACAAGATATAAAATCCGCTTAAATTTATTATAAATCCTTTTAATATTATTTACAACTTTTATATTGCAAGTTTTTTGTAGAACCAATTCTTACAGCCAAAAAAAAAAAAAAAGGTCCTTGCCGACGCCGCCTAGCGACACAGCAAGATTTCAAAGTGAGCGGTCCCAACTGCCGCATCATAGTAAAAAGGTTAATTCTTCTGCAATTCCCAATAAACAGGCGCTCCACGGTCTGCGTCTAAGAAATCTATCCGTGCCTGTAGGCCGAGCCGTCAGGGATTTTTTGTGGGTTACGGACCTATTCATACAACAGATAAAAATTTATAACATGACATTGGAATTAAAACATTTGTGTGTAAGATAGTGTACAATAATTGAAATTAAAATTAATGTATTTTGTATTTTGAATGTATTTTGAAAATACATGTAATTTGTATTTTGGAATTTAAAAATTTGGAAAGTATTTTGTATTTTAGGCTCTAAAACCAATGTATTTCGTATCGAAAAGGGTTTTTCGATGTATTTTGCCCAGCTCTGGGCAGGAGACGTGCATACGTTTGAGATCTGTATTCCGTACATTAGTTCTTAAGAAATGGTTATCACAGAAATCAATGAAACTTATTTATATCAAAATCTAACAGAATATGAAGTTTTGGTGTATATTAGTTTTTGAGTTATAGTGGCTACAATCAGTGTTAGGCAAATTTGTAATTGCAATTTTCTGCAATGTAATCACAATTTAATTGTATGTAATTGATTATAGTTACACATACTCAAGCACAGAAATTTCGTCAAATGATGGGGATGGGAAGCGGTTCCGGTTATAGTGCTGCAAGAAATTTTGCGGCATGTAATTGTAATTATAATTAATTATATACAATTAAATTTTAATTATATTGCAGGTAATTGCAAATACAAATTTGCCCAACTCTGGTTACAATATTTGTGAACACAAACACAGAAAATGTCCAAAAGTGGTCATATCGTATTAGGGAATCCCAAAATTTGTAAATCGATCGCAAAAATGGAAGTTGAAAATTATCACGATTCCAATACTTCCTTCTTATGTATGTAGACCAGTGGTTCCCAACCTTTTTTGGCCGTGCCCCACCAAAGCATCTCTAAAATGATGATGCCCCCCTCCCCCTAAAAAATATAATTCTTATAAAAATTTAAATGAATGAACTGATAGAGTAAAAAACATTTAACAATGATCTTGAAACATACCGAAGGTAATGGATGAATCAAATATTTTTTATAATCATCTGATACTACTCGTAGTTTAAAGTATCGTTGGCACATAAAGGGTCACTTTTAATCTCTTCGCAACGGTCGCCACGTATGCGTGATGTATAGAGGACTCAGAATCCTTGATTAGACCAATCAATAATTTTGAATAAAACATTTTTGTCCTATTTAATCACCGAATTTCTGCAATTAAATTATACCACAATTTCTAATCAGAATAAAACGTGATAAAAGATTCTGTAAAGGAAGGTTGTCAAGTAATTGTTAAATATCACTTGAATAGTTTCATGTGTAAAATGGATTTCCATGTGACATATTGCAGTGCGATTCATTCAATAAATAGTCGAAAAAGTTGTTTAATATTCTAAAATACTTATAAATCAGAAAAATTATAAAAAAAATTTAAATATATAAAAGTATCTAAATATCGCGCCTGGAACACCACATCAACATGATTCACCTCTCCTCGGATGACTGTTGATCTGATCGGACGTGTTATTTCAGTGCTCCTCTAGTTTTTGTGTTGGTGATAGATTGACGATAGTATAGTTCCGGGTGATATTGATTCATCCACGATGACGACGGCTTCGCAAGCCGAGAAAGATGCGAGTATGCTGTTAGAAAAGCTGCAAAGGATTATCGACGGTGCGGAACCAGCCACGTTTCTCCAAGAGTTTGAAACATTCCCGCCCCACTACGAGCCGACGAATATTGCTCTCCGTGAACTTTTTCAAGGCATAGATGACGAAATACGAGCCTTACAACTACGGCCAGACTTCACTACTAATGATGACTGCAAGCAGCAGGTGTGAAGCTTATTTCAAACTGGTATTTCTATTTTGGGGGAGCCATATAATGTTAATATTATTCTCAATTCTGGATTATATAGACTCTTTAAAACTGACCAACTTGATAACCTAAACGCTCTTAAAAGTATTAGCCCAATTCCCCGTGCCCCACGTGGTGACAAGCGTCGCCATAGCGAAACTGACGCTGGCTTAGAACTTAATAACAAATTTATGAATCTGTCTCCCGAGGTTAACCTGGAAGCTATGGACCAGACCTCCACTCCAAATTCTGATTCTGCGAATGTCATATCTGGTACAAAAGAACCAGAAATTCACCCTTTCTTTGTCGAATTTCACGAAATTGATTGGCGATTAATCGCCCAACAAATTAAGGAAATAAATACTGACAATCCACCCTCTATCTGCCTCAAAGGAGAGTTACTCAAAATCCAATGCAAAACTGAAGACCAATTTCGAGCAATTCAAAAATTTTTGTGCGATAAATCACTAAAATTCACAACAATACAACCTAAAGATCAAAGACCTAAGAAAATTTGCGTCAGGGGTATTCCCCCAAACACTGATCCTACTCTCATAATTGATGAGCCAGCCTTACATGGGTTCACCGCCACTCGTGCGGCCATGTTAAGAAACAAAAAAACTGGAATGGGGATGCCTTTATACATGGTTAATGTCCTCCCCTGTAAAGACTTCGACAAAATATACGATATACATGAACTATGTTACATCAAAGTTGATATAGAGCATTTTCGAAATTCAAATAACCCTAAACAGTGCTATCGTTGCCAAAGATTCGGGCACGCCAGCGAAATATGTAACTTCGACCCCAAGTGCTGCAAATGTGCAGGCCTCCACCTCACTGGAAATTGCCCAACACCCGGTAGGATTACCCCTACTTGTTCAAATTGCGGTGCTGCGCACCCGGCCTCATACGGCGGTTGTCCCAAAAACTCTAAAAAACACATTCCACCTAACTCTAAAAATGACAATTATACACCCACTACTAAAAATATCCCCAGGCACATCACCTCCAAAAACGCCCAAGATCTTTATGAAATAATGAAAGAATTTAATTATGTTGAAAAAGCAAAAAACTCCCCTGTCACCACTAACATTACTACACACCTCGACTCAAATGCTACTTCACAAACGGAAGATACACAGGAAACTTCTTCTGCTGTTCCTTCCACCTCCACTGACCACAACACCTCCCCCCACCCTACACCAACATCCTTCTCTACCGAATATGTAGAATCCTTTAACAACATGTTCGACATATTCAAAGACATGAAGGAACTCCTTCAAATTACAAAACTACTTAAATGCATAAAACAAATATCCACGGAAACACAAAAGTGTAAAAACCCATTCGAGAAAATGATCATCATTATTAATGAGCTAGACAATTTTGCTAATGAGCTTAACCTAACCAACCATGAATAATCCAAATAACACTTTCTCTTCACTTCTTATCCTTTCTTGGAACTGCAATTCTCTTAGACACAAAATTAACGAACTCCGATCCTTTCTTTCTTCTAATCCTCAATTTGACATTATCCTCCTACAGGAATTATGGAATCCTAATTGCAGCATCAATATCTCTGGTTTTAAACTCTATAGCACCCCCCGTATTAACACTAGCGTCGGCGGAACGGCCATTTACATTAAAAATCACCTTCCCCACTACATTACTCAAAATACACCCCTCAATGGCGTTGACTATACCAGTATCATTCTTAACCTTCCTCACATCAATATTAATATTACTTCACTATACGCCAGACATAACAATAATTTTCCTGTCAACGACCTTCTACACATCATCAATCCACACCAATTTGCTTTCATAGCCGGTGATTATAACGCACACAACACACGTTGGAACTGTGTCAGAACCACTGGCCGTGGTGCTCAATTACACAGATTTATCTCACAAAATCATCTTAGCCTACATACCCCTAACACTCCCACTCACATACCCACCGGCCGTTTCCGTCCATCTATCATCGACTTCGCAATTTCTAAAAATCTCACCTATCCTATCACCACCTCTGTCATTAACGCACTCAGCTCTGATCATTTACCCGTTTCTTTCAAAATTGACTTAATTAATCCTATAACTCCTCCTCCCTCTATTGCTATTGACTGGAATAAATTCCGTAACTATCTTAACAACGCCGATCTCACTTATCCTTCTATTAATACTCCTACTGACATTGATAACGCAGTTACTAACATTAATAACATTATCCATGCAGCTCAAAAACACGCTACATATTCTAAATTCAAAAACAATAATACCTTTTTCCTACCCACTTATATCCGCAACATATGCAAACAGCGTAACAACCTTCGCCGCCTCTATCAATCCACTCGTGACCCAGCACTCAAAACCGCTGTCAACAGACTCAATAACAAAATCAAAAATCTAACCCAAAAAGAAAAGCAAGAAAGTTGGTCCGATTTTCTTGAAAATCTATCACCCGATGATAACTCTCTCTGGCGCATTAAGAAAAAGCTCAACAACAATTACACACCTATCCCTCACTGTTAATAACTTCACAGCATACACTGACTATGACAAAGCTAATTGCCTCGCTAAATCTTATGAACAACAATTTTCCCCTAATGATTTCAACGGAAACCAAGCACACATGGATGACGTCACCAACACTGTACGCAACTATCTTGCTATCCCACACGAACCCCTACAAGACATTCAACCTATAGTCATCTACAATATTATCCAAAAACTTAAAAATCGCAAAGCTCCAGGGTATGATAAAATCAATAACTACACCATTAAACAACTTCCTATTAACTGTATTCTCTATATTACTCACCTGACTAACTCTATCCTTAAATATTGCTACTTTCGGACACCATGGAAAACGGCTATTATCTCTCCAATACCTAAACCTTCTTGTAATCTCACCGACCCTACTAACTTTCGCCCTATTAGTCTTCTCTCATCTCTTTCTAAAATTACTGAACGTGTAATTCTCAATAAACTCAATGATTTTCTCACCATCAACAACACTCTCATTCTCGAGCAATTTGGATTCCGTGCCAAACACTCTACACTTCATCAACTTCTGCGTGTTGTCGAATTCTTAACTGATAACTTCAACATAAAAAAAACCACTGCCGCGATTTTCTTGGACATAGCTAAAGCCTTTGATAAAGTCTGGCATGAGGGCCTTATCTACAAATTAATACAGCTTCATCTCCCATCCGGTCTTATTCACTTCTTTTACTCTTATCTTATCGGCCGAAACTTTTTCGTCCGCATCAACAATACACTCTCTCTCTTACACTTTATTAATTGTTCAGTGATTCAAGGCTCGATTTTAGGCCCAATTCTGTTTAGCATTTACTTCAATGACATACCCCGTAATCCTTTCATTTCTCTTGCTTTATATGCCGACGACACTACTATCTACTCTTCCGCACACCACCCTCATTACCTGTACAAAAATATCCGAAATTACCTTGATATATTCATACAGTGGTGTCACCTTTGGCGAATAAAATTAAATGAAAATAAAACCACTGCTGTATACTTCTCCCGATCTTTCAACCTACCCAATCGCCTCACAATCAATAACACCACTATACCCTGGAGCGATAACGCTAAATATCTCGGCGTTACACTTGACAAAAGACCCACATTTAAAAAACACATAACTAACACTCGCGGAAAAGCTACCGGAATATTCAATTCATTAACACCACTCTTTCTTAGCACTAAACTTTCCATTAGAAATAAAATGCTTCTTTTTAACTCTTGTGTTCTACCTGTCATCACATATGCCTGCCCAATCTGGGGATGCACTGCCAATACCAATTTAGACCTACTTAAACGATGCTACAACCAAAAACTCCGGCTGATTCGTAAAGGTTCCAGATTTCTTCGTAACTCCACAATACGTAATGACTTACAAACTGTTTCTCTTGCCAAACGCATCAAATTCCTCTCCCGTAAATTCTACAGCAACCTGCACAAAGTCCCTAACGAGGCCATATACGAGTTACCAGACTATGACATTCGCGAACCTATTAACAGAAAGAAACCCCGTTATTCCGTCCTTATTGACGATTAGACTTTGGGCTAACACTTTCCTTTTTGTTTTTATAATTAAATTAAAAAAAAAAAAAAAAAAAAAAAAAAAACAATGTATTATAATACATTAAACGAAAAAAAAAAACTATGTATTTTTTAATACACTTATACTTTATATTAATCCATATATTTATTGTATGGCCTTGAAAAGTTGCCTTTTTTTTTAGAGATTTTTCACTTTGTCTTTCCAAAATACATTTGCAATCGTTATGTTCGAACAGTTAACATTATTATTTTTCTTAGTCAACTTATTTACACTTCTATCGTAAATCTTAAAATCTAACTACCTTCTAGCTCATATCTAATTTCAGCTAGATTTAATTTTTATTATTCACGATCTCGCACTAGACTGTTATTTTTAGCATTACTTTTAATTCTTTCTACTTATCATCTTCTATTCTCATTAATTGCATAACTATCATTAAACTCTAATTTAACTCATGTTTATTAAATTTTAAACACATTATAATGGCTCTCTCAGGATAAGTTATACGACTACTCATATACTGGATGTAGTTTCTCGCAAACTTGGAAATCCATCAAAGCATTCTTCTGTTCGCTGTTCTAAATAACTTGTACTATAATTATTCTGGTACAGATGTATTTAAAATTTTTGAGTGGATTTTTTTAAAAAATTGAATAAAAAATATGTTTTTCATTTTGTTTTTTTTAATTTGAATGTGTAACTTTTATTTTCAGTCTACAGAATTACTATTACAAAAACAACTCAGAGGGTATGAGTTCACAAAAATCTGGAATTGCCCCCCCCCCCGAAAAGTCAAATTGCCCGCCTGTGGGGCGTACGCCCCCCCGTTAGGAACCACTGATGTAGACGAAAATAAAAAATTGGGAGAGGACATTCATGACTTAACACTAGAACCGCGGGAAATCTTATTCAAATTGTATAAAAAAAAATATTTCACACCAGGAATTTTATTTTAAACTATTTAACTTATTTATTTAAATTGTTTTTGGGTAGCATACATTTAACTTATTTTATGAAAAAAAATTCTGGTGCGAATCAACATCTACTTATTTGGTAAGGGTCAAAATGACCCGTCGTTCGCGGTTCTAGTGTTAATTAAATATACTAGTAATTAAATTATCGAATTGCCGTGCCGTAGAGACACGAAAAGCTGCCATTCAAGTGGGATTTTTATTATTAAATTCTACCCTTTTTTCTCTACCGTTCTGTGAAAACTATGTTTATTAACACATTCTTTATGGATAATATATGTAATTGGAATATTCTCAGGCCGCAGGGAACGTATTTACTCTTGTGCGACTGGATCTCTGACTCTGTCTACATAGTTGGCATGATATCTTCAGTTTGCATCAATTCCATTACTCACTTAGTTCATTTTATTTCTGAGTTTATAAAACCTATAATATATGTTTGATTTTGGAATGTTTATGGGAAAAATGTACAGCACCTACCTATAACAGTGTCTCTCCCCGGGCTCTTTCTGCAAGATGCGCACTCTGTAATAGTAGCGCAGGGCGCGTGACATCTTGTCGAAGTTCATGTTCAGATGATTCTTCTGTTTGCCCCACAGGGCGGCAAGGCGATGCGGGTCTGTGATTTTGAATATGCCGCGTCCCTTGTCCTTCCACACGATGCAGTCGTGGTAGCGTTGCTGAGAGTCGTTCAAGAGCTGCTGCAGGAAGTCCCACAGAAGTCTCACGTCTACAGCAAAATAAATATAATTGTAGTGACAAACTAGAAACACGCATGCACAGTGCTCCCAAAATATGATTTGAAAAGTTAACTTTTGAATTATTTATTTTATTTTATTTTTATTTTCCTTAAGTTTTAGAATTTGTACACTTTGGCGTTTTACCGTGCAGAGATGCACGGTCAAACAAAAAATAGCAGCAATAGAAATTTATTTTCAAAACCAATGCTCAGCTATTGTCTACTCAATGTTCTTAGTCCGGGAGGTAGCATCAGTATCCCATTTTAAAACCAATTTTAGTGTCGATGATTTTGATATAATATATATATATATACACGATAGATTAGAAGGTGCAGATAACGAAACTGTGTCAGTCCCGGATAGTCCGCCAACTTACTGGCAGTTTTGTTAACTGTACCATCTAATCTATCATTTTTATCAAAATCAACGACGCTAAAATTGGTTTTAAAATTTTGACGCTCCCTCACGGATTATCTGTGATGTAAAGCGGTCTTGACCAACCACATGATTGGAAACGTACAACAAATATTATCTTACTATAGTAGTGTGCCGACGCACAGTACGAAATTATATGTCTATCGGATAGTTTATCTGTCGGAACCCGTAATTTCACCCCCCCCCCTCCACCAATATTTGCATGTATAATAAGATAAGTTATGTATTAATTAAAATTAACAAAAATATTCTGCGCAAAATTGCGCATCTTTTTTTCTGTTTTCCTAATTTTTCACTATTTTTGTGAAGTTGGCCCAGGTCGTCGCATTCGAAACCAAAACATTTATCTTCTATTTTAGAATAAGCGGTGATATATGAACTTGTGTTCATATATCACCGCTATATTATATAATATATATCATGATATATATTATATAATATATATCATATATTATATAATATCATATATATAACTAAAAACTCAACAAGAACGCGTTCGCACCATCTGCAGTAATTAATTAAGTTCCGCAAGAGACTACACCAGCCGTACTCAACCTTCTTTTCTCGCGGACCGCAAGACACATGTTTGCCACGTTAGGAGAGTAGCAGATGACTACGCTTGCATATAATAACGGGGGGGGGGGATGTAATACAATCACAGATATAATTAAAATAGTAAAATAACAAAACAATACAACAAAGCAATGAAATTAATATGATCATTCGTAGCTATTTAATAAGTAGAAAACGCAATATAAGAATTCAGAATTTCCAAGTTCTAAAAATAAAAAATCAATATGTTTTTTTTTAAGAAATCAGATTTTTTGTCGATGCCAATCTTAAAAAATAAGACAGTGCAAATTTAATTAATTTTAAATTATGATTGATTAGTTTAAAGATTTAAAAATACATAACGCAAATAGGACTACGCACAAAAAGAACTTTTCACTAAGCAAATGATATTTACAATGTTTTACATAATTTTAAATTAATATAAATATCACGACATTTTTCCATAAATATATCTAAAACAATAGTAAAGGTCTTATACACACACACATATATATATATATATATATATATATATATATATATATATATATATATATATATATATATATATATATATATATATATATATATATATATATATAACTTTAAGTAAAATTTAACCATTGAAACATAAGAAACTGACCACATACACTGAAATCTCGATACCAAAGAGCCCTGTCAATTTACAAATTAAAATTGTAGTCCTAATAAATGTAACATTATTAATTCAAATTAAGAAGAAGGAAAAAAAAATTAAATAAATAGAAAATAAGGAATGAAATATAAACCACACGAGTATATACACAAATAAAAGCTTATAAAGTAATTTACTTTTTCAAGGGCAAGAAAATCACATTTATAAGCAAAGAACGATTGTTTTCTGTATATGACACCAGCTTTTGCTAAATATAGTGCCATATCTCGCCCGAACAATCGCTGAAACAATATTGAATAACAAGACCTTTACAATGGAATATTATAAATTATACATACAATTTGAAAAGGAGTGTGAAAAAGAATAAAAAAAATAAATAATAAAAAAATATATTACTTATATTAATAATATCCCAAGATATTTAGTATATTGTGAGCACATGTACAAAATTGTATCCAAAAGAAGAGGTTAAATTCACAGTTAAATAGAGAATCCTTCAGATCATAAATTGTATCCTACAGTTACAGGTATTTTTATTTAACTACATAGATTACAACATTTTAAAAAATGTAGAAAAAAAAATTATGATATACATATAAATAAAAACCATTAATTAATTTATTTTAATTTTAATTTAATAAATTAAAATATATAATATTACTTGATAATTTGAAAGTATTTCATAGATATTATTACCTCCATACTAAATTTCCAAGTTTTAATATTTTAAATAAGCTATAATACTGCCAACTATTGTAAAAATATTAGACTATTTTAGCATACTATCAAATTCATTATAGAATTTACTTTTGCTGCTGACATCTGGTGTACAGATATTCTACCAAAACTTTAATATTGTATGTTTAATTACTTATATGCAGCTGTAATGTAGTGTAAATATATTAATTTTACTAGTTAATATTAATGATATATATAGAGAATAAGAGTTACTAGTATAATATAATTTCTATTTTAACTAACCCATTTAAAATATATCTTAATTTAACCCAAACATTAATGTAGAATCCATATGATGCTTTCATTTTATAAATTAGTATTATACTTAGAAATAACATAGATTATTCAATATGGCAATGCATTTATTATAATTTAAATCCAGCTATTTAAATAATATCTACCATGAAAAAAAAAAATAAAAAACATAAATATTAATTAAATTAAATGATCTAATAATAAAATAAAATAAATAATATAAAACTAAGAGATATGTTTATTAGTGTACTATATTTAATAAATATTTAATATTTACTAAAATTAAATATGTTTAACATATTAATATTATATTGTATTGATTAACTCATTGTAACATCCTTGATAATTTTAACTTTTGTTACAACCCCAATAATATTAACTCCATATAATCATAACAACAATTATAGAATTCGCCCACATGTAAATTTTAATTTATGAATGACTTAACTAAGATGATCCTATGCAGCACATGCTCTTAATATGAGTTATAATTTAGCGAAATATATCAACAGTCAAAAGTTGAAAATTAACGTTAAATTTTAAAATATGAATGACATTAAACTAGGATAATCCTATGCAGCAACGCACACAATAGGATTCATAGTTTAGCCAAATATATCAACAATCAAAAGTTGATTATCATTTTTATCAAGGAGATTTTAACAAACAAACAAACAACAACAACAACAAAAAAAAAATACAGACATTTAACCAAATTAAATCTATATTTATATGTGTAAAATTGATTTAACTAAATAGTAAGGATATCCATAAACTTGTGCAATTTGAAGGATATATTTTAAATTTTGATTTTTAAAGTTATTTGAACAAAGATTATTAATTCTATGTGCGAAATTTAGTAAAATATTTACAAATACTGATTTATGTATACATGACAAATAGTTAGTAAATAAGTTAACCTTAAAAGTAAAATCATTTCGCTTGTCATAAATGTCAAACAAAAGTTTATTATCTTTAAGAATTATCTTAAGATCAAGAAAATTAATTTCATTATTTGCCATAACATTGAAACTATAAGTTAAATTTTTATGATATTTTATAGGTAATAAATAATTTGAATTACTATTAAAATAGAAGACAATAATGTCATCTATATAACGGTATATTTTACAATTAGCAATATTAGAGTTACGTTCATAATAATATAAATACAATTCTGCAAGAATTGAAGAAACAATGCCACCTTGAGGGAGTCCACAGCTTTGTATATATATAGTATCATTAAAAACAATATAATTATAATGGAGAATAAATTTAGTTAATGTTTTAAAGTAATTTAACGAAATTTTATTTTTTAATTTAATTGAATCCTTGTATTCCTTATATAATAAATTTACTATCTTGAACATATCGTTAATATCAATGTTATTAAATAAGTCATTAAAATCAAACGTCTTCATGTATTTTATGTTATTTAAATTTTTAATATTATTGACAAGTTGAAAACTATTTTTTATGCTATACAAATTATCTTTTTGTTTTGTAAGTTCAAACAATTTAGTGAGAATAGTTAATAAAAATTTGCTTGCATTATTGTTATAAGTATTACAACCGATTGTTACAGTTCTAAATTTTAAAGGAGTTTTGTGGAATTTAGGTATAACAACAATGTATGGATAATTAAAGTTATAGTTTTTAATTTTTAGTAATTTATAAAATTGAAATATATGTCGATTATTAATGATTTTATCTAGATTAGTTATTTTAAAATTTAAATTTGTATTTATAGCTTTAGTTATTAACTGCGAATAATAATATTTGCAGATGAAAGCATAATTGTTTGGTGATTTATCAACATATGTAATAATAAATTTGTTTTGTAAATTCGTTATTTCACTTTGTAGTTGTTTAAAATTAAAATTATATATGTCCAAATTCCTATGAAGTTCAGCATTTAAATTACTTAAAACATTTAATTTCCATTCATTAAAAAATTCAAGAGTTTTATTATAATCTATTGATATTTTATATATAAAAAGGTCAAGATCCAGATTAAATTGTTTTAAAATAGAAAAAATTGTATAACATGAAGGTAATCGAAATTTAGTCCCATTAGTCATAAAATTACGCAAGTAATCATTCTCTACAATATTAATATCCCCTGTAATAATGTGACCATGTACCTTATCTACATAATTGCTATAATTAGGATTATTACATAAGCAAGGAGGTTTATCATTTGATGTTAGAAATTTTGCAAATTTATTGTAATTGAAAATCCTACGTCCTAATGTAACGTTGTATTTGTATGATTTATGTATTGTAAAATTTTTTATGGGGAATTTGTTCTCAATGTTATTAATTACATTGTGTATATTTATTTTATTAAGTACAATATTGGAAAAAGTAATTATAAGTAGAGTGTTGTTAGTTTTTTTGTAAGTGTTTTTTGAAATTTTTACATTAAGTTGATTAATTCTAAATAATAAAAGATCAAAATAAACATCACTAAAATGTGGCGATAGATTTAATGATAAAAAAACTTTATAATACTTGTTAATATTTTTCTTTTTGATCGAAAAAATATTTTTCCTAATATCAAGCCATTTGTAAGAATTATTGAATTCATATTCCAAATTAGATAATTGCCGTTCAATATCATTACTAGAGATATACTGTGAACTATTACAATTTTTACCCCTTTTTGTACGTGTAGTTTTTGTATTATATATATATATTTGAGTACTTAACATTTTTAAAAGTAGGAAATAATGATTATGTGTCTCGGGCCGCACAGAAAAGGTCTCCGGGCCATACGTGGGCCCGCGGGCCGCAAGTTGAGTATAGCTGGACTAGACTCTTAAAATTTACATGCTGAACTTACTTATCTTTTCTGCAGTATTTTCGACCACTGCATCGTTGTAGTGAGGCATCTGCCTAGGACGAGGTGTCGCCAGAGTTTGGCTAGAATTGAATGTGACTGGATCTAGAAAAAAAGGAAAGGAAAAATACCTAAAATCAGAAATGCAAATAAAGACAATATAATTTTCACTAGAATTTCAATGAATATATAGAAAAAAGCCCTTTGTATATGTTTAGCAATTACACTTTTTTATTTTTTATTTAAAAACATAACTGCAGTAAAAGAGTTTTGCCCGAAACTGTTTGGGTATTTAACATGGGGGAAAATTTTAATATATTTATCGATTGAAAACTTCATACTTTTACAAAATGTCAGGCAACACGTAGATAGAGATGGAGTATTTTTATAGAGCGCGTTTTTGAAACGACATGCGTATTTATGAGAAAAAATTATCTTTGTGAAGATGTAAGACACACATTTCAAGAAATTCAAAGTATTCGTATAGCCAGAGTTTCCGAAATCTAAATCAATACATTGCAATTTTGATCCATACATCACATGACGGTATTATAATAGAAAATACAATTTCGCTGTCAATGATATATATATGTTGTATTTTGGTTGGTGTCTAGGAGCAATGAGTGATAGTCCAGACGGTTTTCAAAGTTATTTACGTTATACTTTTAATATCTTGATTATAATATAAAATATTTACAATATTAATTTAAACTGATATACATTCGGAATTGATCCGATCGTCTGTCGGGCTTAAATATTAGTTAAATGCGCGGTCCTCCAACCGGCATAGAATTACAAAGAAACAATTCTCTCGACCCGTCTGATCGAGACGAAAGCTATGGCACATCTACTTTCTTCTCACGATGAAAAATGCACATCATCAATATTCTATTGTGCGGAAACATCGAACTTGGGTTCCAATTCACAAGCCTCAACAAAATATGTGCTTTGGTTTGCAGTCCGAAGTTCAGACGAAGAACTATTGCGACCACACATATGTATATACAGGCTAATTCAGTCAGCGATTAATTCACATAACTGGCAGCTATTATAATATGTACATTTTGGTAGGTCTGTGTCTTAGGAATGCTTCGTAGCAAATGTAGTTGAAGCGTTACACTGATTACATCGACCAAACGTCATTTTGATGCCTGATTCGTTATAACAGTCTAATGTAAGATAAATGATTTTCATAAAATACCTCTGTGATGCATAAAGTTCTGTAATCCTCTGTGATGCATGAGGGTGTTTTGAAGATTACAGTAAATCAATTCTCCAGGCTGCGCTCGAGACTGGAAATTTGCACTTGATACTGAAAATTGGAAATTTCGTCATTTTCTACTCTGGCGCTCCGGGCTAATGTGAATACAGATCAATTTTCATAAAACTTTTCTGTTCAAGGTACTTTTCTCCTTCTTTAAAGCTGTATCATTTGCAGACTTTTTCGCTCAACATTTAATCCAACACAACAGTGTGATCAAGTGAGTTCTTTTGATCGTGACCGAGATGATCGCGGTTTCTACTGATTAACATTTTCATTCTCTTGCCCAAAATGTTGTTCATGATGTTATGCTGCATGAAATCGACACACAGGAAGGAAAGAACTCACTCAGATATACGAACTTACTCTGATAATCCTACTCATTGAACATACAATAACCCTACAAACCGTTTTTAAGAGTTTTGGTTCTCTGACCTTCTGAGGAGCTGAGTAAATGTATTGTGTGTAATATTTTGCTGTTTATATTTCCTACTGTGTGATATTACTCTTAGATGTTCAACTTGATGACCCATTCAATCTATCGTATGATGATCTTAATAATATATATTTGTTTTTCAGAATTTTGTTTATTAAATATTGTTTACGAGAAAGTCCAATTCTACCTTCTATATTGGGATCCTCTGAATTCGGAAGAGGTGGGGTGCTCGCTGTTGTGCTGTCCGCATCGCTGTTGGCCTCCCCTTCGTGTATCACGTGACCCATGCTGTGAAAGTCGCTGCTGATGGATCGGGGCCAGCCGAAACGGGACGGATGGATAAAAGAACCTGCAAAGGCAAGAAAAACAATAACTATACCCATTCATCTGAAAGAAAGAAACACCTTTAACCCTTTCCACTCCTTTGTCGAGTGGGCTGAAGAAAGTCGCTGATTCGCGGAAAAGGCGGACGCGCGTCCATCGGAGCTCCATTCCCTTTCAACACTGACCCAGAACAGTAGCAGTAGGCCCGATCACGGAGGATTTCACCGGGAAAATTTATAAGCTAAATTCAACAAGTTAAAGACATCGACCAGCGACAGAAACAACATAATAAGCAATATAAAGAAGAAAAATGATCCAAAAATATGAAACCATGACTCGACAACGCTTGTCACTACCACTACTTCAGAATGAAGCTTTGGCTACCTTTAATTAAAAGAAAATAATAATAAAAAAATCTTTGTAGTATATTTCTGCAACATTTGTAACAGAAATATACAACGAAGATTACAGTATAGAAACAGTGGTAGCAAAATTGTGATAGCTATTTTGAAACAATAATTTTCATTAATTTCATTTAATTAATTTTTTTTTTTTGAGTCACTACTATTCGATGAATGAAAAAACAACCAATTATAAAACATGATAAAAAAAAAATATTTGGTAGCATCAGTGTTTATGCTTCTGGTAATTAAATCATTGCATTCCCTTCTGCCTCTAGTAATATAAAGCTGAGCTACCGATATTAAGTCCATTCCTTTCTTATCGCCAGTGTGCTTTCTTTTTACGGCAAGCATAGAAAACTTCGAAGTTGAAATCGGCGGTTTCGATGCTGGTGTGCTTTGGGTGGAATTAATGATGGGCAAATTAATGATTTTGGTATTCGAATGAATCATTCGGGTATGCGCAAAAGCATAGCAACCAACAACATTAGTATTCTTTTTCATCAATTAAAACCAAAAATTTTGTAAAAAAATAGAATTAAATTAAGAGCTATGTAGCAAGAAATTTTAATTCTATTAAATTTAAATATAATAAAAAATAAGTGCTCTTACCTTTGGTGGGATAAAGGAGGGGGAGGATAGATTACTTAGTTTCTCAAACTAGTAGAAACTATTACAAGAGCCCGACTTAGACTATCTTGGGCCCTGGGACAAGCCTCATTTCAGGGGGGGGGGGGGGGGGTTGGGGGCTTCTATAGAAATTGTTCGTGAATTATGTTGAAGTGATTAGTACTAAACTTCATACCTATTGTATGTATACATAAATTGAAAACAATGGACTACTAAGTTGTTACAATAAAATTTTAATCATTAATTTTGATGAGGATGTAGCTCGTTCCCTTTTTTTTTGGGGGGGGGGTTATGGTGTATGGGAAGCACAGACGGGAAGTGGGAGGGCCACCACACTCTCTTACTAAATCTTTGAAAATGTAAGAATTTTGGGCATTTTTGGCAAATTTTAACCATTTAGAACGCTTTTCCGAAAATCCTGATGACGCTCAGGGGGAGGGGGGGTCAGATGAGGGGCCCGGTGCAGTTGCTTCGCATGCCCCTGCATTAGTGAGGCCCTGAGTGTTACTGACGAACGTTACGCTCTTCAATTAAATAGTTTAGGAAAAAAAATACAAGAAAACAGATCTTATACTGGACATGGGCGGCGATATTACCAGTGTCAGCAATATTATAGCACGACAACGCTAGGACACATAGAAGTTCCGTGGCCTGTCAAAGGACAAACGATCTGCAATAGGAAATTTTACCATCTGGCGCACTCAACGGACATTGCACCATGCGATTACCACCTTTTTAGATCATTATAAAACAGCTTAGAATAGCAGCAGTTTCAGGCTGAAGATGAAATACGAAAAATAATAATAGCGCCGAAAGGCCAAGCCTTTTTTTAGTCACGGAATCCATCAGCTGTTAGAGCCTTGGCAAAGGGTAGTAAAAGCTAATGGTGACCATATTGACTGAGGTTTGTATTTTATTTTTATTAATTAAAAAAATACTGAAAATGGGTAGAACTTTTTTGTACACCTAATAGATATATACTGAAAGAATAAAAAGTAGAGTACTGTACGACAAGACCCAAACCCAAAAATTCTACTCCATGTCAACCCGAAGTCAAAGAAAATTGATCCATAATTTAATACAATTATGAAAAAGTATTCTACAATTATAACTCGAATATAAATTTGATCTTTTATGTAGAAAAACTAATATATATGGGCTCATTCATACTCAAATATGTAGTTTTTCATCTGAAAAAAATATTCTACTCTTTTGAAAATCGGGTCAACCCGAACCCGATCCGCAAGAGTCAAATCTCAATCCAAAACCAACCCAAACTCGGAAAAGTTAAAGCCATCCCGACCCGCAACGAAAAAAATTAGCGTCAACTCGATCCGCAGGTCAGGTCGGATTTGGGTCAAATTGGGTTACACGAGCCGATGCAAGACTCTAATGAAAAGACAGTGAAAATTACATCATTTTGACAAAGATTATAATAAAACATTTTAGATTTATGAATGAAAATGCGCATTTTCTTTTAATCAGGACGCCATTTTCAACAGTGGAAGCCGCCCATACGTTTGAGATTAGGATCTCTTGGTGTGAACGCGCCTGACGATTGATAACAGCGTAGCCTCAAACTTTCTACTTTGCAACTCGATCATTAATTCTGAGTTACCACTGCTGCCCCTCAATTCGTCACAAGCAGAGACCAATTCTCTGGGACCCAAGGCTCGATACCTCCCCACCCACGAGCAATTAACCCTTCCACCCGTCAAAATAAAATAGTAGCTAAAAACGTTTTCGGGACTATTCGGAGGTTTTTCTCTATTTTATAAAAATGCTCATGAAATTCAGGTTAACTTAAATTTTCTTATGTTGTTTGATTCTATAAATAGTACCTTAAATGTCTCTTCATATTAAATATTTCTATAAAAAAAATATTCTAATAAAAATATTTTGTTTTCATCATACATTTAATTAAACATGTTATTTAATTTAAGCTATTTTCTGAGAACAGGAAAAGTTCTTATAGAGGTATCTGTTACATAGATATTCGAGTTTGACATTAAATTTGTTATAGGAAATGCCATCTATGTAACCTTCTATTTGCTTTAACAGATTATTTAACTTAACCGTAAATATTGACACGTGACACAATACCATCGAAAGAATTTAAGGCAATGCAGAATAAAAAATGTTAAATGTCTATTTTCATAAAGAAAAAAAAAATACAAGCTTTTATATACCATTATTTTTTTCAAGGGTTGAATCAACTTTTTCAATCCTAATTATACAGAGACCACTTTGCGTCAACTTATCTCACTTGATTTGTTAATTCAAGAAAGCAAATTTTCAGAAAATTAGTGAAATTCCTTGGGCAAAAGACTCCTGCTTGCAAAATTCATTTAAGTGGGATTTTGTCATTTGATATTGCAATACAACTGCTAGTTAATCAAAATATTTTTTATTATTTTATTTTTGAGCAAATCATTGCAGAAAACTGCATTTTTAAGATTTTTTTAAAAAATCATTTTACTCATTTTTGGACTTTTGTCTGCGGTGGGTCCAAGGCCATGGTCTAGTCGTCCCGTGCAGTAATCAAGATCTGGGCGTGAGTGTGACAAAACTTTTTGAGGTGCTACATTTTCGAAAAACGAGATGATGATGACGGGCCAGTACGTTGTATGGGACAAGCTCGGGTCGTTTCTAACAGGCACATCAGGATGCTATGTGATTAATTAACATCCTATTGATGACATTCATATTTCCCTGTTAAATAAGTTTCATGAAGTAGTGCGTGGATTTCCTCTTGGATTAAGCAAACTTTCTTTCCCAAAAAAATTTTAAATACAATGTAAAAGAACGAAATTGGGAATTAGAGGACCCTCTTCACAGTCATTTTGGGGCCCTTTTAGTATTTTAGAGGGGAAGCATGTGCTTCACATGCCTTTTGGATAATCAGGCCCTGATTTGGATTAGTACCTACCTTTTTCCTGCGCTGCATGCTGGAGCAAAGATGCGGAAATGCCGGGGTTTGGAGTCCCGCCGTTGAAGCTGCCGCTGCTGTTTTGCTGCTGCTTGTCCCTCCGAAGTAAAATCTGGAGTGCGTTGTAGAGCACGTCCCCACATCGGGGCGCCCTTTCACAGAAGTCGGATTTCTTCAGGAGGCACAATCCGCGGCCTGAAATAATAATAATAATAATAATAATAAAAGACTTTAAATGCGACTTTCATTCACATTATTACGGGGAGATTCTCCCGATACGGTAGTGGCTGAGAGGTTCTGCTCTCAAAGCTGGTAGACGGGAGGTGCTGGGTTTAAACCCCTGTCGCGCTCGTCGACATAACCGTTTGGAGTTTTCCGTGGTTTTCTTCTAACCTTGCCGTAAATACGGGTTAGGATCCCTTAGAAAGACCACCACGGAGGGCACTCCCCCCTAGAGCATATATCCCTCGTGCAGATAATCGGCCGTCATCAGTTAACCCAACTCCCGATACGGCATTTTTTTTTTAGGACATGTTTTTTTTCTTCTTTTCTTTACTAAAACACATAGAAATTTTTTTTTTTTTTGGCATTTAATTGAATTTATTCAAATATTTTCATATAAAAAAATGCATATTTTAATCGAATTAAAAACTTTCAAAGTTCACTATGCACGGCGGACATGGTAAATCTGTGTAGATGATTGCGCTCTTACTAATCATACGAAACATAAAACTCACATTCATTCTTAAAATATATTAAATTAGTTGGAGGACAAACGATATATCTAAATATCATAAAATTGCTGCTGTTTGAAGTTTGAAATCAGTTTTTGGCACCGATTTTTCGTTTTCAAAAATGTTTAAAAAATCAAAAGTGTTAAAATTTAAAATTTTTACAGATTTGTTCTTCAATTTAAAAAGTCTTTAGCGTCGATAGCACATTTTATAACTTGAGAACATACACCGATTGAAATAAACTATAATTTCAAGTAAAATGCGTTTAAAGGTTTTGGTCAGCCGTGACACCGGTTTGTTTAATTGATTGTGGCGGCTTCAATATTGGATGGAGGGAAAAAACTGTTTTGAGGACATATTATAAACACTTAAAGGGTTTAAAAGAATGAAAAAAAAAAAAGATCTTTTGAAAGTTTTCCGTGAAAATCTCCCCCCCCCCCCCCCCCCGCCTCGTAAGTAATAAAAATATTTAAAATCAGCATTATTACAAACTAAATTGCGGACTCATAAAATATTCATTCATTTCTTTTCATTTCGATAATTATGAAAGATGGTGGTAGTGTTTGTTTCGGCTGCTCGAGGGATATAGGCCGAGGGGGTAATTGCCCTCTGTTGGGGTTTTTCTAAGGGAACCTAATCCGTATGTATACAGTATTATGCAGGTTCCAAGAAAATAATGGAAAACTCCGAACGGTTAGACCGACGGACGCGACATGGGTTCGAAGCCAGCTCTTTCCGTCTACCAGAACCAGTCAGTCGCTGGTGCGGATATGAGAGATGGGAAAAATAGGAGACTCTTAATTTATCAAAAAAGTGCAAGTTGCATTGGCTGTGGTACATTTTCCAGATTTAAGTTCATTAATGCGTTTTACCGGGAAGGGAAGGGATGCGATTACTGCACTACCCTAAAACATGATAGCACACTCCCCTCCATCCCATTCACTGAGTTCTAGTTTTCATTGCAGTACAATAGTTTTCATTGTTTATTAACGTGTTTCGACAGATTGAACATGGTTTTAAAACATTAAGTAGTGATTAAAACTGCCAAAGTTTTATCTTTATATACATAACTAAGTTAAAATAAAT
Organism: Maratus michaelseni; assembly: GCA_963931845.1. Classification (NCBI taxonomy): domain Eukaryota; kingdom Metazoa; phylum Arthropoda; class Arachnida; order Araneae; family Salticidae; genus Maratus; species Maratus michaelseni. The sequence goes on along the minus strand of OZ007595.1, from coordinate 167,053,636 downwards.
CATCAACGTAAAAATAGCACAAATAAAAATATATAAAATGGCAAACAGCTGTTTCGGTGTCCCTAAAGCTCCATCATCAGTGCCTAATTTAAAAGATTAAAAACTGATCCAAAAGTTTAAGCCATGTAGGCATAGGCATGCTTGTACATGGCTTAAACTTTTGGATCAGTTTTTAATCTTTTAAATTTGGCACTGATGATGGAGCTTTGGGAGCTCCGAAACAGCTGTTTTCTATTTTATATATTTTTATTTGTGCTATTTTTACGTTGATCATTTATTGTAATATAACGGCTCAAAGTTCAATCCACCTATTTTAAATACATAACTAAGTTGTTTGTATCAAATTGGGGAAAAAAATTAGCATATTAAAAATTTACAGAAAAAAACATTAAAATTTTGCCCATTTGCTAGACATCGTGAGGGATATTATTTAAGAAATAAACATGATATTTGGTAAAATATGCTATTACATCATGTACACAATCCTGTGAACTATTTCCAATCAAAGAGCTTGAAGTAAAATTTGAAACTAACAATTAATCAATGGAGTGATGTATCTGGATTATAATTGAAGACACTATGCACATTTCTAGTAATGAATTTATTAAATTGTCAACCAGCGAACTTCCCCTGACTTGTAAGTGAGAAAACCAAATCTTTCTTAAATTTTAAGACCGAACATATTTTATATGCGAAATACAAAGAAAAATTGCATTTAATTTTTATTTGGTCTACAAACGTAACGTAACCTCGCTGCTATTCTTTCGAACTTTAATCTTTATTTGTTTAAAACATGCTATGAACGATGTCAACGCTAAAAATATGAATAACTCTTTTTACTTTTCGCTTTCTTCGTGATACGATACATTCGGGATGGATTTGCGAAACTATATGAAAGGAACATAAGAATAAATGATTTAAGGACATTTAATACATAAACGAAGATACTTAAAAAACAACTTGGAAAAACGTTAGTTTGGGCTAAAAAAAACCTAAGCAATCCGCACATCTTTTTTCCATGCAATATTCCGATGCTAATTCCATTGAAACCCCCGAAATGTCTAACGTACAATCAAGTAATAGTAAAGTTAAAAATTTACATTCGAATGTGCGTAAAAGAAAAAAAAACCCAGAGAATTAACTCTCAATCTTACATTAAAAAAAATGTAACTCACTAACAACATTTTTTTTCTTTTTCTTTTTACTCTTATGTTAGCCAGGTGCAGGTGATAAATCGCCAAACATTTTCCCAATCGCCAGCACTCACATTGCATTCATTTCATTTAAATATAAACCTTTTACTCATTTAATTTAAAATACATAACTTTTACCCGTTTCATTTAAAATACAAAATAATAATAATTATAAGAAGAAATAATACGACATTCAAAACATTTTATTTCAATACTAGCTAACCCGCCCGGCGTTGCCCGGGCCCGAGATAATTACAATCTAAGAGAAAGACGTTAACCCCCTCCCTCCCCATACCCGCAAATATAATGAATAATTTGTTCAAGAGAACCACCGTCACGTACATTAACGTGATCATTAAAAAAAAATTACATTTTTCTGATAATTAGAACATAACGAAGACGCTACGCTAAAATAGCCGGCAGATGACACCCCTTCCCGACCTCAATTTCAAATCTATATCTTAATTAGTTACCTAAATATTTGTTCATTAGTCAAATTTGGCAATTATTTCCTTTCATTTTCGCAAACTAAATGAGAGGGATCGGCCAGAGAAACAGATCTCCTTGTAGTTCAGTTTTTAATGAAAGCCGATCCCTGTCTGAAAATTTCTGGGATCGTTTTCACTGGCGCCAGCAGATTTTTGGCAGTTTTTTGCGTAAATTAAAAAAAATTATCAACCGAATTTTTCAAAAATCACATAGTCAGATACAGAATATTTTTTTACATATGCTCAGAAATTTTCAAATTGATATCTCAATTAGTTTTCTTAAAATTCGCTAATTAGTAAAATAATTTGGAATTTGTTCATTTCCGCTCGCAAATCCAACGCGCCAGCCCGTTTCATTCGCCATTTTGTTTCAAAAGATGACATTTTAGAAGCGATGGTTAATGAGAATCTAATTAATATCTAGGCTAATTATCAAAATATTAAAATTATGAGGCTCAGGTGCACATGGCCAGACCTTGGACTATCCACATCTAAATTTCCAGACTTCTAGGTGGGCTAGATTTTGCTAGCCATCGCCAACAGACACACACACAGACAGACAGACACACACACAGAGCGAAACTTTCTTTTATTAGTATAAATTAAGTCATTCTTTCTAATTTATACACGCGAAAAATAAAAGTGCTTTGGTGGCATTTACGCTCGGCTAACATAAAAGTGGCTACCAGAAAAAAAAGAAATAAAAAGTAGGTAAAATAATATACAAAGAAAATTTTTGAAAAACTAGCATACATATCATAAATAATATTTACTAAATAGTGTTTTGAGTTCATTACAGATGGCACCACTACATAATTACAAGGGTGATAAAATTAATAGATTTAATTAGAATGTATTTTTTTTTAAAATAAGAATTATTTGAGGTTTAGAAGTCACGATGTTTTAATGAGATTTTTTAATGACTCTTGTATATATATCTTTTAAAAAGGGTAAAGTTTTAATTATGTATTTATTGCTACGGCTAGTTACCAAAACTCGCCACTCTTCAGAAAACGCCTCTGGTTAAAATTTAATTTATTACGTTGAGAAAAACAAACGTAAGAATGCATAGAATAAATGTTAAAAAGTAATCTCTTACCATTCATATAAAATTTATCAGCTTCCAAAGGCGGAAGAGAGAAACTGTCGACGCACCATTCCAACCACGAAAATACGTTCTGTCGTGACCAAAGGCGAGGATCGGTGGCTGTAAAATATAAGGTAGATAAATAAACATTAACAATACGATTAAATTGCTACAAAATATTATAATTTTAAAATATCAGTATCACTATTAATTATCTATTACGATAATGATAGTGGACCACATTCATTCTTGTAATTTAATCGAATATTTGTTTTATTCAATGCAGATGGCGCCACTAAAACTATAATCGGAAAGAAATTCCGTGCGGCTTTTTTATTTATTTATTTATATTTAAATTCACTAAGTATTAAAAAGAACTTAATTAATTACAGGGCCCAAAATAGGTTTTTTATTTCACCCCAGACAAGCCTGAATTTTGGCGTCCCCACATTTTTAAAGTAAATTTTACAATGTTTTTTCGGTTCTTTATCTTTATTCTTTATTTTAAATATTGAATATTGTTAATAAGTATATTAACCTTACAAAAAAAAAAAAAAAAAAAACAGATTAAAACAAATTTTATTAAATCTTGATTAGCTGTGTATTGAACAGACGCTAGCTGGGACAAATAAGAATTCGCAGTATTCCAATTGAGTAATGTATGCGAACTATGCAAGGAGATTTGGAGAAATATTTATAGTACCACAAGTTATCACTATTGTTTTGTTACTATCACAAAAAATGAAAATATCCTATATGAGATTCTTGTTGTAGATAATATTAATATTTTCAATATATGCGAGATTATTTTCTATTTCATTTGTACAACCCTAAAATCACGGGACTGGAAATTCGGCTCAGTATCGGATTCTCAAATACCGATGCACAACCTCAAATGAATATTGCGTCAGTAGCACGAAATGCACACTGACGTGTCCAGTCACATAAATAGTAATCACTGTTCATGTTTAGTTTTTGAATTTAATTGTTAATATGACAGCAAAACGACACAAAACTGTGCTCCTTTATGCCTACTTCATATTCATGTACTGTCCCGAGACTTGCACGCGTGCAAATTGCGCACAACTGTGTGAAGACACTCCTTACAAAAAATCATTTTATTCACATTTTAGTTGATTGTTGTTAGAGATGTAATGGATAGTGTTTGGAAGAATGCCGAATATTTGGCATCCGAATACCAAATTTTGAAAATAAATAAATTTAATAAAGTTTAAATTTAATAAAGAATAAATTTAAGGACTAAAAAATTTATTTGTTACTATTGTATTGTATATTTAAAATCTTAGTTTGATGTATTGTTTGGAATATCTTACATATCTTGAAACAAGTTAATAAAAAAACACCATGATTGTTACAAATCTAAAAAAAAAAAAAAAAAAAAAATGCAGTAAAACTCCAATTATCCATACTCCAGACACCTGAATCATTAAATATCCGGATCGATATCAGGAGACAAAAGAATGCATTATTGAAATGCGAATTCGCGTATTCGTTCGTAAAAAATCTAATTTCCTTATAATTTCTATTAAAATCAATGTTAACATTTATGTTTAATTCGTCGATATTTGGATAAATCTAAGTCCTTATTTACGGTCTACGTCAGAACTATAAGCAAAGTGGGACAAGAGGGAAAGAAGGGGGTTGACAAATTATTGTGCGCAAATCTCATGGCATGCAAAAATTACACATGCATATACCATGTTACTCTTCCTGTAAGGCAGAACTCTCATTTTAATCCTACTCACGTCTAATTCAACACAGTGATTATTCTTAATTTTTTGCATATTAGCAAAATACATTTTCAACCAAATTGCTACTTAGACCAGGCATGCATATTTAAAATTGGGAAGTAATAATAAAGAAAAAAAATCTTACGTATACTGGACGGTATGAGTTTGTGCGGTTCGTTGGTTGGCAAGGTTGGCGAGAGTGGGACGGCATAAACAGGGATGCATCGCCAACCTGGAAGGTTGAGGTAGGCGGGCTCGGGGGAGCAGTCCATAAGGGCAACACCGGCCGAGCATGGGGGCATGCGTGCTGCAGCTGATTTCTAGTCACACGAATGCCTAGAAAAAGATAAAACATAAAGTTTGTTAGTAAAAGAATAATCAAAATGACAAATATAAAATGTTATTCAATATTAAGAAAAATAAATTCCAAGTATTTTTTTTTCACTGAATACATGAAGTAGAAAAATAATTTACTTATTGGAGGATTTACGAGCCAGACTAACAAAGATTAATACATAGTTATTTTTATTAACCAACTTCAAACAAATGAGGTTACACAATTTGTTTTTATATATTTAACACTTTCCAACATAGTTAAAAAGTGTTTATGACTTTAATTCATCTGCTATTTGCTTGCTACTTGCTAAATGCTTACGAATTATCTTGTGTAGCACTGTATTTAATCTATAGAATTTATACACACCACGTAGTATGCAAAAATTTAGTTACACTTATAAACGCATACTATAACTGAGAAAGCACTTACTGTAATTATCGTTAATAGACAGTATTGTATCCGATTCTGATATATTTTGTGTGTCCCTGTAAATGAACGATAAAGGAATGCTACGCACATCTTATTCTACAGCAAGCATCTTGTAGTGAACCTCACTAAGTATATCAATTTCATTATGCTTAGAATAATGTAACAAAATTAAACTATGCTGCAAACTGATTTTCCTCATATATCATTATGTAACCCAATTCTTTTGTGTGACCTTGTAAATGAATGATAAATGCGTTGCACGTCATATGCTACAGAAAGTATGTTTTAGTGCATCTCAGAAATTCATATCAATTTCATTATGTTTGTAACTTTATGAATTACTTATATGAGTAACTTTATTACAATACATCGTAAAAGATTTCCCCCATATATCATAATGTAACCGTTTTTTTGAGTACCTCTGTAAATGAACTATAAATACTACACACTTCATTTTCAATACCGAACATGACATGGTAAACCTCAATAACGTATATCATTTACATGACAATCCGAGCATATTACGCGAGTTAGAGCACGGCCAGACATATGAACAGACAAAGCGATTTCATAAACACTTTTCAACTATGTTGCAAGGTGTTAAAAATGCACCACTCCCTACTAACTCTGCTGCAAATAAATAACAAGAACGAAAAATCACGCGTTAAGCATAGATTATGAAACACTTTCCAACACATCCAGAAACTACCGTTAAATAAAGTGAAAGAAGATATGTGAGTAATCAGTTTAGAAAACATATAACACATTGAAAAATCCAGTTTTCGAAATTAGCTTCCATTGGCAAAAAAGTAGTCGAGTTATTTTGTGCAGACCTGTATATAATCTATAGATTTAGATATATATATATATATATACTACATAGCATGGCAAATTTAGTTCAATTAGAAAATTCACATTTGGTAATTTTTGCCAATCGATGGAAATACACTCGAAATCTTTTGTACAGTCCTGTATTATTTAAGAACTTTTGTACAAACCACATATTAAGCTAAAATTTCATTCAGATAGAAAATGCATAAAGCAATTTAAAACTTACTTCCAGCAATTACCAACCGTAAACTACTACAATGTATCTTGTTCTTTGCGTAGCCCTGTATATGAATTTATTTATACTTCATAAACTTCTATTAGTCTAACTAAATATAGTTTAGCAGGAAAATGCGTAAACACAATTAAAAACTACCCTTAAGCAATTCACTCCTATAGTCTGTAATACTTACGAATTCTCTTATGTAGCCCTGTATATAATCAACCGATTTTATACACACCACACATATACTTTTGCCACACATATACATTTTTCACCACACATATACATTTCACCACACATATACTTTTGCCACACATATACATTTTTCACCACACATATACATTTCACCACACATATACATTTGCATATACTATGCAAAACTTTAGTTAAACTAAAAAACGCAAAGCAAAGTTAAAAACACACTTATCACACATAGACTGTAGTAATTATCGCACGTATACTGTAATCGATATCTTTTGTGTGCCCCTGTAAATGAACAATAAACGCAATGCAAACCATACTTTTAAGTGAGCAATTTATAGTGCACCTCAGTAATACATATAAATTCCATTGTGTTCGAAATAGTGAAACATGATTAAATTACACTGCAAACGATTTCCCCCCGCAGAACAATGTGTAACAGAATTCTTTTATGCGACTCTGTAAATGAATTATAAATGCTTTGCACCCCGTATTCTACAAAAAGCATGTTTTATTGAGCTTCATAATTGTATATCAATTGTATCATGTTTCAAATGGCATAGCATCATCAAAATGCACTTGAAACGATTATTTTCTATTGACTGTAATGTAACGGAATATTTTTAACCTGTCCCTGTAAAAAAAACTATAAGTGCTACACATTTTACTTCAATAGGGATCATGCTATAGTAAACCACAATAACATACAAAAATTTCAAGGCAATCCTTAACTATATTTAAGTGAGATAGAGCACGGACAGACGGACAGACGGCATGGCAAACCGAAGTCATAAACACTTTTCAACTAATTGGAAAGTGTTAAAAAATGAAATAAAGCCAAAAATTTTAATGATAGCATTTTCTTTTTTAATATCTGAAAATATATATACCCAGCAGTTAAAATGTTATATACATTTTGAAAATATATTTTGAAAATAAGAATCATGAAAAGCTATCAAGTAATTTTAAAAGACTTGAATAGTCCTGGAATAATAACATCCACCTCTACTAACTCTGCCGAAAATTCATCCTATAAAAATGTGACTGGTACCAGACGATAAGTAATTGCGTCTACTATTGAATGCTACACTTAAATTTTGCTTACGGGTGTCATCATAGAAATTGTATCAAACTTGAATTTCTTCAATACTAACACCTAATTACATATTTCATTTCTTCGGTAATTTTACCTTCAGATATCACCTTCAAACTTCAGAATTTACCTTCACCTTCAAACGGGAAGTTATTCGGTCAAGTAGTTTAGAAATTATGCAGGTTTTAAGCATCAAGTCCTGTCATTAAATTCATTTTTAATCATTGAAGAACAGATTGCAATTTGGGTAGATTTTGAAGCATAACTCAAAAACTACTTGGCAGAATGAGCTGTAATTTTGGATTCGCATATTTGAAGTTTCTAGAAAACGATTTCTGTTACGAAATTCTCAGGTTGCAAATTCATATATATTTTTAAAATTAATTTCAATATGTACACGTTTATTATTATTATTATTATTATTATTAGTTTAAAAAAAAAAGAAAATGTTGCTCTATTAGATTTATTTTTTAATTTGTTAAAATAATTGTGATTTATATCACTGTAACTGTTAACTGTCCCAGTAGTTCCATGCGCTCGTCAACAGTGATAACGTGACTGTTAATCGATGAAATGTTGTCATTGAATGGGTGCGTTTAGCTTCTATATTTTTCTTTTTGTTTATCATATTTTCATTCAATCTGTTTTTGTTTATTTTATAATGTTCCCTAATAATTGATTTTGCATAATGTTTAGTTTTTAGCTCACAGGCTATCAAAGCCTGAGACATACTGTGCCCGCCCGTTCTGTATGTACGTATGTACGTAACGCGATAACTCTTAATAGAAACATCCGATTTGTTTCAAATTTTGTTTATAGGTTCATTGTGATAAGGCGCTTCCCTGATTAGTTTTGGGGTTTCATTGGTTAAGTATAAAGGGGGGAACGGGGGCTAATTCCCCCCCCCCTTAATTTAGATAAATGGATTTTTCATGAAGAATCATCCTATTTGCTTCAAATTTTGTATATAAGTTCATTGTGATAAGGCGCTTCCATGATTAGTTTGGGTGTTCAGTGGTTAACTATAAAGGGGGAGACGGGGGGCTGATTCCCCCCCCACACTTAAGTTAGATAAATTGGTTTTTCATGCAGAATTATCTGATTTGCTTCAAAATTTGTATATAGGTTCATTGTGATACAAGGCACTTCCCTGGTTAGTTTTGGGGGTTCACTGGTTAAGTATAAAGAGGGGAACAGGGGGGGCGGTTAATTCCCCCTTCATTTATTATCGATTTCTTTCTTTTTCGAGGGCATTATTCTTTGAAATGAGTATAATATACAATTAATGTTAATAGCCTGTGAGCTCAATACCATCAGTTTAACTGGGCACTTTTCTTTTTTTATTCAGTATCTGTCCATTTTTATTCAACTTTATTTTACCTGAAGGCATTGTGGTTGATCGATCAATTTGAGTAAAGTAAATTCGGCTCAGGTCAAAGGTTTAAGGCAATAGAAAAATGATGTAGATTTAAAATATTTTTTAATTAGATGAAATTCGTAGATTAGAAAATCATTCTATGCTATTGATGAATTACTTACATTTTATTTCATATGAAAATTAGAAGTTTTGGTCAGAGGCACAGACAGCCAACTTGAGCTCCGAGGATAAAGTTTCCAAATATGGGTGACATTTCATAACTAAGTGGGGGAGGGGGAGCAATTTTTATTTATTTTATTTATTTATTTTTGAAAACAGCAAACATTTATTTTGATCTTGTTGTGCACATCTGAGAAGAAATTGATACAGTTTTATTCTTACATGTATTTTAAAAATTAGTTGGTGATCCACAGAAGGCCCAAGATTTTCGAAAACTTAATAATTAATAAACTATGTACAGTAGAAGGATGCGGTTTTCACGGAAATGCCTAGAAATAAGAGGGATTTTTGTTGTAAATTAAAATTTGTTATAATAGCTATACAATTTTGACCAATAGGGGACGCTGCAGTGGAAAATATAGTTTTGCTATGATATAGTAGACAATCCGAAAAAGTAATCAGTGCGTAAATGTTACAACTTTTCAATGTGACGTCCATTACTTATAAATACAGCCGTCAGACGATGAAAAATTGCCTGCGCAGCGATTAAGATCATTTTAGGGGTATACCGGAAACATAATGGCGTATAGCTTATTTCAACTTGACCAATGACATAGACCGATCTCTGTACATATATGATTTCAAGTAGACCAAAAGTAGGGATCGGAAGTAGCGCGCTATAAGTAGCGAAACTACAGTAGCCACTACTTTTTACAGTAGTTTGTAGTGTAGCGCGTTACATTTTGAACAATGTAGTGTAGCGAGTAACGCGATACAAAAAATCAGCAGTTTGTAGCGAGAACCGACGCTACTTTAACGCTACTTCAGGGGGGAAAATGTGTCAATCTGCAACTTACGTGGTTCACACTTGCTTCTTTTGCGCAAATTTTGTTCTGCTTTACAATTTGCGAATGTCAGCTGCAGTTTATAGAAACGCATCGCATGAAGTCTTAGATTTTTTTCCATTGACACTTGTTGCAAAAATCAAATACTATCCCACCAAAGAAATTAATTTTCCTGCTGGCAACACTTGTCTATTTATTCATTACTAGCGGCCCGTCCCGGCTTTGCACGGGTAGACAATGTAATTTTTTATTACATTCGTTTTCCTGAATTTCGCGCTCCAACCTAAAACTGTTGCTGAGATATGGCGAAATGACCTAAAACTTTCTAATCCCCCTTTAACCACCTTCTAGGGGGGGGGGGATTTCTAAATTCACTGAAATACGTGTTTAATCATTTGTTTAGTAGATTTTTTTTCCTGAATTTCGCGCACCTAAATAAAACAGCTGCTGAGATATGGCGAAATGTCCTAAAATTTTCGAAACCACCCCCTTTAAAACCCTTCGGGGGGGGGGGATTTCTAAACTCACTGAAATGCGTGTTTATCCATTTTTTAGTAGATGTGTTTTCCTTAATTTCCCGCTCCTACCTAAATCCGCTGCTGAGATATGGCGAAATGACCCGAAACTTTTGAATACCCCTTTAGCCACCTTCTGGGGGGGAGTTTCCAAAATCGCCGAAATATGTGTTTAACCAATTTTTTAGTAGATTTGTTTTAATTAATTTCGCCCTCCTACATAAAAGCTGAGATATGGCGAAATAACCTAAAAAATTCGACCCCCCCCCCCATTTAACCACCTTCTGGGGGGAATTTCCAAAATTGCTGAAATATGTGTTTAATCATTTTTTTAGTAGATTTGTTTTCTGGAATTTCAAGCTCCTACCTATAACTGCTGCTGAGATATGGCGAAATGACCTAAAACATTCGACCACCCCCCTTTAACCCCCTTCTGGGGGGAATTTCTAAAATCGCTGAAAGAGGTGTTTAATCATTTTTTTAGTAGATTTGTTTTCTGGAATTTCAAGCTCCTACCTATAACTGCTGCTGAGATATGGCAAAATGACCTAAAACATTCGAACTCCCCTTTAACCCCCTTCGGGGGGGAATTTTCAAAAATCCCTTCTTATTGCTTGCCTAGGCCATAACAGCAATCTACAGTCCAAATTGCGTGACCCTGACTTTAGTAGTCACCCAGTGAGATGAGTCACCCAGTCAGTCAGTCAGTCAGTCAGTCACCGTTTCCTCTTTATATAATAGTATAGATTAGGTCTTCAAGTTTTAATGCCGGGTTTCTTATTCCCTTGACAAAATTTGAAAGTAGCGAAGTAGTAATTACTTTTAAAAAGTAGTTTGTAGTCGCTACTTTTTAAAACAAGTAGTTGTATTTGTAGTTACCTACATTTCCGATAAAGTAGTTGTAGTTGTAGTTCGCTACAATGAAAAAGTAGTTTTTCCGACCCCTGACCAAAACCAAAAGTCACAAGGAGTAAGATTTGGAGACCTTGGAGGCTATTTCTGCAGAAAAAACTACTCAGGACAGATCTCTCCAAATGTAGACTTCAGGATTGTCGTGACAGCACCAGCAATCTGTGGGATCGCCCTATCCTGCATGAATGTTATGAACTGGATCGCTTGCCTGTATTGCAAGTGACGGATGACTTTACCCTTTAAAACGAAATCTGAGCGATATCTCAGGAAAGATGTTCCATAATTAACTCATCTACTATGAACAAATGGTATAGATACTTCCATCATTATAATGTAGCGTCACCTGTTGGTCAAAAATGTAATTATTATAACAATTTTTGTTTCTGTATAGACAAAAATCTCACATGTTTCTGAGCAGTTCTGTGAAAACCGCATCTTTCTATTGTACATCATAGCTTTTTAATTATTAGGTTTTGAAAAGTTTGGGGACTTCAACAATGTTATGTAATGTCTCACTTTGAGAATGTTGAAAGGGTAAATCAAATTGATAATTACTAATTTTGGGGTTATTTGTATGCTAATGATCCAATTTTAGTCACATTTGACACGTTACTTTCGATTTTGTGCAGTTTTTGTTTGTTTGCTTTTAGTCTGACTTATGACGACAGATACATTCTTAACCCATTCGCTGCCAACCACGAGTACACTCGTGGTTGTCAACATTAAAAATAAAAATGTATGATTAAAAAAAAAAAAAAACCTGCCTAGCCACCACTATTTTAATACGTTAAAAAATACTTTATATAATGACAAAAATTTTGCTATTAAAGTTAACAAATATTGTATTTCATAATTTTTTGTGGGAAACGAAATTTCGAAGACTCCGCCCACATCATTTTGGCAGTTAATGGGTTAAATACTCCACCAAATGGCACTCCTGTTTCCAAAGAGCCGCACATATGTATTCACATAAAAAGGGGTAAATCTAAAATATATTAATAATATTGATTAAATTCATTATTTTTAAAGTAAATTAATTTTTAATTGTTTTATATGTTTATAACAGAGCTTATTTTTAATTAAACAATTTCTATTAATATTTTTTACTTTCATTTGAAATCAAAGTAACGTTTAATTAATAATTATATACTGTTGTTTCTATGCAAAATATTATTCAGATAACATGCCTATGCAGAACTGTATCTGCATGTTTGTCTTTTGAAGCAAAGTATATGCAATTTTCCACACTAATTTAGACAGAGGTTTTGAGTTTAGCGTACATTATTTTTGCATGGAATGTGGAATGTTCCACAGAGAAAAAAAGTCCAGAGAAAGAAAAAAAAAAAATAAGTAGTTAATTTAATGCAAAATATATTTATACATAAAAAATGTGTGTAGTTAAAAATTTAATATTCATTATTCAATTTATTCTTCATTTTTTACCTACATTGTTAAATAATTATTGATAAATGTCTATAATTATTGGTTGTTTTAAAGTACTAAAATATAAAAATTGTATTATTATTTATGTTTTGTTTTTATTTGAAGATTATACAGGCACACAACACACATACACACGCGTGTGTGTATGTATGTATTTACATGTATGTGTACTTACATGTATGTGTATCACATATGTATGTATCTACATGTATGTGTGTTTGTTAGAAAGGTATTTCTATATTCGTATAATTAATTAACAATTTAATATATGTATGGATTACTTTAAATTCACTTTTAAGAAAGTTTCGTTTCCGTTTTCTGCCGAAATCAAGACGATAAACGAAATTCGGTTTCGGTCTTAAAAACTAATTTCACTCAAATACTAATCATAAGTATATCAATAAAGATCTACGAAGATTTTTTTTTATCTTAAAATGTTCGCAAACCTCGGATGTGGTTTCCGTAGTGTAGTGGTTATCACGTGCGCCTCACACGCGCAAGGTCCCCGGTTCGATCCCGGGCGGAAACAGATAGTGTGTTTTTAAAATTTTTCTTTGTGATAGCAGTTAGATTAAATTTAAACGTTTTTCATTTCTTTTTCTTTTTTTTTTTTTTTTTTTTTTTTCTACCGAACATCAACTTTTAAGGCTGTTGTTCAGTCAACTTCTCAATTTCCTTCGCTAATGTTAAACCTATGGCTGTGGAATGCATTCGTATATTTAAAATATCTCCTCAAGAAATTAATATTTTTAACTTCTTTTTTTTTTGTACTCTTCTTAAATAATGTGTCTCTTCTTTTCTTAGTTGTCAAAATATTTTTTAATCTATGCTTAATAAACTATATTTATGATATAAATAAAAAATAATACGTTGAATCCCATTTCACCTATTATATGCAATAAGTCACAATTAATTCATTGACACAATCTTTACTAAAAAAGGTGTTTAATGCGTACATTAAAATAAACTAAAATATAAACTAAAATAAAATATCTAAAACCTAGCACTTTCAAGCACAAGCGTGCTTGTCTGCAGGGTTGAAAAACAGAACATATAACCACATATAACCATAATTTAATATAATTACTTAAAACCATAAGATGAATAGAAAACAACAATTTATTAGCGTAAAAAAAAAAAAAAAACTACTAATATATATTTTAAAAAAATCAATATATGCACAGAACAAATCAAAGTAAAAAAATCCCTGATGACTCGGCCTACAGGCACAGGTATATTTCGAAGACGCAGACCGTGGGGCGCCTGTTTGTTCAGAAATGCGGAAGAAATGACTTTTTTGCCATATACAGCAGTTGGAACCGCCCACTTCGAAACTTAACTTGTTTGCAGGCGAAGCCGGCAGGGATTTTTTTTATTTATTTATTTTGCTATAAGGGTTGGTCCTATAAAAACTTGTCAATATAAAAGATTTATATAATATTAAGAGGATTTATAATAAATTTAAGCGGATTGGATATCTTGTGAATTGACGAAGTTATAAATTTTTTCTTCTAACCCCCCCCCCCCTTGGGGCCAATTTTAATGATATCAAAAATCTGTCATACATAATTTTTCGGCCCTTTTCCTAGAAGTAATAATAAGTTTAAACGGATTCGATACGTATCATAATTAAGAAATTATGGGCGGTTTTCTGTTTTCACAACCCTTCCCCCCATTTCCCTCCCTTGGTTCGATTTTGCCTATTAACGAACTTGACCGAGATTTTACGCCCCTTGATTTTATGAAGAGATTTGTGCAGAATTATTGCAGTTATCGTGTCCATAAAAAAGTGACATAGATAGATAGATAAAGTTTTGAACTAAGAGGGGGGGGGGGGGGGTCTGGGAGTCATGATCGGCATAGATCTGCAAAATTTTTTCAAAAATTCCAACTTAGGGGAGAATGTAACTTAGGGTAGTATTTCTTACGAAATTTACCTAAAATCAACCCTCAATGGTTTTATCCTTGATTTAAAAAGTATAAAAACCCGCGAAAAATCTTTGTTAAAAAAAAAAATCGAGGGCCGATATATGTGACTTTCGTAGTGTAGTGATTTTCATGTGCACTTCATATGTGCAAGATTGTTTCTTTATGAATAATCATAACGTTTTGTGCGATTTTCGCAAAAAAGTTTAACAGTCCTTTAAATGAAACACAGAAATTAAATATAAAAATATTAAGAAATTTCTACTAAAATCCGGTTATAATTTCTAAATTTTTGAATAAAACCCGTTAACGAATTCCACTGAAAAATGGTTAAAAAAAGAAGCATGTGTTTGTGTTTCCGAGAAAAAGTTAAACGTAAATAATCTTTTCATCCATCTATTTTTTTTTTACCTCTCTCTTCCTGAAAACGAATTAAGAAAAACCCGGACTAAATTTGTTATTCACAAGATGAACGGAAGGAAGTGTCTGGGACGTTCATCTTCCGCATAGATGAATTCAGATGGCTGGAACAGTCGCTGAGTCAACTATCAGATTTAATTTTCTTCTCAATTTTTTTTCTTTTATGTGCATCTTTTTATTCACACTAAATGAGCAATTAAAACTCAAAAAATGTGGAAAAAAAGAGAGAGAGCGAGGTTAAATTGGCCATTACCTTCACGCTGTTGCTTTAAAGACGAAAAGGAAAACATACAATGATCATTAACGTAGAAATTTTATTTATAAGTTGCGTTTGAAATGCTTTCAGAAAACAAGCAAATTTTAAGAGTCTGCACTAGTCACGCGACGGCGTTCGCAAGCTAATATTAACCTTATATTAATTATATAAATTTTATTTATTGCGGCGACTGATTGACAAAACTATAACGATTTTTGTCAACAGCCGATTGATGAATTTTGTTATATATATGTTATATAAAAAATTTATTTCCTTCGCAAATCCTTCACATTTATTTCGCATTAGTCCTTTAAATTAATCTAACTTCTGACACAGTCAGTATTTCCTTAATTCTTAATAATATTTATTCCTATTTAATGTCCTTTTAAAAGTAAATACCCGTATATTAATAATTATCTTATTCCAAATCTTAATCTAAAATTTTAAGTTAATTCGTAACTTTTATCAGCTCCCCAGTCTATAAAATTCCGAGAGACGTTTTCTCATTTCGAATGTTTTTAAAAAGCCATTTTTTTAATTATTATTATTCCATGCTCGGTTTCGCGCGCTAGGTATTTTTCACTTCAAAATTAATGCGCGGCTACGAGAGGAACTCTTTCATGTTAAAGCTTCGCGCCTCATTCGCTGGGCTGGAGCTCGCCTCTCACTCATTGGTTTGTGCGCTGGTGACGTCGTTTTTCTGTATCTCTACGCTCAGTGAACAAAACTTGCTTGCATGCTTTGGAGAGCGGATTTTTGACGTATTTGGAAGTGTAACCAAATGGGTATCTGGTGTTGTAGTCTCGTAGAATTTTCATACAGCTCTTTAACATCTATTAAACGAGGTAGTGAGCCATCGTGAAGCCTGAGGGCTATAAGTTTATACCTGCGGGAACTGTTACTGCATCGCTCTTATTCATAAATAAACGTCTGGAAATTGGCAGGTCTTTACTGGAGAAACTGTTCTGGTGTCTTTTCATTGCCTCACCTCTTCGCCATGATTATTGATATCGACTGCAACCATCTATATCTTTAACAAACTGCCATTTTCTCGTGGAATATTACATCTCGTGGTATCTCATCTACGTAAAAACGTCACACACACACACACACACACACACACACACACACACACACACACACACACACACACACACACACACACACACACACACACACACACACACACACACACACATATATATATATATTGCTTTTTTGAGACCGAACGACGAAATTCGTGCTTTTCTGCGCCAGATTGAAGAAATTTGCGATTTTTTCAAGTAACAAATTGCTGAAATTCGTGATTTTTTTGCGATCGGTGGACGAAATTCAATTTTTTCCATAAACAATTGACAAATTTCCCCCTTTTTTTGGCAACGACTAATTGATGACATTTACGATTGTTATCAATAACTGACTGACAAATTTTGCGATATTTTTCCGCGATCGATTGACAAAAGTTTCAGTTTTTTCCAATAACCATTGACGAAAATCCCGATTTTTAATTGATATACGTAGACGAAATTCGCGTTTTTTTCCCGCGACAAACTGACAAAATTTCCGATTTTTTCGCACCCGATCGACGAAAATCACAATTTTTTTCTAAAATAAATTGACAAAATTTACAATTTTCCTGCTCCAGATCGACGAAATTCGCGATTTTCCTGTATCAGATCGAAAAAAATTGCGATTTTCCCACGCCAGAACCACAGAGTTTGCGATTTTCCCGCACCAGATCGACGAAATTCGCGATTTTTTCCGTGGACCACAGGTTGTGCATCCCTACCTTAACAGTTGTTTTAATACAATAAACTAAAAATAGGGACAGAACACCACTTTTTCTGTACTAAAATATTTGTATTATGTAATTGAAAAATTTCTGCCAAAAAAGTGAAGATTACAGTTAAAAAATTAGCGGTTTCCAAAAACTTCTAGTAACGAAGCAAGCAAACTCTTCTTGACCGAGTGGCGTTCGGGCAAAACTGTTAAGTGGTTAATCCAACGGAGGCGTTCTTTGTAAATTTCTCGTTTGCATTTCAATATTTTTAAATGATTCATTTTTCATAGGCTATCCAAGGTCGATGTCTAGCGTTGTATCTGTATACTTTTTTTTAAAATTTTGGTTGTAGTTTCATTCTGAACGACACTTTCATTTTTGGAACCAACCAACCATGTTTCCGGTATTGAAATGTCCTCAGAATAAAACTGCAAAAAAGAAGTTAAAAAAACTAGAAGTAGACAACGTTACCCTTTGAACTTAGACATCCTTTGCAAACAGAATAATTTTAAAATATTGAAATGCAAAGGAGAGACCCGTAAAGAACGCCTCGTTGGTTTAACATCAGCCTGCAAATTTTTATACTGACCAGTGTAGGATCATAAGTTAAGTATTGTTTAAAATAATTTTTTATCTACCAAAAAAATTTTTTTAGAAACAATATGTTACAACTCATAAATTGATATCACTCTAAGAATTTAAAATAACTAGAGCATGAAAAATACTTCAAGTAAAAT
The DNA here is from genome assembly GCA_963931845.1 of Maratus michaelseni. NCBI lineage: Eukaryota > Metazoa > Arthropoda > Arachnida > Araneae > Salticidae > Maratus > Maratus michaelseni. Next base: position 167,035,635 of record OZ007595.1, on the reverse strand, counting down.
ACTGTATGTTCCGCATATATACAGTAAAATCTCGTTACAACGAATCTCTGGAGACTACTGATTAAATTCGCTATAATGAAATATTCGTTAAAGTGAAAATATTTTTATACTGAAATAGAATAATATGACTTTTTTTACAATCCAAATTATATTCGTTAAATTGAAAAATTCGTTAAATCGAGGTTCGTTGTAACGAGATTCTACTGTATATATATATATATATATATATATATATATTTAAATCGTTAAAACTTAAGAAGTAATTCATTTTTGCTGGAAAAATTTAAGATTCCCAAAGTTTTTCTTGTTTATTAGATAAATATGGATAATTTCTGATTAATAAATCTTCTCCATGAGTGGTGTTAACGTGCTAGAATTGGCCTCCCCGTATCTAGGGAAAAAAGCAGTTTTTGAATTTTCTCCTTCCATAAAGTGCTGCCTGGTATCATATGGCGTTGAGGCAAACTTGCCGGGCGATTTTTGCCGTAATATCTTAGTTGGAAAATTCGAGAATTTAAAGCCATAGGCACCTTATAAAAGGATTTATTCAGAATTGTATACATAATCTGAAATGACGTCATACGAGTGTTTTACTTAACTGAATATGTAAAGATGTGAATTTAAGGAGAGCCTGTGTTCAAGTTATCGCCATTAAACTTTCTAGCTAGAATGAAAAGCGCCATGAACGCCATGAGGAGAGAGTAGAGCTATTGCTCCTCCCACGATTTTGAAATTTAGTTACCTAAATTCTCTTTAAATTTGGTTATTTTGAAAACTTTTTTGTGACCACTGTATTTTTTAAATAATTTTCGCTTCATTTATATGAAGATTTCTGTGATTCAATAAAGCGAAGATTATTTTTCTAAATTTCTAGAAACAACAACAACAAGAACAAAAATAAATAAAAATAAAATAAAATAAATACAATAAAATAATAAAATAATATAAAAGTTGGTATCTATGAAAAGACGCGTATACTCGTCACTGGTCAGCATTGCGTTAAAATAACTAAAAACTAACAAGAAAAAAAAAAGAACTTAATTTTTTTCTTTCCTCAGGGAGGCAAGCCGAACCTCCCGTGCAACGCAAGGTTTAATTCTTTTTTTTTTTTTTTATGGCAATGTATTTAAAAGTTATCTAAAACGGGCGGTTCGGGGAGGCAGAGTCCTCCCACACACTAATGGGAATAAAAGATATATAATACGATTAGCATTTTTTAATTGCTAAATTTCAGTATTGCTTTTTATGTCGATATCTTAAAAAATGGTTTTGCAAAGCGGGTTCTGAGGAAAACATTCTCAGTTTAGCCAATGTTTCATGCTTGTATACTCCATTCTATTGTGATGGGCAGGCATAACGATTATTTTTATTATTCGAATGAATCATTCTGGCATGCGCAGAAGCATATCTGTCAAACTTCAAATTTTTTTTTATTCCATTACTACCAGAAATTTTGAAGAAAAAAAAAAGTTTCTGCAGAAACTTTTTTTTTTTTTTTTCAAAATTTCTGGTAGTAATGGAATAAAATTTTTTTTGTAGTTTGACAGATATGCTTCTGCAGATGCCCGAATGATCCATTCGAATAATCAAAATAATCGTTATGCCCATCACTACTCCATTCTGAAAAACGCAGGTTTAAGAAACTTTTAAATTGACTGCTATTTTGACAACCGATCTTTTTCTTCACATCCAGCTTTGCGATCCATTTCAGATCAATTTTCAACGGCATTTTGGCGAAAGCTCGAATAAAATCCACCAAGCCTACACTGCAAAGAAAAAAATGTTGATTTTACGGTATAATACTGGTACTCCAGCTGCCAGTATTATACCGTAAAATCAACACATATATATTTTTTTTTCAGTGTAGGCTGCTGTAAGAAAACATGCCAAGTTTCTGCTTCAAAATTCTGCTAAGTCCAATGGATATTGTTCTATGGAAAGTTTCAGTACTTATCAACATGTGTCTTCGTTTCAGAAAAACAGTTAAAAGTAATCTCTTTTTATCCATCTGTTTTTTTTTTCTTGTCTCCTTTCCATGAAAAGAAATAAGAAAAAACTCACACTAAATTTGTTATTTACAAGATGAACAGAGGAAATGTCCGAGACACTCATCTTCTCCGCATAGGTAAATTCAGATAGCTGGAACTGTCGCCCAGACAACTATCAGATTTAATTTTCCTTAAGAGATTTTTTGTGCAACTTTTCTATTCATTCTAACAAGTAACTGCCAATTTTTAAACAAACAAGAACGGAAAATCATGCGTCAAGCATAGACTATGAAACACTTTCCAACACATCCAGAAAACTGTAACGAAACTTCACCGTTAAATAAGGCGAAAAAGGATATGTACACTGCAAAAAAAAAAAAAAAAAAAAAAGTGTTGATTTTACTGGCACCCTAGCTTCCAGTATTACACCTTAAAATTAACAGTAATAAACAGTAAAATTAGCAGTAATACGCTGCCGCGCATGCGCGGTAGTGTGTTACAGCTTATTTATTCTTCTATTTCCAGTCAACCCGAAATCCGATACAAACCCGACAAAAAAAAATAAATAAATAAAAAATAAAAAAAAATAAAAAATAAATAAATAAATAAAAAAAAAATTCTTTAACCCGAAACCCGACCGAACGCAACACACTTCAACCCGAATCCGAAACGGAAAAAAATTAATCCGTATTTTAATAAAATTATGAAAAATTTATTTAAAAGTACTATATATCTTAATATCAATTTATCTTTTATGTCGAAGACTAAACATATACATACATACTCATTGGTGTTTTTATCCTCTGAAAAAATATTTCAGACTGTTTTTTTTTTCTTTGAATTTTTTCTTTCTTCCCCCCCCCCCCCCCCCCCCGAAAAAAAAAAAATCTCAACTCAAATCCGATCTGAACCCGAAAACAATTAAAGTCAACGAAATCACCTGCAACGAAAAGAAATTAACGTCAACCCGATCCAAACCTCTGGTCGGGTCGAGTCGGGTTCGGGTAAAATCAGATTTCCTGCTCTAATGCTAATTGTGGACCTAGTTTTTGATACAAAAATTGTTTGTTTTGCCACCATCTCAATTTCGTCCAATCTGTTTTGAATCGCCCTCTATATATTTTTTCAATGCGTAAAAATGAATGAATTTCTAATTAGAAATTCATTCATAAATAGGATTAATTAATCCCATTTATTTGAGTAATAATATCACGCACCATGTATATAAAAAAAAATAGTGAGATTAAGATTTTGGGGGTGATGCTGAAGATTTATCACTTTCGAAAGTAACAAGAGGAGCGCGGTGATAAAAGCGAAATCAATTCATTCACGAGGTGAGTCACCCGTTCCTTACTGTTTCCGTATTTCTTGGACCTGGAAATTTAATCTTGCGTGAAGGTTCCGTACTCAAGATATGGGATGAATGAGAATTAAAGAAAATCCTAGGGTGACAAACGTTCACAGAGACGGTTGAAGTTTTCGAAATCGCATAGCTTAATTGATATTCATTTTAATGCCCATTTAAGGGGATTCTGATATTTTTTTTTTCACATTTAAGAGCGTAATAAGTGTTCATAAGGATGATTGAAATTTTCGAAATCGCACAGCTTAATTGATGTTGATTTTCATATCCTGTTTGGGTATATTAAATATGTTCATATTTTAGCGATTTATATCTGTTCATAAGGGTAATAGAAATTTAAAAAACCCGTCTTTTCACTTTTGCGCCTTGTTATTAGCAAAGCAACATTTTTCTAAATATAAGTTATAGGAAAAGGAGGCCGTATAAAAAGAATAACATTCGTATTTTAATATGTATACACCCCCTTGTAAAAAAAGGACATATATAAAGGCTATACTTTATTTGTAGACTTTCTGTAATTGAAAGTATGTTTTTATCGTCAGCGGTTTAACAAAAAATCTGATCTGCTCGAGCATGTGACCCTGCCCAATGATTTTCTCGTGCTCCAAAACCGTAGGATACAAAATTTAGTTCAAATCGTCTGAGCCGTTTTTAAGATAAAAGTAGTTTGACCCATAATGATTCATGCCCAAAATGACCCACTAATCGAAATTTCTCGAACATGTGATCTAGCCCAATAGTCTTCTCAATCCCTAAAACTGTAGGATACTACATTTAGTTCAAATCCTCTGATCCGTTTTTAAGATAAAATAGACCCATAACGAGCCATAATGACCCATGACCAAAATGACCCACGAATCTAATTTTCTTGAACATGTGACCTAGCTTAACAGTCTTCTCGTGCCCGAAATCCATAGGATAAAAAAAGGAGTCTAAATAGTCTGAGCCGTTTTTTAGAAAAAATTAGCTTGACCCACAGTAACCCAAAAATGACCCACTAATTGAATTTTCTCGGACATGTGACATAGCCCAAGGATTTTCTCGTGCCCGAAATCGTAGGATACAAAATTTAATCAAAATCGTTAGAGCCGCGTTTTTTAGATAAAATTAACTTAACCCCCGTGGACCTCAAAATGACATGGAAAATTCTCGAACATGTGATCCAGTCCAATAGTCTACTCGTGCCCGAAAATGGTAAGTTGCAAAATTTACTCAAAATCGTTTGAACCGGGTCATCGAATTTTCTCGAGTATGTGACCTAGCTCAATGGTTTTCTGGTGCCCCAAAACGGTAGGATATAAAATTTCGTCAAAATCGTTAGAGCTGTTTGTAAGATAAAATTTGTTAGTGAATGGAGATTTTCTGTAATAGATAAATTTAAAAATGAAATTATAAAAAATTATTAACATATTACACATGCAGGTTTTAAAAATATAAATAAACATATATCAAAACTACAAAACAAATTTATAATTACTTATGTAGATAAATCTCCAAATAATTATGCTATTATTTGTAAAGAGTACTATAAAGTGTTAATTCACAATGCAATTAACACAAGTAATATTTTTAATAAAACTAAATTAAATATTGAAATTAATAATAGAAAATTATTAAATTATCACAAATTACTAAAAATCAAATGTAATAATTTAAATTATCCTTATATTGTTATAATTCCAAAATTTCATAAAAATCCAATTAAATTTCGCACAGTTACCATCGGGTGTAACACATATAATAATAATGCATGCAATTTACTACTTAATATTTTAAAGCAGATATATGATATAACGATAAAACATAATAACCAACATTGCCTAAAAAACAGTTTTCAGCTTATTAATAAAAAACATAATATCAATCCGGTAAAATTCATAAAAACATTGGATTTTAATGATTTATTTAATAACATTGATATAAAAGACTTACATAAAACAATGTGTATATTATTTAAAGAATTTAAATCTAAATTAAAATTAAAAGATCATATTTACGTAATTTTTTTAAAAACTTTATTAAACTTTACATTGCATAATAATTACCTCATATATGACAATATTATTTATAAACAATGCCAGGGAATACCGAAGGGTGGGACTGCTTCTAGTATTCTCTCTGACCTTTACTTATATTATTATGAAAGAAATATTGGTCCGAACAATGATTATGTATTTTATCGCTATATTGATGACATTATCATTTTTTATTTCAATGATAAAAATTGCACATCACCACTCAGTTTTTATCCTAATCAGCTTACATTAAGCGAAAATGATTTGATTAATAATAATATAAATTTTCTTGACTTAAAAATTAATATTAATGATAATTATAAATTAATATTTGATATTTATGATAAAAGATTTGACTTTCCATTTAAAGTAAATATTTTTACCAATTTTGCTTCGTGTTTACATAAATCAATTTATAAAAATATAATTATCAATTACCTTCATCGTATAAAATATCTATGCTCAGATATAAATAAAAACAAAAATATTAGATTTATACGAAATCAAGCAAAACTATATGGTTATCCTATTTTTTTGGTAAATTCAATTATCAACTCTTTTAAATAACATTTATTACATTATATAAATATAAACATGATATGTAATAATTTATTTTGTTTTAGTGTGCGATAAAATATAGCAAATGATATAGCAAATAATACAATTAAAACATATATAAGGACTATTATTAAGCTGGTTGAACATTGTTTACATTTTATATAGTCATGGTGAATGTGCGTTTAGCCGATCACCTTTATATTAAGTGATACTAATGATCAGTTATAAAAAGTCTATAAAATGTCTTGTGATGTTCACGGAATTTTGGATAATTATTGTGAGTAAAATATTTTATCCATTCTTTACAAGTTTTTTTATTTCCAATTGTTTTCTGGTAATAATACAGTATACCTGGATGAATATACTGATCTTAGCATAAATGCCAGTATATTTATGAAATACTGTATTATTTTTAAAACACGTGTGGATACATCCAGGCTGATGATTATATCTACACGTGTTTTTTCATATCCAATTCTAATTTAAATCTCTTGTTATCCAATTTTCCATTATATTTAGTTCATATTTCATTTCAAAATCCATTTGTATTCGTTTGATATCAACTTCAAATTATTAACATTTTATGGTTTATTATATAATTTTTTTTTCTCTCTCTCTTTTTAAATATTCTTCATATTGTCAGTATTTTTGGCCAATTACCATTGAAGCAAATGCTATGGTAAAATTATGATTGCACTTGTTAATTTTTTAACTATGTGGTATTCTGTCTACACTTTATTACTAATTATCTCTTAAGAGATTTAATTAGAATGTTACAAGAACTTGATATGTTTTTTGAAATTCAAAGATATTATAATTATTTAACATTCTATAAAATTCTGCTGCATTGCGCAAATTGGTATGGAATGGTTTATACATATTCTTTTCAATAATTATCTAGTAGAAATTATTGATTTTCATATGATACCATAATTAAGCCTATTTGGCTCATAAATCACTTTGATTAGCTTCTGTTTGGAATATATAGTTACTATAGCTGCATTGCGCTTTTAATTGTGTATTCAATAATAATTTAATAAAAATAATTATACAATATTTCTATTGTATCATGGTATCATTTGTTCATCTATTGAATTTTCAATTGCATCTTTATAACATCTTATTCAGGTTCTTTCTGTATTTTGCCAAAATTAATTTTGTATTGACTTATTATTGCTTAGGGATTTTAGATTGTTGTCTTTTGATGTTAGTTTGCTTAATGGGACTTTATGTATATATGTAAATAGTTTTATTATATATAATCAAGTATAAAACAATCATTAATCTAATTATTTATTTATTTTTTCCTTTTAGGGTTATTCAAGAGTACTTTATAAAATAAAGATGTTTAAAAAAATTTATTATTTGATGTTATAATTATAATTTTTACTATGTATCTCTTGCAATTTTTATTGCTTTCAAACAATATGGTAGTTATGAGTAAAATGTTAGATACTGGCAATTTAGGCCTTGGTGGATCCAGGACTAATGCTCGGTACAGGAAGATTATTAGGGATCTTCCTGGATCGTTATCAGATAACCTATTCTATTGTCCCAAGCCTGTTCTATGTTTTCGAGAGTGTGAATCTAAGCGTTGCCTTACATGTCCTTTAGCTGATAAGTCCCAGATTTCAAATAATCACAATCTTAATATGGTAAAATTTTGCAAAGCATACAATGTAATCTATTCATTGAAATGCAATTCGTGTAATATGGAATATATTGGACAGTTTTGTCAAAAATTACATAAGCGGCTAAATTTACATCGTTCTCATATCGATAAATTTAAAAAATCTAAATTTCAAACTACTCATAATATTGAATATACTCATTTCAAAAATCATAATTTTAAAAATATTTCTATTAAAATACTTAAAATACAAAAAAATTTTACTGAACGACTTTTTCTAGAATCTAAATATATAAGACATTTTAATACTACCTATCCTTATGGATTAAATCAATTAGTATACAAAAAATCACATCCTGTTTTTTCAGATTTAACTAAATATGAAAATTATAAAAATCTTTATTCAGGATTAAATTTTTCAAACATAAAAAAAACTTCAAGATCTGATAGAGGTATACATAATTACAAAAAATACACTGATAATATTGTTATACAACAAGAGCTTGATGATCTTGAGGCACAATTTTGTAATGATTATAGTTGGTTAGCTATAAGAAAACATATTTTTAGTATTAAAAAGAAATATTTGAACCAATATTTCAAAGTATTTAAAAAGAATCATTATTCTCCACATTTTTGTGACATCTTTTATGATATTCTTCATTATAGAGCAAACCTATTAAATACGAGTCTTTCTAATAAACCTAAATATAAAACTAATAATACACAACTAATTATAAATTTTTCCAATCATGTATTTAATAATATCAATTTACACAATATCATAAACAACACTACTAATAATTTTCCATCAAAAAATTTTACTATTCACAAGACATATAAATATAATCGCACACTTGGACGTAAAATTTTTAATTATAATTCTTTTGCAAAACAATTAGTCTCTTCAAATAATTACCCTTGTTATTGTAATGACCCAAAATTTCAAAAGTACATAAATACAACACATGGTCATATTATTACTGGTGATCTTAATATTGTAGAACAACATTTTTTACAAAACTTAATGCATAATGGCACAAAATTTCGCCTTCCATACATGTGTAAAATCAAATCCATAATATTGCAGTTTATTCAAGATATTGATTTATTTATATATAAAATTGCTATTGATTACAATAAACCTATCGAATATTTTAGTGAATGGAGATTTTCTGTAATAGATAAATTTAAAAATGAAATTATAAAAAATTATCAACATATTACACATGCAGCTTTTAAAAATATAAATAAACATATATCAGAATTACAAAACAAATTTATAATTACTTATGTAGATAAATCTCCAAATAATTATGCTATTATTTGTAAAGAGTATTATAAAGTGTTAATTCACAATGCAATTAAGACAAGTAATATTTTTAATAAAACTAAATTAAATATTGAAATTAATAATAGAAAATTATTAAATTATCACAAATTACTAAAAATCAAATGTAATAATTTAAATTATCCTTATCTTGTTATAATTCCAAAATTTCATAAAAATCCAATTAAATTTCGCACAGTTACCATCGGATGTAACACATATAATAATAATGCATGCAATTTACTACTTAATATTTTAAAGCAGATATATGATATAACGATAAAACATAATAACCAACATTGCCTAAAAAACAGTTTTCAGCTTATTAATAAAATACATAATATCAATCCGGTAAAATTCATAAAAACATTGGATTTTAATGATCTATTTAATAACATTGATATAAAAGACTTACATAAAACAATGTGTATATTATTTAAAGAATTTAAATCTAAATTAAAATTAAAAGATCATATTTCCGTAATTTTTTTAAAAACTTTATTAAACTTTACATTGCATAATAACTACCTCATATATGACAATATTATTTATAAACAATACCAGAGAATACCGCAGGGTGGGACTGCTTCTAGTATTCTCTCTGACCTTTACTTATATTATTATGAAAGAAATATTGGCCCGAACAATGATTATGCATTTTATCGCTATATTGATGTCATTATCATTTTTTATTTCAATGATAAAAATTGCACATCACCACTCAATTTTTATCCTAATCAGCTTACATTAAGCGAAAATGATTTGATTAATAATAATATAAATTTTCTTGACTTAAAAATTAATATTAATGATAATTATAAATTAATATTTGATATTTATATGATAAAAGATTTGACTTTCCATTTAAAGTAAATATTTTTACCAATTTTGCTTCATGTTTACATAAATCAATTTATAAAAATATAATTATCAATTACCTTCATCGTATAAAATATCTATCCTCAGATATAAATAAAAACAAAAATATTAGATTTATACGAAATCAAACAAAACTATATGGTTATCCTATTTTTTTGATAAATTCAATTATCAACTCTTTTAAATAACATTTATTATATTATATTAATATATACATGTTATGTAATAATTTATTTTGTTTTAGTGTGCGATAAAATATAGCAAATGATATAGCAAATAATACAATTAAAACATATATAAGGACTATTATTAAGCTGGTTGAACATTGTTTGCACTTTATATAGTCATGGTGAATGTGCGTTTAACCGATCACCTTTATATTAAGTGACACTAATGATCAGTTATGAAAAGTCTATAAAATGTCTTGTGATGTTCACGGAATTTTGGATAATTATTGTGAGTAAAATATTTTATCCATTCTTTACAAGTTTTTTATTTCCAATTGTTTTCTGGTAATAATACAGTATACCTGGATGAATATACTGATCTTAGCATAAATGCCAGTATATTTATGAAATACTGTATTATTTTTAAAACACGTGTGGATACATCCAGGCTGATGATTATAGCTACACGTGTTTTTTCATATCCAATTCTAATTTAAATCTCTTGTTATCCAATTTTACATTATATTTAGTTCATATTTCATTTCAAAATTCATTTGTATTCGCTTGATATCAACTTCAAATTATTAACATTTTATGGTTTATTATATAATTTTTTTTTCTCTCTCTCTTTTTAAATATTCTTCATATTGTCAGTATTTTTGGCCAATTACCATTGAAGCAAATGCTATGGCAAAATTATGATTGCACTTGTTAATTTTTTAACTATGTGGTATTCTGTCTACACTTTATTACTAATTATCTCTTAGGAGATTTAATTAGAATGTTACAAGAAGTTGATATGTTTTTTGAAATTCAAAGATATTATAATTATATATATATATATATAATTATAATATCTTTCAATTTAAAAAAAACACACACATATATATATATACATATACACACACAAGATCTGCTCGTATTAGAATATACGAGCAGGGAAGACCGAGCTATGCTCGGTCAAACTTAGCTTTGAGTTCAAATATTATGACCCATGACCAAAATGATTCACTAATCAAATTTTCTCGAACATGTGATGAAGCCCAACTGTCTTCTCGTTCCCGAAACCCATAGGATATAAAATTTAATCAAAATAGACAGCCGTTTTTTACATAAAATTATCTTGACCCACAGTGACCCAAAAAGGACCCAGAAATCGAATTTTCTCGAGCATGTGACCTAGCCCAATGATTTTATCGTGCCCAAAAACCGTAGAATACAAAATTTATTTCAAATCGTCTGAGCCGTTTTTAAGATAAAAATAGCTTGACTCATGATGACCCATGACCAAAATGACCCACTAATCGAATTTTCTCGAACATATGACCTAGCCCAACAGTCTTCTCGTGCCCGAAAACCATAGGATACAAAATTTAGTTTTAATAGTCTGAGCCGTTTTTTAGATAAAATTAGCTTGACCCACAGTGACCCATGACCAAAATGACCCACTAATTGAAATTTCTCGGACATGTGACCTAGCCCAATGATTTTCTCGTGCCCGAAACTCGTGGGATACAAAATTTAATCAAAATCGTTATACAGCCGTTTTTTAGATAAAATTAATTTGACCAACGTTGACATAAAAATGACCCCCTAATAGAAAGTTCTCGAACATGTGACCCAGTCCAATAGTCTTCTCGTGTCCCAAAATGGTTGGATGCAAAATTTAGTCAAAATCGTTTGAACCGTTTTTCAGATACATTTAGCTTGACCCTGACCCATTTTGACCCAAAATTACCCACTAATCGAATTTTCTCAAACATGTGACCTAGCCCAATGGTTTTCTGGTGCCTCAAAACGGTAGGATACAAAATTTCGTCAAAATCGTTAGAGCCGTTTTTAAGATAAAATTTGCATAACCGCACACGCACACACACAAGATTTGCTCGTATTAGAGTACATGATATGATAAATATTCAATAAATTAAGCTAACAAAAGTTCAATTCACTAGCAAAGATAAGTAAACAGACTGAATCACCTAATCAAGTCTACAAAGTTTCAGCGAAGCTGGTATTGAAACTCTCTAAATTACAAGGAAGGACTGAAAGTGGGTACAAAAGAGGAATTGCACGAGAGGTAGAAATACTTTTAAAAGTACTTATCGAGAGCAAAGTTAGATTTTTATGGCACGGCAATTTCAAATCCTTAGTTTTTATAATTAAAAGAAATTTCCTGACTTTTCCTTTGAAATTGTAAATTTCCCTGACTTTTCCTCAGGAATGGTAAATTCCCCTATCCAGGTTTTACAGGTGGATACAACACCCTTTCTAAAGAAATCTACCTGAAAGGAATGTGGCAAAACATGTGAAAACGGAAGCTGTATACAACAACGGAATCTCGCCTTAAAGGGGAAAACTTTATAGCCCCCTTTAAAATAAAATAAAGCATATACCTGCTAAGACGAAAACCTATCTAAAATGAATGTTTTCCTACCACTTGACTTTCCGTCATAGCAGGTTTTACTGTATTATGCTGTAAATGAACTTAAGAATATCAAGAGAAATTGCTTAGGATTCCGTGAATACACCTACGTTTTTGAAATATACATACCGTAAACCTGGATCCCCCATCAGAAAAGAATAATACATACACGATACACACACAATATATATATAAAACTGAACATCTTAAGAAGACTCAGAGACTTTGAAATTTTTGTTTAAAAAAAATCTGAACTTCTGAAAATCTGAACAAAATATATGTGATTTCTATAGGTTTATTCCATATACATCCAATTATTAATTTCTTTCTTCTGATCTAATCTTTGCATAAAAAATCTGATACTTTGATTTTTAGAAAAATGTACCACGAGTATAAAATAAAAAAAGTCTAGTTTGAAATACCAAAATTGGAAAAGAAGACAAACATTTTAAATTGTTAATTTTTTTTAAAATATTAATTTATTAACAATTTAACACGTTCACTTCACAGGTTCACGGGTTAAAATTACCGGAATTTTATTTTATTTAGAAAGTTCAAATTCATACCAGAAAATACTAATAGCAATATTTACTTTATTTAATTACAGACATTTCGTGATTACATAAAATAAAAATTCTTCTTTCGAAATTTCCGGTACGAATTCATAATTTTAGGCTGAAAAATTACGAGTATACTCGTGGTTGGCAGCGAATGGGTTAAGGCTTTTTATTATCTGTAATGATATTGCTTTATTGAAACATAATCCAAAATCTGTAATATACCAACCATGTTAAATATTTACATAATATATTTTTTGTTTGGTACCGAGTCCCCTTAACTATTTATATGAGATGTTAACATTAACATTTACATCAACATTACATTACTTATCAAGAGATCATAATGTAAGAAAAATATGAATGTCAAATCGACATTCAGTGGCTGAAAGCAAACCGAGAACGATACAGATGCAATCAGAAAAGTGGATCATCTAATCTCTTCCTGTGCGGATTAAAAGTAGGATAGCTTTTGTCCTTCTGACAGAGTTTCTGGAAACTCTGCCACTTATCATTTATAGACAATAACAATCGCTAGAAGTAAAAGCTCACACATTTTTTCTCTTTTTCTGTCGGAAAGAATATTATACTCGTTTTAAAAAAATGTACTCAAAAGTATGAACCTGCACATATGCTTTTTCTTAAAAGTACAATTGTATCACAAACGGAGTAACATGATATACTCAACTAATCATACATACAGAAAAGTAATCTTGCCCATATATATTAAAACCTCCGAAAAGCGGACACTTCGGGACCGCGGAATCTGTTCGCTATTCGGAAATGTTCGCTATTCAGAAGTAAAAACTTATAAATATATGTAGTTGTTGGATGTTGAAGAAGTGTTCGCTAAACAGAGATGTGGAGTTATTCGAGAGTGTCCTTTTATGGAGGTTTCTCTGTATATAATCGCGAATGATATTATTTTATGTATCGTAACAAAACCTGTGAAAACGGGACCTGCCGACAATGCAATCCTGCTTTAAGCAGAAAAATAGTAGAGTTTAGTTGATTTAAAGTGTTAGTTAGTTCAATTAGTTAGAGTTTTGATATACCGAGAATACTCCCTTATAGCTGCCCCAATAGCAATTCTTAAACCGTTAGTTTTAGAGATATAGTTTCAATTGCAAACTAGCGTATAAAAGTGGATTAAAACTCTCTCAACTTTTAATATTTTCATTCTGTTTACATGTTAAAACGAATGTAGTAATGTAACCTATGAATTTATTTAACAGAGATAGATTTCTAGAAGCTTCAAATATGCGTATCCAAAATTACAAAACCCACCCCGCTGTAGTTATGCTTAAAAAACTACATGCATTGCAGTTTGTTTTGCAACTATTAAAAGGAAATTTAGCATTCGTAGTATTTCCAAATTTCATAATTCATTTTGAAATTCATAATTTCCAAAATTTATATATGTATAATTCCTAAACTAATTGACCGAATGGCTTGCTGTTTTGTAAACGAAGGTAAAATTTACCAAAGAATTGAAATATGATGTCAAAATTAAGTATTGGTATTCAATTTTTTTTTTGTTATAATTCAGTATGTAGATGATCCCCAAAGAATAATTTAAGTATATCGTTAAACAGTAGATGTTATTACAAATCGATCAGTACCAATCACATTTTATACGATGATTTGCAACAGAATTAGTATTAGTAGACGATTATTCTACCTTTGTACTAATTACAAATGAAACATTTCAAATATTTTAGCGAAACTTTTTTTTTTCTTGCTGAAGATAATTGAAACAAAATTCAGGTTCTCAACTCCGATATGTAATTAATAAAAAAATGTATAGCAATAACAGTTCGGGAAAAAAATTACTTACAGAACAAGTCTCAACGGTATTTCAGAAAAGCATAAAAAGGACAACTTACCTAAAATAAAAAACAGGAAAAAATATTAGAAAAGTGCTCATTTTTTACATCTATATTTACATACATGATTATTTTTTTAAAATAAATAATCAAGAATAATATTTTTTAAGATGACCAAGAAAGGTTTGAAATGAATAAAAAATGTAGTTATTATTAATGTTATTGTTATTCATAGTGTTTGAACTTTTAAGAATGTCGTACATTTGGTCCAATAAGAAAATTCCTAAAATTATGGTCGGGCAAACTGCAACCCACAGTGGTCCTAAATCGCGATCATGAGGCCAAAAATCATTTCTGGCTTTCCTATTGGTTGTATATGATTCATTTTTAGGTGCGTTCGTAATTATATAAATACGTAGCACCTATAGTCGTCGCTTGGTCCGTCCGTCTGTCCGTCCGTCTGTCCGTCCGTCTGTCTGTCTGTCTGTCTGTCCGTCCGTCTGTCTGTCTGTCCGCATATAACAACGCAAAAACTACCCAACCAAATGGTTTGCAATTTAAAATATATTATCTTTGCAGAATTTTGTCGAGACATTTCAAATTTTATTAAAATCGAATCAAAACTTTAGGAGATATTAATAAAAATATTTATTAAGAAATTTGATTTTTGTTTTTAAATCGGTGCTTTTTTGTTATAGGAGCTTCCGATGGATGTTAAATCGTCAAGCGACCGAGATGCTTATTTTATTACAGATATTAATCTGCAGACGATATAATTCATTTCGCAGAATTAAAAATCATCAAGATCTGAATATTTATATAACTAGCTGATACATATATATCTGAATATTTATATAACTAGTTAAGATATTTGTATGAACAGTGTCATAAAATATATACTTAACTAGCTGTTTAACCCGTTCTACGCACGGGATATCATGAATTTAATTCTAAAACGTGCGTACGAACGCACCTCGTTTGTAACGTTTGACGTACAATTTCCAACTTGTTGATTTTACAATGTTCTAAATGATATTACATTATGAATTCAAATTAAATGTGGTTGGGGGGGGGGGGGTGTCGGGGGCAAAAGAGGGGGTAAGTATTTATTAACTTATAACTTTCTTTTTCCACATTATTATTATTATTATTATTATTACAGGGATGAGAATGTTTCCACTTTTTATTCTAGTTTCTCTCTCTTTTTTTTTTTTTTAACAAATCATCTAAATCCGTCGCTCCCGTAAATTTGCATCCCCCACCTTCCTCAAAATATATTGTTTAGAATCATTAAAAAAGTTTTTTTTCTCTATTTTTACTGTTACTGCAGATAAAGGACACAATAAAGGATATAAATAATCAATCAGATAAATCCCAACTCCCCCCCCCCCACACACACGCGAAATGTCTCATTCTTCCATTTGCCCCTAGCATATAAAATGTTAAATCTTTAATTTTTTTAAAGTTTTCGACATTTGTATTTACTATGAATTAATAATAAATCATCCAATTCATTAATTAGTTTATTTCCAAAAAATTTTATTCCCCCCCCCACCCCCCACTAACACATTTTTTGGCCTCTATCTATCACACAATGCACAGTACCTTTGAAATTTCAATAATAATAAATAAAAAAAGATTCTGCCTTTGTTACTGTTTTTGTAACATTAAATAAATAATCATTTCTCTAAATATCCCCTATCTCTGAAATTTACGCTTTCTTAACCTCCACCTCCGGCCATACAATAGTTAAAATCCCTAAAAGTTTTTAAATTTTTACAAATAAAATTTGTTTTGTTTGTTATTTTTTAGTTATAAGTAATAAATACCAATAAAACATGTAAATTCAGCCTCCACCTCCAAAATTTCCGCTTCTTTTCCCCCTCCCCAGAATTTATTTTGAATAATAGTTAATACATGTTTTTAATAATCTATCCCTAAGTTTTTATTTAAAAAAAAAACACTCTGTTTTCACTCTGTAGTTGCAATAAATAGATAAAAAACAACCATCTGATTTTTTTCTCCTCCCATTACAATTACTCTATCCTACCCCCCCCCCCCCACACACACACACACACTCCTCTCATACAAGGTCTAAAATCTTTAAAAATATTAATTAAAATTGTTCTGTTTGTCATTTTGTACTTAAAATGAATAAATAGTTTTCAGCTTTCTAAATTCACCTACGAAAGTGTCACTTTACCCTTTGTCCCCTAATAAAGAGGAGCGGGGGGGGGGGGGGGATTTCTAGATACACTGTAAAAAATGGATTAATGTTTCTTATTTTAGGAAAATATACTATAACCACGAACGAAAATATAATATAATCTTCTGAGTTATCCGAAATTCCGAATAGCGTGTTCCATTGTCTTTTGAATCCCCAGAAATCAATACATTTCCAAAATTTAAAGAATTATTTATAAAAACAAAGTATTTTTCGCTGCCCGTATTTTTCAGAAACGTTTCCGAAGGGTTTTTATAGTGTATTAATTAGTGTTCTCAGTCTGGAATACCTGTTTTTCGAATGTCATCCATTCTCAAGTAAACGTTTTCAGTCGCATAAGTTAATTTATACACATGAAAGAGTAAAGAAATAATCTTAATTTTAATATTATTGTTAACGCTGTTAATTTTACATGTTTGTCTGTTAAACATATTTTTTGAGCATGAAAACGTTTACTTGAGAATGGATGACATTCGAAAAACAGGTATTCCAGGCTGAGGACACTAATTAATACACTATAAAAACCCTTCGGAAACGTTTCTGAAAAATACGGGCAGCGAAAAATACTATGTTTTTATAAATAATTCTTTAAATTTTGGAAATGTATTGGTTTCTGGGGATTCAAAAGACAATGGAACACGCTATTCGGAATTTCGGATAAATCAGAAGATTATATTATATTTTCGTTCGTGGTTATAGTATATTTTCATAAAATAAGAAACATTGGTCATTTTTTACATTGTACTGAGGATGTGGGGAAGCAACTGAAAATATTTTTTTTTTTTTTTTTTTTTTTTTTTTTTTTTTTTTTTTTTAAGCTGTTTGGATATTCACACACTTGTTTTTGAATGTAAAGCAATTTTAAAACTTTTTATCAAAATTACTATAAAAACTTTTTTTTTTTTTAATAACTTTTCAGAAACGCTGATTTACACATTTCAAAGAACCGCAAAATTTCATCCCAAGGATTGAGTGAAATTTTCATATATTTTTTCTTTTATATATTTTTTTTTATTATTATAAGTAAACAAATATGTTTTTAAAACATGATGTTATTGCTTATACATATTTAATATCAATAATATTAGTAAATGCAAATAATTGCTTGCACTGTTAACTACAGATATAATTATTAAATTAAATATAATTTAATGCAATACTTATATACACATAATAAAATAATGAAAATGTCACTCTTCAAATCAAAAATTTACCTAATACAACATCCATAGGGCTATACTTCTACACCCATATCGATTTTCAGGTCGACACATTTGTCTAGATAGTTAAAGCAAAGCCCAAGAGATTTTTCTTTATTAACCATTGGGAAAATGGTTGTTGTTTTCGGTCGAGAATGGACCTATTGGCGTCGTCACTTTATTTTTTTAAGCGTTTTCAATGAAATTCTGTAACTTTAGAAGAATTTTTCTTTGAATAGGCAATAGAAATGCATAAAATCGTTACGAAAATGTTAAAGTTACAAAAAGGATAGATGCAAACTATCAGATACGAAAAAAAGCCAAATTCAACAAGTAATATAAAAACTTTTTTTTAAAGTCAATTCCTACTTAAGTCAAATAGAAAAATTTTTCCGCCACTGACGGTATTTATTCCTAAATTTATATCCTGCTAAATATCTTACATAAGAGAAATTTTTGAAATGTATTAAAAATTAAATAAAAAACAAATAGCTGAAATACCAAAAATTAATAGCTCGAAAAGTATTTCTCACAAAATTGTTTGACAAACTGCGTTAGAAATGTAAAAAAATTGTATTTTTCTTGATATAAATTTAAAATCTAATGATTATGCCGTTTTTCAAATATTGAATTTAAAAAATTACCAAACTTCACAATAAAGTGCCATAGCGATGTTACAGTTAGCGATAATACAGTTTTTTCAAATATTAATTAATTAATTAAATTTTATTATTTAATTTTAGTTTTATACTTCATTTCTGTTCAAAAGTATAGACTCACTCCACATTTATAGTTTCCTTCGCCCTCGAGCCGCCTGATCTTCGTTCGTGAATAGCCCCATTATCTTTTTACGTGTGAAGGTGAGACTATAAATATGGAGTGAGTCTATACTTTTGAACAGAAATGAAATATAAAATTAAAATTAATTAATTAAATTTAATGAATGAATTAATATTTGAAAAAACTGTATTAACATCAATTGTCATCCAGTACAAGTTTTAAAAAATTTATTTGAACTTGAATGGATGAATAGAAAATATTTTATTAACGATTGAAAATTCCAACAAGATATATATAGACAGAGTGTGAGCTAATAGTAGAAATTTAAAAATGGACGTCGGATAAGAAATCGTCTTGTCTTATAAAGTAAAAAACGTGGTTTTCAACTTTAATTTCCTCAAAATACCTTTAGCTCAGACATAAATCTAAATAAGAGTTAATGTTATTGTAGGAAGGACCCGACAAAATATTAAGGTATATATTACGGATAAGGTATAGTAATGGAAAATGCGTTTCAATACGTCAATGGTTCAAACGAATATTTTTGTGAGGACAGAGAATACCAGGATCTCTTCAACTGTAGTAATGGAAAATGCGTTTATTTGTAGATGGTTCCGATGAATATTTTTGAATAATTAATATATATATATATTTTTATTTTATTTTTTTTGAGGGGGGGGGGGTGGGTGGGGTTGACTGTACATTTTCTGCAACTAATGTTAGAAGAAACTGCTATATGTTGAGACGTTGTATTCAATGTTTTATTATATTTTTAAAAGTTTTATTTAAGAGATTATTTCTTTGTGTAATGAGAAAAAAATGTAAATAAGTATGAAATCCACATATAAAATAAGTCTACATTAAAGTATCAATTTAAATTTAAATATAAAAATAAATTAATGCAACTGAATCTAACTCGAACAATAAACTGTCAAAAAATATCGTTAATCAAAAATTTTACAATAGATTTATATGATGGTGCGTGTAAATGAAAAAAAAATTAATCACAGTTATTTGTGAGTAAATAAACAATTTTTCAAAAAATTATGAAATTTGAAAGATTGAATGATATTTTGCAGTTGATTAAATTTGCCATGCGCGCATATTGGTAGCATTTAGTAAAAATATATATGAATGAATTTTTAATATGTAATTTTTAAAATAAGGTCAAGCTTAAGGTTTTAAAGTAAGGTTCAATATTAGCTTTAATATAAACGGAAAAAGCAAGAGGAAAAAAAAAAAAGACAAATAATAGTTAAATAAAAAACTCATCCCCAACTCTTAAACCCCCCCCCCCCCTACCCCTCAGCGAATTAAAAATACTTTAAATTCACAATGTTCTGTTAATTAGCATGTTGCATTATATAAAAATTTTTGGTCAATGCAAAAACTGGACAGATCTTAAGCCCGATAACTGATTTTTGAAGCAATGTCCAACTTCAAACTGCTGGTTCTCACAAAATCGCAAAAAATCGCAATAGATATCTTTAGATATGTTTTTAGAAGGTTCATTCTACATTTTGTGCTATGAAAGTTCGAAGGACTCGCAACTACTTTTTTTTATAGATCACTTTTTATGAACAAAATGCCTTAAAACTATGTATTTTTAAAAAAGTTCCTCCTTTTTAATTTTTGAAATATTTTGCAATTCAAAAATCAAATTAAAGATGTAATTTAATGTTGTTTTAAAGACGCATAATAATAATAATATAGGGCTTAAGTAGAGTTTGAATGTAGTGAATTTGACTGAAATTCACGCCACAACGAGAATCGTTCAAAACTTCCAACTTCCCGCAAGCAATGCGAACATATGTACGCTTATAAAATCAAAATATTTAAGAGTATAAAGCTTTAGATATTTCTGAATACTGTGTAATGTATTTCATTTCGAAATTCAAAACTTCGATTTTTGGCCGCATAATCACGATTTTGGACCATTGTGAGCCGTGTCGTGTAGACTAGCGATACCAGCGAAGCTAAAACTTTAGACTAAATTATTTGGAAACACTGTTTTTCAGCGGTTTTGCCACGATAACGTTGAACAAATTAACGGATTTATATTTTACCTTTTAAAAAATAATAATAAAGAAGATTAAATCATCTACAAACTATACGTGAAAAACAATCAAACAATATATATATTTTTTTTTTTTTCAAATTATAACAAAAAATATTATTAATTTTTATGGATTTTCAATTTTTGACTATATATTTCTTAACTTTTTGAGATATAGCATAATAAGCAGTATAAAAAAAGGAGTAACGACTCAAAAATATGGAACCTGGATTAAAAAATCGTGGCAAAACTAGTTTTGCAAGATTAATTTTATCGAACTAGCAGGATATACAGGATGATCTTGAATTCATGGCACAAACTTTAAGGGTTGGTACAGAACACTGTAACAATCATTTAATCTATAGGAAACCAGGGTCAGAAATTCATTTATTTAGTCAAAAATACAGGGCGTCTCTCTCCAATCCAAAGTCGCATTTTTGTTCATAACTTTAATAGCAGTGAATATACTGTAACGAACCTTACATTATCCTTACAATTCATATAAAGATGAGTCTGTTGCGAATTTTGTTAAAATATCTTATGAACGAAAACACGACATCGAATTGGAGTGAGACGCCCTGTAATATTGACTAAATAAATCGATTTCTGGCCCTGGTTTCCTATACAATAAATGATTGTTACAGTAAATATCCTGTACCAACCCTTAAAGTTTGTATCATGATTTCAGGATCAACACAGATTGATAGCAGGGTTGCTGCTGGCGGCTATTATGTTGAAGATTTCTCTTGAAAGTGTCCTAGAGGTGTGTACGGCAAAAATTGTTTTTCTTTTCAAAAGTAGTAGAATAAATAATAATAAAAAAAAATACTCGGCCGTTTCAGTAATCTCTAAAAAATAATAAAATCGTAGTCAAAGGGTAAGAAGGGGCAGAAAAATTTTAAGCAAAAAGTAAAATGTTTAAAAATATCCTATAAATGATTTGTCAAAGATAAGTGTGTTTTGTTTGAATTATCTCTGTAGCTAAAATTCCTTCATCATCCATAAAAGGAATTTTCTCGTCAGTTGATTTCTTATCTGTTGCTATCGCCACTTACAAATGACATTTATGAGATGGTCATTTTTACTTAATTTGTTTCGTTCTTGTTAGCCCATTATCAATATGGTTAACCTTTTGTTGCCCAATCTCCTTACAGGAAGTAAAAACACATCATTCTTTTCTCATCAATAGATTTTATGAATGATACTCATTTTTAGATTCATGAGATTCCAGACATTGATATTTATCTTTTTTACCTGGAGAGATTTTTTTTTTGTCACGCGTGTAGCGATTGGAATAGAAGGAGAAACAAGAAAGAAAAATTATGCGTCAACACAGATTATGAAACACTTTCCAACACCATCAGAATACTTTAACAAAACTTCACAGTTTAATAAAGTAAAAGATGATGTCTAGGTAAACAGGAATTGGGATGACCACCACGGGAACTCAGATTTGGCTTTTGATTATAAGTGCAATCCCGGGGAGATGTGCCTAAATAAACAGTATGGAAAACGCATAAAAAAATGGGAAACGCATCTGCAGGACTCCTGAGAGTATCTCTTAATAAATCAATCTATTATTATATATTTACATGCAACAACATGAGTGTTTTTACAGAAAATTTCTTCGTTGAGATTAAGGGTGTCCTTGATCTGAACGGTGGATGAATGCACCCAGACTCCCAGCTTTTAGAAGTCCCCAACAAAACTGAAATGTCTTTTGCCTTTACTTTTTAAGAAAAAAATTGCACACATGGACATCCCTATACCTAGTGCCGGATTTATATGAGGGGGGGGGGAGGGAACATCAGCGATACCCACAATGAACAAAAAAATAACGTCAACCTGGCCCGACCCAAACCACGAATCGAGTCGGTTCGGGTACAATCTGCCGGCTTTCGTTACATCTGAAAAAGTGTAGGGATCTCGAAATGTTTTTTCCGGGCCCTGTTAAGATAGTTTTCAAATGACCTGCTCAACAACGCCAAACTTTCTGACACATTTTCTGACTCACTTTTAAACGCAAAGGCAAAAAATTGGCGGGCCTGTGACTATGGAAGCGATTTAGATTCGAAATGAGTTTTCCTTTTTTTTTTTGATAAATAATCGAGTTACAAGAGATTTGCGTCACATGACGACACGTTTTTCCCTTTTCAGTGCTGCGGCATCAGAAATTTGGTTCAAAACGCCGACTTTGACACTATTTTTTGAAAGACCTGCTTTTACCAAAAAATGAAAAATGTCTTACAATTACAAAGTTTCTGAATAAGAACACCTGCCAATTTCATGCGTTTCCGAATACAATAAAAATGAATTAAAAAATGTCATAAAGTAGCCAGTTTGGATTTTAGAACAACTTTAACTTAACAACTGGCTTCTTTACTGAAACTCCGCGATTGCCAAATCACATGTTAACCTATGGGAAAACTGAAATTCGTGATTACTCATTACCTAATATAAAATACGGTCAGAAAGTTGACATTAGAAGCCGATGATGTGTGTTTTTAAAAATTGTCTCCGTAAATTTTAAATATTTTTAAGAAGAGAACAAAATTTCATCAAGTAGAAATTTCAAATTTTTTAGGGATATTTTAAATACTTAAAATTTAAGAAGACAATTTTTAAAAACGCACGTCATCGGTATCTGTCGTCTACTTTCTGATGGTGAAAACCGTATTTCAATAATTATATTAGGTAATGAGTAGTCGCTCTTTTAAGTTTTCCCACAGGTTAACATGGGAATTCGCGATCGAGGAGTTTCAGTGAAGCGGCCCCTTTAAGGAGAAGTCCGTTTTAGGTTCAGAAGGGGGTCATGACCCCCGTGACCTCCCTTATAGGATACGACCGTGAATAATATATATCTTTATATGGCAGATTTTTAAAATTCTTAAAGAAATCTCCGAAAAGAATTTGGCTACATTACGCAATGTTAAACAGGTATGGAAAACAGATGAGAGCTATTCTTTATTTAGTGCATCTGTTTTAGAGAGCCATATAAACCTGACTCACGCTTTTTGGAAGAGTGCCATCCTGGAAGTAATATGACACTCGTTTCCTGCTAGCGCGACATGGCAGGGATCTTAAGAGGAGAAGAAATAATAATTTCTTTTAAAAACAGGTGAATTTCTCAAAGGAAGCACGCGCGGCCGAAATATCGACACAGATTTAGACCGAAAGCGCGGAAGAAAGAGATTTTTACAACTGAAATTTAATTACCAAGAAAAGTGTCAGCTATTCCATTGGAGAACAAATGCAAGAATGCATTTTTTATAATTCATAGTTTGGAGTGTACTTTAACCACGCCTAAAATGGCATGTGATTGGTCGCCCACGTCCCATTCATACTTTCATTGTTTCAATTCCATTTTTATAACTTGCCCATTTTTTTTTTGCCTGGTTTTATTAACACAAATAATATGACTAGTTACCATCTCAATATCCCTCACTTTCATATGACTTTCCCATCAATTTTGAAACAAATAAATGCAGTTATGGGATTGAAGCGGATACTTTGGTGAGAAAAGAATAAAAAGTGTTAGCAAGATAGAAAGAAGGAGACGGAGTGAGAAAAAATATATCCATGAATTCCAGGAACTTGCTATACAGGACTCCCAAATGGTCCGCCAACTGAATACAAATATTTTTTAACAAAATTTCATCGTAGGTTACTGCAACATTTCCGCAAAAATTTACCTCCGAAGGTGGTTTCTGCAAAATTTGCAAGAAAAATCTAAAAATAAAAATTTTCTAAGAAAATACCGGTATTTAAAAAGCGGACCATTTGGGAGCCCTGTATACATGAATTTTAAAACATGAAAATTAAATGCGAGAGTGTAATTCTTTATTTCATCTATTTCTTTAGCTGGAACCTTATTGCGCCACAAACAAATAAGAAATACCAGTGGGTCTGGCTAACTCGCTGTATATGAATCTAAAAAAAAAAAAAAAAAACTTAGAATGCGTGTGTAATTCGTGATTTCAGCCATCACTATAACTAGAATTCTGCTGTGTTTTATGCTAAAAGTAGAAAAAATAATAATTTATTTTCCAAAATTATTAAATTATTCAAAGGAAGCATGTGCGGCTGAAATATTTACTCAGATTTAGACCGAAAGCGCGGGAAAAAAGATTTAAAAATGAAATTTAATGACAGAGAACAAATACCGAATGCATCTTTAAAATTTTCAATTAGTTTTAAGTGTTATTATAACCACGCGTAAAATGAAATATGATTGGTTCCCCTCGTCCCATTCACAATTTCTTTGTTTCAATTCCATTTTTATAACTTGATTATATTTTCTTTTTATTAACACAAACTCGATAGTCTTCACTTTCGCACAATATTCACACCAATTTCGAAACAAAGAAAGGCAGTTACGTGGTCGAAGCGGGTACTTTAGTGATAAAATAAATTATATAGGTGCTAGCAGTGCTATAATCATTTAAAAAAAAAAAAAAAAAAAAAAAAAAAAAAAAAAAAAAAAACTGATGGTATAAGTTGTAGGCAGGAGAGTATACATTAGATTGTATACGCTACAGCTTTACCACCGGCGTGTACCACCGTATACCCTCTACTATAGCCCTGCGGGTTAACTGCAGAGAAAGTAGGAGAGAGAAGTATACTCAGTATATTGTATTTTCGTCCGGGAAAGGGAAATGCGACAGTTTCAAATTGCGGAAAACTGAAAACTTGAAAACTGACGCAAATCGAGTAAACCCAGTAAAAATGTTTTTTGAAATAGTAAATATTAATTGTTTGTTTCAAATGAAACATACCGTTGGAACCTGGAAGATAAGGCAAAAGTTTTATTGTTTTTATTTTTTATTTATTTATTTATTTGCAACTCTACAGGTGACTCGACAATCGCGATTTCAAAATGCAGAAAAAAACACACTTCGCTTTCGCTTACGGGAAGAAACGGCGAACGGTGGGAAATGGGCAGACGCAATCGGCGGAACGAGGGAAACTCGCCGTTCTGCGATGTTTATTGTGGTTTTTAATTAATATCTCGGCATAAAAAACCCAGAAACTGAACTCAAGGTGCATATAACTTAAGGCATGCAGGTATCTAATCCGGTAATATTCCAGATCTTGTAGCTCTGGGCGCAGCGGTCTCTTCAGAATACATCACACAAACACACACAGAGACAGACACACGCACACATAAACTTCTATCTTTATTATTATAGATAGATAACCCAGGGTCAACGACCTCTAACAAAATTCAGCACATTATTTTAATGATGAAACAATATGTTGATGCTTAGTACAAAAACACACATTATATAATACAATCGATGATATTGCAGTGATTTAATGATGTAATCGATAGTATTTCGGTAATATTAGCGAACAAAATCAAAAGGAAAATATTTTACTCATCACCAGGTACATACCAATGTTATCATAATTTTAGTTTTCAGGTATGATTTTTTAAAAATTTGGAGGAATTTATGAAATTACCAAATTTGAGGCCGTCAAAATCAGCCCCAGAACCATAGTCCTGCCGGTCTTTGCTTTATTCAGGTCTCGCATAAGCAGAAGATAATTTAACACTTTTTTAGGTCTCTTACATGCCGCCAGCCACTTATATATTGCGTCCCCATGGCAGGACATTAATTTTATGTAATTTCTGCATAATGTCAGAAAGTGTGCCCTAACCTGTCAACTTTTACTTTCATGTTTTGATTACCATCGCGCATGAATTTGCACAAACAAATTGACAATTGCGTTACACTAAGGCACATATTTGTTATGTCACATGACAGAAAATATTGCGCAGGTAAAAAACAACCGAATGATCACAATCAATAAACATTCAGTAAAACAACACGATTTTTCCTCTTCTATGTTTCACAACAGTGCCGGAAAAAAGTAATATTATTATCAAAACCTCTTCAATTATTTAACCGACAGCTCTGGCAACAAACCTTTTATTCCTTTAATTCGACAAGGTCACTTCCTTCAACTAACCTCTGGTTTGGAGGAAATTTCCGCCGACTTTTTGGAGGAAGTTGTCGTTCACATTTCATACTTTTTTTACGATGTCTATCTTGGTCACGTGTAGACACCTCTACCTGGTTTCAACCTTGGATTTCGAAGCGATAGGGAAGATATGTTCAGACATTTCTGCCTTTCTTTTTATATTTTCCTTCCTATAAAAGGAAGTACTTCCTTCAAATCAAAAGAAAGTAAATTAGCCTGCAGTTTGTTTTAATTTTGTTTCTGATTTAATTAGCCTTGAATTCTTGAAAAGACAAGTGAAATGGATTTTAAGATCCGGCGTTACGTTGATTAGTAAATAGGAGGAAATTGGTTGTGTTTTGTTAGCACACGTTTCCATCTATTCATAGAGGTATTTGTTGTTTCAGATTAAGTTCATTAACTGTTTCGGGGAAATACTATTCTTTCTCTCCCGCGAAATGCGTGTTGAGTAACGCAGAGATATGTAGAAAAAAGTACAAACTACAAACACAATGGAGCTAAAAATTGTATCGCATTAAGATGAAATCATAAAAAAAAAAAAATAAACCCACAGCATTATAGATGAATTATACCAGAGCTCCCAAATGTTCCTTTTTTTTAATGCCACTTTTTTCATACTAACTCTTTTTATATTTTCCTTGCAAATTTTATAGAAATCTATCTTGAAGGTTATGTCTTTTACAAATGTTGTAGAAACCTACAATGGAAAATTTCCTTAGAAAATACAATTATTCAAGAAACAGACCAATTAGGAGCCCTGATATATTTCATACGCAACGAAGCATTATATTCTGTTGACATTCCATGTAAAATATGTCGTGGGTGCAAAGTCCTCCAATTTTCCTTCGAATTATACCTCTGGGGTGTGCCTAGTCAGGTGCAGGTCTCGTCACCTGATCAAGGTTCTAAATTAGGAGACCAATTACTATCACTTCCGTAATTTTTGCTTTTCTTAAACTGCCAACTCAACAAAGATAAATAGAAACCTTGAACGGGCAAACAAAGAGATCTGTAGCAAACCACTAGAGAGCAAGCAGTGCAGCGATGCCAACAAAACTATAGTCAGGTGGATCACAGCCATGCTGTGATCAGGCAATTTCCGCCCGCTCCCAGGCAGAGGCCTCGCTAAGGGGGGGGACGGGGGGGGAGCCTCCCCCCCCAAACGTTTGTGAATGCTATTACACTTGGCAAATTTACAAACTCTTATTTGGCAAATTTGCATAAAACTTTAATAAAAACTATAATATACTCTCTATTTTTAATGGACTTGTCAAAAGTTACAAATCTAATTGGGAATATTATTAAACTTGTTGAATTGGCGAGAACTATTTATTTTTCCTTTTCAATGAGTTGGCAAATACTGAAATTTGACTTGGCAATTTAAGGTCCTCTCCCCCCCCAATAAAAAGTCTTAGCGATGACACTGCCCAGGTACTAACTCGTCAAGCTAGGCACTAATGCCGGGAAGGTAGAAGCCTAGTTAACGGTATTAAAAAAAAAAAAAAAAAACTGACATTAAATGATTACGTAACGTATGATATAACTCAAACTAATCTGTAAAACAACATTTTATGCGATTAATAATTACTAGGTCCCTATTTATTTTGTAATCAATAATCAAACTTATAATAATCAGCTCAAAATTTAGCATAGCTTGCATTGGACGCTACAGAAAGGAAAACCGGGGTATTTGAACAAGGATTTTTACTCAAAGCATACATTTCTCCTTCTTTCAGTATTAGCAGAGCTTCACCTGCTTTGCTGGTCGGTTTTTCTGAAACGAACCTCGAATTAAATGAACCTGGGGTTGGGGGTCCCACTGCCGTCGGCAGCGTACACCGGATTCCTTTTACTAATGTGGCAAAAGGCCGTCAAAGCGAAAAAAACGTTAAAAATCGCATAAAAAGATAAACAAATAAATAAATAAAAACTAATACAAAACTACAAAAAATACGTAATTTCATACATACAGGTAACTTATTGCTCTGCGATCAGCAGTCTCTTCAGAAATCAGCACAGAGACATACAGACAGGTACACCCACACAAACATCTATCTTTATTATTATAGTATTAGATATCAGTTCCGAGAGGAAGGGATTGGATTTTCCCTTCCCTTAGGAAGAAAAAAAGTAGAGTTAATTACTTGTTTTTATTACAATAATATTCTACGTGTTTGACGTTAAAAATAAATAAATAAATAAAAAATCTGTAACATACTTAATGGAAGGAACCCTTTCCAACATCACGAAGATATTATTATGGAAATCTTCATCTTTTGGATAAAAGATCTGTAAATAAAGTCCGATATTTGCTTTACTCAGATAATATTAGTCAATCATGGCGCTCCTATCACATTCGTATGACAAAATTAACGAAAACAGCGTATAATGAAGTAACCAGAATACAATCGTAGAGGTTTAAAGCTTAGTCTCTAAAACTGCAAGCTATTTTCTAGCAACAACTCTTATTCTGTCAAGAATGCAATATGTCTCTGGAATCCTGAACACAACAGTGCCTTTTCATAAAACTCACTCACTCATTATCAAGTAATATTGCAAACGTGCCTTTGCTTTGGTGAAAAAAAAATACTGTCGCTTCATCACATGTAATGTGGACCATTCTCGTTAATTTGGCTAGATAAACGGGTTGTGAATACCTGGAATACCGTGATTTCTGGAATTTTCCAAACAAGTATTTGGCTCGAAATTCCAACACCAAAGTGTGCCCAAGTTATTATCAAAGTCGCTTAATTTTCTCGGCAAAGCCACCAAGTTTGTTACAAAGATCAAACTATGTACCGGCAATATCATGCAAGATGAATGCTTGATTCAATGATTCACAAATGCCTGTAAATTTCATTTTACAACAATAATAATATGTGTGCAGGAAAGACATTTCTAGCACTTTGCCTGAAAAATAAAATTTCGTTGTATAAAAACGCATAACTTCTCTGCGAATCATTTCAAGCAATAACTGGCTATAGATGGTTGGTGGTGTGTTCAAATTACAGGAGGGCCAAAAATTATTGTCGGTGTTTCCTTACCTATGTAAGAACATGGCGAAAAATATTATTACATATTCGTAAAGAACAACTCAAAAAGTTTTTTTTTTTTTTTTTAATAACACAAAAAAAGTTACATACGTGTAAAGTTGCTTATAATCAAATAATAATAAATCTCATCAAAAAGTCACCTGTAAAAAAGGCAGCCAAGTCTCATAACTCATTTACCGTAAAAAAGTACTGAGATCGTATAAAGCCAAGTTTAACTATCTTATTAACTCTGAAATTTTCATTCACAAATCATTCCTAGTCTCTACATTTTTATTTAAATATTATTTTGTGACTTGGCAATTACGTAGCAAGAGAATGTGATGTATATAGTTAGTCTTAATCAAATAATACCATACCATCCCATAACATATTAAGGTATAATAACTTCCCTGTAAGTATATAATTAGCCTTAATCATATTATCTCATCCCATCCCATACCATAGTAAGGTGTAATAACTTCTCTCTGCTGCGTAATTGCCAAGTCACAAAATAATATTTAACTAAAGATGTAGAGACTAGGAGTGATTTGTGAATGAAAATTTCAGAGTTACTAAGATAGTTAAACTTGGCTTTATACGATCTCAGTACTTTTTTACGGTAAATGAGTTACGAGACTTGGCTGCATTTTTTACAGGTGACTTTTTGATGAGATTTCACTTCTTTTTGTAAGTAATCTTCCTTTTCTTGATTTTGGGTTCTTTTTGGAGATCATCCACTGATTTTCGCTAAGCCCACACTCTGTCCCTATTATTTACAGGTATAAAAAATTTGGAGCTTTAGTTTCGTTTGCAAAGTACTGTAGATAAAAAGAGATTTCAGGTTCCTAGGCAAGGACTAAGTTATGGGAGGGGGAGTGTCAAAAGTACTCTCAATTGCTTCCAGGATAGGTGCTATTCATCTGAGATATTACTCGCAGCCCTAGATACTTGATATTTAACATAAAAGAACTTTTTAGTATAAAAAGAAAGCCAAAATTAAAATTTCCAGAAATTTCCAATAAATCAAACGATATTCCTTTTTTCCATGTTTTTTTTTTCGTTTTTTTAGTCTTTTTTTTATTATTATTTATGGATTTTTTAATTTTTCCTTACTTTGTGTACTAAACGCTGCCTTTCTGCCAAATGTCAAGCTTCTAGGACTACAAAATCGAATTATTTTCAATTTTTCGACTTTTTATAAATTTATTGATTTTTCGATTTTAATTCTAAGTTACCTGATTGTCATGCCAATTTAGTAATTATTTGATCCGTCTTCTTAGGATCATTTAGGTTCAATTTAGAGATAAATCAAGTGAATCTTAGAGTCACCATGATTTTATTTAGAAAGGACTATCAAGCCATAACCAGCCAGTAATGTCGGGAGGGTAGGGGGAGCTGTGAAAATTTTTGTGGGGCTAACATCATTTAACAATCCATATTTCATATGTGAAGTAAATAGAGTACAACCTGTGAAAGAAAACAAACCTGTCTATGAAGAAATCGCCTATATCGTAGCCAGTCTATAGCGGAACTTTTCTATAACGAAATTCGTAAACGAAAGAAAAGAAAACCATAATCCGGGGGAAATAACATAAAACAATTAGGGGCGTTGTTCTATCTAATAGGACAATTATCTTAAAACTAATGTTTCTAGCAGTAAAAAATCAAATTGTTTTCGAATTTTCGATTTCTTAAAGATATTTCGATTTTTCGATTTTATTTTCGAATTTAACAAATATTTTAATTGTTCCTTTTATTGAATAGTAAATACTACCTTTGCACCAAGTTTTAAGTTTCTAAGACTACAAGATAAAATTATTTTCCATTTTTGATTTTTTCGAATTTTTTTTTATAACTTTCTGGATTTTTTAATTTTTTCTTATTTTGTATCCTTTATTACAAATTTGAAGTTTCTAGCGCTACAAAATCGAATTATTTTGAAATTTACGATCTTTTTCGAGTTTTTTATTCTATTTTCGAATTTATTGTGTTTTAATTTTTCCTTTTTCTGTATCCTAAACAATAAGTTTACGCCGAATTTTAAGTTCTAAAGCTACAAAATCGAATTTTTTTCAATTTTTCGAATTTTCGATTTTTTTTTTTGAATTTTACAGATTTTTTATTTATTTCTTTTTTTGTATCCTAAATACTACCTTTATTCCAAATTTTAAGTTTCTAGCTTTACAAAATCGAATTATTTTCAAATTTTCGTTTTTTTTTTCAATTTTTTTATTTTATTTTCAATTTTTGTTGTGTTTTTAATTTTTTTCTTTTTCTGAATCCTAAACACTACCTTTACACCAAATTTTCAGTTTCTAAGACTACGAGATCATATTGTTTTCAATTTCTCTCTTTTTCTTTCTTTTTTTAAATTTTTGATTTTTTTTTTAAATTATCCATATTTTTTAATGTTTCCTTATTTAGTATCTTAAATATTACCTTTATTCCAAATTTCAAGTTTCTAGCGCTATGAAATCGAATTATTTTCAAAATTTCCTTATTTTTCGATTTCTTTCGATTTTTTTATTTTATTTTCGAATTTTATTGCGTTTTTATTTTAACTTATTCTGAATCCTAAACACTATATCTTTACCGCGAATTTTAAGTTTCTAAGGCCATAAGATCAAATTATTTCAATTTTTTTTCAATTTTTTCGAATATTTCGAATATTTGATTTTTTTTTTTCGAATTTTCTAGATTTTTTAATTTTTCCTTATTTTGCATCCTAAATACTACCTTTATTCCGAATTCCAAGTTTCTAGCGCAACAAAATTGGATTATTTGAAAATTTTCGATTTTTTTCGATTTTTCGATTTTATTTTCAATTTTT
Organism: Maratus michaelseni; assembly: GCA_963931845.1. Taxonomy (NCBI): domain Eukaryota; kingdom Metazoa; phylum Arthropoda; class Arachnida; order Araneae; family Salticidae; genus Maratus; species Maratus michaelseni. Next base: position 167,002,794 of record OZ007595.1, on the reverse strand, counting down.
TTTTGTGTTTTTGATGTTTTCTTTTTCTGAATTCTAAACACTACCTTCACACCAAATTTTAAGTTTTTAAGACTACAAGATCGTGTTATTTTCAATTTTCAATTTTGTTCGATTTTTTTGAATTTTCGAATATTTTTTTTTTTTTGAATTTTCCGGATTTTATAATTTTTTCTTTCTTTGTATCCGAAACACTAGCTTTATTCCAAATTTTAAGTTTCTGTGGCTGCGGGATCTACCCAATCTTTTTGATGACGCGAGAGTGAGTGAGTGTGTGAGTGAAAAAAAAAATCGAAACTTTGAGTTCATATATCGTCTGCACTAATTTATGGGTATTTTTTGAATTATCCATATTTTCTAATTTTTCCTTATTTAGTATCTTAAATATTACCTTTATTCCAAATTTCAAGTTTCTAGCGCTATGAAATCGAATTATTTTCAAATTTTCCTTATTTTTAGATTTTTTCGATTTTTTTATTTTATTTTCGAATTTTTTTGCGTTTTTTATTTTAACTTATTCTGAATCACTATCTTTACTGCGAATTTTAAGTTTCTAAGGCTAAAAAATCAAATTATTTTAATTTTTTCAATTTTTTTCGAATTTTTCGAATTTTTGAATTTTTTTTTTGAATTTTCCAGAATTTTGAATTTTTCCTTATTTTGCATCCTAAATACTACCTTTATTCCGAATTCCAAGTTTCTAGCGCAACAAAATCAAATTATTTGAAATTTTTCGATTTTTTCGATTTTTTGATTTTTTCAATTTTGCTTTCGATTTTTTTGGTGTTTTTGATGTTTTCTTTTTTTGGATACTAAACACTACCTTCACACCGAATCTTAAGTTTCTAAGACTACAAGATCGTATTATTTTCAATTTTCAATTTTGATGGAATTTGTTGAATTTTCGAATGTTTCTTTTTCGATTTTTCCGGATTTTATAATTTTTCCTTTCTTTGTACCCTAAACACTACCTTTTTTCCCAATGTCAAGTTTCTAGGGCTACGGGATATACCTAATCTTTTTGATGACGCGTGAACGAGTGAGTGAGTGAGTGACAAAAAATCGAATGTTTGAGTTCATCTATCGTCTGAACTAGAAAAGACAGAAAGTTGTCATTTAAAATTTTGGTCCTGTGTGCCAAATACTCTAGAAAAACGAAGTTTCAAATTTTTGGGATACTCCAGCGCGGAGATATGGGGGGGTCAAAAGTGGCCTGAGTTGCTTCCAGAAAAGTATGCTTACGGCTGTCCTCTCTCGACTTGGCGGAGGCACTGCCGTGCCTCCAGATATTAAAATTTTATCAAATTTATCAAAAAGTTATTAATGAATTATGTATATCTACCTATCTAACTTTACGTTCATAATATATTAATAACTTTTTAATAAAGATTTTAACATTAATTATTTGATTAATAACATTTTGTGTTGCATTTTTGCGCATATGTAACTTTATTTCTGTTTAAAAGAAAAAAAAAAAAAAGAAAAAAAAAAGAAAAGAAAAACTTTCAACCAGATTGGAAAGTGTTAACATCAACAACAACAACAATCATAATAATAATAATAATAAAATCATGAACTCTGCGGAAAAATATAACAATTTATTTGTTTCATTTTATTATTTATTTACTCTTTATAAAATATCTGTATGGCAAAAATTACACCTATAGCGGGTGTCCCAAAAAGCTTAAAACACGCTTTAATTTTTTTCCTGTTGGAAACATGTAGGCCAAGTAAATTGCAAAAGTATTTAAATTAAGGTAGGAATTAAGATTGTGTTGATGAAATAGTCTTCTCATTAATTAAAAAAAAAAATACACTTTTTACATTTTTACACAATTCCTGGGTCCTATAAGTTTATATTAAAATGTAAAAAAAAAAAAAAAAAAAAAAAAAAATTCTCCATCTTCTTCCAAGTAAAACATTAAAAATTCCATTGTTCAACGAGCAAAACTCACCGAGCACATGGAATTTTATGAAATTTTGGAGCTTTCCGACACTAATGCAGAGACGATTTTTTAGTGCCGGAAAGCTCCGAAACTGAAGAGGACTTTTTTTTTGTTGTTGTTGTTCGGAGTATAGCGTCTCCTTTGATTATATTAATTATTATATTAATTATTGATTATATAATTATAATATACCTTATATTATATTAATAAAAAAAAAAAAAAAAACTACAATTATTCAAAAACCATGAAAAAATTATTTACAGCATTTTTTCTTTTGTCGCAGATGCTACCTTTTCTAATCCATCTCGTTGTCGCAGTTTTTCATGTACAAGGCAAGTAATATACCTGATCGCTTTCAGATTTCTTGGAATATTACCAGAAATTTAGAGGAAGAATTTGTAGCGGGAACCAATCAATCAATGCAAGAAATTCTGAAGTTCCTACACAGAGCGTTTTGTCTCTGTTCACCTTCCCTCTACTGTGATTAATCGAACATTCTTGATGCGTCTTTCGTACACTGCTGTCATATTCACAAAATTAATTTATTCTTTAGTGTTCATTTTTGAAATAATGCGCATACATATTTTTAACTATGAATAAAATTAATTATTAATTAATGTACATAATTACTTATTGATGAGACGCTTTATCTTAATTGATTTTCTCAGTTTCTCAGTTATTTTGAATACACTAAGTTAGAAACTATTTGAGCACCCCCCCCCCTCCCCACTATTTTAAAATTGCTACGTTACTGGTTATAAGTGGTTACAGCACGGAATTTTTTTCTAAATTTAACTTATGGGACTCAGGGACAGTATAGAAATGTAAAAAGTGTAACTTTAAAAAAAATAATAATAACGACGAGACTATTTCACCAACACCAGCTGAAAAGTACGAGGATTTAGCACTGCCTGTCTAATACCTTTTTGATGCAGGTTTAAACTTCTAACGTAAAAATATGGATAAAAAGGTTATAGCGAACATGACATTTTATTAAATTAAAAACTCTTTTTAATGTTTATTTTACTCAATGAGTGCATTTCTTAAATTGATACATATTTTAAAATGGATCTGAATTTCTCAATTTGCAGTCTTTTATTTATTTATTTTTAATATTTTTAAAACAGAGTTAAGTGTGTTCTTATAGAGACAGAGGGATCTGAACGGGGGTTGGCGAGCATAGCTCGTAGGGGGCAGAGCCCTCTAGTATTTTTATTTATTTATTTAACTATTTAGAGGAACGACTGAAATTTTCATTATACGAACAAAACATATAAATCAAGATCTATCAAAATATGTATAAAGTTGCAATTTATAATTATTTTGAATATTAATTTAATAATTTATAAAATTATGAAAAATACGCAATTCTCATTAGCGAGCGTAGCTTTTAGGGGCAGAGAGAGCCCTCTACTATTTTTTTCTAACTGTTTCGAGGAAATTTGAAGTCTGAAATTTTCATTATACAATCAAAACATCTCTTAATAAATCAAAGTTTATCAAAATATGTATAAAGTTACAATTTTTAATTAATTCGAATATTAATTTATAATTTATATTAAAAAAAAAAAAAATCAAAATTATGAAAAATACGCAATTTTCATTAGCGAGCATAGCTTGTATAGGGGGCAGAGCCCTCTAGTATTTTCTTTTAATTGTTTGGAGGAAAGACTAAAATTTGAAGTCTGAAATTTTTATTATACGAACAAAATATATCTTAAATCAAAATCAATCAAAATATGTATTAAGATGAAATTTGTAATTTTTTCGAATATTAATTTAATAATTTATAAAATGATGAAAAATGCGCAGTTCTCATTAGCGAGCATAGCTCGTAGCGGACAAACCCCTCTACTATTTTTTTAAAATTATTATTAACTGCTAGGAGGAAAGACTGAAATTTTAATTTTTCGTACAAAATATATCTTAATAAATCAAAATCTATCAAAAAATGTCTAAAGTTGCAATTTGTAATTTCTTCTAATATTAATTTAAAAATGTATATTTAAAACAATTTTAAAATTATGAAAAATATGCAATTCCCATTTCTCTCATATTCTCATACGCATCGCAATTCTTATAGCTCGTAAAGGTCAGGGCCATCTAGTATTTTTTTTTCTAAACTGTTTGGAGGAAAGACTGAAATTTGAAGTCTGAAATTGTCATTATACGAACAAAACATATCTTAATAAATAAATATTTATCAAAATATGTATAAAGTTGCAATTTGTAATTAATTCGAATATTAATTTATAATTTATATTTAAAAAAAAATCAAAATTCTGAAAAATATGCAATTCTCATTTGCGAGCATAGCTCGTATAGGGGGCAGAGCCCTGTAGTATTTTTTTAAAAACTGTTTGGAAGAAAGACAAAAATTTGAAGTCTGAAATTTATATTATACGAACAAAACATATCTTAAATCAAAATCAATCAAAATATGTATTAAGTTGCAATTTATAATTTTTTCGAATATTAATTTAATAATTTATAAAATTATGAAAAATACGCAGTTCTCATTAGCGATCATAGCTGGTAGGGGGCAGACCCCTCTACTATTTTTTTAAATTATTATTAACTGTTAGGAGGAAAGACTGAAATTTTAATCCTTCGTACAGAACATATCTTAATAAATCAAAATCTATCAAAAAATGTATAAAGTTGCAATTTGTAATTTTTTCGAATATTAATTTAATAATGTATATTTAAAACAATTTTAAAATTAAGAAAAATACGCAATACTCATTAGCGAGCATAGCTCGTAAGGAGCAGAGCCATCTAGTATTTTTTTTTTTTTTTTTTTTTTTTTTTTTTTTTCTAAACTGTTTGGAGGAAAGACTGAAATTTTCATTATACGAACAAAACACATCTTAAATCAAAATAATGTATAAAGTTACAATTTGTAATTTTTTTGAATATTACTTTATAAAATTATAAAAAATACGCAATACTCATTAGCGAGCATAGCTCGTAGGGGCAGGGCCCTCTACTATTTTTTAAAAAATATTATTAACTGTTAGGAGGAAAGACTGAAATTTTAATTATTCGTACAAAACATATCTTAATAAAGTAAAATCTATCAAAAAATGTATAAAGTTGCAATTTGTAATTTTTTCGAATATTAATTTAATAATGTATTTTTAAAACAATCTGAAAATTATGAAAAATACGCAATTCTCATTAGCGAGCATAGTTCGTAGGGAGCAAAGCCCCATAGGTTTTTTTTTTTTTTTTTTTTTACTGTTTGGAGGAAAGATTGAAATATGAAGTCTGAAATTTTCATTATACGAACAAAACATATCTTCAATCAAAATCAATCAAAATATGTATAAAGTTACAATTTGTAATTTTTTCGAATATTAATTTAATAATTTATAAAATTATGAAAAATACGCAATTCTCATTAGCGAGCATAGCTCGTAGAGGGCAGAGCCCCCTAGTTTTTTTAAAAAACTGTTTGGAGGAAAAAAGACTGAAATTTTCATTATACGAACAAAATATATCTTAATAAATCAAAATCTATCAAAATATGCATAAAGTTACAATTTGTAATTTTTTTGGATATTAATTTAATAATTCATATTTAAAACAATTTTAAAATTATGAAAAATACGCAATTCTCTCTAGCGAGCATATCTCGTAGGATATCGCTTTCTAGTTTGACTATTTGGAGGAAAGACTGAAATTTGAAGTTTGAAATTTTCATTATACGAACAAAATATATCTTAATAAATCAAAATCTATCAAAATATGTATAAAGTTGCAATTTGTAACTTTACAGCATTGTTTACAGCATCTTTTCTTTTGTAACGCAGATGCTACCTTTTCTAATCAATCGCATTGTCCCAGTTTTTCATGTACAAGGCAAGTAATATTCCTGATCGCCTGCAGATTTCTTGGAATGTTACAAGAAATTTAGAGTAGGAATTTGTAGTGGGAACCAATCAATCAGTGCAAGAAATTCTGAAGTTCCTACACAGAGCGTTTTGTCTCTATTCACCTTCTCTCTACTCTGATTAATCGAATACTCTTGATGCGTGTTTCGTACACTGCTGTCATATTCACAAAATTAATTTATTCTTTAATTTTCATTTTATTTGGATATTAATTTAATAATTCATATTTAAAATAATTTTAAAATTATGAAAAATACGCAATTCTCATTAGCGAGCATAGCTCGTAGGGGGCAGAGCCCTCTAGTATTTTTTTTGTCAACTGTTTGGAGGAAAGACTGAAATTTGAAGTCTGAAATTTTCATTATACGAACAAAACATATCTTAATAAAAACAAAATCTATCAAAATATGTATAAAGTTGTAATTTTTTAGAATATTAATTTAATAATTTGTATTTAAATCAATTTTAAAATTATGAAAAATACGTAATTCTCTTTTGGATTACTTAGTTTTATGATACACACACAAAAAAAAATCAAAATCATAAAGTATCTCTTATCGAAATTATTTATTAAAATGTAGAAATTTAATTTAATCCCATGAGCTCAAATTGTTGTACAATTTTATTTCTAAAATGCCTTGTTAAAATGATGATTTATAATTATGTAAAACATGTAATTATTTTTTGGATTGCTTAGTGTTTTCATATCTAAGAAAATACAAATCATTAAAAAAAAAAAAAACAATTGAAGGAAATAAAATACAGAAAATTAATTTAGCATTATAATATCAAAAATTTGCGTAGCTTTAGTTCTAAATTGGCTTGTTCAAATGACACGAAATTTGGTGTCTGGGGTTAAATTTCAATTTGTTTGGAAATATGATGTCCAGTTTAGAGGTCATATAAAGAAAATTTGAAAGCTTATACTAATTTCAATATGGAGGCGACCTCCTAAGCATAATATGTGTGAGCTATTTCAAAGTAAGGCATTATTTCGAATCAGTCGCTATCTATATATTTTTCTACGGCAGAATCATTAGGAGATGTTTATTTATTTATTTATTTTTCAGGACCGAAAAAGAAAAAGATTTTCTCAAATATAGGATACGTTTAAATAAATAGCATAGTCTTAATTTATCTTTCAAGTAAACTTAAGCGAACGTAAATTTTTCATAAATTGAATAATAAATATTTGCTCGTTTTTTATAAATTAATAAACCTAAACGTGTTAGATTAATTTAACTTTTAAAATAAAGAAATGTATCGTTTAAATGAAACAAGATTATGGAACGTTTTCCAAAAATTAATATTTGAAAGTAAAAAAAGAAAAAACAACAATATTTTTCTTCAAATTAAAAGATAAGAAACTCATTGCTATATAATGTCTTGTAAATAATTTTTAATTTAAAGAAACTTGAAATTTATGTTTAACGCAATGAATGAATAAAGTGTATATTTTAACATGTTACAATAATTTTTATTACTAAATAATGCCAAAATTAGGGAAAATAATAAAGCCGGAATCGGCTATATAATTTGAATACATAGACACCATAGAAGAAGCGCTAGTAGGCATGACCACGCCCCCAAATTTTGTGTAACATTTTTAGCAATTTCCAACCTAGTTGAAAAGTGCTTATGACTTCGGTTTGTCTGGCCGGATGGCCGTCTGGCCGTGCTCTAACTCCCGTAAATATGCTCGGATTGCTCTGCAATTTTTATATGTTATTGTCGTTATCTATGGCACGTTCCCTATTTCAACTGAAGTGTGTAGCACTTATAGTTTTCTTACAGGGACACTCAAAAGAATTCCGTTACATTGCGGTCTATGGGGAAAAATCATTTGCGGTTTATTTTAAAAATGTTTCACTATTGTAAACGCATTGAAATTTATATAGATCACTAAGATGCATTAGAAGAAGCTTAATATGGAATAGTAGGTGTATAGCACTTAGAGTTACTTTACAGGGACAGTCAAAATAATTCCGTTACATTACGTCTATGGAGAAAAATCGTCTGCGGCTTATTTAAATAATGTTCCACTATTTTAAACGCATTGAAGTTTATATATATTACTAAAGTGCATTACAAGAGGCTTACTACAGAATAGTGTGTGTATAGCAGTCATCGTTCATTTACAGGGACACACAAAAGAATTCTCTACTGTCTGTTAACAATAATTCCTGGAAGTGCGTTTTAAGTTACTGAACGCGATTTTAATATTAACTAGCTTTTTGTCTATTACGTGGTGTGCATAAATTCTGTAGATCCTATACAGGGCAGCACAAAAGTTCGCGAACACATTTCCGTTTATTGACAGAAACTCCAGAAGGAGAATTTAAACTGTGCTACGCGTTTCCTAACTAAACTAAAATTTAGCATCCTATGTATATATACAAATCTATAGATCATATACAGGGTACTACATAAAAGTATTCGGATATTTTTCCGAATATTGTATATATTGAAAATTCCTGAAATTACGTTTTTAAATATGTTATGCGTTTTCCAAATTGTTTACTTAGATGTCATCTTTCAGCTTATTAAACGGTAATGATTTGTAAAATTATTTTAGAAGCGTTGGAAAGTGCTACATAATCTATGCTTGACGCATGATTTTTCGTTCTTGTTTCGTTATTTCATTTATTTTATCTATTTCAGTTATTTTATTTTAATAATTATCTATTTAAATTACTTTATCCAAGTTTTTTTTTTGTTTATCATTCTTAATCATTTTTTTTTTAATATAATGTAAATAGCACCTATACAATCATTTCAGAAACATTGCATTTATTGTGGAGAACATATGTGGGCAAATATGTTTGGAGTCAAACATATAAATGTTGCAACGCCAAAATGCTGCTCATGTTTGATAGACTATCATTTTACGATTATACATAAATAAACCAAACATAAATTATGATAATCAGTCTAGAATGTACAAAAGTATACAGAATTATATTACTTACACGTGTTTCTTTTCAAAAGTGTAGAAAAAATAAATGAAATAAATAAATAAAGGTTACTGAATTTTTTGAAAAATATATGCATATTATTGCAATTAATTTATACCACTTGTCAAGGGATAACCAAAATAAGCAGCAAAGGGAAAATGAATATATACTTGATACTTTAAGCTTTCATCATAGGAGTCATCATAGTTTTCCAGTTCAAAATGTAACAGTCCGGGTGGCAGCGTCACATTTTCCCAACAATTTTAGCGTCAATGATTTTGGTATATATGAAAGATTAGATGGCACAAAGAACGAAACTCCCGGTCAGCTGGCGTACCAGAGGGGAAGGGAGGTTGCCATAGCAACACCCCATTGATCGCACACCCCGTCGAAATGATAAATGAATGGCAATTCGATTACTGATGATGCCCTCGAGTCGGAGTAACATCAGTAATCGGGTTGCCACTCATTTAACATTGTAGCGGAGTGTCCTATGTTGCTATGCCATCCCCCCCCCCCCCCGAAGTTGTGCCAGCTGACTTATAGTTTAGTTATCTGTGTCATCTACTGTATTACATATACCAAAATCATTGACGCTAAACTTGTTTGAAAAAATGTAACGCTGTCTCCCGCACTATAAGAAAGAATGAAGCAGAGAAAACAGAAGCAGGAACACACGTGCTCAAATGCATGTAAAATTTATTTTGGCTGTTATATTTTCTTTACGTTATACATGTTGATACATGTTGTGATCCACTAACAAATATCTTGTATGCCTAAAAAACAACAACTTTGTTCTTTTTTTTTCTCGTTTCTAAATTTAAAATCTTTATTATACAAAGATTTCGGGTACGCACCTTCCATTTTCAACGCTTTAGAAGAACTCTGGGATAACTTAACCTATAAGGGAAAACTATTATCCCATCAAAAAAAAAAAAAAAAAAAAAAAAAAAAAAACACATTTTATAGATAGCATCGTATCAAATACCCGTTTCGTCTTCCAGAGTAATTAATCGTGGGGCATAAAACATTTGGATAGGATGGGACAGCGGGACCAATCATAAAATTTACACTAATAAAAGAAAGTTTCGCTCTGTGTGTATGTTTGTTTGTCTGTGATGGCTATCAAAATCTAGCCCACCTAGAAGGTCTGCAAATTTAGGTATGGATAGTCCAAGGTCTGGCCTGGTGCACCCGAGTCTCAGAATTTTAATACTTTGAAAATTAACAAAAATATTAACTAAAAACTGATCAATAACACATCTCTTTTTTGCGAGCCGGCTTTCAGAACTCGCGCATGCCCAGAATCCGATTTATCCCATCTCACGAGAATGAAGAACCATTTAAATGAAGAATGCGTTTATTTCGCAATTCTGTTTTAAATTATATCGGCCAGATTGCTTGGTTTATTTAAAAACGAAAAACATATTCTGAAAGATCGCACAATTTACGTCTTCAATGCCGTATTCAATTCGAAAATAAATAAATAAATAAATAAATAAATATGTTAACCCTTTGAAAAACATTTTCGAAAAAGGGTCGTTTTTCCCGGGCTTATGTTTTTCTCCCTTACGCCAACGCCCGTCAATACCACAATTTTAGAGATACAGACAAATCAAACACATGCTCTTAGAGCTGAATCTTTCTTCTAATAGACGGTATAATTATTATTTTTCAAAATACGGTTTTTAACCCTTTCAAAAACACCAGCGAACGCAGGCCATTTCGCGCGCCACGAGAAGATTTTTTTTCTTACGATAAAAGTTACTAGACGTTTCGACACAATCTTTTTAAAACATCTCGGTAGACCCGATTTACATCACCTACAACAATTTCAAAGCGTTCGGACAAGAACAAGTATTAAAAAAAAAATAATAATAATAACATCTGAGATATTTTCGGCGAAAACCCATAATAACGGGATGTTTTCCGCGGTCACGCTTGGCTACGGGTACCGTTTTCACTATTTAAAATGCATATATTTTCACATAATTTTATAGAGGACTTGGAAACAGTTATATTTATAAACGACTAAAATTTCAGAGAGATCGGACGACGAATACTATTTTTTTTTATGTTAACGGACCCGACGCGAAAAGAAAGCATATTTATTTTACAACCAGATAACAATATTTCTGACATAATTTTTACACGGGCTGTAAAACCGTTATAGTTATGACCATTGAAAATTTCAAAGGGTTTGGACAACAAAAGCTATTTTTTAAAAACTATATAACTACCCTATTTGAAAAAAAGAAGCAAATGTTTTTTTTGTGATTTCGCGGTTTTGTCATTAAAGATATAAATTCATACAAAATCGGATAAAATATATAAAATAAAATTTGGGGTTATTTAAAGTTTTATCACGGGCCCGGGCAACGCTGGGCGGGTCAGCTAGTATTTCAATAAATATTCATATTACAAAATTACGTTGGTCTATATGGAAGGAAATTTTGATTTATTGCATAGATTTTTAAGGAAAAAATAAAATTTTTATTAATACCTCTCAGTAGACTAAATATTTGACTCAAAACTCAAGGTTAAGCATACCTGAATTCGGTGTCCGTAATCTAATCATTATTTGTGCATAAATAATGATTAAACTTGTTATAGTAAGTGAAATAAAATCTGTTATAATAAAAAAGATGCTTAACGCAAAGAAATAATCAAGAGCTCTGTAATTTGAACCAGTATTTGAATTTAAATATTTCATATATAATTAATAGATTACTAGCTGCATGGCAAACTGATGTGTTGCATTTGCATTTCACGAGTTCTTTCTCTTTCTTGACGAAAAAGAAATATCATATTATTGTATTATTGTACATTTAGAAAACATTTGTAACATCAGTTCTATTAAATACTGAATTCCAAATTTTAAAAAATCATGGTTAGAAATTACGTTAAATAGAAAATGCAAAAATTATGTTTATAAGTACATGTTTTTTTTTTTTTTTTTTTTTTTTTTTTTTTCTAAACGTTACTTGTTAGAGATTAATTAATGTCTTTAAATATTTAGTTTCTAATTTCAGAGCTGGTGGAAGGGACGATATCATTTTAACGAACTCATACAAAAATATTTTAGCTGTTTTAATTAAAATAAATGCTCTAAAAAAAAGTCATTTTAAAACGATAAACCATTTTACTATTTGCATCATGTGAAACGTTTAAACCACAATCTTTAAAAAATAATTAATCGAAAATAGTATATGCTTTTTCTTAAAATCCAATTTTTGTGAATAGGGGGCATAATTGTACAGCTAAATGCAAGGAGCTTAAACTTTCCTCCTTGGTTGAATGCACAACTGAAAAAATCTCAGATGTAATGTCAAGATGTCGGCAGACGATTTTTGGTTCTGTGGAATAAACTGATTCATAAAGCTTGAATAGCTAATATTTTTTTTCTTCGAATTTTCTTGAAAAATGGAATTTAACCACAATATTATTTTTACCATCACTCCTAATTTACCCTTTTCTCTATTTCTCCAAAAAAATAGAGTAATTTAGTTGCCACCTTTACAAAAATGTCATTGAATAGTACAAAAAAAAAAAATTATATCTCGGAAACTAATTCAAATTTTAAAATTTTGAGAGTTATGACATTTTCAAATCCATGCAAATAACTGGTGTTAATTTCATCCCCCAACGTTCCATATTCTAAAAGGAGGAGTTGCGAAATACAAACAGTCAGATTGTAATATAATAGATTAATTGCACTAATGCAAGAAAAAGTTAGGCGTCCTCAAAACAATTGGCGTAAAGGGACTGCACAAAAAATGTGAGGCTAATTTTCGATACAGATCACTTTTATGGGTTTCCTATATGTCCTGTACATCATAGGCATAGAGTTTTGAAAATTATTGGTGGACCTCGACTTTAATGTACCTCTTTTATGCATAAATGCATTATGTGTATTAAGAGATCGATTATCAATTTAATGTTGTTTTTGAACCCTTTTATCTAAATTCAATAGAATCATATATAATTAAATAAATCACAGCTGAATGTGCTATATAAATATAAATCATTAAGACAATGTAAAAATCCGAATGTACAATCCCGTTTATAAAAAATAATGTTAATCGCTGTTATTCGTAAATCGCTTATAATAAAATCAGAATGAAAGTTATTTTTGAATAGCGCATTCTTTCAGAATATGAATGATTTTCGCTATTTTAGTTTTTTATATGACCTTTTGGCTACAAGAGTTACAACGTTTAGCCATTTTATTTTAATTAAAAATGGGTAGAACTGAAAGGGGGGGGGGCGGAAATACGACGTCATTTATCTTTTTTTTTCTTTTTTTTAATAAATAAGGCGTAAAAATAAATAAATATACATATATACTTGCCGAAAAAAGGCAATTATTTTATAAAATTAAAAGTTTTATAAAATATCAGATCAGAAAGTCAAAAGTCTAAAAACTATATATATATATATAATAAAACTTTTGTAAATAATAACCATTAAACCACATAAATAATTGACAAAAGATAAACCGATAATTACAATATAATACATAAATATATCCAAAAATTTAAGATTCTCAAAATTAAAATGAGTGGGAAAAATATTTAAAGATATGTAGAGAAAAAATCCAATATGCAGAAAGTGAAAACTATTACAAGAAGCAATTGGAAACTTATATAGTGGAACACTTTTTCAAGGGCAATATTGCACTAATATAAGTAAAATGTAATTGATTTTTGTTTGAGTTAATAGCTATGGGCTTAGTTTATTAACCCAAATTGCCCAATCAATCAATCAATTACCAAAAAAAAAAAAAAAAAAAAAAAAAAAAAATAAGAGAATTGAATAAAAATGGACAAATATTGAGTACTTGTACATGATGGTTGCAAAATTACTTAATATTGAGTATTATTAAAATTCAATAACATATTTAAAAGGGAATCTTTAGACAAAAAAAGAGAAATTGTAGTAAAACAAACCCCAACATCAACATTTTATCTTTCAGAAGCCGTTATCCGCAAGTTATCCGTAAGAAATACACGTTGTATATGTAATAGTATATGTATAATTATAATACCTTTGAATTCAAAATACATTAAACAAGTTTTTGCAACAAATCTAACCAAATCTCTAATTAAAGATAGGTAATTATAAAGTGTATACAGAATACAATTAAGTTAATATATAATTATATATATAACTTTTGTTAATAGTAACCATATATATATATATATATATTAGAGAAAGAGAAAAAAAAGAATCCATCTTAGAAATTATTGGTGGGGCCCCGAGTTCCACGAGCCCATACCACTCTGCTCCTAGCTCGTGTAAACTTTATACGAAATCGATCCTTGGCGAGGATCCCTTCAACTTGGGGTCCGGTATAATTGCCCCCCCCCCTTCCCCTCCCCATGCACGCCCCTGCGAATGACTTAAGAAAGAACCGGCGTTTAAAACAAATGTATCTTTTAAAAAATCCTGTTTTTCCAAAGTCAGCCACAAGTAAAACGATATAAAATAAATACTCACATATTAGTCGTAACTGCCTGAACAGCCCATCCCCGATTGGACATGACAAATTATTTTTCCACATATCAGTCATTTCACTTTGAATATTTCCAAAATAGGGTCACAAAATATCCACAAGGACATCATCCGTTAAAAAAATAATAATAATAAGTGTAACAAAAACAATCATCCCACTTACTTTTGCGCCGACGACGACGTTTCATGCAGAAGTGATTCGGAAAAAGTTCGGAATAAGCATCCTCCCATTACCGGCCAGAGCTAGCCGAAGAGAGAGAAGTATTTTTTTATTCCTTCCGATTTGTGTACCACTCCTCGCCGCTGTAAGCCACACCTTTTTCCGACATCCGTAACGGGAATAAAAGAGCGGACTTTAATCAGTTTGGTCCGATGCAGAAATAGAGAGATGTATAATAATAAATAAGGGGGAATATCAAATAACAGAGAATGAGCTGTCTAATAACAATAAGGAAGAAAAATCATCGGTAACGCATTTAGTTATGGCACAATGTTTAAAAAAGTATACTTAAATAATGTGATGTCAGTTGAAAGTACTACACTTGCCGTGGTCATTATGTCATGGGATACAATACCACGCAACACACGAACTATTCAAACAATAACAGCTTGAAATTATAAATGACGTAATGTATTGTAATGTAGTGGTAATGAAATAGCATTCATAATCTGCTGAAATGTTTTCATTATAAAAATCAAATCTATCACCCTGGAGTTGTTTCCCAGAAAAAAAAAAAAGATGTGTGTGTATGCGGAGGGGGGGGGGGGGGTAAAGTATTACTAATGTTGACTAGAACCCCCGATTCTTATACGGAAATCCTTAAGTCTTATAATAATCCCGTTCTGTCCTTACCAGATAGAACTGGCTACTTTCAGTTTTGATATTTCCCGTGCCTGTAGAAAGATAGGGGGTTAAATGAACTCGAGATTTTTTTTTTGCATAATTATGCTATTAACTTTTATCATTCGTTATGCTCTTATAAATGCTGAGGTTCTTTTCATTATGTTTTGACTACAGTGTAATTAAAGGGTCATTCCATGCAAAATGAGCAAAAATTAAAAAAAAAGTCGTGGGCACAAAGTAACCGATTTTAATAAAATTTGGTACACAGATTCAATTCATATTTAAATAGAGCTATTCAAAATATCTTGACAAAAAATAAAATATTTTGGCAGTTCTGGACATTTAAAAAACTTGTGACATACAATGGCATGCATGGAATTGTTCAAAGTTGCAAGTTTAAAGTTCCGTATCTTGAAAACTATTTAACATAAATTAAAATTTTTCATAATATTGTAACCCGTGGAAAATTATTATCATATTTATTTAGTAATAATAATTTCGTAACACCATGATTAACCTTAAATTGGTTGTAAAAATTGAAAATATGTCAATTTTGAGAAAATTAAAAGCGTTATAAAAATCAAAGGAATTTAAAAACATCTGTGAAATTGATATCTGGTGTAGTGTTACATATGAAAACCAAATTTCTCAAACGTGGAAGTTGCCATTTATTTTCTTCATCTTCAAAATAGCTTAGAAACTTAAAAAAAAAAATTACAAAATCACAATTTTTCCTCTTATGTAAACTTAAAAAAACAAATGGGAGAAAAATCTGATATTAATAATATTGCATAAGCATAAAGTTAAGCCCATGATATGCTTAAAAAAATTCAAGATTGCCTTTTGATTCCTAACATAACAGAAATGGGTTCAAAAAGGTAATATTTGTTACGTTCTATGGGCTATTTCATTTCAAATTTGTGCGCCTTTTCTACCATCTTGCAAAAAAAAAAAAAAAAAAAAAAAAAAAAAATGTGCTGCAATCTATATTGAGTTATGATTACTATATAATTGCTTGTTCAACCACTGTCCCGTTCAAATCAATCATTTATTCTACTCTAATTTAAAATATTGTTGAGGAAAAATAAACTGAAGGCAAGAATGAAAGTTTCTATATTTAAAATATACACTTTTATATAAAACGTCAAATAGTTTTAAAATTTTAAGATGTTTCCTTCATATTCAAACAAGTAATAGAAATATTGAATTTTCCCCTCAAAATTTTTCATTATTTAATTTTTCCTCATTAAGGAATAAAAAGGCAACAATGAAAGCTTCTATATTTAAAATATATACTTTTATCTATAACGTCAAATAATTTTAAAATTTTAAGACCTTTCCTTCAAGTTCAAACAAGTAATAGAAATATTGCATTTTCCTCTCAAAATTTTTCATTATTTATTTATTTTTCTCATTATGGAATAAAAGGACAGTTACTAAGTTACGCCAATCTGTCATTCATTCTTAATTATAAATAATTTTTGATAAAGTCTTTCCACTCCTACGGCTAATAATGAAAATTGAAATTTCAAGCATGTAGACAAAACCTCGATCTTATATCAACTTTTAATGTAAGTTTTAGTATTTAAACAAACAATCCTGAAATCTATTATTTTACGTTTACTAATAAATAAATATGATCTACTTATATGCTGATTTTCATTAAAATCTGTGACATGTCAGCCACAGCTGATTTTTTCATTTAGTATGGAATGACCCTAAAAGGCATATATATAGTACACGATACTATAAATTAAATATATATATATATATATATTTTCTCAGACTAATTATAATTTTTTAATCATTGCCATCTTTAAAAAAATATTTTAATTCTATAAAGAAAATGCTTATTAAAGTTTTGAATACCCTTTACAATAAATATCATATATTTTCTAACAGTAATTTGTTTTTAAAAATTTTGTTATCGTAAGTATGTAAAAGTTCTTTATTTTATAAGCTTATCGATATCAAAATACTGAACACTTTTAACGTATGTACATTTTTTTTCAAGGAGTAGTTTATTTCTACACATAATAAACTATCAGATAAACTATAACTCCAAATCTTGGTATCATAAATTTGTGAAACTTATTTTACGAACTTATCAATATCAAATTACTGAAAACTTTTACAATGCCATACATTTCCCCAAGAGTAGTTTACTATGCATTATAAATTACTACATAAATAAAAGCGCAAAATTTTGATATAAGTTTGTGAAACTTGATATGTTTCCTTAGGTTCCTTAGGGAATTAATTTAAAATATTTACTGTGGAAATATTTCCTAAATTAAATTCAGGAATTGTATCAAGGCAAACTTGCTAAATTTCACAAAACAATTTTTGATTGTCTCTAAAAATCTTAATTATATGTAAAATTAAACAAGAACGAAAAATCATGCGTCAAGCATAGATTATGTAACACTTTCCAACGCTTCCAAAGTAATTTTACAAATCATTACCGTTTAATAAGCTGAAAGACAACATCTAAGTAAACAATTTGGAAAACGCATAACATATTTAAAAACTTAATTTCAGGAATTTCCAACATATATTTCCAACATATACAATATTCGAAAAAATATCCGAATACTTTTATTCAGCCCTGTATATGATCTATAGATTTGTATATATACTACATAGGATGCTAAATTTTAGTTTAGTTAGGAAACGCGTAGCACAGTTTAAAATTCTCCTTCTGGAGTTTCTGTCAATAAACGGAAATGTGTTCGCGAACTTTTGTGTTGCCCTGTATACGAAACACAGAATTTATACACACCAAGTAATAGACAAAAAGTGAGTTAAATTTAAAATCGCGTTCAGTAACTTAAAACGCACTTCCAGGAATTATTGTTAACAGACGGTAGAGAATTTTTTTGTGTGTCCCTGTCAATCAACGATGACTGCTATACACACAGTATTCTGTAGTAAGCCTCTTGTAATGTACCTTAGTGATATATATAAATTTCAATACGTTTAAAATAGTGAAACATTATTTAATTAAACCGCAAACGATTTTTCTCCATAGACGTAATGTAACGGAATTCTTTTGACTGTCCCTGTAAAGTAACTAAGCTATGCACACCCTATTCCACATTAAGCTTCTTGTAATGCACCTTGGTGCTATATATAAATTTCAATGCGTTTAAAATAGTGAAACATTATTTCATTAAACCGCAAATGATTTTTCCCCATAGACCGTAATGAAACGGAATTCTTTTGAGTGTCCGTGTATAAAAACTATAAGTGCTACACACTTCCGTTGAAATAGGGAACATGCTATAGATAACGAAGATAACATATAAAAATTGCAGCGTAATCCGAGCATATTTACGGGAGTTAGAGCACGGACAGACGGCCAGACAAACCGAAGTCATAAACACTTTTCAACTAGGTTGGAAAGTGTTAAAAAGAAATTGCTTTTAAGATGGGAATGCACCAATCTAATTTTGGCAATGCCTTAATTAAAAAAATATTTAATGATTTTAACTTAACTTTTTGTTTATTTGATTTTTTTTCTATAGAATTCTACGCACAGCTAACTTTTTTCCGTATTGTCACAAGGATTTAATGTAAAAATAGTTTTTTATTAATGTCTGCTAAAATTAAATAAAGCATGGTTACTATGTGTAAAGGAGTTTGTGATGGAACAGTGATTAATACATTCAGGTCAGTCGTGTCCATAATAGCCCAGGTTCGAATCCTGGGCACGGCACCAAATTTATTAGGTAAAGACAATGATATTCTGGCCAATTGGAAAAATTCTACATTTCACAGTGTAATAACCCATAAGATCGTATGGACAAAATAGTGACATAATTCGATTAATAACGATAACATGTTATTTACACGCTATTTAACCCTGAAATGTTGTTATATGTCTCACAGACCACTGCTATTTAAAATTTTCGTATTTTTACTAGTAAATTTCAGTTTAAATATAGACACTAGTGGTATTTTGTTACGTAGAGCCCTAGTACTATCGCTAGAGACGTTGGATAGGTGAATTTTAATTATAAATAATAGTCATGTACATAAAGTTAAGTACAGAAACAGTATCCTGTGAGTTAAACGAGCATTTTATTCATCTTTCTATCAAGCGGTCTCGGAGACCGCTGGCTGCATCTTTGCGACATTTTTTATCACAGCAGTTAAGGGTTAAATTATAGCGAAGCATTTTAAATTTTCGAATTATGGAACACCCTAAGGAGCATTTTTACATTTTTAGTAGTACCAAAGAAAAAAAAAAGGAGGAAGTAGTAGAATAAGAAAAGGAGAAGTTCAGAGTTGGCCAAATTTGTAATTGCAATTATATCTGCAATATAATTACAATTTAATTGTATGTAATTGATTATAGTTATACAAATTCAAACACAGACATTTCGTAAAATAATGGGATGGGGAGCGGTTCCGACTACAGTGCTACAAGAATTTTTTACGACATGTAATTGTAACTATAATAATTTAAGTACAATTAAATTGTAATTAAATTGCAGATAATTGCAGTTACAAATTTTCCCAACTTTAGGAGTAATGTATTCAAAGCAAACAATCATCTCTATCGAAAGGCAACATTTGGTGTGCTTTTCGAAATTTCAGAGCAAGAGCATGAATCGACTTGTGGCATTATTTAAACCTGGCGACGTTATAGGCTATTACGGTTATGCTATGTAAAATCTAGACTCATTTCAGAAATATTATAATTTCCATCTTGCTATGTAGCAATGTTATTTTTTTTTTTTTTTTTAGAAAAGCATTTTGAATGTATTTGGATTTCTTTAAAAAGGTCAATAGTTTTCGCATTATTGCTGAATTTATAAAATCAGACATGCAAAAATATCCGTTAAGCTTGGATTAAAATATTTTTTTTAAATATATTTTATATAGGCTATAAGTTATTCTTTTAAAAAGTATATTTATTACTTTACACAAAGAATTCAGAGAAAATATCCAACTATACAATAAAATTACTTTACTTTTTATGTGCCTTTGGAAATATATTGAGGGTAGATATTAAATAAAATGTGATAATATAATTTTTTTCTTTATAAACAAAATATGTTTTCCGCAGAATTGATCTGTAAGTTCTTTTGTTATATGTGTCTATCCGATGAGTTAATCGAACGTTTTATCTTTTCTGTCTATATTTTAAACTATAATTTATTTACACTGTGATTCAATAATTTAACTGTCATTTCAAAAGAAAATATCATAAATAGTCTATATTTTTTCATAATGCAAGAATTTTGATAACATCAAGAAAATTTCTATCTCACTAAAAAGTAAATGTCAAAAGATTATTTAACATTGAGAAAATTAAAATAGCATCATTCAGAAAAACTAAAACGCCATCCCAAGAAGTAATCGAGAAAAAAAAGTCTTAATTTAGATACTAAATGGGAAATGATTAGTGAATCGATAATCTACTTTTAACTGGCTTTTAAGGCTACGGTTTATAATGTTGCATCACCCTGACCATTGGATAATGAATAATATAGATCACGGGTGCCAGCTGAAAGAAATTCAGGGAGGGGCAAAATTGTGAAACAGATATGTCTGTGGTCCGCAACCAAGACTTGGGTATTTCTTTGAAACCGCGACCGAACCCATTTCTGAAATTAACATCCAAGCTGAAAGTCTGGAGAAATATCACTTGTCCAAATAGCCATCACGTTCAAAGCTTTCTTAAACCTAGGTTCCTTAAAAGGGATAATATAAACAAGAAAAAGGCTAAACTAAACATTATTTGTCAGAACATGCTATGCAAGGCAATTTCTAAACACATCAACATAAAACGTAATAAAGAAATTTAACAATTAAGAAATCGTAACCTTTTTATACCACTTTTTTTTTACATCAGGTAACACTTATTAGTTAACACTTATTAGTTAACACTTATTACAGTAACTTAGTAGTCCTGTTTAACCCTTAACTACTGTGACAAATATTTTGTCGCATAACTACTGCGAGTGGTCTGTAAGACCGCTATATCGAAAAATGAATAAAAGGCTTAATTAACTCATAGGATACTATTTCTGTACTAAACTTTTTGTACTGACCTATTACAATTAAAATTCACCTATTCAAAAGACTCTAGCGATAGTACTAGTCCTCCAAACGAAGTAAAATTTCCCTAGTATCTATAGTTAAACTGGAAATTACAAGTTAAATTGTGAAAATTGTGAAAAGCAGTGGTCTGTAAGACTGCTAACAGGATTAAGATACTTTTTAAACATATGAATGTAAAAATGCAGAACTAAAACTTGTCTTGGACGGAGGGTTCAGGGGCAGAGCCCGCTTGGCGAAAAATTCTCAGTTGCTTTTTGTTTAGTGATTAATTATTTAATTTTTTTTGGAGATAGATGAATTTCACTTTCTTTTTTCTATGTCATCAGAAAAAAAATATCTATCGTAAATTAAATTTTAAAATCCAGGTATAGGAGCAATAGCTTTTCCCTGCTCCCCTTCTGCCTCCATGATATAAATTTTATTTTATATTAATTAGTACGATCGGAAATAGATCGTCAACCACACGCTCGTGAATCCTTTATAAATTTTTGTGTATAAAAATATATTTTGTACTTAGGGGAGGGGGAGGGGGAATGTAATACTTTCGGTTTAAATGGAAAGAAAGAAATAATTCGTATATTATTCGAATCCTTTCGTAACATAAAATCTATTGTGAGCAGAATGTTGAAAAACCCACCGTCGCTGATGAATAACGTAGTAATTTTTATTAATTGTATTTATTAAAATATCAGTCCCCCCCCCCCCTTGCAACTTTAGCTAAAGCCCTGTCAGGAGTCAATTTCATATATACAGTACATATATGATAAGGCCATTAGGGCCTATAAGCATAATTTGTACTGGGCTTCGGCGTAATCTGCACAATACCTTAAAATTTCTGTAAACACATCCTGTATGTAAGGGGGCCCCTGAAAAACAATTAGGCCCAGGACCACCGAATATCTTAAAATTGGCTCTGAGCTAGCCAATAGTTCAATGATATTATGCAGCTAATGTGGGTAACAAAGCCTTTTTCCTTTAATGAGCTTACCTTACTGTCTGCACTTCTGAGTGGATGTCCTCAAATGAAATAATAGAGACCACAATTATTTTACAGACACATCCTTCGTAAAGTTTCTATGTCTTAAGATAAATCCTTACATTCAAACAGTTCAAAAGAAGGCAAATGCTTTTTCAAACCTTCCATTGAAAAAACAATATCCACTCATGTAAGAAATATTTTACTTCCGTTCGAGAAATCTGTGTAGATAGAGGAATTTGTGTGACCAATCATTTAGCTCGAATATACCATTTCTTAAAAATTTTTTAGTGCTAACTCACGAAAATGAAAATAATGGCGAAATATAATCTTATGATCCTCCTGCATTATGTGCTTTATGAGTAGAAAAACAAAGGGGAAAATAATAGCGAGGCTAGCGCAAGGTCAAATTTTTCTAAATCTCCTGAAAAAGGAGGTGATAGGCTACACAATAGGAGCTGAGGGAGGGACTCTGCTATTTAGATAAATATAATAGTTCGTATATGAATTGCAGAGAAATAAAACAAGAACATCAAAATGTCAAAATGTAACAACTTAACTATTGTGAATTAAAAGCGCATTATGAGTTGAATTCTATGTTATATGTGCGCACGTGTATAAAGGGGATACCAAGATTATTATAAACTTTTAAGGTGATAATCCACACAAAAACAAACCATTTTTGTAAAGGAAACCAGGATCGCAATACACTTAATTAGTCAAAAATACAGGGTACCTCACTCAAACATGAATTTGAGACTGAATTGCAGTACATTTTCGCACTTCCCATGATGTCATCATATTTCACAGAAAGCAAGGGATAATCGTTGAAAATATTGCTATTTATGAACATACACACATTTTATTTTTTTAAATAAATAAACATTTAACAAATTCATTTAAATATTTATTAATAACAAATTTAATTAATTTAATGTTATTTTTTTTTCTCAAAATATAAAAAACACCCATTCTTAATCACTTAAATACTAAATTTATACTCTTATAATAATTTTTCATCCTGTTATTCAGTTAAATTATGATAAATAGAAATGTGACACTAGTATCTGTCATCTATGTTAAGTTGCTCAATAAATAAATCTAGATTTTTATATAGATTGATAGATGATTATAGATAAATATATGGAAAAATACAAAAATGATTCCCTATTTAGTTTGCTTTTCGACAACTTCAGAAAACTAATTTATTTATTTTACTCACAATTATACATAATTTATTGAATCAATTGGCTGTGGTAATTCAAAAAGAAATGGTTTAGATCTGATAATCTATCTTTATTTTAAGAAAGTAATGTTTATGATTTATTAAACAGAAGGACAGATAAATAATATTAGAAAAAATGTGAGATATTTTTCTCGCAAGAAATTGCTTACAAACTAAATACTTAATTAAATCTATGAAAATAATATAATATAGTATAATATAATGTAATGTAATATAAATAAAAATTCTGTTTTTTTTTTTTTTTAAGTCTGTGCAAAAAAAATTGTTAACCAGCTGAATACTTGCTCTAAAATAATAATAATAATAATAATAATAATAATAACAATAATAATAACATTTTAATCAAAACATGGAAACATCTATCCCACATATAAAGAATCAAATTAAAACTATCAAATGTTAACTATCCAAGCATCCAACTTTTAATATCCTTTAAAGGTTTGGAAGCCGTTCGATTTATTTCATCTAGGAAAGGGAAAGAGCTGTTATTTTATTTTATTTTTTTAAATATTAAAAGCTTTTATCTAAAAATATATGTTCAGATGAATGCTGTATTATATTTAACATATGTTGCAATGTATTCGATAGTGTGAATCGCAAATAATCTATTTAAGAAATTGAAAACTATTCTATTCATCAGATTTTTATAAAAATAAATCATAAAAATATATGTGTTGAGACTACTATTATTTATGTAGCAATTCTGATTAGGTCTATTGTAATAAGACGTGATTAGATTGCTTCATTTCAACATCTGAATATATATATATATATATTAATCAATTATTATTAATTTTACCATTTTACATATAATTTTTTAACATATAATTTTTCATTAATACATCCGTTTTTATTTTAATGCAATTGAATATTTTATCAACATAACTTTATTTATTATTTAATTATATTTATTTATTATTTCACTAATTGCTATCATTCTTTAGACAGTATTTGGTTTAATCTTTAACTAATAATTTTAATCCAATGCTTTTATTAAATTATAGAATATTCACTAATTTTCTCATAATTGGCAGCACCATGGTTTGAGTTTTTCTTTGCTGTACAATAATATTCCATGGTCTTCAATCATCTTTTAAAACTTATTTTGGCAACATGTAATGATTTTCTGCAATTCATTGCCTGTGTTATGTGATGACTCCTGTATATCTGGTACCTGTTGTGCTCTTTTCCCTATATCCTTTTTAATCCAGTTGTATTTTGAACTTTATGATTAAATTTCACTGTTTTTTTTTCTCTCTTTTTTATGGGTAAGGTTTTTTTCTTTTTAATATTGTTTTTTTTTTTTTTTAGTTTTATGATTTTTTCACAGATTTTTTTCTCTATTATGATGTGGTAGTCCCAAAATCATATTCTTTAGCAATGTTATGGCTAATATGATGATGAAACCACACATTTTATTTGTGGTATTTAGGCATTTGGGACCGGAAGATTCTGTCTAAATTCCACGAATTTCATTTTTTCAATTTTTAATTTAATTTCTTTTAAATAAGTATATGGTATATAGAGATATATTCAGAGTGTTGGGGAACACTATCATTGTCAATTAATTATTACATACTAATTTATAATTTCATAGTTTTTGTTGGTGTTTCGGTAATGTTTCATTAATGGTTATATATATATATATATATATATATATATATATATATATATATATATATATATATAATTATAATATCTATGAATTTCAAAAACATATCAAGTTCTAATATCATTCTACTAAAATCTACAAAGAGATAATTAATGATATTGTGTAATCAGAATACCACATAGCTAATAATTAACTTGTGCAATCATAAAATTACCATAGCATGTGCTTCAATGGTAATTAGCCAAATTTACTCATACCTGAAGAACATTTAAAAAGAAAGAGAGAGAAAGGGGGAAAAAATTATAAATTGGAGTTGCTATTAAGTAAACACAAATGGATTAATAAATTAATTATGAACATTATTCAGTGGAAAAACTGGACCACAAGAGAACCAATCAAGAATTGGATATGAAAAAACATATGTGGATGTACTCGTCAGCTTGGCTGCACCCACATGTGTTTTAAAAATAATTCAGTATTTCATAATTCTATTGACATGATGCTAAGAACAGTAGAATCAGCCAAGTATACTGAATTATTACCAGACAACAATTGGAAAAATTTTAAATTGGAAATATGTAAAATGTAAATAAAAAACCATTAAGAAATATATAATATATCACTTACAACGATTATCCTAAAATCTTTATAAATCACCACACTAAATTACCACCAGATATCATTTTTGAAATAATATTGGATATTAGAACCCTTAAATTGTAGAAAAAATGTTTTACTCACAAGAATGATCCAGAATCCTCAAAATATAGCAACTTCTGCATAATGATCAATTCCACATGGCACGTATCAAACATGTTGACATTCGATTCTATATATATATAACTTTCAACAAATTAAAAAGAAATATTTCGTTAACACATTTGTTAATGAAGCTAATTCAGGCGTACACAAAATCATGTTATCATTGACTTATAAATAAAATTTCATTTAAATAAATAAAAAAAAAAACTCCAAGTATCCGAACTCCTGCCATCTAGATCGCATAATATCCAGATCAATAAAAGCTTACTTAAAAAAAAAAAAAAAAAAAAAAAAAAAACATATTTATTCGTAAATGAATAAATAATCATTCGTAAATCAAATAAATGTCGTATTCACATAATTTCCTTAAAATATAGTTAAACGAATATTAAAATCTATGTTACATTGGAATTTCTGAAGTCAATATTTCTCTAAATTTAAATCGGCATTTTACCAATTTCAGAAACATTGTATTTTTCAGTCCTTATACTTTAAGAAAATCCGTTCTTATTTTAAGTCTCGTTTTAAAAAAAAATCCACTTTCATTTTAAAAACTACAGTTGCATTTTTAAAAGAAAAACAAGTAATGTTGATTGTTGTTAACATATGTGGTCAAAGGTAAGGAAAAAAGAAAAAGGAAAAAATAACGGAAAATTTACATATATCTTCAATTTCCCACTGCGGAAAACAATTAACGTTTTTTGGACATGTTCACTTAGCACTTCTAAGTTCATGTAAGTACCGTACTGCCTTTATTTTCAATTTGTTGTAAAAGTGATCTTAATTTCAACGTACACTGTAAAAAAAGACTTTTTTTTTTTTTTTTTTGATCTACATGAATATAATATAACCACGAACGAAAGTATACAACAACCTTTTCTGAGTTATCCATGATTTCGAAAAGAATTCGTTATCATTAGAAAACCTCAGAAACAAATATATTTTCAAAATTTAAAGGATCATTTATAAAAAATAAAGTTTCTTTTCCGGCCATTAATTTTCAGAAACGTTTCTAAGTAGTTTTTATAGTGTATTAATCAGTTTTCTCTAATCGGAATATCGGTTTTTAGGATGTTATTAATTTTCAATCAAACATTTTCAGCTGCTTAATTCAATTTATAGATGCAAGGGTAACAAAATAATATTAATTTGAATGTTGATGTTAATGCTGTTAATATATCATGTTTCTCTGTAAAATATGTCTGTTGAACATAAACATGTTTATTTGAGAAAGGCTCAATACCGAAAAACCAATCACTCCAGATTGACAAAATTGACTATACACTATAAAAACTACTCGGAAACGCTTCTAAAAATCAGTAGCAGCAAAATTAAAAAAGAAAAAAAAGTTTGTTTTTATAAATGCTTCTTTAAATCTCCAAAAATATTGGTTTCTGAGGTTTCTTAAGATAAAGAAAGCTTTTCGGAATCGTGGATAAGTCAGAAGAGGCTATTGTATATTTCCGTTCATGGCTATATTATATTTTCCTTAGATTGAGAAGCAGCTAATTGTTTTATTTTTTATTTTATTATTATTATTTGTTTTACAGTACAGTTTTATTAAACAAAAGTAATTTTTGGTTTTTTTTTTTCACATATAATATTAATTAAAAAAAATGATTTATTATAATTATTCAGATTGTGACAGGAACACGTTAGTCCCGTTCAGTGTTTTTCAAACAGTGACAGTGGCGTAGCAAGGTTGGAGGTCCAGATGCTCTGGATACCACAAACTTTGTAAAGTTTTATTTGCCTTAATGTAATAGGAGATTTCTGCGATTATGAAGGCGAAGAAATATTTACAATATAACTGATATCCAAAGCATTTGGACCCCTGGACACCCTCCCTAGCTACGCCCCTGAACAGTGGTCCTCCTCGAAAACAACATTTATGGTTCGCTTCGATTTTCAAATAATACAGAAAAAAATGGAATTCAAATGAAGCGCGTATCACACACTTATAGCTGAAAATCAATTACACTATAGCTGGGTAATAAAAAAAACATAAAAGTAGTATAGAAGTGATCCCCACTTGAAAAAAATTTCAGAGATATTTGGAGTTTCACTTGTAACTTTAAAAAAATAAAAGTTAAATTAACAAGAACGAAAAATCATGCTTCAAGCATAGATTATGAAATACTTTCGAACACATTCAGAATATCACCATTTAATAATGTGAAAGATGATGCCTAATTAAGCATCATGGAAAACGCATAACACATTTGAAAACCCAATTTATGTAATTACCATCAATAGGCGGAAAAAATATTCGAATTATTTTCTACAGCCCTGTATATGATCTATAGATTTTTATATTTACTACATAGTATGCTAAAATTTACTTCAGTTAGGAAACACATAGCACAGTTGAAAAATATTCCCCTTCAGCAATTTTCGTCAATAAACGGAAATGTACTCAAGATCTTTTGTGCAGCCCTGTATATGATATATTCAATTTATGTACACCAAACAATATGCAAAAGATCAGTTACATTTTAAAACGCGTACCATAACTGAAAATGCACTTTCAGCAAATATTGTTCATAAACTTAAATTGCTCATAAACTGCAACCGAATTCTTTTGTGTGTCCCTGTACACGGATGATAAATGCTATATGCACCCCATATTCTATAGTAAGCATCTTGCAGTGCATCTCAGTGATGTATATCAATTTCAAATGTTTGAAATATAGTGTAACAACATTAAAATACACTGCAGACGATTCTTCTCCATAGACCGTAATGTAACGGAATTATTTTGAGTGTCCCTGTAAACGAATTATAAATGCGACATGCTTCATTTTCAATACCGAACATGCCATAGTAAACATTGATAACATATATAAATTGCATGGGAATCCGAGTATATTTACGCGAGTAAGAGCACGGACAGACGGCAGACAGACAAACAAGAAATCATAAATACTTTTCAGTTGCCGAACAGTTGCCGAACAGTTGATGTCGGTTAAGGGGCTTCCGAGTTGCGATCAACTTTACGCCCAGTCTATTTGTGAGTAACCTGTCTTGTAAATATTGAGCCGTTGGGAAAAGTTAAATGTAGTATTAACTACATAAGAAAGAACAATTATAAATAGAAGAAAAATTAAACAATGGGAATAAAAAAGTAAAGCTATAGAGATTACGGAAAGAGTCTAATAAATGGAAAAAAGTAAAAGTATAGCTGTAGTTAAAATTAACTACTGAAAAAAGTTGAAAAAGTGTAAAATAGGGTTCGGAACATGTTCAAAAACAGTACATAAATGCCAGGTGGAAAAGGCAGGCAAAGCTAAGCTTTAACAAAAATAGCACTTAAAAAGAACAAATATATTTATTTTTAACAAAACTTTTTTATTTATATTTATATTTTATTATTATTTTACTGTGTTGGAAAGTTTTATAAATGCAGTATTTATGTATAGTTTCTGGTGTGTGTGTGATTTTTTTTTTTTTTTCGGTGACTAGTCTAAATTTCTGAGAACGGAAGAACGGTCTCGCTTTGATAAGACTACGATAAGTAAAATGCTCTATAATTTCTACCGTAACAGATATGGAAAGATCTATTTACACTCTTAACTGGAATGTAGAGGAGGAACCATACATGTTCGTTCATCTTAGAAGAAAAATATCTTGACGTTGCGCATCGATTATGTTACATGTTTCAAGTTTATTCACACGCTTCATTGATAACATCCGTTTGCAATATTTCTCTTTATAAACAACACATTCAGTTCAATTATAACTAGTAAATTTACATATCAGAGGCTTCAACGTCAGCTCTACAAATCATTGTTCATTAATCTCACTCATTTTTAACATTATCTGCATAATATTTGATATCCTAAAATTCAATCTTTTTAAGTTATTGATGCATTTATAAAAATATAAAATTTATCGAAAGTTCCGGAAATTTTAGAAGTATCGCATTAAACGCAATGTTATGCAATGATAGAATAAACTACTTATTACTGTATTTTTCAGTATAACAATACATTACTTCAGGCCCCCTGAATCCCCCCCCCGTTGTCGCTTTAATTTTATATTATCAATTTCCAGTAATTGCGCTATTTCATTTCTTGAGTATATGTCTGATTGTATTTACTATTTTAATTTCATTAGAATAAACATCTCTTTGTACAAGAGATTTTATCCTATCCTTAAAAGAATACTTATATTTCAACTACTAAACATCCTATGTTGCTGAAATTGAATAAAATTTTGTGTATAAATATTTTATATACTTATACAAATGTGAATTCCTCCTATGTGACCTATATTCAATTTACGCATTCAACGTTTTTATTATTTTCATTTGGAAAACCGATTTGGTATAATAATTTTTTAGTATATTTAAATTAATTCTCATCTATGTCATTAAAAAAAGCATATTAAAAACTTATATAACCCGAAAATTAGCTATTTTTAATAAAATTTCACGTCGAAATAATGCGATTCACTTGAATTTTCCTTTGTTGATATTCTTTGAAATATAGTTGCTTAGCAACCATTTAATGAAAGAGAAAAAAAAAATGCATTGGAAATTTGTGTAAAAAATGAGAAATTAAAATGTTTCATATATTTAAAATTAATGCATAAAATTTCCAAATAATTTATGTAATTAATTTCGAAATTCTAATAAATATATTGGCCAATTTTCAAAGCGATTGGATTAAATTAAGATCTTCATTTCGTAAATTTAGAATCCATAATTTAGCATTTACAACTATCCCAATGCGACATTTTCTTTTCGGTGAATTTTAAAAAATTGGATATTAATTTAAAAAAATTAAAATCGAAATTAAAATTTAAAAAAATCGTCTTTCTTCCCATTGAAAAGCATTATGACCTAAAAATAAATGTTCTATATTTTTCGAACGAATGAACCAAATGTTACTAAAAACTATACAGCTAATTCCGGGTACCTCGCCAACATACTCACCAAAAATCAACCTAATCGAACGTTTTTCACGGCAATTATCGCGGAACAGACAGACAGACAGAAACCAAAAACTTTTCGCGTCTCCACAGTGAGCCTTCACTGACTTTTCGGCCAACCACACTTAAATGTCAATTTATTCGCTCTTGAGGAATAGCTATTGCGGAAATCGTGAAAAACTGGGCATAGCGACGACATCTGTAGAGTGGTATAGATCCAAACCTAATAAGAATCTATTTATGTCAAAGTCTAACATAATATGAATTTTGGTGAAATTCCGTGCATTAGTTCTTGAAATGTAACTATCGTGGAAATCGTAAAAAATGCAGCATAGCAGCGACACCTGTTGAGCGATTTACACTAGAGCCTAATCAGCACCAATATATGTCAAAGTCTAACTGAATCTGAAGTTTGATTAAATTCCATACATTAGTTCTTGAAACAGAACAGAGTGCCCACAAAATTTGTGTCACATACAGACAAATAGACAGACACACAGACAGACATTTTCTATAAAACGTCAAACCGTGCTCAGGACCTTCTAAAACGTATAAACCCGACGAAAACCAGAAACATAAATTTTAAGATATTAAATTTGATTCATAACAGACTAGCAAATCCGGGGCATTGCTCGTGTGGTCGTTGAAATGTGCCAGTGATATTTTTGTGCCTAATACAATGAAGGGGAAATTATACTGCAACAGATAATTTAAATATAACTTATTAGGTCAAATTCTGAGTGAAAACATATATCATTCTTGCATTAACATATAAAATGAACGTTGAGAAAGCATGTTGTATGTCTACCTCAGTGATGCACATTAATTTCATAATGTTTGAAACATCGTGAATCGTTTGTGTGCCACTGTAAACAAACTATAAATGACCCTACATTTCAATACCGAACATGCTATAGTAAACCTCAATAACATTAAAAAATATGTATATTGCATGGCAATTCGGGTACATTTACGAGAGATCACGGACAGACAGTCAAACCGAATTCCTAAACACTTTTCAACTATGTTGGAAAGTGTTAAAATTTAAAAAAGTTCTTTATTGTTGCAGTTTTGCATATCTAATCATACTCATGTCCTATTAAACTTATAATGTTAATCAACTTCAACAATTTATTAGAAAATTTTCCCATTAAAAACTATGGAGAAAGAGTTTAAAAAATAAAATTTTTTTGCTTATTTTTCCAAAATTTTTCAAAAAATAAAATAAAATAAACAATGTAAACAATATTAAGTCGATACCATTGTGGTACTCAACACGACAAAAGTTCAAATTTATTACCATTTCAAATATTTGCCATTTATATAAATCAATGAAATTTAACAAAAAATGTGCGGTGTAATTTGACTACCTATCAGTTCGCACTTTCATTTAAAAAATACGTGGTTGTTACGTACATAAGAAGTAAAGCTTCTAAAAGCCAATCCCTATCGTAAATCACAGATGTGTGCGTCAGTAACGTTGGCCGTCATAACGATGCCACAACAATGAGGTTAAAATGCATAAGTTACAACAATTCAGCTTTATTAACAAATATCGGTAACTTTTGAAACAGAAACAAAATAATGCTTTTTTGGCTTGATTTCGCGCTATATTTTCTTTCCTCTTCAAAAAATAGCTAGTTTTTTTTTTTTTTGCAAAAATTAAGAAAAATTACCGACCGATTTTTACAAAAATTGGATTTTCAGATGCAGAAAATTTTTCTACATGTGTGGTGAGTTTTAAATCGATACCTCAAATATTTTTCTTAATATTCGCAAATTAGTAAAAACAAACCACTCGTTGCCATCGGCAAAAGATGTGCAATTTATAACCACTAGTAACCACTTTTTCGCTCGTACACCTTAACGTGTTATATATAAATATTAAGATTTTCACGTTTTTTACGAGTTATAAAAAGCAGGATCATGGCTAATACGAGCAAAATATCTGTCCATTTCAATGTGATTTTTGGCGAAAAGTAGGGTTGTTCTCTCTCAGCGATACTATTTCTACTTTACAATATGTTTGGTAAAAAATGGTTACAATATGTTCGGTATTGAAATGAAATGTCATTTATAGTTTGCTTACAGTGGCACACAAAGATTCACGATGTTTCAAACATAATGAAATTAATATGCATTATTATCTATCAACATGTAGTAATTTATCAGTTTTACAAGACGGCATTTCAACCTTGAAAATTACCCCCTCCCCCCTCCCCCGCAGAAAACGCAAAGAAATGTTCCGAGGTCTTGAAAGAATGAAAGAAAGAAGTGAGAGATAAGGAATATTTCAAATAGTGATGCATTAAAAAAGATTTACAACTTAGCCATAGAAAGAAAGAAGTATAGAAGAAAACTTTGTTTTTTTCTTTAAATCCGGACTCTGGGAAATATTAATCATCCTTTTCATGTCTCTTATTGCATTGTTAAAATGAAAAGGATGTGTGAAATTAATAGCTCGAAAATTTCAGTGACTATTGCAATGTTAGCCGAGTTTTTCCGGGAAAAGGGGAAATAATCAATTGCATTATTGTACGTCGTTCATGTCCTTTGGAATTTACTAGTTATTTAGAGACTTTGACTTCAGTACTGTGATTTTGTCTAAAGAAAATTACACTCACAAAGGTAAGACTGAATATTTTGTGCTAATTTTATGATATATTAAGTTAATTTTAGCATTGAGATAATAAGAGCAATTATAATAGTATCATATATATTATTAATGTTGTCAACATTCCTTTTTCTAAGCAAATACAAAACGTAGAGTGATAAATGATATACCATATGAAAAGATTTTGAACAGGCTTCTGACATAGTACACTCACATTTCGTTAAAACATGTTTTTCTGATTAAAAATTTCAGTTAATTAAAAATTAAATCAGCATTATTT
Organism: Maratus michaelseni; assembly: GCA_963931845.1. NCBI lineage: Eukaryota > Metazoa > Arthropoda > Arachnida > Araneae > Salticidae > Maratus > Maratus michaelseni. Next base: position 166,969,149 of record OZ007595.1, on the reverse strand, counting down.
TAATAAATGAAATGAAAGGTTTTCTCAAATCAGTGTTGCCACAAAAATAAAATACCGCATTGTATTGTGCTGAACAATCATTATAAAAAAAATAACCAGTACAATAAAGATAAAGTGGGACATTGTTGCTGCACTGGTTTATTTTATATTTAGGATTAAAAAGCAAAATTCAAATTCAAATACTCAATTTATTTTTCTTTGACCCATGTTTTTTTTTTTTTTTTTTTTTTTTTTTTTTTTTTCCGAAACAGATGATGTTAAAGAAGTAATGCATTTAAAATAAGATTGATATTTTTCTTTTTTTGCCTTTTACAATCTTCGATCAGTTTTTACTGTATTTTTGAAGGAATATATGTGACGATATTCTCTCTTGACTAATGTTGCTTGCAGATATTTTTAATCCTTAATTTTTCTTTTAGAAGTTTAAACCGGCATCTAAGAAATATTAGATATTGGTATAAAAAAAATATTAGATTGCAGTGCGAAATCTTCGCACGGGTTCACTGGTAGTAATTAATTTAAATATGTGTGTGATTTTGAGATCTTTATAATCTTCACGGGAATTACGACATTACGAGTAACGGTTAAGACAAAGACTTTCATAATGGACCTTATGCACGTGATGTCACACGCCAGATCTGACGGTATCGTGATCGGATATTCTAGCAACTGTACCGCCAGAATGCCAATATGCGCAGCCGCGAATACCGCCAGCAGACGACTGTTAGCCTCGACCCAATTTGCGTGCATAAAGTTTAACGGAAATTTGGCAAATTTAACGAAGATTATTCTATACAGAACAACATTTTTAATTTCATTTTACAATATATTAAATATCTACTGCCACAATAATGAATTGTTTTGCGGTATTTGCAACAAAATAACATTAATAATATACATACTTCATAAAATGCTATGCTAATATTCAAAAGTAAATACCGCCAGCAGACGTATTTTAGCCTCGAACTCAGCTCGCATGCGTAAGGTCCATTCCCTTGCTTCTCCTATATTAACCGAGTTAGACTGTATCTATATTTTGAGAACCATCTTAAAACCTATTAAAATGAAAATTTCTGTTTTAAGAATTTTCATAACCTGAAATTCTGAATCTTTATGAACGGTGAAAGAAGTAATTCGTGGAGGGGGAATGATTTATTAGACTGTGAGCATATTTTGCAATATGAATGACAGCAAAAGAAACTAAAAATCCATTTACATCTAGCTGCTAATATTGAAGAGAACCCCGACTATTTTTACTTGGGAAAAACCTCTCAATCATTCTCAGAGACGACTTCAATAACAAAATCTAATCATAGTTAAAATTAAAAAACAACAGTACTTGTGGTTTTTCATCACTGGGAAAAATATATACTTGATTGGCTTCGTGCTGAAAATAACACGGAAATATTAGAAAGATAATAAGATTTTACTGGAAAGTGATATACATATCATGCAGATTCACAGAAGTGGCTAAGGAAGTTATTAATGCAGTTGCAGTATTCTTTCAGCGAATTCCACCCATAGAGTTGGAAAATCTAATAAGTATAAGAGCTTAGCCCTCTTTTAATCTATACATTTTGTTACGTGAACTGAAGATTTTTATTTCTAATGCTTCTATGAAATAGGAAATTAAGTGATACAATTCGGTAAATCGATTTGTACTTAAAAACTAACTTATGATGTTTCTAAAAGTAACTGACAGCAAAGGGTGCTTTTATTTCAGAGACGTTTCCGTAAATCTCGGAAATTGATTTATAAAGCATCGGATTAGTTTTTTTTTTTTTTTTCCCCAGTAGTTTCTGTACTTAAGGGAGAGGTTTTTGGAATCATGCGTAACTCGGAAATTTTACAAGGTTGCTGTAAATTTTAGATTTTTTATATCTATATCAGGAAATTTTTTAGAATTTTTTTAGAGTTCACGAACGAAGAATGATTCAATTCAAATTTAGAATTTCATATATTTTAGTCTTCAATCTATGGTTCGTCTCTCTGTCCATATGTACAATGTACAATCATACATTGTTCTTTTCAGCTTTAATAATTGTTTGAAAAAACCTCACTTACTCGGATGTTTTACAAGGTTGCATTAAGTTTGAGATTTTTTTTTTTTGCTATATCAGGAAATGTTTTTCAAATTTTTTATAGTGCACGAACAAAGAATGATCTAATTTAAATTTAGAATTTTATACATTTTAGTCCGCAATCTATGGTTTGTTTGTATTGTTCATATGTACAAATGCCCATACGTTGTTCTTTTGAGCTTTAATTGCTTAAAAAAAAAGAAAACCACTTACTCGTTTTACAAGTTTGCATTACATTTTAGATTTTTTTCGCTATATCGAGAAATGCTTTTGAGATTTTTTATAGTTCACGAACGAAGAATGATCGAAATTAAAATTTAGAATTTCATATATTTTAGTCCTCAATCTATGGTTTGTCTGTCTGTCCATATGTACAATGCACAATCATACATTGTTCTTTTGAGCTTTAATAATTGTCTAAGAAAACACCACTTACTCGGATGTTTTACAAGGTTGCATTGAGTTTTAGATTTTTTTGCTATATCGGGGAATGTTTTTGAAATTTTTTATAGTGCACGAACAAAGAATGATCTAATTTAAATTTAGAATTTTATACATTTTAGTCCGCAATCTATGGTTTGTTTGTATTGTTCATATGTACAAATGCCCATATGTTGTTCTTTTGAGCTTTAATTGCTTAAAAGAAAAACCACTTACTCGTTTTACAAGTTTGCATTACATTTTAGATTTTTTTCGCTATATCGAGAAATGCTTTTGAGATTTTTTACAGTTCACGAACGAAGAATGATCGAAATTAAAATTTAGAATTTCATATATTTTAGTCCTCAATCTATGGTTTGTCTGTCTGTCCATATGTACAATGCACAATCATACATTGTTCTTTTGAGCTTTAATAATTGTCTAAGAAAACACCACTTACTCGGATGTTTTACAAGGTTGCATTGAGTTTTAGATTTTTTTGCTATATCGGGGAATGTTTTTGAAATTTTTTATAGTGCACGAACAAAGAATGATCTAATTTAAATTTAGAATTTTATATATTTTAGTCCGCAATCTATGGTTTGTTTGTATTGTTCATATGTACAAATGCCCATACGTTGTTCTTTTGAGCTTTAATTGCTTAAAAGAAAAACCACTTACTCGTTTTACAAGTTTGCATTACATTTTAGATTTTTTTCGCTATATCGAGAAATGCTTTTGAGATTTTTTATAGTTCACGAACGAAGAATGATCGAAATTAAAATTTAGAATTTCATATATTTTAGTCCTCAATCTATGGTTTGTCTGTCTGTCCATATGTACAATGTACAATCATACATTGTTCTTTTGAGCTTTAATAATTGTCTAAAAAAAACCCACTTACTCGGATGTTTTACAAGGTTGTATTAAGTTTTAGATTTTTTTTTTTTTTTGTCGTATCAGGAAATGTTTTTAAAATTTTTTATAGTGCACGAACGAAGAATGATCTAATTTAAATTTAAAGTTTTATACATTTTAGTCCGCAATCTTCAATTCGTTTGTCTTGTTCATATGTACAAATGCCCATACGTTGTTCTTTTGAGCTTTAATAATTGTCTAAAAAAACCACTTACTCGTTTTACAAGTTTGCATTACATTTTAGATTTTTTTCGCTATATCGGGAAATGCTTTTGAGATTTTTTATAGTTCACGAACGAAGAATAATCGAATTCAAATTTAGAATTTCATATATTTTTGTCCTCAATCTATGGTTTGTCTGTCTGTCCATATATACAATGTATAATCATACATTGTTCTTTTGAGTTTTAATAATTGTCTAAAAAAAAACCTCACTTACTCGGATGTTTTATAAGGTTGTATTAAGTTTTAGATTTTTTTTTTCTTTTTTTTTTGCCATATCAGAAAATGTTCGTGAAATTTTTTATAGTGCACGAACGAAGAATGATCTAATTTAAATTTAAAGTTTTATACATTTTAGTCCGCAATCTATGGTTCGTTTGTCTTGTTCATATGTACAAATGCCCATACGTTGTTCTTTTGAGCTTTAATAATTGTCTAAAAAAAAACACTTACTCGTTTTACAAGTTTGCATTACATTTTAGATTTTTTTCGCTATATCGGGAAATGCTTTTGAGATTTTTTATAGTTCACGAACGAAGAATAATCGAATTCAAATTTAGAATTTCATATATTTTAGTCCTCAATCTATGGTTTATATGTCTGTCCATATGTACAATGTACAATCATACATTGTTCTTTTGAGCTTTAATAATTGTCTAAGAAAAACCCCACTTACTCGGATGTTTTACAAGGCTGTATTGAGCTTTAGATTTTTTTGCTATATCGGGGAATGTTTTTGAAATTTTTTATAGTGCACGAACGAAGAATGATCTAAATTTAGAATTTTATACATTTTACTCCACAATCTATGTTTCGTTTGTTTTGTTCATGTGTACAAATGCTCATACGTAGTTCTTTTGAGCTTTAATGATTGTCTAAAAAAGCCACTTATTCGGATGTTTTACAAGTTTGCATTACATTTTAGATTTTTTTTCTCTATATCGGGAAATGCTTTTGAATTTTTTTTTAGTTCGTATACGAACGAAAAATGATCGAGTGCAAATTTAGATTTTTATACACTTTAGTCCGCAATCTATGGCTCGTCTATCTTTTCATCTGTACAAATGTTCATATTTTGTTCTTTTGAGCTTCAATAATATGTTTTAAAAATTTCAGAACTTGAAGTCTATATTTAGATTATTTTTCCATTTAATATCTATTTCTCCGGAAACATCTATCCAAAAAACTGTCGGTAGATTATAGGATTGCTATAATTAAACAATTGTAGTATATACAAATTCGGTTTTTATATTCAGTAATACGGAAATAATAGGACTCCATCTTAAATAGGACGTCATCACCATGGCAACCTAGAATCATGACCTATCATGGGATATCATTGAATTAATTACGTATGATAGGATTTAATAGAATAAAAATTGTGACTATACACTGCAAAAAATAATTGTTGATTTTACAGTATAAAACTGGCACCCAGCTGCCAGTATTATACCGTAAAATTAACAGTATTATACCGTAAAATTAACAGTATTAAACAGTAAAATAAGCAGTAATACGCTGCCGTGCAAGCAGTAATACGCTACCGCGCATGCGCGGTAGCGTATTACTGCTTGCACGGCAGCGTATTACTGCTTATTTTACTGTTTAATACTGTTAATTTTACGGTATAATACTGGCAGCTGGGTGCCAGTTTTATACTGTAAAATCAACAATTATTTTTTGCAGTGTAACTTGGTCATTAGAGGTTATAAAATATCATATACGACCATATATGACTATAACATCATAAATGTCAGTTAACTTGACGACACATCTCGGTGGCTTGACGATAAATCCTCGGAAGCTGCTATAACAAGGAAGTGCCGATTTTTAAAAGAATAAAATTACTTAATAAATATTTTTATTAATATATATTTTTAAGTTTTGATTCGATTTTCATAAAATTTGAAATGACAAAATTCTGCAACGATTATATATTTATTAAATTTCAAAGCATTCGGTTGGGTAGTTTCTGTGCGTACAGACTGACGGACCAGACGACGACTATAGGTGCTACGTAATTAAATAATTACAAACGCATCTAAAAAGGAGTTTACTTTGTCAATCGCACTTAAGGCGGTATTAAAATAAAATATTTTTACACGCTCAACAACTCAAAATTTTGAGACACATTTTCAGATTCATTTTTAAAAGTAAAAACATGAAACTTGGCGGCGTGATTTATGAAAAGATTTATAAGGGACCCATGTTTTTATTTTTCGTTCAATTAATTAGAAATTGATTTACAAAAAATTATTTTCACAGTACGACAGATTTTTTTTTTTTTTTTTGTTTCCAGCGCTATCGCTTCGGGAAATCCGGTTCAAAATGTTCACTTTGACAGCATTTTTTGAAATATAATCTATCAAAAAATCGAGACAATACGGACATAATAAAGTTTCTGAATAAGAGGACCTGTCAATTAGGTGCATTTTAGAGCAAAATGAATTTAAAAATGTGTCTCAAAATAAGCAGTTTGGATTTGAATGCACCCTTAAACTACATACATACATTGAAAAAATTTGAAGAGGTAAATAATTTCCTGACTTTCTAAGGAACCATAAAGTAGATATTACTTGAGAATTTATAGGAGCGGTAACTCTTGTAGAATTTCACAATATTCGCTATTTGTTTTATATAATATTTATTAGTAATTCTTCCAGTGTTGGAGTGTTCAACATCTGAGAATATATAGCGAATACTGCGCATATATTTATCCAATATTTTTTAAATGTTAGCCTAACAGTGGAACTATTTGCAATAAAAGGAGAGGGATTCTGAACAATTTTTATATCATTATAAATATTTAAATACAATGACATTTTTTCTGAAATATCAGTATTATATTTGGTGAATATAAAATTAATCAGAAACATTTACTGTAATGCAATAAATACAATAAGCAATTACTAGCAATGGACAGAATAGCTAAGTTAGTTTTTAAAACTATTTACGAAGGAAATTTTGCGCATTACCCGAGTTCGTATACGTAACGTTTTTGTTTTTCATGAAATGCACACGTCTCTCTTTTTTAAATTTTTGAAAAATCGGTGCTTCTGTAGAAAATGGGATCCACTTATCATCTACAGCTACACAGTCGACATATAATTAATATAATAGTCAGAAGAAGGCGACATATTGCCCAACAGAAGTTGTTAACCTACATTCTAAGGAAAAGAACAATTATGGAAATGAGAACTAACGCTGAAGAAGAACCAAACCAAAAGACCGAACAATTGAGAAATTTTGATACCCCCCCACTCCCTAATTTTCATCATTATCAGAAGGAGTGGAGGAATCTCCGGGCACCTTATTTTTCTCACAACTATCAACCATCCAGAGAACACTTTCAATACCATGGACCCACCTGCTTGTCTAGTGGTTAGGGCGCTTATTACAAGGCAAAAGGAGCCGGGTTCGAATCTCGACTCAGGTATGTATGTTTGTAGTTGTAACAAAACAAGCCATTTTTTACGAAGGCCTGTTTAGCCCAGGTGTGCAAAAGCTGACCCTAGCGCCTGAAACCAACCTTACCACGTATTTTATGTGCATGTACATTTGCGAACAACATATGCAGTCTTCCCAAATACTGACCAAGTTGCATGCTGCTCCATTTCGGTGATCGGACGAGAACTGGTGTTTTGCAGCTTAAGCTAAGCTATTGGGAATAACAAACACAATCGAATAGCACTTTTAATGTCTGTCTGCAATAGTTTTTTTCGCTCTGGTTGTCTATACGTTGTTTTAAACTAATTTGGTAAGGAATTTCTAAGTATCTCCTTTTTGAATTTTCTAAAAAATCGGCTGTTCCATACATTACAGAAATTAGCTTATTATCCACATTCGACCTATAATTTTAGCACTGATGTTGTTAGCATTCAGATCGAGGAGGGTGGGACTTCTGATATCTTACAGGTTTCCGACCAAACAATTATACAGTGAAGGGAATTTCCATACCACAAATTTTACGTGCATCGGCATGGTATGGACACAGCAAACAATACGTGAGGTTTTCAGGTGGTCACCCTCCTACAAATAGACCACTTTTTATGCTGCTTCACTTCAATGATCGGATGGGAATCTGTGTCTTACAGTTTGACAAGTCATTGGAAAATATACTAGTCACATTTCCATATCAAATGGCATTGTCTCATTAAAGTAATATATATATTTTTTTAAATGTTGACTGTACATTAATTTACAAGTAATTTGGTGAAACATTTTTGTGAGCTTCACAGTCCAAAGGTAAAACTCATTTTACATACAATGGGTCGTTTCTACTTTTCCGATTTTTTTTTTTTTTTTTTTTTTTTTTGTAAAATTGGTGCTTTCGAAGAACATACAAACTCGCGCATCATCCTCGGTCGACAGATAATTATCGCATTCAGAGGAGAAGACGACATATCGCCCAAACCCGACCCGATAACCTACATGCAGAGGAAACAAACAAATATGAAAATGGGAACTAACGCTGAAGAAGAATCCTACCTAAAAGACCGGATCGTTGCGAAATTTCGCTTTCGTGTTTTCATTTTCACGGGTAGTATCACTCATTCGGCCGTTGTTTATTTATTTTATTTATCATTATTTTTGTTTTCTTTGTCACGTGCACGCATTTCTTCCGGTAAGAGAGTCTGCAGATCAGCGCGTAAAATGTCCTAAGGTGCAACGGCAATGAGCTTCAATTGAACCGGAAGCCTGGAGCATCGTCGGCCGTCAAGCTAGATCTGGAGCACGCACGCCACTGTTTTCTACCTACGCCAAGAGAAAGTGAGGAAGGAGGGAAGGGGGGGGGGGGGGGGGGGGGGTGGAGGGGGTATCCACCTGTGTGTTTATGGTGTTTTGAAAGCATCCAGATTTTTTTTCTTTTTTTTATAATAATATTAGGTGAATGGAGAAAGCCTGTCCCCATTATTATTTATTATGTTCATTTTTTTTATACTTTTTTTTTTTTTCTGATTAGAAAAGTGAAAGTTGAGTTCGCCGCAAATGCTAGATTATCCAGTTGACCCTTCTTATTAATGTGTGATACTTTATAACTTCTTTATTTTCTTTCTTTTTTTGTTTTTCTTCCGAATGGAACGAGTATTTCATGCTGATACGGAACTGCCCTTCATCTAATGAGTTTAAGAGTGAAAGTAAAATTGAAACACGTTTTTAAAATGTAAATGTAACTACATTGTCCCTATTTCTCTTTGATTGGAACGGGTTGATCGATCGATCGACAATTTTTCAGAATCTAGATTTGTCCATTTAATTGTATTCTGGTTGTTCAAACAAAAATAAATAAAAATAACAATAAATCTAGTCGTTGTGGGGGGGGGGGGGGCACCGTAATACTTACCCATCATGGATATGCATAATATGAAATATAAAAATAAAACATGCGTAAACTATTTATAAAATACATTGTAATTCGAATAAAATCGTGGCTTGATGACGTCATAAACTTTAAATGGTCTATTACTGAATTGCGTAAAAGAAACATCTTATAACTCCAAAATTGATAATCATATTAACTAGCGGTTTACTGCGTCAGATTAAGCATCTCATTTTCAATTAAAATATATCTTTGAATTGAAATTTGAATGAAATACAGGGTCATATGAAAAATCGAAGAGTGTGGAAAATACTAGTCCAAATATCTCGGCAACTCATTATTCGATCGACTTCATTCTTGTGCAAAATTTATGTTTTTTATTGTCTTTCATATTCACTCCTTAAAATAAACAATTTCAAAAATTTTTATATACCTTTTATCAGAACGAATATTTCGAGAGTCCGAAAAAATAGTTCCGGATAATCGAGGTTACTGAAATTCAATAAGCTTCTTCCCATTATTACGTATTAAGTAAATACCAAATTTCAAGTCTCTATCTCAATTAGTTCGGGTGATAGAGCGTTTACAGACACACACATACAGACAAACGGACGGGAAAAAAAAAAAAAAAAAATCTAAAAATATGTTATTCGAAATCTCAAGTGTCCGAAACTTGTAAATCCGTCAAAAAAAAAAAAAAAAAAAAAAAAAAAAATCGATTTTTAAAACGATTGCAAGACTTACCCTATACTACGTATGATGCGGGTAAGTAAAATTGTAATGGTATTACAATTTTAAATTACTTTTATATTCTAATAAATATAAAGATCGTTGAGAGGGAGAAGTCCTCACCTGTGTATTTGTGGTGTTTTGAAAACATTCAGATATAAATGGAGAAACGTATCCCATTATTTTTTATTACATTAATTTTTTTTTTTTTTTTTTTTTTTGTTAAAAAAGTGAACGTGAAAAAACATTAGATTATCCAGTTGACTCTAATTAATCTGTGATACTTTACAAACTCGTAATTTTTTTTTCCCCTCCGGATGGAACGAGTATTTCATGCCGATACGGAACTGCCCTTCATTTAATCAATGGTAGAATGAAAGTAAAATTGAAACACGTTTTTAAAATGTAATTTTCTCTATACAAAGGATCTGATTTTTGCCTAAGACTGCTAGACCCGGAGCTTGGGATTTGGATTTTTTTTTTTTTTTTTTTTTTTTGGGGGGGGGGGGGGGCAGTCTAAATCGCCTTAGGTAATTCTTTTAAATGTCCTCCCTTAGGTTATATATAAGGATTTATTCGTAAATTCGGAGAAGTTAATAAACATTAAAATTACTAATAATGCCTAATAAACTTCAATAATCCTGTAAACTGCGTGGAAATATGTACAAATTGTGAAAGCTTAGCTTTAAATGCATACGATACTAATCAGCCGGATTACAGTTTAAAAATATTTTTATGTTCTAGCAATAAAAATACTGTCGAAGCTGCAAGAGGGGAAGGTATATTCTACAGAAATACCAAATGAAATGGATAACCATGTTTACATGTCATATTTTTCGACTGTTTAGTTGTTTCTTTATTCGAAAACTCGGGGGTGTAAAAAATAAAGAGGATTTTTTCGCACTTTCTTTTAAAAAGACTGGTTGATATTTTTATTGTCTGAAAATTTCGCACAACAGAACAATTGTCAATCTTTAGGAGAAATGCATTTTAATTAAAAAAAAAAGTGATATTGCATAAAATATATTATAAGTTGAAGCAATTTTACCATCCTTTTTAGTTATTTAAGAATGATACACAACAATAATAATAATAAATTTAAATAGCGAGTATGCCAGTGAAAAATGAAATATTTTTAGAATGTAACAAAAACGTAATTTTTATAGATTATATTACAAAATATTATTACAAATATGTAAAGAGATTAAACAATTTGAGGAAAGTGCATTCACAAGTGTTTTTTAAAGAGAAAAATTTATAAAAATCACAGCAAAATAAACATTAAATGCTTTTCCCCTTGGGCCCACAGTTTTTTTTAAATAAATACATTAATAATAATAATAATAATAATAATAATAATAATAATAATAATAGGATATTTACAACAACATATGAAATCCCGTCCACCAGGGCAAATGGAATATTACAGTATTATATAGGAATGACAAACAGAAAATTTAAACCGAGAATTAAAAAAACATGTATGGCAGATATCAAATAGACCAAAGAACTACAGCTTTGGCCAGACTACATAGGATAGAGCCTTTGCAGATTGATTTCAAGACTAGTAAAATAATTTTTCCATCAAGAGTTTATTTCCTATTATCCGTGAATCAATAGAAATATATTTGCCAAACGAGAACATATGCAATGAAGCAGCCTCTTTTGAGTTACCTAAATTTTGGCATGAGTTGGTTGGTTTACAAATTAAAAAAGCAATGAATAAAATAATAATTTTCACGTTTACAATTTGACCATTTTAAGCGGCTGCTTGCATTATACATGTGATGTCGTGATTGATGTTTATCATTTATAAAAATTTTGCGAAAATATAGTTTATTTATCATTATCGATCTGGAAGAAGTAACGGTTAACAAGTGATTTTATTACATTATTTTGTAACATATGAATCATTTTTTTAAGTGAAAAATTTGGAAGTGTGGAAGTAGAAATCAGCAAAACAATATCCCCCCCCCCCCCTTTCCAATGACATGCAGTTTAAAAAAAAAATGAATTTAAAAAAGGTTTTAACTTGTTCGCTTACGAAGATTTACTTTCATAGCACATATTGTTAGGAAAATATTGTAATCATGCGTGATTTCTGTGTGTGTGATGTATGTTGTGTGTGTGTGTGTGTGTGTGTGTGTGTGTGTGTGTGTGTGTGTGTGTGTGTGTGTGTGTGTGTGTGTGTGTGTGTGTGTGTGAGTGAGTGAGAGAGAGAGAGATAACTCTCAAACGGCACTTCCGATTGAGCTCAATTAAAAACCACCCTTGAGCAATTAACAGCCACAGGCAACTTACGAATTATTTTGTGTAACCTTGATCTATGAAATTTATACACACCATACACTATGCAAAAATTTAGTTAAACTTAAAAACGCAAACAAAAGTAGAAAATGCACTTCCAACAATTATCGCTTATAGACAGCACTGTAACCAAATTATTTTGTGTGTCCTTGTAAATCACCGATAAATGCTACGCAGAATATATTTTACAGTAAGAACCTTGTAATTGAACTCAGTAATGCAAATAAAGTTCATTATGTTTGAAATAGTATAACATCATTAAAATACGCAGCAAACGATTTTTCCGACGTAGACCATTATGTAACTGAATTCTTTTCTTTGACTTTTTAAATGAATGATAAATGCTTAGCAGTATAATATTCTACTGAAAGCATGTTTTACTGCATCTTATAAATGCAGATCAATTTCATTATGGTTGAAATAGTGTAACACTTTTTAGGATGTTACACTATCTATTCTCTGCAAACAATTTTCCCTAATAGACCATAATGTAACGAGATTCTTTTTAGTGTGTCTGCAAATGAACTATAAATGCTATATTCTTCGTTTTCAACAGAGAACATGCCATGGTAAACCTCAATAAGATGTATCAATTATGTACACTGAAAAAGAAAAAAAAAAAATGTTGATTTTACAGTATAATACTGGCACCCCAGCTGCCAGTATTATACCGTAACATTAACAGTAATAAACAGTAAAATAAGCAGTATTACGCTGCCGCGCATGCGCTGTAGCGTATTACTGCTTTTTTTACTGTATATACACTGCAAAAAATAATTGTTGATTTTACAGTATAAAACTGGCACCCCAGCTGCCAGTATTATACCGTAAAATTAACAGTATTAAACAGTAAAATAAGCAGTGTGACATTTTCCCATATCCCAGCTGAGTTACTTTACTATGGACCGCAGGAGTTGTCGGGCCGAACCTAAGGAAGCGATCCATCTCCTACGCTGAATGGTTTGGACATTAGGGAAACAATACTGGAGACTGGCTGGCACCTACCCGACGGTAACGAATTATTGATTCTACTTGTGAGGTCGCAGATGGAGAGGGTTCCCAGAGACCATCGGACGCCAAGGGAAGTCCTTTAAAATCTGCGAATGGGAACCAGATATCGACAACGATAGGCTGCCGTAAGTTTGAGAGGCCGGGATGAACCTGCCCCCCGCCCCCCTTTTTTCGGAGGCTAGAGAAAGAAGAGAAGAGGAGAGAGATGGGTTCTTCGGAGGCAAAAGGGTAGGACGTGACCCTGAAAAGGCAGAGTCTGGCAGAGAAACGAGCAGCGCAGGGGAAGCCGGAGGAGACAGACGCCCCGATCTGTGAGAGAGATTTCCGAGAAGCCATCCAGGCATCCCCCAAGGACACCCTGTCCAGTTAAATCGTATTGCCTCATTCGGAGGTCTAAATCAAAGTCTATAACAAGAGTATTTCGAGCGAAGAGATCGAAAGGAGAGACTTAAAGACTATCGCATGGTTTATAATCACCGCATCTCACGCACTCCTTAATTTATGGTAATACCGAAATCTATCGGAGGAATGTTTTGTAAGTTGATGTTACAAATAAAAGAAATATTTCTTTTAAAAATCAGCTATAGTAATTACTCCGGTTAGCCACAGCTACCAGTTCGAATTTTATAAATCCCGCCGGAGTTTTTACAGATGGTGGCAGCTTCAAGGGATTTAAAGTGGTGAAAGAAACGTGCGTGACAAAGTTTGATAAATTCGGGGCAGAGTAGGACAACTCGCCGAATTTCTTCAGAATCTACACCAGCCGTTGGGAACCTGAATCTACATACCGAATCGGGGCAGAGCAGGACAACTCGCCGAATTCGTACAGAATCCTGTGATAAAGAGACAGATTCCGCTGAATCGAGGAAGATCCACCGACCCTAAAGTAACCCGCCAAAGCCAAGGCAGAGACCCGAGCTGATCTGAAACTGCATCCGCTGAACCAGAAACCAGAAGCATCCGAACTTTGCTGACAGTGTGGAGAGAAAAGAAAGCAGAATCACCGCCGAGAATCGCAGACAGAGCTATACCCAGGTGAGCACTTGTTTTATTCTCAGTGGAGGCTTAGTGTGTATATTTTTAATTTTGGACAGGAAGCAATTTTTCTTTAATTATTTGTGTTCGGTAATGTAAGTAAAAATTTTAAATATTAATTACCAACAGATGATTTTGTGTGTTGAAGGTAAATTAAAAGTGTAACAAACTTTAAATTCATCTTGTTTCTAGTAATTGAAAAATTCTTTTAATCTTTTTAATTAAAAATTTTTTTTTGTTTGGTGAAAAGCAAATTATGTTAATTGTATTTTTCGGCCGAAATTTTTAATGTGCTCTCTTATTTTGAAGATTGCTAAGGAATTAAATTTTGAATTTAAAGAAGTTGTAAGATTAAGGTGAAGTCTGTTAGTAATTCAGTTAAGTTAAAGTAAGATATATGTTTTTTTTGGCAAATGGTAGCCTATATGTGGAATTGGTTTGATTGTAATTCAAAATTTTAAAAATCTGTGACCTGCGATCAAAATTTCATGAATATTGATTGTATTTTGTGTCGAGCAGAAACTACTGTATTTATTTTTATGTTGTTTTGGGGATGGAAAAAAATTGTGTATTTTTTTTTATATTGCATTTATGTGCGGGAAATTGGAATTAAATTGTGTTCGAATTTAAAATTAGTGATTATGGCAGGCATATCGGGATTTCGAAAATGCGATCTACAAACCCTTGCGATAGAATTTGAAGTAGAGGTTTTGTCAAATGATACAATTCCTAAGTTGGTTAAAAAGATAACGGAAGCCCCCGATTATGATGAGACTATGGCGTTAAACCAATTAAAGTTGATTGAAGAAGACCGTGTAGAGAGATCGAAATTGGAAAAAGATAAAATTGAGAAAGAACATGAGCTCGCGAGAATTAGGGCGGAACGGGAAAATGATACTTTAACGTTATCATCTAGTCAAATAGAAAGGGAACCTAAAATTCTGTTAAAAAATGTGTTACCTAAATTTGAAATGGGAAAATCGGAGATTTCCTTATATCTCAACTTATTTGAGAGACAGGCATTAAAAGCGCAATTAGATAAGTCGCAATGGGTAACAAATTTGCTAGGTTTACTTCCTATAGAATTGACAGAAGTTATTCTTAGAGAACCACCAGACGAAACGGACAATTTTGATTTTGTGAAGGGAAAATTACTCGAAAGGTTTAAAATTAGTGCAGAAGACTTCAGAATCAAATTCGTAACAACACCACGGTCCGAAGAAAAAAATTGGAAAGATTTTTCGTATGAAATTACGAATTATTTCGACCAATGGGTAAGCGGTGTTCAGGTGTCCGAATTTAGTCAACTTAGGGACCTGATAATTACTGACCAGATCAAACGGAAAGTGCCCTCTGAAATTAGACAACATTTCATAGATTCCTGGAGTGATTTAATTACGCCCGGGGAATTAACCCAAAAACTAGATCATTATGAGGCGGTTAGAAGAACAGAGATGAAACAGTCCCCGCCTAGATATCCAAATAACGGCAAACAGGTTGAGGGAAACAGATTGGTTGATAGACCAGAGACAGAACCCCAAAACGCGGAGATGAAAAGAAATTGGAGGGAGAGGGAAGATAAAAAAGATAGAGATGTAATTTTTGATAAGCGAAAAGACAGGTCTTGTTTCCATTGTGGTAGTTTTTCTCATATCCGCAAATTTTGCCCCAAACTAAAATGGAGTAGTGAAATACCTGAAGTGGTTAATCAGTTGGCTGACCTCGATGAGTTAAACGAAATGTTCCAGCCCTATTTAACAAAAGGGATTATAAATGGGAAAGAAATGAAAATTTTTAGAGACACTGCTACGTCGCTAGATTTAATTAGTGCCAACCAGGTGACCCGAGAACAATACACAGGGAGAGTCGTGTGGGTAAAGCAACCGTTACAAAATGATTTAAGATGTCTACCCCTCGCAGAAATAGAGCTTAATCTGTGTGATTTAGGAAAAAGAGTTAGGACTTACGCAGGTATTGTCGATGCAGACATAGAAATGGATTATTATTTATTGGGAAGCAAAACACAAAATTTGCTAGACAGAATGAAACCGAAACCGCCTGTTAGCTTTGGGAGTGCAGCACCGAAAAAAAGGCACAGGAGTGACCGCCCAATTCCCCCCAACCCCACGAACCGCTTAGTTTCGGCTTATCAAAAGAATGAAGTGAGAAAACCGGACAGGAAGGAAAAGAAAGGCTTTGTTCCCTTTCCCCTTAGCCAACGTGCAGGAGTAACGCATTGTGAATCTTCCATTAAAACGAAATTCGCGACGACCCCGATCCGCGCGACACCCAAAGCAAGGATGAAGGAAGAGGGTTATAAAGAAAGAGCGAGGGTGTTTTATTTAAGGAATGAAATCCGGGAAAGTAAGCATGGGGAAAAAAATAAAGACACAGTCTTAAAACGAAAGGAAGATTTTAGTTTTAAATCTTCGGGACAGAAAACAACAAAAGGGGTAAACAGTTATTGTGCGTTAGGAAGGAAGCGAAAAACGGTTTTCAGTTCTGATTGTTTAGAAACCCCAGGATACATATCGCCGCATAACGAAATAAAAGGCAGCGAGGTTAAACAGTCGAAAAACGACGCCGGAAATGATTTCCGTCTAATTAGAGATTGTGGAAAAAGGCAGGATATTCGCAGATCCTTAGGATATAGCCCAGGCAGCCAAATTCCACATGTAGACTGTTTAAGTAGAATGGAATAAATAACATTCCACTCAGTAATTTTGTATATAGTTTTTTTAATTTTGTAATTGAAATAATTGTGTATTTGAATCATACAATGAATATTGAAATTTAATTTAACGATGTGAGTCTGTAGAGTGTATTGTAAACTTGTGAATAATAATGTTTAAGGTAAGCCTCTATTGAGAATTAACATGTGTTGGGTATGGATGGAAGGCTAGCGCACCAGTAATGATGTAAGATTTTCCAAATGCTTGAAAAATCTCAACTGCTGGAGGGGGTAATGCTGTGACATTTTCCCATATCCCAGCTGAGTTACTTTACTATGGACCGCAGGAGTTGTCGGGCCGAACCTAAGGAAGCGATCCATCTCCTACGCTGAATGGTTTGGACATTAGGGAAACAATACTGGAGACTGGCTGGCACCTACCCGACGGTAACGAATTATTGATTCTACTTGTGAGGTCGCAGATGGAGAGGGTTCCCAGAGACCATCGGACGCCAAGGGAAGTCCTTTAAAATCTGCGAATGGGAACCAGATATCGACAACGATAGGCTGCCGTAAGTTTGAGAGGCCGGGATGAACCTGCCCCCCGCCCCCCTTTTTTCGGAGGCTAGAGAAAGAAGAGAAGAGGAGAGAGATGGGTTCTTCGGAGGCAAAAGGGTAGGACGTGACCCTGAAAAGGCAGAGTCTGGCAGAGAAACGAGCAGCGCAGGGGAAGCCGGAGGAGACAGACGCCCCGATCTGTGAGAGAGATTTCCGAGAAGCCATCCAGGCATCCCCCAAGGACACCCTGTCCAGTTAAATCGTATTGCCTCATTCGGAGGTCTAAATCAAAGTCTATAACAAGAGTATTTCGAGCGAAGAGATCGAAAGGAGAGACTTAAAGACTATCGCATGGTTTATAATCACCGCATCTCACGCACTCCTTAATTT
Organism: Maratus michaelseni; assembly: GCA_963931845.1. NCBI lineage: Eukaryota > Metazoa > Arthropoda > Arachnida > Araneae > Salticidae > Maratus > Maratus michaelseni. The sequence continues at coordinate 166,951,487 of OZ007595.1, read as the reverse complement.
ATGGTAATACCGAAATCTATCGGAGGAATGTTTTGTAAGTTGATGTTACAAATAAAAGAAATATTTCTTTTAAAAATCAGCTATAGTAATTACTCCGGTTAGCCACAGCTACCAGTTCGAATTTTATAAATCCCGCCGGAGTTTTTACAGCAGTAATACGCTGTCGCGCAAGCAGTAATACGCTACCGCGCATGCGCGGTAGCGTATTACTGCTTGCGCGGCAGCGTATTACTGCTTATTTTACTGTTTAATACTGTTAATTTTACGGTATAATACTGGCAGCTGGGGTGCCAGTTTTATACTGTAAAATCAACAATTATTTTTTGCAGTGTATTTGCGATACAGACAGACAGACAAACGGAATTCATTAACACTTTCCAGCTATGTAGGACAGCGTTAGAAAAAAAAAATAATGATTAAATAATATTATACAAACAAATCTTTTTTTTTAATAAAATTTTTAAAAAGTTACTTCAGAAATTCATGCTTACCTAAAGAAAAGTCCGACGTATAAGTCCTCAAGATTGAATATTGAATTCCATATGCATGAGAATATGCACAAAAAAAAATTCTAAGAAGAGTTTTTAATTATATATTTCTCAATATATACTTTTAATGTTAAATACTGAACTATAAATCCTAGAAATAGTTAGTACAACCTTGACATGTTTTGACCACCCTAATATTTTCAACTCTTTAACTACGTCTCACAGTGAAGAGTTTGTTATTCAAAAAAAAAGGGAGAAGATCTAATTATAAAAATATAGTCATCGATATCACGTTTTTTAGCACGAGTTTATAAGGATATGACAAAAAAATACGTCCGGCTGATGTAAAGTGATGATACATCTAATTCCGACGGGTAAAAAATATCTCGCGTTCAATTCTTAAGGCTCTTCCTCAGCCAGACCGCAAATCCCTCTCTTTAATGTTAAACCTATGCATGGGCTTGGAATGCATCTACGTATTTTTAATACTTTCCAACATAGTTAACAAGTTGGAAATTGTCCGTCAACCGTGACAAATGAGGTGCGTTCGTATTATGGCTAGTTATATAAATATTCAGATTTTGATGGTTTTTAATTCTGTGAAATGAATTATTATTATGTCTGCTGATTAATTTCTGTAATAAAATAAGTATCTCGGTCGCTTGACGGTTAAACCTCGGAAACTCCTATAACAAAAAAAAAAAAAAAAACGCCGATTTTTTTTTTTTTTTAATCAAATTTCTTAATAAATGTTTTTATTAATATCTTCTAAAGTTTTGATTTGATTTTCATAAAATTTGAAATGTCTCGACAAAATTTTGCAAAGATAATATACCTTAAATTTCAAATCATTCGGTTGAGTAATTTTTGTGTTGTTATATGCGGACACACGGACGGACGGACCAGACGACCACAATAGGTGCTACGTAATTTATATAATTAACGAACGCACCTAAAAAGCGTTATGACTTTGGTTTGTCTGTCCGTACTGCTAAACTCTCATAAATGTACTCGGATTACCCTATAATTTTTACATGTTATTGGGGTTTACTTTCGCACGATTGCTATTGAAAATTAAGTGTGTAGCATTTATAGTTCGTAGTCAAAAGTCCATGACAGCTAGAAAAAAAAAATAACTGTTAATATTCGTTAAAATTATTTTTTCATTAACTTAAATATTGAAATTACTTATTAACTTAAATATTAAAAATAGAAACTTTACATTTTTTTAATTCAAATTACTTTTTATAACTCAAATAAATATTGAAAAATAAAAACTATCCCTCTTTTCAAACTTTCCGCCGCTTAAACTTGAAAAGTCAACAGAACTGGAGAGAAGTGACATACAACAGAGCTAGCTATACGTACTCCTTTCAGGATCAGGATCAAAATAATTTTAAAAATTTAAGCGCTAGACGCTTTTTTTTTTTTTTTTTTTTGTACACATAGAAGGAAGACACATTTAATTAAATATTTTTTCTGGTTCAAAATATGATTTTTTTTTTTTTTTTTTTTTTTTTTTTTAAGTTAAAAAAAAAACCAAAATATTGGCAAGTATGTTTTTGTAGTTTTTCTATTTTGGTTTTAGTTTATTTCTGAGGATACTTTTAATTTTGGAAAAAATTGGTTGATTGCTAACTCATGATTTTGTTTCAATACCGAACTTAATATACTTAATATACTGAATATATTTTGACATTAAATAATTGAATTCAAGATCTTTAACAACGGTAAATTTTAAGGGTATTTATCAGTGATATTTCAAGAATTCTCCTTTCTAATGTTAAACCATGGTTCTGGAATGCATTTTTTTTTAAATATTTCATCAGGAAATTAATATTTTAAATATCTGTTTTCTGCTGTACTGTTCGTACTCTTCTTAAAAGATGTCTCTGTTCTTTTTCAGTTGACAAAATATTTCTAAAATATATTGTTATGTGTTACAAGCTGATTAGCTGTGAGTAAGATTTTAATGCTTCAAATAAAATTAAGTATATATTTTAGAAATATTTTGACAACTAAAAAAGAAAGAGGCATCTTTTAAGAAGAGTACACAGAAAATATAATTTTGAAATATTACATCAGTGGTGAGATATTTAAAAAATAAGAATTCATTCCACGCCCATGGGTTTAACATTAGTGAAGAAAATTTGAGACCTGACTGATCAATATCCTTAATCCCTTTCTTTAACTCCATGATTGACCAACACTACATAATACGGGCCGGGCCGTTTAGGGCACCCGAAATCTTTGAATTAAACGCCAGTATTACAGTACAGAAATTTCCGCCTTATCTAACTACAGAGTTTCAGCGATTAAATAAGACGAAAATTACAATTTGGAAAAATTGGTTTCGAAGAATTAAAAGATGTGTAAAAGACGCTTGTCGGGAAGGAGTTAACGTTATCAGTAATACTTGTTGACCAACAATTTGAGACCTGACTGACTAACACTCTAATTCCTTTCGCAACGAATATCGCGTACACATTACGTGCCGTTTAGAGTGCATGAAATCCTTGAATTTAAACACTAGTATTTAAGCACATAAATTTTCGCTCTCTATCTAATTACAGATTTTCAGCGATTAAATAAGGCGAAAATCACAATTTGTTAAAATTGGTGCCGAAGTCTTAAAAGAAGTATAAAAGATACTCGTAGCCAAGGGGTGTTAACATTTACAGAAATTCTTTTCAGCCATTCGCAATCATCATTTAAAAATTTAAACGTACTTCATTATTTCAGCATTCGTAAGTAATGATTGAATATTGTATTTATTCTTTAGCCTTTGTGTGTTTTTTAAAATAAAAAAGACATTAGTCGGAAAGACGGAGGTTGCGTGACAAATGTGATTAAATGTCCGTTGCCTCCAGGGTATTTTCCCTTGACTGTGAATGTTTAGAGGTTACATCTGAAGAGTAAATAAATATAACCTGCATATTTTACATAATATGATAAAAAATATATAAGAGGTGTTTTTTACGTAAAATTTGAACTACCTTGATGACTCATTTAAGTTTTAATTAGCGATCGCTTTTTTTTTTTTTTTTTTTTTTGGCAATGAAAAAATTGAAAATCTTTGTCCTTGACTTTTGAATGTTTAGAGGTTATATTTGAAGAGCTGCATCTTTTACATAATATGATACAAATATTTAGGAGATGTTTTTTTACGTAAATTTTGGGCTACCTTGATGACTCATTTAAATTTTTAATTAGCGATTATTATTTTTTTTTTTTTTTTTTTTTTTTTTGGCAATGAAAAAATTTAAAATATTTTTCATTGACTTTTGAATGTTTAGAGGTTATAGTTGAAGAGTAAATAAATATAGCCTGCATCTTTTACATAATATGATAAAAATATATAAGAGATGTTTTTTACGAAAAATTTGAGCTACCTTGATGAATCATTTAAATTTTTAATTAGCGATTATTATTATTATTATTTTATTTATTTATTTATTTATTTTTATTTTTTTGGCAACGGAGAAATTTAAAATATTTTCCCTTGACTTTCGAATGTTTAGAGGTTATAGTTGAAGAGTAAATAAATATAACTTACATCTTTTACATAATATGATAAAAATATATAGGAGATGTTTTTTACGTAAAATTTGAGCTACCTCGATGACTCATTTAAGTTTTTAATTAACGATCACTTTTTTTTCCTGGCAATAAAAAATTGAAAATCTGCCTGATGGGCAGATTTCATTGGCATTTCACAGTGGGCCAACATATACCTTTAAAAAGAAAAATATATATATTGTTAATCTTAGCTACCCTAGCACACAAATAAAATCTCAAGACAACTTTTTTTAGTTTTTAAAGTTGATAAGAGTCTAATTTAATTAGTAGCCTTTTTCAGCTGTATAACAATTTATTCCTTTTATCTAAAATTTATATAAGAATGAAAATTGTACCAATAAAAGTCTGACTTTAATGTATACAATATAGCCCTGTCAAGTAAATCACCGAATTAATTATATAATTTCAAAATGTTAATGAATTGGATTAAAATTTCAAAATTAAAATATCACATGCATTTATTACACGCAGAATTGTGATTACCATTGTGTGGAATGAATTACCATGTACTGTAAAATTTAACTTAGTTTTATTGAATGACTTTGACTTATTAAATTAATTTTTTATATGTTTATTATTTTGATGCGTTATTGGAATGCTTTCATCCAAAATATTTCTATAGTATTAATAATATGTAAAAAATGCAGCAATAAGTTTGTTACAATGAATTTGTAGTAGTGTCGGGTTAATATTACCAAAAAAAGTTATCGTTTGGGCTGAAATAAAACGTGATTTTATTGAACGTGACTCCGTTGATTTTATCATTTTTAAAATTAATTATATATAAGTATTAATAATTATTAATATTTGTGTTATAAATTTTAAATGCATTGATTGTATGTCAAAAATGTATTAACTTTTCATGTGTAAATTATTGAATAATTAATAAATTATTGATTCATTAAGTTATTGAATAATTATTGAATAATTAATAAATTATTAAATCATTAAATAATTGAACCCTTTTAATAATTCATTAAATTCTGGACATCGCAAAGTTTGTTTGGCTTTCATGAAAATAATAAATGCTTACCTAATCTAATTGTAACATATAATAGTTACATTTAAACAGAGGTAGGAAAACACTATTTTTTTTTATTTGGCTTCTTAATTAAAATGGAATCGTTTTTAATTTAATTAATTATTAATATTAAGAATTATTAATAGTTTTATTATAAATTTTGAGTGCTTTCATTGGATGTCAAAAATAGGTGCACTTTTCGTATGTATTATGATTATTTAGAAAAATATTATCCCCTTTTTAATTAAGAAGCTTAAGTTTTTAATTAAGATATTAATAATAATAATATTAATAATAAAAGCACTTGGTAGTCAAATGAAAAATATCAATTTAAAAAAAAACATTGTTCTTACAAATTTGAAGAAAAAGGAATGTAATAAACTTATTTTAGATCGACCAGAGATAAAATGCTAAAATTGTAACATATATATTTAAAAAATATTAATTACATGGGATGATGTTTAATTAGAAGTTTCTAAGATTCTGTTATTTTTTATACATTGGCTTCTTAATTAAAACAGAATCATTTTAAAACTAATTAATTATTAAAAACTACTAATAGTTTTATTATAAAATTTTAAATGTATCAATTGTATGTAAAAAATAGGTGCATTTTTAATATTTATTATTATGATTTTTTATAAACATGTGATCCCTTTTTAATTAAGGAACCAAGTTAAAAAATATAAATAAAAGCACTTGGCAGTCAAATTAAAAATATCAATATTTAAAAAAAAAAAACATTATGCTTATTACAAATTTTAAAATTAAAAGTAAAATGGATGTGATAGACTAATTTTAGTTCAACCAATGATAAAGTACTCCAATTGTAACATATATATTTAAAACATACTTATAATATGGGATGATTTTTAATTAGAAATTTATAAGATATGTGGGTTGCTTTGCAAATTCTGGATTAGTTGGTATTAGAGTTCTGCAGCTGGTCGTGTAACCTGATTTTATCCGCACCTGACCCGAATCGTGGGTCTTTACAGGTTGAAGCTAATTTTTTTTTTTTTTTTTTTTTTTTTTTTTTTTTTGCGATTTGGATTCGGATCGAGTTTTTTCTAATTGTTTCGGGTTCGGGTTGGTTTTGTGTTGAGTTTTGATTCTTGCAGTTTGGGTTCAGGTTAACGCGATTTTTCAAAAGAAAGCCCAAAATATTGTTTCAGGTAAAAAACTATATATTTGAATATGAATGTCTATATAAATTAGTTTTTTCTTCTTTTTCATAAAAAATAAAAATTATAATAGAGATATGATTGTGGAATATTTTTCATAATTGTATTAAATTATCACCATTTTTTATTTATTTGAAGTTTCGGATGGGGATCAGTTTAAATTATTTCGGGTTGACGAATTTTTTGTTGTTGTTGTTGGGTTCGGGACGGGTTTCGAGTCAACGAAATTTTTTTTTTCAGGTTCAGGTCGGAGTTCTGCTTGATTTAAAGTAGAATTTTCGTGTTCTGGTTGGGTTATATCCGACAGGACTCTAGTTGGTATTTTTTATAAGTTAGTCTAACAAATATTAGTTCCAGTTATTTTATATTACATGTTATATTAGTCTACTATATACTATAGATCTTTTTAATTTATAAAACGGCTATAATCAGCCATTGAGAATAATTTTGCTTAATTACTAGAAAGTGTTATGCAAATGTAAGCCTGGGATTTCTCGCATATAAAAACAATCATGTACTGTAAAACCTATGAAAAAGGAACCTGTCTATTACAGAATCTTGTCTTAAACGGAAAAATTCATGATACAAGGTAAAATAATTCAATACAATTTGAGTAGACAGTACACATCCTAAAACAAAAACCTGTCTAAAACGGAATTTTCTCCGACCTTTAGAATTCCGTCTTAGCCAGTTTTGCTGTATGAACAAAGTTTTTTCTTCTTCTTTCCTGTTGAACATTATATCACATGCAAGCAGAGTTTTAAACATCGGATTTTAAATAACTTGATAACTCTTAATAATATAATACAATAATGAAATAACTTAATAACTCTTTTACATTAATTAAAATGCATGGTTATTAGCTTTTCTACTCCTTCTCAGTTTAAACTGTTTTTCTCATAAACTTTGAAACTTTAAAAATAATCCATTCTTAGATTTGTTGACTATATTAGTAGTTTACCAAAAAATAAAGCATTTTTAAAATTTGTAACAAAGTTGACGTTTTGAATTTTTAAAAAAAAAATAATTCAAAATTTATTTAATACTTTAATTGTTTTAATTTATTTTTTGCTAGAATAGTTTTTTTTTTTTTAGCAATAACTTTACAATAACCAAAAATAAATTTTAAAAAAAATATATGTTTTTGATGTGCTGAACCCTCTTAAATGCAAACAGATCATGGAATAAATTTAATGATTCGTTAAATTCTATACATCACAAGGTTTGTGCGGCTTTCATTAAAATAATAAATGTTTATATAATAATTTATGTTAAAGAGAGTACGGGACATTAAATTATTTTTTCAATTATGTTTAAAAAAAAAAACTTGAATTTCTTGTGAATACGTACTTTACATACATATATATTATTTTTCGTTAAAAAAAAATAATAATAATAATAAAACAAAATTACACTCAGAAAAAGGAATTGATTAAAACTACAAAACATTTTTGTTGAGTACATTTTAGTTGTTTTAGCAAAATTGGAGTAAATTTGAATCATTTTACTTCAAGTAACAAAACATTTTTGCTGACGATACAATTTTTTTTTTTTTTTAATTGCAAAAAAAAAAGTGGTTTTCAACAACAAAAAAATTTTTTTTGTTGATTCAAACAAAATTTCCATTGACCTATATTTAAACAAAATTTTTGTTTAAATATAGGTCAATAAAAATTTTGTTTGAATCAACAAAAAAAAAATTTTTTTGCAATTCCAAAAAAAAAAAAAAATTTGTATCGTCAGCAAAAATGTTTTGTTAATTGAAGTAAAATGGTTCAATTTTACTCCAATTTTGCTAAAACAACAAAATGTACTCCAAAAATATGTTTTGTAGTTTTAATCAGTTTCTTTTTCTGAGTGTAGAAGTAAAGGTTTTTCCCAAATGCATAATGAAAATCATCGATTACTTTAATTAATTTTTTTTATTAAGTTTCCTTATTTATAGCACTGCGTAACTTTATTATTTATGTTTTATTGCATCATTTTCAGAGAAATAATTTCCCGATGTGTGTAGGAAATTTTACTTTAATTACTTTAATTAAAATTTTGATTGATTTTTCTCATTCATTATATTACATAGTGTGAAATATTCTACGATGTTTTAAACACTATAATTTTGATCTGATGTCTAAATTCGTCAATGTAAAATAAAGGTTGGTGGGAGGTAAACAAAGAAGTTGCAAAATAGAACCTTGAAACAGACAGGGCTAAACCGGACCAATAAAGTAATTAAATTAGAATTATAGCGTTTTGCAATTCTGCTTCATTCATTTATTAGCATAAAATTAAAATCATTAGCAACTTATTTACTAAAATAGTTGGTAGACTTTCGTAATTTAGATTTTAAGGTGCCAATTATAAGGTAATTTGCCGGAAATTTTAATGGTTGTACATAATGATTTCAGAAAATTAGATCTCAGTATCATCAAAGTTATATAAATGATTTATTCATAAAGTAAACTTTTTTTTTTTGAAAAAAATCTTTTTTTCTTCTTTCTCACACGCATACAAACATGCACACACATCAATTATTCAAATTTTAAAAGCCAATCTTTTATTTTATTTATTTATTTATTTATATTTTTTTTCATTTAAAATATTTAGTGGACTTTTCAAAGAATATGTTTTAAATAATTTTCCGCAATTTTAATATTTAAAATTTCAGAAATGTATATCTCAGCATCATCAAAGTTACCTACAGAATATATATATATATATATATATATATATATATATATATATATATTAATCTGCCTTATTATTATTGTTATTGCTGCTGTTGTTATTATTATTATTATTATTATTATCATTATTATTATTATTATTATTGTTGTTGTTGTTGTTGTTGTTGCTATTATAATCCCACAGCGTTTAGAAAAGAAAATAGTCTAGTATTCATTATAAAATAGAAGAAAAAGGTTTTCTAATAATTTACACTACAGAAAGGCCTATTTAAAAAATGATAAGATTTCAAATAATGAAAATTCTAGTATTCATCAATATATAATATTTTAAATACCTTAAAGTCTTATACCTCTCATAAAATGTTGAAATTAAAATACTCATTCAACTAAATTTTTTGTGATACCATATCAATTTATAAGAGTAAAAAAATACTAAAAAACAAATTGTTGATATCACTTACCTCTTCATTTTCCAAAAGATTAACTTTTTTTCCCAAAAAACTATAAATGCACTAAATAAAATCAAACAATAATCCTGAAACTATGATGCCACTTCTGTGTTTTTTGTTTTTTCCCACTTTACAGCAGACGATAATTTAAACCTCTAACCGCATGTTGCCAACAATAATAAAATCTCAAAAATTCTTTTTGATTATTATTATTTAATCTTGATGCAAAGAGCCGAGTGTTGCCGCTCACCAAGATAAAAGAAGTGTGTGAAAGTGAAGTAAGGACAGGAAGTTCAACCGGAATGAGGAAGCCGCTCAGAGGAAACGACGATGAGTAAGCACGTGGGTTGTAGAGGAAGTGAATATGGAGAACTCTTCTGTTTGATGGCCTAATAGTGATCTAGCTATCAGCTCTTCTAAAAGACAACGAAGAAGCGAAGGGCAGATTACGACTCGCTTTCATTTACAAGCATCTAAGACACCAACTGTAACCAAAGCTCTGGGAGAATAACCGACATTTTGTTGCTTATATTCAAGCGCCATGCAACGAAATACCGCACTCACTTAAACAAATGTCAAACTCAGGCAGTGTATACCGAGTGCGCCATAAATTGGTAATAACTTAAAAAAATTATTAAAAAGGAAAAATGATGATAAAAAACTGCGGTTTGCACGAATGGGATTAGAGGGAGATCGGATTTTTTAAAAATAACAAACAAGTTATGGTTAAAAAAATTACCGATAGATGGCGCTGACACGCATAATATGGGATACTGAATCTTGTCAGACGCGTCGAAGAAACGGGTATTTCACTATAAGCCTAATTTGTATAAATCTCCTTCATATTATGCATGCTACCGCCATCTATTTTTTTAACCACAACTTTTTTGTTATTAAAAAAATCCGATTTCCTTCGAATCCCATTCGTGCAAACCGCAACTTTTTAGCATCATTTGTTTCTTTTTAATGATTTTTTTTTTTTTTTTTTTTTTTTTTTTTTTTACGGTTTTAACGCATTTATGGCGCACCTGGTATATGCTTGACCATTGATTGCTCAAAATAATTCAATAATTAATGATCAAGCGGTTTCTGCTAGCTGCATCAAGGGTACCAGGCACCAATTTTGTAAAGCGACTGGTAAGTCAAATAACAGAGAAGGCTGACATCGACGGTAAAACAGGTAGCGCTTTCCTACCCCTTTCTTGTCACAAATTTAGTGGTCAGCATTCGCAGTTGCAATTTGAAGATACATGTTATTGAAATAAGATGTTACTTGTCTGTACAATATATTTTATTTATTTGTAAAACCTATTTTAGGAACATTTAAAATAACTAACATCTGAATAAAGGCACTGATACGTAGCATAACAGTGGGTGCCCCAGACCTCGTGCTTATAGAACCCCCCAAAGAAACTAAAAAAACCTTTTTATGACTTTTTTTTTTTTTTTTTTTTTTTTTTTTTTTAATAAAACGTTTTACAACGGGCGGGCGCTATATTTATAGTAACTCCCAATGAGAGTAAAAAAAACTTTTGGGTTAACTTTGAATGTAATTTAGGACATCAAAAATCGTCTTGTAACCCGGGAATTTTAAAGAGAAGGCATGCCCTTAAAAGCCTGGCGTTAAAAGCCTTTAACGCCAGTTGAGTGATTCCCTCAGAGTATTTATAATATATAGAGATAAAAAGCGTAGCTTTTACGCGATGTCAAGAGTAACAGGCTACAGAAACTCCAAAATCGATTACAATTCGGCGCAAACACTTGCCGGTTTGAAAAACTTTTTCAAATAAGCTCTAAAGCTTCCTGACAAAAGAATTCAGTCCTCGTCCCTCGTGTTTGTCCTGTTTCGGCTGAATGGCGACTTTTAAATTTGAGCGATAACAGGGCACATATTGCAAACCTGTTTTAACGGTATACGCCTTCTTATATATTAAAGCGAGAAACAAAAGTCTTAATTTTTCAGTGCAAATTTGACGTTACTGTGCATGCCTCAACTTTTTTTGAACGGTGAATAAAGAAGGAAATAGAATTAAGAATAATCAAGAGCTCTGGGATAGAATAACTCACCTATTGGCCTGCACTGTTCACAACCCTACCCCTGGGAAATACTCCTTCTAAATTCTTCTTAATTCTATTCTTATTTCCCCTTCCTTGAGGGAACATCCATTCTTCCACCTGCTTTGTTTGAGAGAGGGGAAGACAAAAGCGAATTGGGGATTGAAAAGGGAGGGTGGCGCTTTCACTTTTTTGAAGGCAGGAATGGAAAGGGAAATGGGAGAGGGAGTTCTCTTTCTATAGAATTTGAAAAAGGGCTCTTTCCAAGGAAGAAAACATATTTATTTTACAACCAGATAACAGTATTTTTGACGTAATTTTTACACGGGGCCTTTAAAAATCCCTTTATATTTATAACCATTAAAAATTTCAAGGGGTTTGGACAACAAAAGCTTTTTTTTAATGTTTTCTTTCGAGCACTTTTATCAGTATTTTTTATTTGGGGTTCATTTAAGGTTTTATCACGGGCCCGGGCAACGCCAGGCGGGTCAACTAGTCTTTATTTATTTATCTTTACAGAGTCCCTACCCTTTTTCCTATCCACCGGTAGCTGGGTGACTTGGAGTAAGGCTCTTTCCTATAAGGATTATAGGAGCTCTAGCTTGGAGGAGCCTGATAGACACGTAATGGTTCTCTTCTCTCGCTTAATTTGTTCACTTTTGGTGATATCGGCGGCTAACCCATTTCTAGCCTCCGTTTCTGTCTGTCTGTATGTATTTGACAAAAATTTTGTGGGCGCTCTATCTCAAGAACTAATACACGGAATTTAATAAAACTTTAATTTCAGAAATTCCCTGATATAAATTGGTGCTAATTACTTTTGGTGTAAATCGCGCAACAGGTGGCGCTGCTATATTGCATTTTTTGCGATTTCTGCAATAGCTCTATCTCAAGAACTAATGCACGGATTTTCATCAAACTTCAGATTCTGTTAGACCTGGACATAAATAGATGCTGATTACGTTTTGAGGTAAATAGCTCAACAGGTGGCGCTGCTGTGCTACTTTTTTCATGATTTTCACGATAACTGTATCTCAAGAACTAATGCACGGATTTTCATCAAACTTCACTGTCAGTTAAACGTTGACATTAAATAGTTGTTAATTAGATTTTGGTGTAAATCTCCCAACAGGTGGCGCTGCTATGCTGCATTTTTCAGGATTTACACGATTTTAGCGATAGTTATATCTCAAGTACTAATGCACAGAATTCAATAAAACTTCAGATTTGGTTTAGACCTTGATATGAATTGGTGCTGATTCGTTTTTAGTGTATACGAAACCTGTGTGAGATAGAAGAAAGTTTTGGGATTGGCACATCCGACTAGTTTTTTTCTGTGGATTTGTTCCTGCTTGTTTGAAATAAGTTCACAGTTCTTTTTTTTTTAATCCACAATGATATTTGTGTATTACTATATCATCTTTGTTTCGTTATTAATAAAACATAAAAAGTACAAATAATGCCCAAGTTTTTCTGCGAACCACCAAATTTTTTTCGCGTACCACAGGTTAGCCACCGTTGCTCTTAGTCGTCGTATTGTGTATAAGTTTTTACAAGGACACGTCAAAGGTTTTAATATATCATCATCTATTGCGCGTTAGACTGCGTGATATTGGCAGCAATAGGATTTAAATTGAATATGGAATAGTCTTGCGTCGGGTTGAGTATCTCGATTTTACCCGAACCCGACTTCAACCGGGTTTTGCCACTAATATTATTCGTTGTGGGTTGGGTTCGGGTCAGAGTGAATTAAAATCAAGTCAAATTGAATTGTTTTAAATAAAATAAAATAAAATAAAATAAGGTAGAGCTTCGAAACGGAGAAGTAATTTCGGTGCAATCTGGAACTGTGTAAAATCAATTTACGAGAAGGAATGACGATCTCAAAAGGAACTGTTATTACTCCAGTGAATTGAAAAATGTCAAATCGGTTTCTATAGCGACGAAGCAAGGTTACTTTATCAAGTCAGTTTTTGACATGTGAACTGATGACGGTTGATATAGATATATTCGCGTTAGTCCACATAACTCGGAGAAGTAAAAATTCTGTTTAGCTGACGAGAGACAATATACGCGTGGCTTTAAAGATTGGAAATATTAATTATTTTAAATTCTGTTTTAAAAATATCTGTATAATTCGAGGAGTAATAGAACGATTTCGATGTTTTCTACCAAAAAATTTCTATTTGAATAGAGGAAAAGATTGATGCAGGTTATATAATGATTACAGTAGAAGGAGTTGCTTTTTCTATTATTTACGTTTTTCTCAGTAACTACTGGTCAAAAATTTAAGTGCAATATATCTACATGTCAGAAATTAAATCGCTAATACGGCAATCACCATCAATATAGCGGTTGCCCTTCGCGTTTCGCGGCCGTAAACCGTTAAAACTGTGGTGGAGCTTTCAACCTTAGGTTCGTTTGATATAAAAATATACAAATTTGAGATTCGAATAGCAAAACCGACCGGAGCGAACGTGAGCTGACGAAGACATGGGGCTCCCAAACCCTAGCTTCGTTTGGAAAGATTTTTTTTTTTTTAAATAAAAAATCATAATAGTTCAAGTGGTTCAAGGTTTGTTTGATTGGAGACAGGAACGAGCGTAGGTCGCCCGTATATGCGCTGCCTAAGAGAGTGGGGTCCCCAACCCCAGATTCGTTTGGAAAACCGACCAGTAAAGCTATGCTATTGATTAAAAAAAAAAAAAATGTTTTTTTTTTTTTTTTTTCAAAGTTGTTCAAAGGATAATGAATAACGGGCGCGAGCAGATTCATGTAGGAACAAGATTTTTGAACAGATGTGCTCGTGGTCCGCCACCTGGGCCGCATTTTTAAAAATGAAGAATATGAACTTGAAATGAACTCAAATGAGAAATTTTTATCAAAGTGCCATGCAAGACAATTTTTAAAAACAACAATTTAAAAAACAATACAAAAATTTAAAAAAAAATAAATAAAAAAGAATTAAAAATCTAAAAAATAACTTTCATCAAGTTTTTTTTTTTTTTTTTTTTTTTTTTTTTGGTAATAAAATTAAAAAATATATAACTAAAAACCTTTTTTCTTCTTTTTTTATGGTTTACCCCCTCCTGAAGCCCCAATTTAAAATAATTTATAAACATAACAAAGTATTGTTTTTCATGAGGGAAAGTCTGTGTTTTGTTAGGGTGCAGAGTCCCCTAACGGAAAATTATTAGTTTATTTTTCTCTTAGTGTTTAGTTATATTAAATCCCCTGTGAAGAAAAAAAAAATTTTTTTTTTAATGATTTAATAAAGAACATTTAATTTATTAAATTTCAAAATCCCTGGAGGGGCAATGCCACTCCTCTGCCCCTCTCTCCTTACTTTTATGACTCGCCCACGTAATGTAGCCCCTTAAAAAAAATTCATCAAATGCTTCACTGTAGAAGCAACAGAATGGCGTCGCTCGTGATTGGAATATACATCTGAGAGAGAGAAAGCTACTCTTTCTGCAACTTCCCTGGGGTTACTTGTAAAAGGTGCCGCGTAACAGTGTCAGGGGTATCATTGTTTTGTTTCGCGGTGAAGAATACGAGAAAGCCGACTGACTGCCATGTGATGTGAAATTCGTTTGTTCCACTTTTTGGAGAGATAGAAGTTTGGCTGGATGGTTGTGAATTCGCCACTGAATACTAAGTGGATATTATAATTTTTCCAGGAATGTTGAAGATCATTTATTACGCGAATTCTATGTAGTTCAGAGCTCGGAACAATTGCGCTTTTTTATTGTGATCTTGTGAACCAACGTAACAATTTTGTAATTATGATGACTCTGTAATTCCCCTTTTCCGAAAAGTAGTTGTTCCCAGGTTATGGAGGATGGTAAAGAAGTGAATGCAATAAACATTTTAAGAAATAAATAATAAAGAATTAAATTAAATTAATAAATTACTCGGCTTTATTTATTTTATTTATCATTTTGTTTACTTTTTTACGATAATTTTAGTCTAGTCTTTTAGTCGAGTTCTTTTGAACGATATCATTGGTCGTGGTGAGGGTTTCTCTTACGCCTCCCTCTCCCATTGTATAGCAGTGCGTGCAGGGATCGATCCAGGCAAAATTTGAAGCCTATTTACGACCACTTCAGAAAAATTAATATGATAAAATAGATCCATTCACAAAATTCTTCTTAATAAAACAGACCCCTTCACAAAATTCCTCTTAATAAAACAGACCCCTTCACAAAATTCCTTTTAATAAAACAGGCCCCCTTCACAAAACTCCTTTCAATAAAAAAGACCCTTCACAAAACCGCTCTTAATAAAATAGGTACCTTCACAAAATTCCATTCCATAAAAACATAATTTTCATTATTTTGTTTTATTTTTTTTAGCAATCTGCAAACAAAACAAGTTCACCAGAAAAGAAAACGTTAGCAGAAAAGCCTGAAGAAGCTATTATTAATAAATGCTTGGTTCAAATTTGAATTACTGGATTTCATATTTCGTTACAAAATGTCATTTAAAAAAATATATATAATAAATTTCACAAAAATAACTTTTAACTTTCACAAAATGGGCCCCAATAAAAAAAACCCTGCATCGCCCCCTGGCGCGTAATGAGAATAGTTATAAAAACTTTTTTTAGGTGAACAACTTATCTTTCGTCGTCGGATTTCCAATCAGATCATTTGGAAGATTCCAAAATTCAGCTAGTGGTGAAAAAAGACATTTCTAAATAACTAAATTAAACACAGGATTTTTAAGGCTGTTCTCAAATCCAAACTGGCTATTTTCTGACGCATTTTTAAATTCATTTTTGTTCGCAAACCTATCAAATTGGCAGGTGTTCTTATTCAGAAACTACATAATCAAACTTTTTTTTTTTTTTTTGGATTTTTTAGAAAATGCTGCCAAAGCGTCTTGAACCAAATAAAAACTGTCATTCTAAGACAACAATAGCTTATAACACGATGTAATTCATTTATCGGGGGAAAAAACGGTTCGATTACAAATCACTTCAATCATCATGTCTTCAAGAATAACTTTTTTTTTTAATTTAAATGTTTCAGAAAGTTTCAGATGTTTAAATGTTTCAGAAGAAGAGAGAGAGAGAGATGTTTCCCAAATGCTTACTCCAAAATAATATTTCTGTCCGCAATAATTTATCAATTACAATCAACTATAACACAGCAGCCAATTTTAAAAAATTTTTGATACCACTAAAATACAATAGAAATTTTTGCCTTATTTAATAGCCTATTTCGTCGATTAAATAAGGTAAAATTTACTATTGAATTTCAGTGAAAAGAAAAAAAGGCTTAAATTTGGCATCTAATGCTATTATATATAACAGATTGCAATCGATTTTTAACAATTTTGTAAAATTCGAATGCTTGTATATATATTCAATTAATATAGTATATGATTAGAAAACGACAGACTGTGATAGACGTTTTTTAAGTTTTTGCCGAATAAAATGCGAATGATATTTCAGTAATGTTGACACTTTCTTCAGGCAAAGTATTACATTCTTGACTCTTTTCACTTAACGCTTTTAAAAATGGAAATTACTTTAGAAAAAGTTTAAAAAAAGCAAAGAATATTAGAACAAATCCAGATTTTTAGTGTTCCGTACTTAAAAAGTAAAAACGGAACCATCATAAGATCACTCCTGTGTCTGTCTGTCCGTCTGTCAGAGCCCTTTTCTCGTAAACTATAGGACGTGGAAACTTCAAACTTGGGAAAGTTGGGCCTTTTTACCCACTGTTTTTTTAAATTATTAGTCATTCACAAATATGTTTAGAAAATTTTTATGGGGCCAATTAAGTAACTTTAAAAGAAAAAAATTATATTGTGTGGGGTATCGTGTGAAAGATCTCATAATACCGAACTCAAAAATATATTTGTTTTAATTTTATGTATTATATCTTCAGAGATATCGTCAAAAATGCACTGTAAAAATATGTTACACCCCTCTCTATTTCCTAATCTACTGAAACTAATATAATGAAAAAATTAGGGGTAATAGAAGTTTATTTAAACCTTTCAAGAAAACTATAGCGATTTTCCTAGGTAACATAGTTTTTAAGAAAAACGCTTTTTTCCATTAGACACAAACTTTACTTGATGGGCGCTCGAGGCATCTATTGACGCAGAATTATCTAAGAATATCTGATAATGATTTTCGAAAAAAAATTGCATACAGTATTCTAAAATGTACTCCAATTACGAAACGCATACCACAGTTGAAAATTCCTTACAGCAAATTCCACCAATAAACGGAAATGTACTCGAGCTCTTTTGTGCAGCCCTGTATTGTATAGGATCTATAGAATTTATATATACCAAGTAATACGCAAACAGTGAGTTAAATTCAAAAACGCGTACCACAAATGAAAACGCACTTCCAGCTATTATTATTAATAGATACTACTGTAACCGAATTCTTTTGTGTGTCCCTGTTAAGGAATGATGAATGCTATGTGCACTTTATTCTATAGTAAGCATCTTGTATTGCACCTCAGTGATATACATCAATTTCAATATGTTTGAAATAGTGCAACACTATTAAAGTACACCGCAAACGATTTTCCCCCACAGAACGTAATGTAACGGAATTCTTTTGAGTGCCCCTGTAAATGAACTATAAATGCTACACACTCATTTTCAATACCGCTGAAGCCATAGTAAACCTCAATAATATATATCAACTGCATGGCGATCCGAGTTTATTTACGTGAGTTAGAGTACGGACAAACAGACAGACAAACCGAATTCATAAACACTTTTCAACTATGTTTGAAAGCGTTATAAAACTTATTCAAATGATAGCACTTCTCCGTAACTATGCCCTCAATCTTCAAAGAAAAAGAAAATTTAATTAATTAAATTGCAACCCCCCCCCGCCTCCCCCTCCCCCCGAAGGCGTTCATGTCTGTTACCTTTTACCACGAAAATCAATAAGAGGAAAACAAACTAAATTGAAATGTCAATAACATCACAAGTGGCACTTCACCTTAAAGATCGGCGATAACTAACTAAAAAAGTAATTTCATATTCGCCGAAGATAAATATTCATCTAAACATTTTTCTAATAATACAATAGATCAACATACGTTTTCATTGCCATTGTGTAATGCGAGAGATGACATTTCCTATAAATCAGGAAGATGGTGACCATGAAACGAGATTTGTATCCTCTGGCGATGAGGCTAGTTTCTTAGCCATTTTTTTTTTCCTCCTCAACTTCTCTCTAACGTTTGATGATCAGTAATGGCTTCCAGTGATTTCCGTGGTTTGATTTTGATAGAGCTTCTTTAAAAAGCTCGATTATGAGTACTCTAGTAGTTCTATCGCTCCTTCGCTATTTTCCTGGAGTTATATAAAAAAACAAAGCTTTAATAAAAAAAAACTTTTTTGTGAGAAAACTTCCTTTGTCAACTCAAGGACACTCCTACTAACTTCCTGAACGCTCACAATTAGTATAGAATATCGGGAAATAATATACGCGATTTATGATATTTGAATGGGGGGGAACTTCCTCTATAGATACTATTTATTATAATAGATAGGGAATATGACGTATCATTTAAATCAAAAACAACAAATGAAAATGTGATGGCTTCTAAATTAGTTGAGCAGAAATTTCAAAAACTAAGTTGTAATTATACTACGGAAAATTGTTGTTCCGGACATATAATTTAAATAGAGGAAAAAAAGAAACAATAACTCGAAATGAATGAATGAATACTAAATCAGTAGTGCCAAAGATTTCAAAAACTATTTGTAATTACAATAGTGGTAATTGTTGTCGACATAGGCGTAGAGTTGTAAGGGCCAGTGGGACTCGAGCCCCACCCATATTTTTTAAGATGAACTATTTTTTTTTTCTCTCTAATATAAACAAGTTGGAAATTGTACGTTAAACGTGACAAATGAGGTGCGTTCGTTTTGTGCTATAACTAGTTTTACAATGTAAAAAAATCATCGTTATTATTTCAGTGAAATAAACTATATCGTCTGCTATGAGCGAAATGGACTTGCCTTTTTTTTTCTGATTACGTATGCCACGTTTATTGATGCAATTTTTTTTTCGACACCAGACAGCGCTGTAAAATTCACCATAGAGATCTTACTTTGAGAATGATTGCCATGGTTTAATATTTCTATGACTCACGATGAATGAATCTTTTATTTATTTACTTTAATGGATTGATATATTCGGTTGTTAACTGAATTTTCACTGAAGTTATCTCAGAATCTATACATTTTACTTACCCATCATACGTAGTATAGGGTAAGTCTTGTAATCGTTTTGAAAATCGAAATTTTTTTTTTGACGGATTTACACGTTTCAGACACTGGAGATTCCAAAAAACATATTTTTAGAAAAAAAAATTTGCCGTCCGTCTGTGTGTCTGTGTGTGTGTCTGTGTGTGTGTCTGTGTGTCTGTAAACGCTCTATCTCCCGAACAAATTGAGATAGAGACTTGCAATTTGGTATGTACTTAGTATGTAATAATGGGAAGAAGCCTATTTCATTTCAATAACCTCGATTAACCGGAACATTTTTTTTCGGACTCTCGAAATATTCGTTCTGATGAAAGGTATATAAAAATTTTCGAAATTGTTTATTTTAAGTAGTAAATATAAAAAACAATAAAAAAACATAAATTTTGCATAAAACATGAAGTCGATCGGATAATGAGTTGTCGAGATATTTGTAATCCTATTTTCCACACTCTTTGATTTTTCATGACCCTGTATTTCATCCAAATTTCACTTCAAAGATATATTTTAATTGGAAATTTGACGCTTAATCAGATGCAATAAACCGCTAGTTAATAGGAGTATTATGTTTGGAGTTATAAGGAAAAACCTCTTTCAAGCAATTCAGTCATCGAGCCTTTTTATGACGTCATCAAGCAACGATTTTATTTGAATATCAATGCATTTTATAAGTAGTTTACACATTTTTATTTTAATATTTTACATTATACATATACATGATGGGTAAGTATTACGGTGGCCCCCAACGACTAGTTTTAATGTAACTCATCTCTCAAGTAAACTATTTTTTTGAACGATCTTTCTAAAAATGCAACTTCTATGCAATTTTATTCGAAAAAATAATTTTGAATAAAAATGGCAGCTTGGCATATGGAAAAAGATGCGGTTAGCCCGTATTTGTTTTTCTCAGTCCGATGACTTGCGCTTTTACTATATAGATTATACATATGATAGGATTTAATAGAATAAAGAAAATTTTTATTAATACTTTTTTAAGTTTCGATTCGATTTTCGTAACATTTGAAATGACTCGACAAAATTCTGCAACGATTATATATATTAAATTTCAAAGCATTCGGTGGGGTAATTTTTGCGCTGTTATATGCGGACGACGGACCATACGACGACTATAGGTGCTACGTATTTATATAATTACAAAGCACCTACAAAAAGGTTTTTAAATTTTTGATTTTCTAATATTTTGTGAAATTTTTAATGTGCCTTTTTTCTTTTTTTTTTTTTTTTTTATCTTGCCGTAAAGATAGAAATAGGATTTTTTTTTTTTTTACTTTGGGGTTTACTTTTTTTATTTAATATAAAAAGGGTAAATATTTCAGTTCTTGTAGACAAAAGGTCACATAAAATATTAAAATAGAGGAAATAATGCATATTCTGGAGGAAATATATATTTTTTTGAACTTTATTATTTAATTTCATTTCTGTTTTTTTTCTCATTTTTATCGGTAAGGTTTCTTTCCTTTTTATTATTTTTTGAACTTTATGATTTTTTCACAGATTTTTTCTCTATTATGGTGGTGGTAGTCCCAAAATCATATTCTTTAGCAATGTTATGGCTAATATGATGATGAAACCACACATTTTATTTGTGGTATTTAGGCATTTGGGACTTGAAAATTCTGTCTAAATTCCACAAATTTCATTGTTTCAATTTTTAATTTAATTTCTTCTTCTTTTAAATTAGTATATGGTATCTATATTCAGAGTGTTGGGGAACGCTATCGTTGGCAATTAATTATTACATACTAATTCATAATTTCATAGTTTTTGTTGGTGTTACGGTAATGTTTCATTAATGGTTATATATATATATATATATATATATATATATATATATATATATATTATTCAAAGTCAACTTCCATTGTGATTTTATAATAAACGATTTGCGAATATCAGCGAGTGCATTATTTTTTTTTTTTATAAACCGGACTGTACATTCGGATTTTTACATTGTCTTATGTTTTACATTTATATAGCACATTCAAATGTGATTTATTTGATTACATACGATTCTGTTAAATTTATGCAAAAGGATGTTAAAAATTAACATTAAACTGGTAAAATACCTCTATTACACACACATACACACACTGACACACATATGCGCATTTCTATGTAAAAGAGCATTTATGTGTTATTTTGCACATATATTAGAATTGAGCCCCACCAATAATTTTCAAAAATCTACGCCTATAGTTGTCGGAATAAAGAATAAATTTAAAAAAAAAGTGCCCAGTTAAACTGATGGCATTGAGCTCGCAGGCTATTCACACTAATTGTATAATTATACTCTTATTTCAAAGAATAATCCCCCTCGAAAAATAAAGAAGTCCACAATAAATTAAGGGGGGATTAGTCCCCCGTTCTCCCCCTTTACACTTAACCAATGAACCCTCAAAACTAATAAGGGAAGCAAGCGCCTTATCACATTGAACCTGTATAAAAAATTTGAAGCAAATGGAATAATTCTGCATGAAAAACCCATTTATCTAAATTAAGGGGGGGGGGGGGGGGGTTAGCTCCCGTTCCCCCTTTATACTTAACTAATGAACCCCCAAAACTAATCAGGGAAGCGCCTTATCAGAATGAACCTACATACAAATTTTGAAGCAAATCGGATATTTCTATCAAGAGTTATCGTGTTACGTACGTACATACATATAGAACCTGCGGACACATTAGCTCTCAGGCTTTGATAGTCTGTGAGCTAAAAAGAAATATTGTTTAAAAGCAAAAAAACTATAATTGAAAATATAATGACTTCCAAAGCCGTACGGTATGATGCAAAATTTCCGAGGCAATAGCAAAATGGTGCCTCTTTACATATTTTGAGACCAGGAAATCATTTATGTAAATTAATATTACTAGGGGATCCAACCCGAGCCTCCCGGGTTACAGAATGTGTGAAAACCATTTTTCTTTTCATTGAAAACTATAATAGATTTTTTTTTACAGTTAATAAATATATTTTTTAGATTGCCTACTAACAACACAAAAAGGCATTTATATGTGAAAATATCAATTATGCATTCAAATAAAGTTTTCAAATTCATTAAAAGCGATACTTTCGTATTAGCCGCATCACGTCAGAAGTTAATAGCCGAAGAAATCTCCAAAGATTTCGCTACTTGCAGCAGGCTTTTTTATTCTGATAATTTCAGTGGTTTAAGCGCATAGGTCGATTACATGTCTTTTAAATTCGTGTTTTATTTTTATTATTTTATTTATTCACAGTTGAATATTTAATTTCGGTACAGAATATTAGCCGGAAACAATTGTTGAACTATTTGTATTGTGTAATATCACGACAGCCGATGAAGGAATCCGTCTTAAAAATTTAAATATGAAGTTTATTAAATATAAATGGTTATATACAAACTATTTACACTTGGAAAGAACTATATACACTTTTACTATTACTTATGAGCAACAATCATTCCACAAAACTACTCATATCACTTCTTAAAACGAAACAAAAATTTACTCGGATGCACTGCCGGCATCCTACTCCTCCTCTCTTCACTTCCATTCCCCTCAGGTTGGAGAGTTGGTCCCTTCACTTCATTTCTCTTAAGTTAAAAAAAGGGGTTGAAAGGATGTTGGTTGCATGATATTGTTTTAAGAGGAAACGAGTTAATCTTTTGTAATCGGGATGCACACGATAAGCTATATATATATATATATATATATATATATATATATATATATATATATATATATATATATATATATATATATATATATATATTTTAATCGTGCTTGAAAATTATTATAAAAATCAAAAGAAAATCAGTAAATGGCGATACCTGTTTTCAAACCAATTGCATTTGGAACAACATTTTTTTTTTTCCTATTCGACGGTGTTAAAATTTAAATTATGCGATATTTAGAAGTTGCATTTTATGTTTACTCATTAATAACGAAAATAAAGTATTGTACGGTAGCTTTTTTGCGATATCGTGCCTGCTGATTGCCGGTATTTATAATCTAACAGATAATATATTACTGCCTTCAGATAATTTTTTGAAAAGAAGTCTATTCCATAACAAATGTGGGAAATACAGTTTGGAAATAAAGACATATGAAATTATTCAATTTTTTTTCTCTTTTTCACCAGGTTCAGATATCTGCCAACCATTCAGTTTTCTTCAAGTGAACGAAACATATTTTGAATTAGAAGTTGTATTTAATAAATGAAATCAAATAAGTATAACATAGAAAAAAGACACATTTTAAATAAATTTTCTAGTTCAAAATATAATTATTTCACTTTAAAATAAGTATAAAAGAAAAATAGTTTTTTAAGAAACACTCTTTTATAAGTATTCAATGAGTATTTATTAAATACCCAGGTAAATACCCAAAATGTGTATTTACCCTTAAAAATAAATACCCGAGTATTTTACATCACTGTACAGGATATGGGACTTTTCCAATGCCCCGTGTCTATTATTATTCCATTTTATTCATTTAATTCGTTTATATTTTTTAATATATAACATGGCTGTCGGTTTCAGGGTCAGACAAACAATCATATCAGAAATAATGTTGGATATCAGTTTTAATCTATGTTGAATTTATATTAGAAGTAATCATTAACAGGAACAATATATTATTACTCTTAATTGCATTGCATGTATAGAACCTAATAAACACAGAAAAGAACGTCCAAAATAAAGAATAATTCAGATTAAAGTATCTCTTTATATACCTTGCGGCATAGGTTTCAACATTTACGCCCTTTTGTTACCATTATTTATTGAAATAAAAGTGCGTCTTATTTAATCGGAATTCTCTGCTATTACGTAAAATATTCTGGGTTTTTTTTTCTATGTCATACGTCTAGTAGTATACTTGCTTTTATCATTATTACCACAGCATAAGTTAACAATATGACATAGATTATTCCTACTTATTTTAAGGAAAAAGTATAAAACCAAAATATAAAATGAACAAAAGTTATGCATTATAATATTAATTATAAGACATTTCAGTCCTTCAAAATGTTAACGAAATTATTAGAGTAGCTGTAATAATGGAGATATGCCACTATTTTTTTAATACAAATTGCACAATTTTTCAAGAAACCTTACATAAAATGAGTGGAAATCATATGATACAATCAAAGTAAAAATCTATAATACGAGTACTAAGGAAAGTAGTCGTTGGAAGCCACCGTAATACTTACCATCATGGACATGCATAATATAAAATATGAAAATAAAACATGCGTAAACTACTTATAAAATGCATTGCAATTCGAATAAAATCGTGGCTTGATGATGTCATAAACTTTAAATGCTCTGTTACTGATGCTCTGTTACTGAATTGCGTAAAAGAAACATCCTTATAACTCCAAAAATGATAATCCTATTAACTAACGATTTATTGCGTCGGATTAAGCGTCTCATTGTCAATTAAAATATATCTTTGAATTGAAATTTGGATGAAATACAGGGTCATGAAAAATCGAAGAGTGTGGAAAATAGGATTATAAATATCTCGGCAACTCATTATCCGATCGACTTCATTCTTTATGCAAAATTTGTTTTTTTTATTGTCTTTTATAGTCACTTCTTAAAATAAACACTTTCGAAAAATTTTATATACCTTTTATCAGAACGAATATTTCGAGAGTCCGAAAAAAATAGTTCCAATAAGCTTTTTCCCATTAATGCATACTAAGTACATACCAAATTTCAAGTCTCTATCTCAATTTGTTCGGGAGATAGAGCGTTTACAGACCCACAGACAGACATACGGCAATTTTTTTTTTCTCTAAAAATATGTTTTTCGTAATCTCCAGTGTCTGAAACGTGTAAATCCGTCAATTTTTTTTTTTTTTCGAGTTTTAAAATGATTACAAGACCTGCCTTATACTACGTATGATGGGTAAGTAAAAAGTCTGTCTGTGTGTGTGTGTGTGTGTGTGTGTGTGTGTGTGTGTGTGTTGTAAAGAGACCGTTGCGTTGAGGCCTACATGTCTGAAGTAATGTACTTCTAAGCCATTTATTGGATTTTTTAATTCGTTCTTTTTAATTAATTAAAAACCATAATAAATATCACAAAATCGCGTGAAAAGTCCCAGCGATGCCACCAAAATCCTGTTCCGTAAATGAAGAACCGGAGGTCGGAAAGCGCCCTTTTTTTAGGGCGCGTTTCGAATCGCGCATTTGCAAAACCATTCGAAATACCGAAAAACTAAAAATGCATTCGGAAATTTCGTTATCAAACGCCAGAATCCATAGGGGTTATAGGACTTTTAAACTTTCAAAAATTCGATTTTTCAAATAAATATATATTAAATGATATTTTTTTCTGAACATTATAAAACATACCGCATTAAAAAATTCCTATAATTACTCGAGTTATAGCCTAAAGCGTACGAAGCCCCAAATGAACACAAGATTAAAAGAAAAACTTTGAAGTCAGTTTTTTTCAAAATGAGGTTTTTGGACATAACACGCAGGATATCTCAAAAACTTTTCAATATACTTTCATGACATTTTCAGAAGATATATTTTATGCTAGTCTGCATAAAGTGAACCTAGATTTTCATTTTTATTGTTTTTGATGGTTATACTGTTGAAAATTTCAAAATTTAGTGTAATCTAAATACAACTTTGTATTAAAAATATAACAATGGGTTAAATACAGAGTTATTTAGGTTCAAGGTGATTATTACAATCTGAAGTATAATTAAGCACCAAAATTTTTGTTCTAGATTCAAAATTTCTTTTGTAATCCTGCACGTAAGCCCTCATGCGAATTTTCTGCTCGTCAAATGTCTGACAGTTTGAAGCCCTTATAAATGTTAATTCTGGATATTGTATATCTTTTAAATATATGAGATGAAAGATCATTCTTATCTTTCATCCCTCTAAAAATTATGTTTTTCAAAATCATATACCTTTTACTATATTAAATGTTGAAAATGGCTTTTTTTTTTCACTTTTTCTAATTTAAAAGTCCTATGACCCCTTAAAAACATTTTTAATCATTTTAAAATAAATAAATAAATAAATAAATACAGTAAAATCTCGTTATAACGAATACCTGGAGACCATTGATTAAATTCGTTATATTGAAAAATTCGTTAATGTGAAATTACAATGCGGCGGTTTTTAAAAACGGAAATTTACATGCACATTGAATAAAAATGTGTATTATTACTACACTTATATTAAATTTAGGGTAACATCAAAGCATTTCAGTAAATTATAAATATACAGTACTAATGACTTGTGAACTTACTAGTTAGAAATAAATTCATTAAATTTCAAGATTTTAACAGTAAGTATTATAAAGGAATTATAATTTATCTTAGATACCTGACGGATTAAAAAAAAAACCCACTGACATCTGCCGTTAATGTAACTTTATTTCTTTGGGTAAAAATCAGAAGTTTTTTTTTTTTCGCACTGAAGTTGCCAATGTATTTTTCAAAACAAATTGTATACAATGTTTTCGGAACATTTTTTTTCTGGGATAATTTCTTTCTAAGAGTTTCAATGTTCTGTAGAGCCCCTTTTGATCGTACAAAACAATCTTCTGTACTTCACGGACAATCAACATCAGCTTCATGTTCACTATCGTCTGCCTCCTCTTCATTGACTTTCCGAAGAAAGTTTTCTTCTAAATTCTAGTTTTCCAATGGAGATATTTTTTCCTGTCAACTCAACATTCGTAAAACTAAAATAACTATTTTTTTTAAGTTTTTAATAAATTCGTTAATATGAAATTCGTAAAAGTGAATATTTTTATAATGTGAAAGCATGGGACGTTTTTAAACAATCCAAAAAATATTCGTTAAAGTGACATTCGTCGTAACGAGGTCTACTGTAATAATTTAAAAAAAAAAAATGTTTTAAGAAAGTACAAATTTGTGGGGGTTATTTTCTCCCTTTTTTCGAAGTCCGCATCGGCTTAAGTTTTAGAGATACGGAATACTCACTTAATATGGATACCTTCTTCTCTACGACGATGGTTCAATCCGTTTTTAAAAATACGAAAATTAACCCTTTCAAAAAAATTCGTGTCTGGAGGTCAGCTCTCAACTCCTCGAGACACTCTTTTTTCTAGGATAAAAGTAACTAAATGTTGCTATTTTAACACAACTGTTTTATGTGCCGGGTCCCACATAGAGTTGATCAGGCCCTGAGTGCATAGCTCGCCCGGTGTTCGGTATACGCTGCAGAAAGCAGTGGAGGGGTTGGATAGATTTACATTTTAAAATATAAAATCATACAAACTCGAGGGTATACGCTGAGGGATCAGCTAATTTAAAAAATATATATATTTCAGGCTTTCTCAGAAAGAAAAAAGAAAATGGGTGCTTTTATCACTAAATATCAATATTTTTTCGCAATTTTTTCATTTTAAAATATAATTTTATACAAAATCGGGTTAAAGATATAAAATAATAAAAACTTGATGGTTTTTTTTAATTTATTATCGCGGGCCCGGGCAACGCCGGGCGGGGGTCAGCTAGTAAATTTATTTAATACTAGCTAACCCGCCCGGCTTTCCCCGGGCCCGAGATAATTACAATCTCAGAGAAAGGCGTTAACCTCCTCCCTCCCCATACCCGCAAATATAATAAATAATTTGTTCAAGAGAACCACCGTCACGTAACATTAACGCGATCATTAAAAAAATAATTAATTTTTTCTGATAATTAGAACATAACGAAGACGCTACGCTAAAATAGCCGGCAGATGACACCCCTTCCCGACCTCAATTTCAAATCTATATCTTAATTAGTTACCTAAATATTTGTTCATTAGTAAAATTTGGCAATTATTTCCTTTCATTTTCGCAAACTAAATGAGAGGGATCGGCCAGAGAAACAGATCTCTTTGTAGTTCAGTTTTTAATGAAAGCCGATCCCTGTCTGAAAATTTCTGGGATCGTTTTCACTGGCGCCGGCAGATTTTTGGCAGTTTTTTGCGTAAATTAAAAAAAATTACCAACCGAATTTTTCAAAAATCACATAGTCAGATACAGAATATTTTTTTACATATGCTCAGAAATTTTCAATTTGATATCTCAATTAGTTTTCTTAAAATTCGCTAATTAGTTAAATAATTTCAAATTTGTTCATTTCCGGTTGCGCCTGTCCGTTTCTTCCGCCATTTTGATTTAAAAGATGATATTTTAGAAGCGATGGTTAATGAGAATCTAATTAATATCTAGGCTAATTATCAAAATATTAAAATTCTGAGGCTCAGGTGCACATGTCCAGACCTTGGACTATCCACACCTAAATTTCCAGCCTTCTAGGTGGGCTAGATTTTCCTAGCCATCGCCAACAGACACACACACACACACAGAGCGAAACTTTCTTTTATTAGTATAGATTAAAATTCTGAGGCTCAGGTGCACATGTCCAGACCTTGGACTATCCACACCTAAATTTCCAGCCTTCTAGGTGGGCTAGATTTTCCTAGCCATCTCCAACAGACACACACACACACAGAGCGAAACTTTCTTTTATTAGTATAGATTAAACTATTAATTGATAAAAGCTTATTGAAAAAACACATTTCACTCTTTATTTTTTATTTATATTTTATTTTCTACTTTTTAGTGGCTAAAATATTTTTTGTTACAGTTTCGCAGTCAGTTGATCTGTTTTGGCGCATCAGTAACTCTATTGTTGTTGTAACTCATATACACTATACAGTTGTAACTATAAAAAATATTGGACGTTTTATCACTTACGCCCGTGTAACGAGAAAATACTTTAAAATTAATTTAATAATCTCTTTATATAAAACGCTAAGGTATATGGCGGCGTAAAGCGAATATTTCTCTTTTGCCGATGGCAAAGAGTGGTTTGTTTTCACTATTTTGCAAATATTACGAAAACTGTTTGTGGTATCGATTTAATATTCACCATTCACCACACATATGTAAAAAAAAATTATCTGCATCCGAAAATCCAATTTTTGTACAAATCGGCCTGTAATTTTTCTTAATTTTGCAAAAAATTGATCCAGGCGTCTGAAAAAGAAAGAAAATAAAGTACAAAGTCAAAAAAAAAAAAAAAACCGCGCCATTTTGTTTTTGTTTCAAATCCGTCATTTTGTTTCTGTTTCAAATGCGTCATTTTGTTTCTTTTTCTAACGTTACGATTTGTTAATGTTAAAAGTCATTGGTTAATTTTGATGTTAGAGGGGGGGGGGGGGGGAGGGAGTTTGGTCATAATTTAAATATCGCGTTAATGTTAAATGTATATGTAGATCTGGCGGTCCCAGGCGCTGGAAGGTGGAACTAATTTATTTTTTCAGCGCGTGCGCAACACGCCTGCTATACGGTGCCGTAGGCAGCAGGGACCCGTGCCGGAGTTTCGTTTGGAAATAGTTTTGTTTAGAACAGAATGAGCCTCTTGGCGGTGGAAGATAGAAGCAAAAGATGTTTTAATCATTCGAGTTTCGTTTGGCAATATCAACGAGCGAAGCGGACGTAGCCTGCTAGTTTCTAATTAAGTTCTAAAAATATCAAAATGTTGTATTGTCATCAGAAACACATGTGGCCATCATTTTTTTAAATTCTAACAAATCAAAAAGTGGGTGAAAAATCATTGTAAAATTTCATCTATGCAATTTTATGTCTGTAAATACAGGAACCAAGTTAAATTAAATAAAAGAGTAATTAAATACGATAAATCAATATATATAAGTGTATACGTTTGGGTCTAAAACAGAAGCAATTATTAATAAATATCATACGTAACGGTTTGGTTGTAAACAAACTTTCTCAGATTGTGTAAACAGGTTGTAGTAACAAATTTTTTAAAATTCATATGAGTTTCTGCATCTACGCATTCACGTGGATACAGAAAAAATCTTGAATAAAAATTATTGAAATACTTTTACACAATAATCGAATACTTTTTAATTATTAAATATCAATTAGTAAGATAATTACTATCCGTTCGTTCATTTACTTAAAAAAATAAAAATAATAATATTTTAATTGTGGCGGTTCATTTTTACTAAAATGATTCTTATGCACACTTATAAATACTTATACATACTTTCACATACATAAAACACAATACATAAAGCACATATTCATATCATGGTATACGTGTGAAGATAATTTATATTGAGTTTCATTCCTTAACATGCAAAAAACAAAAATTCATCCATATAGATAGTTTAATAATATCATAATGGGAATAGATTTTAATGATATAAATAAAAATTTACTATGTAAAAAAGACAGATGTTGCTTAATCTAGCATAATACAATGTAACCACGAACGAAAATATACAGTAACCTCTTCCGAGTTACCCAAGATTCCGAAAAGCATTCTTTATCTTTAGAAACCTCAGAAACCAATAGATTTTCGGGAGTTAGAGAAGAATTTATAAAAACAAAGTTTCTTTTGCTGCCACTGATTTTCGGAAATGTTTCCGAGAAGTTTTGATGGTGTATTAATCAGTTTTCTTCAGCCGGAGTAAAAGTTTTTCGGAAGCTGTCAATTCTCAAGTAAACCTTTTCAATTTCAACAAACATGTTTTACAGAAAATCGTGATAAATAAACAGCATTAAGATTAACATTAAAATTACCCTGCAATCAGAATTAAAAAATAATAAAAATTGTATGAAAAATGAGCAGGTTTACTAAATATTGTTTCACTGCGCATGCGCGAATTCAATCAAAATATACTGTGCATAATATATTAGCTAAATGTATAGACCAACTTTTATGAAAGTCTCAAAAACATAGCTTGAAAATTCTGATAGTAATCGTCGATAGAATAAGCTCGAAATTCGCTGTTCCTAAAAGGAAGCAAAAAGATGAGGGGTTGTATCAAATATAGAATGAGAGACACTTCATTCTTATTATGTGAACTTTCATAAGCTAGTATATTTGGATACAACCCCTCATCTTTTTGCTTCCTTTTGGGAACAGCGAATTTCGAGCTTATTCTATCGACGATTACTATCAAAATTTTCAAGCTATGTTTTTGAGACTTTCATAAAAGTTGGTCTATACATTTAGCTAATATATTATGCACAGTATATTTTGATTAAATTCGCGCATGCGCAGTGAAACAATATTTAGTAAACCTGCTCATTGTTCATACAGTTTTTATTATTTTTTAATTCTGATTACAGGGTATTGTGTACAATTTTGTTTGTCATATTTTCTGAAAATAACTTGTTTTTATATTAAAAACTCTGCAAATTATAAGCAAAAAACTTGGTAAAATTTGGGACTGTTTTTATAAAAACCTGAATTTCTCTTCGAGTATACATGCTATCTTCATAAAAATGAACCCAAATTATTACAATAAGCCACTTAATCCTAATCTACAGTTTGAATGCTTTTGCAATATCAGTTTCTACAAGGTTATCCAAAAGATATTCGTTTTTCTTCAATTTGTTGACGGCCCCTTATGACGTTTCGGGAAAAAATCTTCGCGGAAATATATGACGTTTATCATGTTGTTTACACTCCTGAAGTTTCAGATAATTCCTCATGTATCTTTCCAGATATTTAACAAAACGTCTAAAATCGCAAGTGACCAATCATCATTGGAAATATAGTGTATATTCCTAGATTAAGAAACATTTGTCTTTTTTACAATGTCAATTTTTATTTATATCATCAAAATCTATTCTCAATATGATATTATTAAACTATCTATATGGACGGATTTTTGTTTTTTGCATGTTAAGGAATGAAACTCAGTATAAATTATTTTCACACCTATATCATGATATGCATGTGCTTGTGAAAGTGTGGTATAAGTATTTATAAGTGTGTGTATAAGAGTCATTTTAGTAAAAATGAACAGATACAATTAAAATATTGTAATTTTCATTTTTTAAATAAATGAACGAACGGATAGTAATTATCTTATTAATTGATAATTTAATAATTAAAACATATTCGACTATTGTGTAAAAGTATTTCAATAATTTTTATTCAAGATTTTTTCTGTATCCACGTGAATTGCGTAGATGCATAATGTATTTAAAAAACTTATTGTCGATTTTTCTTATTGTCGATGAATAGTATAGGAATATATTTATCAATTATTTCAAATTTTAAGTGAAAACCACTATTTCTACCTACTGTCCTAGGACGGGCATTTACACTTAGTTTTAACAAAAAAAGTCGCCAGAGATATGTTTAAACAACGTTGGTAAGGTGTTAATCTTAAATTAAAATGTAAATGTTTACAACTCTAGTGCAGATAACGCGACGCAGAAATGCATAATAAGCAAATAAAATATGTCTCTTATCTTTAGTTTTATTTACAGATTTACAAAACTATGCTTCCTGAAAAATACCTTAAAATTTTACATGAGGAATTCACAGAATAAAAACTTGGAAATGGCACAGTCAATGAACATTAAAACAGCTTAGAAATGTTTGCATATGCAAATATATGCCTCTGATAATATGCATCACATAATCACAACAGACGAGTAAAGTTATTATTTCTTCACATTTTAAATACTTTTGCACCAGTAAGTAGCACATATATTATTTATACAATAGTTTTCAGTCGTAATTTGTGTACAACCCATGAAACGCGATCATCCGACATGATTTTTCCCCTTTGCGAACTCATATCCAGGCATCGAAAATGGGTTTAAGTCAGTATTTATGTATTTTTATATCTATGCGACTTTTTATGATAAAATACTGAAATTTTGTATATGGGCATATTTTACTCATTGAGAAATTTTTTGTACGGAGGCCGTATAAAAATTTAAATTTTTTATTTCATCAAATTTAGTCTCCTGAAAATTTTAATCGATTTCCTAAGATTCTGCACGCTTTTTTACGTAACTTTGTAATTTATAATATATGTCTATGATCAATATTTAAGGAATAAAAACCGAGGTCAATGCTTTCGGGACACTCTGTACATTGTAATATTTGACTGATGTATTTTCATTTGTATATTCTACATTAATCTTTTTAACCATTTGTTTATAAGTGTTATTGTCTGAGTGCAACGAAGACTCATACACAGCGCAGTATTACTTTGCCCCATATATAGCTACGATGGATATTAAAACCTTTCGTCAAGCATAACTCAAAAAATATTTAACGGATTTCGTTCAAATTTTTACAGCAGGTACCTATAAAGGTGACAACGACGTCTATTTATTACCAAGAATAAGTGTCAAACCGTTTGGAAGTTATATTAAAAAAATAGATAAAAAAGCACAATTAAAGTACATCGTCACTAAATTTTGTGCGTACGTCATTTTCACCGGCGGGAGATTTTCGTAGACAATCGGAATTGAAAAGTTCATGGAATACATGGAGCAAAAAAATAAGCAACCACTAATATTCAGCACAATAAAATATATTTCAATTTAATAAAAATGGAAAGTTAATCTGGAATTTTTTCTGTTTGAAAAGTATTAGAGATTAGTAAGAGTAGTATTAGTATTAGAGATTTGGCGTAAATCACACCATTAGCAGCTTTTTTATTTCGCGTGTGTATGTTAGGAACAATTCTTTGATGTTTAAATAAAAGGTTTCGATTTGTGGCATTATTTCTTGTTTTCTTTTCCTTTTTAGTATTTTAAATGGAATTAGTGAAAGGCGTGTATTTTAAATTAAATGAGTGAAAGACGTGTATTTTTAATGTATGTATTTCAAATGAAATCAGTGAAAGATCTATATTTAAATGAAATGAATGCAATACGAAGATGTTATGAGAAAAATATTTGGCGATTTATCAACTGCGCCAAGTTAACATAAAAGTACCAATACATATGTGGGATACTTCTCTATTATCCCGTCGACCACTTTTCATAAAAAAAAACTATCGCCAAATAAACGGGAGAACGTTGTCATTGAAATATCAAAATACATAAATAAATAAAATATAAGAATTTAAGGACACAATTGTTATTTTAATGAATGAAATAACTAATAAATCAGTAAAACGTAATGAAAAATACACGCAAATGTCGCGTTAAAAACCACTTGATGACGTAACAAACACGTATAATGCTTCTGATATAAAGTAAATGGGACTGCATTTTTGGCGTTTAATCTAACAGTTTGGCGATAGTTTTTTGTTATGAAAAGTGGTCGACGGGATAATAGAGCAGTACCTCTATGTGAAATGAAACAAGACACAGATGTCATATACGCACCACGTTGGCGCGATTTTTCCCTCCACCAGCTTGGGGAAAACTTTGTTTTTGAATATTAGTTACAAATAGTGTGACAAATAGTACACGTGATTTTTTATTTCAATATAAAAATAAAATAACGTAATAAATGAAACAGCTTCTATTATTTTAAAAAAGGAAATAAAAATAAATAAATAATAGTTTGATATAAATAAAGGCGCGGATGTCATATACGCACCACATTGGCGCGATTGCAACAAAATGGCAATTTTATGCCTCACATGGTAACCCGGTTATTTTGTTTCAATTGTTGTTTATTAACTTTTATTTTTTTATTTTAATTCTATAAATTGTTTTTATTATATATATCAATATTTATTTATATCAAACTATCATTTATTTATTTTTATTTCCCATTTTTGAATAATAGGAGCTATTTCATTTATTACGTTATTTTATTTTTATATTGAAATAAAAAATTACATGCTATTATTGTATGGTATTTGTAACTAATATTCAAAAACAAAGTTTTCGCCAAATTAGCGGGGGAAAAATCGCGCCAATCTGGTGCGTATATGACATCTGTGCCTAAATTAATATTGATATACATATAAAAATAATCTATAGAATTAAAATAAAAAATAAAAGTAAACAAACACAACAAACAGTTTTCGCCAAAGGGGCGGGGGGAAAATCGCGCCAACGTGGTGAGTATATGGCATCTGTGCCGGGATTTTTACCCTTTTATCTGTGCTTTCGGAAATATAAAAAAATTAAAAAATTCTTATATCAGGTGTATAATGTTTTGCATTTTTATACGGACCACTTCTCCATTTTAAGATTTTAAATGCTATTTATATCAGATATTTCTTTCTTGAGATTCCCACAAGTTTTTTCCGGTAATTTTTTTAGTTCGCTTATTAATTGTTTACAATTTGCCCCCCTGGCAATAACAATTATTTATCACAAAAATGGGTACTTCTCTATTATCCCGTCGACCACTTTTCATAACAAAAAACTATCGCCAAACTGTAACGCTAAATAAACGGGAGAACGTTGCCATTGAAATATCAAAATAAATAAAATATAAGAATTTAAGGACACAATTGTTACTTTAATGAATGAAATAACTAATAAATCAGTAAAACATAATGAAAAATACACGCAAATGTCGAATTAAAAACCACTTGATGGCATAACAAATACGTATAATGCTTCTGGCATCAAGTAAATGGGACTGTATTTTTGGCGTTTAATCTTAGTTTGGCGATAGTTTTTTGTTATGAAAAGTGGTCGAAGGGATAATAGAGAAGTACCCAAAAATGACTTAGTTTTGTTAAATTTGTTTGTTATGTATTTTCATTTCTTATTAAAATATCGAAAATGGCAATAAAATTTTATTTTAGCACCGTACTTAATTTTTTAAAATGGCTCAAAAACATGGTTTAATAAACGTATATTTGTAAATATTTTAAAAAACATGTTTTTCCGCTCTCTAGAAAAATTTGTAAGATTCTACAACTGCCTTTGGCACCAACCAGTACATGATACGGAACTTTTCCCTATTCAGATACACAGAAGAGGTTGGTCACAAACAAGAGTAATGCTAGCAACAATATTGTTTTAACTCTATAAGAGTTAGAAACAATAATGATATTAAATTCCCCGATTAGCTTAGGGCCCGATTACGGAACTTTCTCCTAGAAAAAAAAACTGTAGAAGTCTTTTACATTTGTTTCGAATGAAGCTCGATCAACAAAGTATTAATTGATAATACAAACAACACTAATATTAACATGGGGGCAAAAGTTTGAATTTAAGTGTATATATTTGGAACCCTCCCCCCGCCCCCCCCCCCCCAACCACCCACCAAAAAAAGAAAAAGAAAGTTACAGAAATGAATTTAAAATGGCGTGAAGCCACCCTTTCTGACATAAGAAATTGGCTGCGAACCCGATTACGAAACTTTCACTTAACTTAATAACATGTATCTAATAGCCCTGAGGACAATTCCCCCTCCCAGTTATACGGACCTTGGGGCTTTTTTAAAAAGCTTGACGCAGTTCGGGTTGAAGAAGTTGAGATTTACTGTCAAATGACATAAACTACTATGAAAATAAAACTGGTGAATTATTATGCTGGTTTATGTATGTATTTAAAAAAATTGCATCTGATTACACTCTTTAGATAAATTACTCCTGTTTGCATTTAATAACAGATAAACGGCTTCCGTTTACTAAATTGTTTAAATATTGGGAAGAGTTGGCGAGAGATAGATAGACGTGTAAACAAACGGGTAGAGAGACGGATAGCGACAGAGATAAGCTAACGGGTAGCGAAACAAATAGACAGACGGGTAGCGAGGTAGGTGCAAAAAAGGGTTGACAGAGGGGTAGTGAGATGGGTAGAGAGACGGGTAGCGTGGTGGATAGAGAGACGAGTGCAGAGACGACTTGACAGACGGGTAGAGAGAGGGGTATATAGACAGACAGACGTGTTGATAGACGAGTAGTATAACGGGAAGCGAGACAGGTAGAGACACGATTAAAGAGTCGGGTAGAAAGACAGACGGATACTGAGACGGGTATACAGAAGAGTAGAGAGACAGTAGACAGATGAGTTCGGAGAGAGACACAGCTAAGACATACGAGTAGTTAGACTGGTAGACACGTTTGTAGCAAAGCATGTTATCAATGTGGTTTGAAGTATACGAGTTTCTATAAATAGTTATACAAATAAACAAAGGAAATTTTTTTACATTACTTTTAAATGCTAAAGGTGTAAAATTAACAACTATAATCTAAATTAAAATAACTTTTATTAGTTGTTTTACATGTTTCGACTCTTCTGAGTCATTTTCAAAAACAAAATGAGAATATTCTAAAGCTGCACGGGCTTTGAAGTTATTATTTACATGTACTTTTTAAAAAATTACGCACGTTATCTATTATTTTTTACTTGATTGTTTATTTTCATATCTTTGAGCATGGAGTAATTCTAGCCACAGTTTCGGTAAATTAAAATATGCCGCATCGTTACATATTGTATTTTTGCGCGTGAGTATCTCTATGGTTTCTCTTATTATGGATGAATAGTGTAGACTGGAGGGAAATATTATTTTACTTTCATTGAAATTTATTTGGATGGTTTCTTCTTGATATAATCTTGCTAGGGCTGTTGTTTTTCTATTGTATTTAATATCAGCTATATGCTCTTTTTTTCTGCAATTAAATTTCCTGCTGGTCATGCCTATGTAGTAATTCTTGGATCCGTCTTCTTAAATAAAAGGTATTTCATATACTCCTGAATAATTCTCAAAATTAATTGGGTCAATTTTACTGCAAATGATATTCTTTAATTTCTTAGGTGGTTTGGCTATTAAGCAGATATTGAAACGTTTAAGGCTGTGTTTTAATTTTTCGAAAAAGCTTGGATAATATTGCAGAGTATAAAGTTTGTATTTTTGTGAATCAAATTTCTTTTCTGAATACTTATTATTGGTGATATCTATGATTAATTTATTAGTATGGTGTACTGTAAAACCATTATTATAGGCAATTTTACGAATATTATCTAATTCATTATTCAATTTATTTTCAGTACATATTATAAAGGCTCGTTTTATGAGAAATCTGTAGGCTGAAATTTTGTATGTAAAGGGAGAACATGCGTTATTTGGTATGGTAGATTGGTTAGCCATATTTTTCCGGAAAACAGCTCTGTCGATAGATTTATTTGTTCTTGTTAACATAACATCAAGGAATGGAAGACTTTTATTATGTTCAATTTCAATAGTGAATTTAATGTTATTGTCGATTGAGTTTAGTTGATTTATAAATATTTTAAGTTCATCAAGACTATGCTGCCAAATTATAAAATAAACATAAATAAAATTGACATAAAGAAAATGTTGCAAAAATTAAATTAAATTTGCGTTAAACTACGCTTGCTAAAATACTCTATTGGCTGCAAATCTGATTATGTGACTTTAAAAATATCGTTTTAAAAGATCCGGCGTTTTTTTTTTTTTTTTTTTTTTTTTTTTTTTTTTTTAAGTTTTGAGCAATTTCCGCTTAAGAAAGTGATAGACATATGATAGACAAGAGATAGATAAAGATACAACATATGAAAAATAGCAAATTAAATGA
This sequence comes from Maratus michaelseni, assembly GCA_963931845.1. Lineage (NCBI taxonomy): Eukaryota > Metazoa > Arthropoda > Arachnida > Araneae > Salticidae > Maratus > Maratus michaelseni. Next base: position 166,912,479 of record OZ007595.1, on the reverse strand, counting down.
TATAATTAATGCTTACGTTAGTTAAACTTAATTATAATTAAATTTTTTTAATTCAAATATTAAATATTTGACTTAATATTTTATTTTCTAATATTTTATTTAGATATTTGTCACAAAGAAAGTGTTGCAAAAATTAAATTAAATTTGCGTTAAGCTACGCTTGCTAAAATACGCTATTGGCTGCAAATCTGATTATGTGACTTTAAAAATATCGTTTTAAAAGATCCGGCGGTTTTTTTTTTTTTTAAGTTTTGAGCAATTCCCGCTTAAGAAAATGAGATTATTTGCCAAATGTTATAAAAAAAAATGCATATGAAAACATAACAGTATATGAATTTATATATGATATTTTGTAATTATATCATTTAATTTGCTATTTTTCATATGTTGTATCTTTATCTATCTCTTGTCTATCATATGCTGTATATTCACTTAGATTCTTGTTGATATCTTCTTTATATCGTAATTGTTAACTTTATGTTCTCAGCAATATCACTCAGACTAATCCCTTTGAGGGAAGTCCTAGTTAAAAAATGTTATAATGATAATTTTAATGCAACGGTAACTTTCCTGAAAGTATACCAATTTATTGTGCATGCATACTATTATTTCTTACTTAAACTAAATTATTGAACTAAATATTCTGAATCATACATTTTTACAATACCAAAAATAGTTCAAGTATTGTAAATTAAATTTACTTCCGTAATTTTTAAACATTATAAATTTACGATTAAAAAAAAAAAAAAAACATATTTCGTATATTATAAATTAATTTGTGTGTGTGTGTGTGTGTGTGTGTGTGTGTGTGTTTTGTAAATAAACAGTACGCATTTTTAATTATAAATATCTTTCCAGTATTTTAAATAAACATTATAATTTTCGCATTTTAAAAGTACGAAATATTTTTCAAACATTTCAGTTTAAATGTACTTATGTATTATTTAAATGGGTATTATGATTTTTATATATTTACTATATGACACATCTTTCGGGTATTTTAAATGCTTAAATAATTATTAGAAATTTTGTGTTTTTATGAAATGTTTTGTTTTTCAAATATTTTATAGAAAATCTACTTTTGTAATTTTTGCAACAATAATTTCGAATTTGTAGTGTTTTTACTGATAATCAGTCTTTTCCACTGAATAATATAAATATATTTTAGTTTAATTTCTTTTTCATAGAAATTTTTAAATACTGAAATTCCTTTCTTGGATATAATATGTGCAAGATATTTATATCCTAAAAAATATTTTCAAGTATAAAGAAATTACTGTACAATATCAATAAATCTACGTTTCTAATTTATTTTAATATTGATAATAAGTAATTTGGCATTACACAAAATTTCCTTTCATATTTATTAATTTTTCACATAATTTTGTTGTTGGACTTATTTAAATGTTGATAATTAATTTACTATTTCTACTGCACAAAACAGTCTTTCAGTATCACTTATTTTATACATAAGTTTTTAAATATTGAAATTATTATTTTGGAATTGAAACTTACAAGAAATTTATATAATAACAAGAATTTTTATGTATAAATAAATTTCTGTAACATTCCAATAATTTAAATTTATTTAAATATTTATGATTAATTTGGCATTTTTATTACATAAACCATTCATCCGGGTTTACATATTTTGCACATACATTTTTAAATATTAAAAGTCTTTTGTTGTGAATGAGTGAGATTTATATCCTAACACAACTGTTTTCAAATAGAAAGAAATTTCAATAAAGCTACTTCTTAATTTATTTAAATACTTATAATTAGTTGGGTATTTCTATTACGCAAAAGAGGCTTTCTTTTTAAATAATTCTTGTAACACTTTCTAACATAGTTGAAAAGTCTTTATGAACTCGATTTGTCTATCTGTCTGCTGTCTGTAATGTCCGTACTCTAACTCGCGTAAATATACTCGGATTTTCATGCAATAGATATGTGTTATTGAAATTTACTATGGCATGTTCGGTATTGAAAATGAAGTTTGTAGCCCTTATAGTTCCTTTACAGCGGCACTCAATAGAATTCCGTTACATTACGATCTATGGGGAAAATCATTTCCAGTTTATTTTAATGATGTTACACTATTTTAAACATATTGAAATTGATATATATCACTAAGGTGCACTTTAAGAGGCTTACTATAGAATATGGTGAATATAGTACCTATAGTTCCTTTACAGAGATACTCAAAAGAATTCCGCTACATTACGGTCTATGGTGAAAAATCGTTTTCGGTATATTTTAATAATGTTTCACGATTTTAAACGTATTGAAATTGATATATATCACTAAGGTGCATTACAAGAGGCTTACTACAGAATATTGTGTGCATAGTATTCATCGTTCATTCACAAGAATTCGGTTAAAGTATTGTCTGTTAACAATAATTGCTGGAAGTGCGTTTTAAGTTACGGAACGCGTTTTTAAATGTAACTAATTTTTGCATATTCTTTGTTGTGTTTTACTGATTACTTAGTGAATATAAATTCTATTGACATATACAGGGCAACACAAAAGATCTCGACTACATTTTTCTATAATTTTTCTAAATTCCACAAGGGGAATTTTAAATTGTGCTATGCGTTTCCTAACTGAACTAAAATGTAACATTTATTGTAGTGCATGCACAAATCTATAGACCACATACAGGGCTTCATAAAAGAACTTGGATATTCTTCCGAATAATGTTGTAATTCCTGAAATTGGGTTTTCAAATGTGTTATGTGTTTTCCAAATTGTTTACTTAGACATCATCTTTCAGCTTATTAAACAGTAAAGATTTGTGAAAGTATTTTGGAAGTGTTGGAAAGTGTTACAAAGTCTATACTTGACGCATGATTTTTCCTTCTTGTTTAATTTGAAATTATTTTCTTGTACAGTAAATTCTAGTTAATTGAGACACATTGGTTCTTGTACGTGTTCTCCCAATGAAGGGGCTCCCCAATTATTAGAAGTAAAATGTAATAATACTTTCTATTTTGTTCTTAATATTTTGCTCCCAAATAACCAGAATCTACTGTATAACATACGTGCAATATGCTTATGTGCTAGAATATTTTTTATGTATCAACGTGCTTCTAAAAAATTCCAGTCGGCTGCGGTCCGAACTCTGACGAACTAGATTACTGCACGGCGGTAGTTGGGCAAGAATTTTGAAAAGATGTGTCTGCGGTCCGCAGCCTTCGCCGCGTTTTTTGAAATGGAGAATATAAACATGAAATAATATAAACTAAAGAATTTGAGGGGGACTCTCATGAAATAAAATTTTTTATCATATTAAAGTAAAAAGCAATACAGAATTTTAATGCTAAGAAATATGACACATTCAAAAATAAGTTTCTAAACGCATTATTCAAAAGAGCGAAACAAAGTAGAAATTTCTTTTTTTGTCAGAGGAACAGAGCCCGAACTGAATCCCCCGTTTCAGATTATTTTTAAATACATGAACATAAAAAGAATAACTACTAAAAATTGGCTTCCACGGGAGATTCAAGGGAGCTCTATCCCCCTGGTGAAAGATTTTCTCTTTCTCTTTCTCTTAGTGTTTAATTATTCTAAGTCACTTATGAAGAATAAATTTAACATTTTATTTTTTCAAAATCATCAGAGAAAAAAAATAGATGATCAAATTTAAATTTCTAAATCTAGGGAGGGGAAATGGGCCTCCGTCGCCCACTTTATCAAAGCTTATTACCGCACTAGATCAAGAAATCAGTGGAAAAAAGGCACTAATCAAATGTTTGGCTACTCACATGACAAAATAGACAAAATGTCTGTGGAATATTTTAAATTAAATACACGTCTCTTATTTTTAATGTCTTTAATTGTCACTTCCATTACAAAAAAAAAAAAAAAAAAAAAAAAAAAAAAAAGAAAAAAGAAAAATATCTTTTATATTTAATTACATTTCACATACATTTCTAAATATTACATTCTGTATTTTCAAAGCACAAAATACTTCCTAAACATTTAAAATTAAATTTACGTTTATATTTTTTTAATAATGGAAATTAACCTGGCATTTCTGTTGTACAAAACAACCTTTCAGGATGAATCATTTTTCACATAGTCACACCTTTTAATAGTAAAGTTCCTACTTTGGATATTATATGTGCAAGATATTTATATCCTAGCACAATATTTCTAAGTCTAAAGAAATTCCTGTAAAATTCCAATAATTCTAATTTATTTAGATATTTATAATTAATTTGGCATTTCTATTACACAAAATATTCTTTCTGGTTTGCTTATTTTCTACATAAATGTTTCATTTTTTTTTTTTTTTTAATTTTTTAAGATTAAAATTCTTTCTTTGGATATGATATGTGCAATATATTTATATCCTAGCGAAATATTTCTAAGTATAAAAAAATTTCTATAAAATTCTAGTAATTTTTTTTTTTTTTTTTTTTTTTTAATATTTATAATTAGTTTGGCATTTCTATTACACAAAATCTGCTTTCGGGTTTGCTAATTTTTCACACATTTTTTTTTTCTTTTTAATATTAAAATTCCTTCTTTGGATATGATACATGCAAGATATTTATATCCTAATACTAAAATATTTCTAAGTATAAATAAATTTCTATAAAATTCCAATAATTATAATTTATTTAAATATTTATAATTAATTCGTCATTTCTATTACACAAAAAATTCTTTCGGGTTTGCTTATTTTCCACATAAATTTTTAAATATTAAAATTATTTTCTTGTGTATGAAATGTGCAAAATATTTATGTCATAACAAATGTTTTCAAATAGAAAGAAATTCCAATAAACCTATGCTCTAATTTATTTAAATATTGATAATAATTTGGGATTTCTATTACACAATTTAGGCTTATTTTTTTTCCACATATATTTTTAAATTGAAATTCCTTCCTTGTATATGATATGTGCAGGATGCTTATATTCTATAATATCTTTTTATGTATCAAGTGTCTTTTAAAAAATCACAATCGGTCGTGATCCTAACTCTGCAGAACCAGATTGCTGAACTCATGAATACAAGTAAAGTGGCAAGATTTTTTAATAGATGAGCCTGTGGTCCGCAGCCTTCGCAGCGTTTTTTGAACTGGAGAATATAAACATGAAATAATCTAAACTAAGAAATTTGTCAGAGTCTCCCGTTCAATATAATTTTTATAATATTAACATAAAAAGCAAAGCAGAATTTTAACAGTTAAGAAATAATACACATTAAAAAATAAGTTTCTAACGCCGTTTTTTATGAAGGAGGAATGAAACAGAAATTTATTTTTTTCGTCGGGGGAACGGAGTCTGAATTCCTCGTTTTAGATTAATTTTGAACACATGAACGTAAAAAGAAAAAAAAAAGACTAAAAACTTATTTCCCGGGGTTTTATGCCTGTGACGAAAAATTCTCAGTTCCCCTTTCTCTTAGTGTTGAATTATTCTAAGCTTTTTTTTTTTTTCAAAATCATCAGATAAAAATTAGTTAATTAAATTTCAAAATCGAAGGAGAGCCGATGGCCGTCACCTGCCCCTCTTATAAGATCAACGAGTTAGTAAAAGGCGGGGGGGGGGGGGGTGGAATCAGCAATCAAAGTATTGGCTATTCAGATGACAAATGACACAAAATATCTGTGGAATATTTAAAAATAAATCCTAGTCTAATTTGTAGTGTTGTAATTAAATTAATATTTCCATTTAAAAAAAAACTTATGTTTAATTATTTTTTAGATAAATTTCTAAATTTTGAAAACATTTTCTTGTATGTACATCTCTCCCATATAAATTCGTATTTTACGATGAGAACATTACTTAAATATTTTAAATAAAAAATATTTTTGAATTTTTTAGAAAAATGATGGTGACTGTTTTCAAGATACAAAATATTTTTTAAACATTAAAAAATAAATCTATGTTTGTATATTAAAAATTAAAAAAAGAAAAAAAATTGCAAATTAATCTGGCATTTCTATTGCACTAAATGAATAGATGTTTGGGAAAAATACCTACGTTACAACTTTCGGAATGTTGTATAAAAGGTCTACGTGTGAAATGATTAATGAGTACCCAGTGATAAAAAGTTGTTAAAAATTTACGGTGAAAACACTACTTAAATATTTTAAATTAAAAATATTTTTCAATTTTTTAGAAAAATTATAGTGATTGTTCTCATGACACAACATGTTTTTTAAACATTAAAATTAAATCTATGTTTGTATATTAAAAAAAGAAAAAGAAAAGAAGAAAACTGCAAATTAATCTGTCATTTCTATTGTACTAAATGAATGACTGTCTGGAAAAAAGGCTTATGTTACAAATTTCGGAAAGATGGATAAAAGGGTCTATGCATGGAATGATTAATGAGTACCCAGTGTTAAAAATTGTTAAAATTTTATGATGAGAACATTATTTAGATAATTTAAATAAAAAATATTTTTGAATTTTTTTAGAAAAATGATGGTGACTTTTCAAGACACAAAATATTTTTTAAACATTAAACATTAAATCTACGTTTGTATATTAAAAATTAAAAAAAGAAAAAAAAATGCAAATTAATCTGGCATTTCTATTGCACTAAATGAATAGATGTTTGGAAAAAATACCTACGTTACAACTTTCGGAATGTTGTATAAAAGGTCTACGCGTGAAATGATTAATGAGTACCCAGTGATAAAAAGTTGTTTAAAATTTACGATGAAAACACTACTTAAATATTTTAAATTAAAAATATTTTTGAATTTTTTAGAAAAATGATAGTGATTGTTCTCATGACACAACATATTTTTTAAACATTAAAATTAAATCTACGTTTGTATATTAAAAAAAGAAAAAGAAAAGAAGAAAACTGCAAATTAATCTGTCATTTCTATTGCACTAAATGAATGACTTTCTGGAAAAAAGGCTTATGTTACAAATTTCGGAAAGATGGATAAAAGGGTCTATGCATGGAATGATTAATGAGTACCCAGTGTTAAAAATTGTTAAAATTTTGCGATGAGAACATTATTTAGATAATTTAAATAAAAAATATTTTTGAATTTTTTTAGAAAAATGATAGTGATTGTTTTCAAGACACAAAATATTTTTTTAAACATTAAAAATTAAATCTACGTTTGTATATTAAAAAAAAAAAAAAAAAAAAAAGAAAGAAAGAAAAGAAAAAGAAAATATATCTGGCATTTCTATTGCACTAAATGAATGGCTGTCTGAAAAAAAAGGTTTATGTTACAAATTTCAGAAAGTTGATGAGTACTCAGTGTTAAAAGTTGTTAAAAATTTACGATGAGAACATTACTTAAATATTTTAAGTAAAAAAATATTTTTGAATTTTTTAGAAAAATTGTGGTGATTGTTTTCAAGACACAAAATATTTTTAATCATTAAAAATTAAACCTACGTTTGCATAAAAATTAAAAAAAGAAGAAGAAATGCAAATTAATCTGCCATTTCTATTGCACTAAATGAATGGCTGTCTGGAAAAAAGGTTTATGTTTCGGAAAGTTGGATAAAAGGGTCTAGGCGTGGAATGATTCATGAGTACCCAGTGTTAAAAATTGTTAAAAATTTACGATGAGAACATTACTTAAATATTTTAAATAAAAAATATTTTTGAATTTTTTAGAAAAATGATGGTGCCTGTTTTCAAGACACAAAATATTTTTTAAACATTAAAAAATAAATCTACGTTTGTATATTAAAAATAAAAAAAAGGAAGAAAAAATTGAAAATTAATCTGGCATTTCTATTGCACAAAATGAATGGCTGTTTGAAAAAAAGGTTTATGTTACAAATTTCAGAAAGTTGATGAGTACCCAGCGTTAAAAGTTGTTAAAAATTTACGATACGAACATTACTTAAATATTTTACATAAAAATCAATTTTTGAATTTTTTAGAAAAATTGTGGTGATTGTTTTCAAGACGTAAAATATTTTTAAACATTAAAAATTAAACCTGCGTTTGTATATTAAAAATAAAAAAAGAAAGGAAAAATACAAATTAATCTGGCATTTCTATTGCACTAAATGAATGGCTGTCTGGAAAAAAACACCTATGTTACAAATTTCGGATAAAATGGTCTATGCGTGAAATGATCAATGAGTACCCAGTGTTAAAAATTGTTAAAATTTTACGATGAGAACATTATTTAAATAATTTAAATAAAAAATATTTTTTAATTTTTTTAGCAAAATTATGGTAACTGTTTTCAATATACAAAATATTTTTTAACCATTAAAAATTAAATCTACGTTTGTATATTTAAAATTAAAAACAGAAAGAAAAATTGCAAATTAATCTGGCATTTTTATTGCACTAAATGAATAGCTGTCTGGGAAAAAAGTCATGTATTACAAATTTCAAAATGTTGGATAAAAGGGTCTATGCGTGGAATGATTAATGAGTATTCAGTGTTAATAATTTACGATGAGAACATTACTTCAATATTTTAAATAAAAAATATTTTTGATTTTTTTTTTAGAAAAATGATGGTGACTGTTTTCAAGACACAACATATTTCTTAAACATTAAAAATTAAATTTACATTTATGTATTTAAAAAAAAAAAAAAAAATTGCAAATAATCTGGCATTTCTATTGCACTACTTGAATGGCATGTCTGGAAAAAAAAAAAACACCTATGTTACAAATTTCGGAAAGTTGTAGAAAAGGTCTATGCGTGCAATAATTGATGAGTAACCAGTGTTAAAAATTTACGAGGAAAACATTACTTAAATATTTTAAATAAAAAATATTTTTATTGATTTATTGATTTTTAATGATGGCGACTGTTTTCAAGACACAAAATATTTTTTAAACATTAAAAATTAAATCTACGTTTGTATATTTAAAAAAAAATTGCAAATTAATTTGTCATTTCTATTGCACTAAATGAATGGCTGTTTGGAAAAAAGGCTTGTGATACAAATTTCGGAATGTTGGATAAAATGGTCCATGCGTGAAATGATTGATGAGTACCCAGTGTTAAAAATTGCAATTTCATAATATACAAATTTGTTTAATAATTTGTTAAATAAAAAAAATAAATAATATTATTACTTTCTTTACCCACCTAACTAGTAGTATTTTATTACTCGTCAATGCTCAGCGTGAAGACAAAAATGGAGGGCAATTAAGATCGAAAGAGCCTATGTTGCACTAGGTACTCAGGACATCGCTAATCAATGACATCAATAGTTTTTTCGTCATTTCTGTAAAATTTTAAAGTTGTATCATAGGTCCTTACTCCAAACACCCAATCATATATTCTTTATATAAATTTTCATATATTAAATTTCCTTGGATATGATATGGGCAAAGTGCTTATGTCCTAACATATATATATATTTTAAGTATCATGGGGTTTCTATAAAATCCCAATTCATCTGAGAGCTTGGTCCTGACTACCGTACCAGATCAACAAGTTAGTTAGTGGAAGAAGAAAAAAAAAAATCAGTAATCAAAGGATTGGCTACTCACATGACAAAGGCGATCTGAATTGTCTTCACCTCACGTGTGCCCGGCGTTTCTAACCGTGTCAAAGCATCGGTTTGGGAAAGTGTGGTTCTCCGCTGCGGCGACATAATTTCCTGCAGCAAATAAAAGAAAGAAAAAGAAAATAATAATAAGGAGGAAAACGAAAGAAAAATCATCCGACTCGCTGCTGACCAACTAACTTACCTTCTCTTGCTTGAGCGAGCCGGCCCACGACACAATAAAGCTGCCAAAGAAGCCGGTTAGTGAGATTTCTACAACAGGGGAGCGGAGGATGCCGGCAAAGGGGGCAAAAAAAGAGGGGAAGGGGCTTTGCCACTCCCTGGAATTTGAAATTTAATTACCTAAATTACGTTTTATCTGATGATTTTGCAAAGAAAAAAGTCTTTTGAAGTGACAAAATAATTAAATACTAAGAGAAAAAAAAAAAATAATACTATTTTGTTAGGAAAGCGGGGGAGGGGGGAGGGCTTTGCCAGTTCCTGGATTTAGAAATTTAATGAACTAAATTTACGTTTTATCTGATGATTTTGCAAAGAAAAAAATCTTTTGAAGTGACAAAATAATCAAATACTAAGGGAAAAAAAAAAAAAAAAAAAAAAACTAATGTTCTTTTGTCAGGGAGAGGTTGAGGGGGGGGGGGGGGGAGAACTTTGCCACTCACTGGATTTTGAAATTTAATGAACTAAATTTACGTTTTATCTGATGATTTTGCAAAGAAAAAAAAAATCTTTTGAAGTCACAAAATAATTAAATAGTAGAAAGAAAAACTAATGTTCTTTTGTCAGGAAGAGGAGGGGTCTTTGCCACTCCCTGGATTTTGAAATTTAATTACCGTAAAATCCCGATTGTAAGACCCTCCCCCCTTTTCTAAACCAAAAAGGATTGAATGTGGGAGGAGGACTTATAATCGGGATTTTTGAAAAAAATCATTTAAAAACTAGAAGTAAAAAGGGGCAAGAATCTTCTGTATTTCGGCATATTTTCACTCAAAAATGAATAAATATATAAAACCTAAATCTCTCTCTCTCTCTCCCCCCCCCCCCCAAAAAAAAATGATAATCTTTGAATTTTTTTAAATAATATTTTTCTTTATTTGTTATTTTATTGTAACAATCAATAATCAATCATCTAAATCCCCCTCAAAATTACTGCTTCCCCGCTTTGCCCCCCCCCCATAGTACCAAAATTCCATAGTTTAACCTTTATAACTCTTTAATTTTAAATTTATTTTTAGACTTATTAAATATTCTATATTAACAATAGATAAACCTAATCTACCACCTAAATCAACCCCTCCTTCTAGAATATCTGCTTTACTCTATCTGCCCCCCCAGTCTCATTACATGAAGACCCCCCCCCCCTGAAAATGCATCTCATTAAATTTTAAATCTTTAAAATTCTTATTTTTTTCTGCTCTATTTGTTATTTTTTGTAACAATATTTAAATAACAATCTAAATTATTCCCCTCCTCTCCCCCCAAAAGTCCTACTTATTTTCTTTTTGCCCCCCCCCCCAGTACATACTTTAAAATCTTTCATTTTTTTCCCTACAATAATTAAATAACAATTTTTAACAATAATTTAAAAAATATCTAATTTGCTCCCCCCCCCACCAAAAAAAATTCTGCTTCTCATTTCCCCCCCCCCCCAGCACACAAACTTTAAAATCTTTAAAATTATTTTTTTTAAAGATTTTTATGCTTTATTGTTATTTTTTTTTGTAGCAACAACAAATAAATGATCATGTAACTCTCCCCTTAAATTTCCATTCCCCATCTTCAGAAAAAGGAGTGAATTTCTAGACATGGAGGGGGGGGGGGGGGGGAGGCAGAGAGAAAATTTTAGTCTTTTTTGTAGTTTGACTGTTTTCACAGCTGATATTTTGTTAATGGGAGGGGAGTTATTTTAGAGAACATATTTTTTTCAAAACATAAAATATACACATGATTCAGGGAGGAAAGAACAGTCAAACTGCAAAAAACATGAAAATTTTTGATTTCCTCTCACATATTTAGAAATCCAACCCCCTCCTTTGGGAGAAAAGGGCAGAGCAAAAATTTCAAAGGGGATGATTATTTTAGATGACTGATATTTATATGAGATGATGTAGATGAACCGAGTTACCTTACTATAATGATATACATGATATTAAATATCTATACATGATATTAAAGCAACTTTAAAACATTTCAATTAGTTGAAATGAAATCTAAATAAATCTTCAACTTTTTTTTTTCAGTTTTACATGCATTATGCAAAATTTGTATTGTAGCAAATTCTAACAGACAAGAAACATCAGACGTTCAAATAATTTAAAAAGTTGAAAATTTATTTAGATTTCATTTCAACTAAATGAAATGTTTTAAAGTTGCTTTAATATCATGTTTCAAATTTAAATTTAATTTTTTAAGATTAAATAGACTGAACAAGATTTAATATAAAAATTCAACATTATTGTAGCATTGACTAAATAAAATAATTTTAATATCTGTCCCTTCTCGGGCTTAATAATATGGAAATATTTTTTTTTTTTTAATTTGCTTTGCAAATTACTTTTTTTAATATGTTATAATACATCATTTCATGCATGTAAAAAATACAATATATATATATATATAGAACCTAAGAATAGAAATTTATTGACAAAAAGGTGCTTGTTTCATATCTGCAACGAGAAGAAAATTACATATTTCTCATAAATATTTTAAAATTTTCTAATTCAAAATTGTACAGTATATAAACTTTCTTTATAAAAATCTATATCTAGGCGTCTTTTCAAAGTTTTTTTTTAAATTTCACTAAATTGATAAAGTTTATTTAGTAATAACCACGTTAAGCAGCTCAAGTGATAAATTAAACATTGGTATAAAAAAAATAACTCAATATCACCATATCCTGGAGATTCTACGAACAATTTTTATTAACTATGCAGTTTTGGAATATAGTAGCAACCAATAAAATCGTCTTTTAAAGCTCACTTTAGAAATAACATTGATTTTTACTGTAGCAGCGACCTGTGTCATCATCGACACTTGGTAAAAAGGCTTGGGGGTCCGCAGTTGGGGAGCGGCCCCAGGCCGATCGCAGCGCCGTGGCAAAACAAAGCTGCTGGCGTGATATAAGTCCTTTAGAGACTTGGGCGCGATGGTCGGAACGCGAGCCGGCGACCCCCGTGGGCGACTGGCGGCGCGAGCTCATTTTATATGTAATAGGCGGGTAATACAAAGGGTTAAACCCAGCCCCTTAACCAGACGGGGTACAGGGGGGGCTGAGCTCCATCTAGCAATCGCTACAGCCCCCTCTTGTAGATAAACCATTTTAATAAAACATATCTATAAAATTTTAATAATTTAAAACTTTCTATTGCATAGCAAAGCTGAAGATTGTCAAAAAATAGCTTTCATAATAATAAATACGCTAAAACTTACAAAAAATATTTTAGTTATATAAGTTAGTAATTTAGTGTTTAAAATTATTAGTCTAAATGTTAATTTGTCTAAATGTTTGGATTAACATTGATGAGCATTGGAACTTTGGGATAATGCAAAAATGAAAATAAAAAGTAATCTTTTAATTTATTTCACTGCTGGAAAATTCTTCTCAGTAGTAATCACGCTATCAGTATTACAATTCAAATTATTTATCTGAGAATTTTGAGTAAGATGATGATTATTATTATTATTATTATTATTACCATTATTATTATTATTATTATTATTATTATTACCATTATTATTATTATTATTAGTATTATTATTGCATTCTCACATTGATCTAGTAATGAGCTCTTTCAAATTTACAAAAAAATTTGTATATTAATTTATTATAGTATACGTAACAATGTTTTATTGCAGTATACAAAATCCATTTCTAAAATAGATTTCATGCCTTCTATATTAGGTTTTAGACTGTATCCTATTTTAAATTAATGTCCAGATATTGACTTCTTTTTTCACTATTTATCATTTGCAAGCAAAATTTTAACAATGTATCGGAAAGTGATTCTCCCACAACGACAATGCCATTGCGGTGAAAGTAGATTTAAAGGCAACAAAACATGCATGGTGATAGGAGGGACGTTGTTGTGTTTTTACAGCAAGTTGCGAATGTCACAGTAACAACTGTAACCTTGCTGCTAAGACATAAGAATTGCTATTTTTGTAGCTACAATTGTGTTTTTGTGATGTTTGGTTTCATAATCTTTTGAAGCAAATCATACTACGGACATATATCAATAAATGCCAGTAAAAGATATGTTAACCGTTATTTGATTATCAGAATGCCTGAAAGACTGATTCTGAAATCATGAAAATTGGAGTGTAAATACAGGGGGGAGGGGGGGGGGGGGGGGTCTTAAAAAAAACTAATGAAATTTTTAAAAAATTATTTTTAAAAAAATTCCAAAGGGCTATTTGTTTGCTCTAAACTACAACAGAGGTACAAAATCCCTCCTCCAACTTCTAGCAAGGCCGCTTAGTGAATATGAAAACTTCGTAGCTTACAATTCCTCCCTTTTTTTTTTCGAAAATTAATTTAAAAAAAATATTTATATAGGTATTTGACAAAATTAATTTTTGAAACAAATAGGAATTTTAACGCATGATTTTTTTCTTTCTTTCTTTCTTTTTTTTTAACATAAAGCGATTTCTAGAAGCTTCAAATTTGAGAATCCCAAATTACAGCTAGTGATGTGCAGACTGAATGATTTTGATATTCGAATGAATCATTCGGACATGCGGAAAAGCATAACTGCTAACCTTCGTATTTTTTAAAATCAATTTCAACCAGAAATGTTTTAAGAAAAAAGAAGTTTTAACTTCAGTAGGAATTAAAACTTTTAAAGTTCTCACGGCTCATTTTTGCCTCGCAAGGTCGCAAGTCAAATCACCTCTAAGCTGGAAGTTCAGTTGATTGCAACTAGATATTCCATGATGCTAACTACATTGTTCCATTAAAAACTACATAATATATATATATATATATATATATATATTATATATAAAATTTCTAGGAGTAATTGATTAAAATAAACAGAAAGGTTGGCAACTATATATTTGTTTCTTTTTTTTTTTTTTTTTTTTTTTTTTTACAAAATGTCTGGTGGTAATTGATTAAAATAAATACGAAGGTTGAACTATGCTTTTGCGCAGGCTCAAATGATTCATTCGAATGACAAAATCATTCATTATGCCCATCAATAATTACAGCTCATTTCACCAAGTAGTTTTTGAGTTATATTTAAAAAACTACCCGCGTTGCAATCTCTTTTCCAACGATTACAAATGAATTTAACATTAGAAGTTCCAAACTTTAAACCTTCATTATTCTTGAACTAATTGAGCAAATGACTTGCCGTTTAGTATTTTAAAGTAAAATTTACCGAAAAAGTCATATATGATGTCAAAATTAGTCGTTCTAGTTGAAAATTTTAGAGTTTGGTACAATTTCACTATGAAGACGACCCCATAGCTTTTTTTTAAACATAAATTGAAGGTATTGTACCTTTTGTAACATAGCAATACTATCTAAGAAACAAAGATTTTGGTCCTTTAAAATAAAGGTAATTTAAAAATCAAAAACTACTTATTTACCTTAACTACTCTGGTGTACAAATAAAATATGCCTGTAAGGCAACTTTTATTTTAAATTTTTGTTATTATTACATTATTATTAGTTTAGAAAAATAAATATACATTATTTCCTTAATTATTATTTTTAGAAACATTGTCTAATCTGTAATATTTGCTCAGGTTTTCTTCGAATATATGTACAGAAATAACCACCATGGTGGTCCAAACGCAGTGTATACTATAAAATAACTCGATACTCTCATTAGTCAAATAATTGGGAATGCTATTTAAAATTAAATTGAAATCAATCTTCTAATACAATATTGACCAATATATTTTCTAGTTCTATTAAAAATTGAACTTAAATTAATCTTATTTAATTTAATGTTTTGTTATGAACATTATATTCTGTTATATAAAATTATTAATCCAGTATTCTTTTTTTTTTTTTTTAAGTATTACATACTTTTTATTTTTAATGTTGGGGGACTGAAATTTTATTATATGTATAATATATATTTAAGGTTGCGAAAATACATGAATTGCTCGGAAGATATCAGTTCAATTAAAAATCTTGCCCATTTCTGTCGACCAGTTTTCAACGCTTTACCGTTATCCCACGCGTGTGATCGTCCTGATTGTGATTGTGATTTTATATATATATATATATATATATATATATAAAGTAAAATAAAGTTAATTGAACCCGAAATTCCAGTTAGACCATTTTTACAAGACATTAGTAATAAATACATAGAAAATATGAAAGAATTAAAACTCATCTAGATGTTCTGAAAGTTCTTTAAACTATCGCTTAAATATTAAATGCATGTAGTGTTAAATTAATTATATTTGTTTCGACAATTACTTTTTTATATTTTATTGTCGATTTGACAACTATGCATATTTTTATTGTATATTCCGCACAATCTTTAGACGGGTGAGCCGATTTTGATATTCTAAAATTATTTTTTCCCCTAATCTTATTATATTTTGAAAGCATGCTTTTTTTTCAGAAATTTTATATATATAATCATTCTGAAATCGGTCTTACGAATTAAACAAAAAAAAAAAAAAAAAAAAAAAAAAAATTCCTTCTCTTCCTAACTTTTTTTCGTTCTCCATCTACATCTAGAGCGTGTGCTATTGGTATTGTAACAGATTTGTGCTATTGGTATTGTAGTACTAGAATACAATACTACTAAATTTTAATTATGAGATCTAATATTTTGTTGGAAATTAACAAAAAACTAACAAAGTAAAATCCTCAACCAGGAAATTCAAAAAATTATGAAACTTTGAGGATGTATAGAATTTATGTGGAGGTATGCATATGGTTCGCCCAAATAAAAAGGAGAATGCGTATCTTATTATAATTATATCGACACTGAAAAAAAAAAAATGTTGATTTTACAGTATAATACCCAAGCTGCCAGTATTATACCGTAAAATTAACAGTAATAAACAGTAAAATAAGCAGCAATATACTACCGCGCCAGTGTACCATGCACTACGCACAACCACAACCATACACTGCCGCGCATGCGCGGCAGCGTATCCCTGCTTATTTTACTGTTTATTACTGTTAATTTTACGGTATAGTACTGGCAGCTGGAATGCCAGTATCATGCTGTAAAATCAAAAATTTTTTTTCTTTTGCACTGTATAATTATAACTAAAGAATATTTTAATTACAGAATATTTGAGTTACAGTTAATGTGTAACACACAAAATTTCCATTGATACGGATGCAGTGAGCCCCACGTATGGGGGGGGGGGGTCGAAATTGATTGCACAGTTTGAATATGGTAATTTCTGCTTAATCGCTTACCCTATTTTCAAACAGGAATCATTTGCGAGTTACTTATATTGTGGAATTTTGCACTTGATAAAGTGTTACACAATATAATCTTCCCTTTTCTTTTTGTAATGTTTATTACCTTCTATTTTTTGGATTTTTTTTTCTCTCTCTCTCTTTTAATCAGTGCATTTAGCAATATTGTATATATAATTTTTATCGTATTCTTATTATAGGTAAATTTATATTGTGTCGATTATTTTGTGATTTAATAGTTATATTAATTTCAAAAAGTTTTATTATGTATATAATGTAATATTATTATGTATGCAAAGCGAAAATATTCTGGTTCTAAATTTTAAGACAATTTTCAGAAAACATTTTTTTTCCCTTAAACAATTCCCTCCACGAATTTTTATGAGACATTCACGAACTCATTTTCTTTCCCATTCACGTGAAATTTTTGGGTATTTACATTCGGGTGCCTAATAATCGAATAACGTCTTCCGTTTTCGAATAAATTCCACACAACTAGTTATAGCCTATTATTACCTGCCGACCACCATTCTGCCAATGTCATTAATCGAAAATCGATTCGAGTTTTGGTGTATTTTTTTTTTTTTTTTTTTTTTTTCGAAAGATTCTTTCCTCTTTTTAGAAAAATTAGAAACGATCCTTGATTCCTTATAGCCTAAATAACAGTAGCTGCAAATTGCGTGAATTTACCACTAAAAAATTATTTTCGTGAATGTGACTCAAAGTAACATGCTTACATTTTAGAATCGCCTTAAGGATGTTGATTAGTCAATTTTCATACTTTATAAATAAATAGTGAAGTATATGCAAACCTCCATATAGGGTAGATGTGCCAGTAATGGACACCCTTCCAGTAATGGACACCATTCAATGTTTTTGGTTTATAAAAAAATAACCAATAAAAATTCAGCTTTTTTTATTTCATTAATATGCTTTCTTTAAATTCTAGTTTTAAATACAATCATAATATCCATTATCTATTACTTTTTGTGGGGTGTTCATTACTGAAATTTAGGGTGTTTTGATTTATTTCTGTTATTTACAATTAAATGTCAATTCACATTGGGAAATGTGACTATGAGAATGGTTAAATATTGTTGGTAGATTAATATAATATTAAAAAATGTGGAATATAATAATTAAAACTATTAATTAAAAAATAATTTTTAAAGAAATTCCTTAAGGGTGTCCATTACTGTCACCCTTAAGGAATTTCTTACTTCTCTTACTGAAGTAAGGAAACCTTACTTCAGATATAATGCATACCTGCATAAGTGCAAATGCATATTTTAAAGTTTTTTTCGATAAACGCACACGAATGGATAAAATGCCATAAAATTGCACTTAAGTGCATATTTGAAGCATTTCGGCTCGAGTAAATTCGATTTACTATAAAATAAATATTAATTGACTACAACACTATATCCAAAATATGTTGAAAATATTTAATCTTCTATTCGATACAATTATACTAATACATAACGAATAAACAAGATCATAACTGATGTTTTCCGTCATTCCTGAGTGCTGGAGGAGGAAACATCAGAGTTTAATTTTCTTTCTATTCTAAAAAGAAGTAACTAAGGCTGCTACCGCTGCTGGCGTAATTGAAATTATTGTGACCGTTTTACTTTATAGGCTCATAATTAAAAATAAAATTATTGCATATAAAAATGAAAACTGGTAGTTTTATAGATAAATGTTTGATAAACATGCTGAAGCAGACAGTTTTTTAATCGAAGAATTATTTTAAGTGCCATTTAATGTTAAAATCGGTCAAAATAGTTATGTTTAAAAAATTTATAGGATCAAAAATTATGCATAGCAATTTAACCATCTTTTTCATACATATACTTGAGTAGACTGTGGTGTGCAGTGTCCAATCATTTTATCTAAATTTGTCTCATTTTTAAATATTTTTTTCCATTTTTAGGTAGCTTTCATTACAAAAAGCTACTTATCAAAGCCGTTCGGAGGAAAGCAATTCCAAAAAATTTTGGTATATTTTCACCGATCATGACTCCCAGACCCCCAAACCACCCTCCGTTCAAATATTGATATATATATATATATATATATATATATATATATATATATATATATATATATATATATATATATATATATATATATGACATATGTCCTGCTGTAACTCTCTTATTTATGAACCTATTCGGATGTGACTGAGTATGTGTGCATACCAAGGTCTCGACCGAGTTCGTTGGCCAGCTTCATGCGCCATCTTGTTTTAAATTGGCGGATAGTTAAAAAAAATCAAATTTTAAAAAATTTAAAAAGATGTACAAAAAAATATATAAATTGAAAAAATTGTTTCTGTTAGGTGTTAGAACGTGATACAAGGATTCCGGAACATTTTTTGTTTTGGCTTTATCTCACAAAATGGCTTAGATATGGCAGTTTGAAATTCTAGGTTGGCTGATATTTTGAAACAATCTGATTTTTGTTATGCTGTAACTCTCGTATTTATGAACCGATATGAATGTGACTGATGATGTGTACGTACAGAACATACCATGGTCTCGACCGAGTTCATTGGCCAGCTTCATGCGCCATCTTGTTTCAAAATGGCGACAAATTAAAAAAAATTAAATTTTTAAAAATTCAGAAGGATGTACAAAAAAATTATAAATTGAAAATAATGTTTCTGTTAAGTGTTAGAACGTGATACAAGGATTCCGGAACATTTTTTTGTTTTGGCTTTATCTTACAAAATGGCTGAGATATGGCAGTTTGAAATTCTAGGTTGGCTGATATTTTGAAACAATCTGATTTTTGTTATGCTGTAACTCTCATGATGAAATTCGCATTCAAATTCAGTATTAACGAAAACCGGGATTGAATCTTCTATAATCGGGTTCCAAGCATTTTATCTTCGGGTGTTTGAGTAAAATGAGTTGAATTTTTAAAAACATGGACTGTGAAAGCTACCTTTTCCTCCCGGTACAGGCCGAAAGGACTTTTTTATTTAAAATTTCATTATTTGGATACAGATTTAATGCATAGTTTGAAATAGCCGTAGTCTGTACCAAGCGCAATTTCTATGAACAAGCAGTGCTGTGTTTACGGTAGTGTACGTCGTATACCTTCTGGATTTTTTAAAGAAATTCCGTATAGTCTTTGTTTTTCGAGTAAAGGTATAGCGTACACTCTTTAACGTAAACCCTGTTTTTTTTTCTGTTTTTTGTTGTTGTTGTTGTTTTTACGACAACAGCACTGTCAACAACCCTGATTCAAAATATCAAACAAAGTTAGAAAATACATAAACTTGGAAAACACAAATCTCGAACCGGTTCATTTTTACAATAGGAATTGCGGTTAGTAGCAAGTGACTGACTTAATTTCTGGAGAAAATGTATCGAGTTTAAACGCTGATGAAACGCTTCCACCTTTATCATTACCGCTGTCCTTTCTCTCTCTGAAAACAAAAACAAAAGAAAACAACAACAAATAAAGAAAGAACTTGTTCACTATCAATGCAGAATAAAAGTAAAAACGTTACAATCGCAAAGTCACACACTAACCCCAAAATGTCGCCCCGAATCAAACTTGTATGAAGCAACCAATAGTTCCGGCGCTCGATGGAATATTTCCTTTTCGCTGGAAGGCAAGAAAAACAGGATGCCAGTTCCTCTGCTTTCTACGTCACGAGCCGCCCCAGGTCATGATTCTCTCTTTTTTTTAATACATATTCTTTTTCTCCAATTCATATAAGCATATTTTGTTGCTTTTCTTTTTCTTCCAATAATATTATTATTCCTCGCCTCTTTCCGATATCTTTCTTTTTATGGCAAGCGCCGGACAACTGTTTCTAGAAATCCGAAATTACTTTCGACTAAAAGCGGCGATCACGGTTGTGGTTAGAATTGAAGAGAATTAGCCTCGGAACTAAGAGTTTTTCTGAGAATAAAATAAAATAATCGTTCATCTTATCCTCTTTCCTTACAACTCGTATGCTATAGATTGAGAAAAATTCTTTTGAGGGTTTATCAGAAAAGCACGAAGTATAAAGCTTTAGTGCGTAATTCGAGTGAGTTGAAATTAGTCAATAGTTGTTCTTATTTATCATACCGCATCAGACGATAGTTGTAAAATTAATAATTAAACATCATTAAGGTTTGAAAAAGATAAAAGCTAACTTACAAAATACATGATAAAAAAAAGTACTATAATAGTTCGATAGGAAGAAATTTCTCTGTGCTAAAAGTCTTATTTCTTTCTAGTAACACCCTTTATTAATAAATAGCTGATTTCGGCAGCGTAGATCAGTGGGATAGGGCAGTAGGGTTGGTTGGTTGATTTATGACGGCCGATTATCCCACTCGAGGGACATAGGCCCTTAGGGAAGCAGGGAGCTACTTTTATGATTTTATAATTTAATTTTTATTATGTTGCATTTTTAAACGAAAATCTTTTCAAACGAACCTAGGGTTGGGGGTCTCACTGTCTTCGGCAATCTAGATACGAGCTGGTTTTGACAACTTTTCTTTTTTTTCCAATAATGCTTTTTAATTATTATAATTATTATTATTATTATTATTAATAGTATGCAGTACTCGTTGATGTTATTGTGTTAAAATTTTGCGAAATTTATTTATTATAAATAAATAAATAATTAAAGATAATCGTCAATTTTGCTTATTACAATTTAAGATAAAAAGTTTGGGTGCACATACAAGGTAAGAAATCTGCACGGCCGAAATTTTTAGGCCCGGCCCGACCCGTACAAAAAACATTAGCCCGGCCCGTACAAAAAAAATATTGGCTCGGCCCGCTATAACAGTTAAAATCCCTTCCCAAGCCCGGTCCGGTATAAAATCTAAAAGTTCGGTCTAAGCCCGGCAAAACATGCCGATATTTCTGAAGCAACATTATCCTTGAAATTAAATTTATTCAAAAAGCACACTTACTCATGCACAGATTTAATTTTCAGCTTATGTTCGAAATGCATGAAATACAAAATATCAACAATATTAATGATCACTTAGACAATTACGTACATAAACACTAATTTAAAAATTGAAATGGACAATTACATTTAAATGAAGATTCAGTAAGAAAAATCTACGTAGTTTAGAATGAAAGAAAATGATTGCAAAAGAAAATCATAATTTTAAAGTTCTACAAAGAAAAAAATTAGATAAAAAAAAAACAAAGGTATGCAGTATTAGAGGTCTGCACGGGCCCGGGCCTAGCCCGAAGCCCGAGCCCGGCCCCCGGACCTGACTTTAATCTGCAGGCTCAGGCCGGACCGGGCTTGAGCCTTTCTTTATTATGCATGTTCGGACCCGGTCGGGCCTGGTGTTTACTCTTTCCGGTCTTTGCTTTTTTTCTGCAGACTGGTTTGGTTGGGTTAGGCTTCGTTTTTCTGGGCCGAACCGAGCCTAAACTACATTCTTCTTTCAGAGGTCTGAAAAAGCCAAAATTTCCCCTTGCGATCTAAGTCGTATGAAGATCATTATTGGCGGACTCGATCCATGCAAAAATCAATGAAATGTGCCCCGACGCAACAATTAAGGGCGGATCCAGCCCTCCATTTAGACTGGGAAACGGCCTTTTTTTTTTTTTTTTTTTTTTTTTTTTTTTTTTTTTTTAAAGGGGGGGGGGGGGGGGGGGTTACATCTCTTAATAAGCAACTTTTATATTAAAGGCTGTTGCCATATCCAAAATGGCTACTTTTCCGAAATTTTTAGAAAGTCTTTTCATTCGTAAATACAAAAATATTGTATTAATACTTGTAAAAATATAAAATTTACACATTTTATTCAGGTACCAAGAAATTGAAGAATCTCCCATTTTCTTATAAGGGCAAGAATCATCCAGAAAATGAGCATTTTAAGCCAATTTTTTGTCACAGAAATGCCGTCATGAGGAATCAATTGGCTGCTGTGGCCTGAAATGCAGATTAAAACACCTATTTTACGGAGATTTCCCCGAAAGTTTCTTTGCCTTTATCGAAAAATGGAAAACGCTATTCAATCATATTTGTTCTGAATAAGTGCACTTGCAATTGTCTTACATCTGAGATTAAAAATGACTTCATGGATCTTTCAGAAAGTACCTAATTTGGATTTGAGAAGAGCTTCAGACTGTCAGAAAGATTATCTTTGTTGAGCAAGGGGAAAATTTAAAAGAATTTAATATATATTTTAAAAATATTCTTTAGAAATTTACTTTGTCTTAAAAAACTACAGAGATGTATTTTTGAAATGTACGTTTTTTTCTTTGTATAATTTTACAATTTCTTTCCTTCTGTGTCTTTTTTTTTTTTTTTTTTTTAATTCTTTTTTATTCATTTTAAACTAAATTGACTGTCGTACTGAATATTTATTTGAATATAATTGTCTAAGTCTTTTTTTTTTTTTTTTAAATCAGTGCTTATGTACGTAATTGTCTAAATGGTCACTAAATTGTTGTTATTTTGTATTTCGAATATAACCTGAAAATAAAATCTGTGTATAGTAATTGTAATAGTAGAATAATGTTGCTACGGAAATATCGGCATGTTTTTCAGAAATTCAGTCGGGTCGGGCAGGAGTAATTAAGTTTTTGTACCGGCCGGGCTCGGGCGGAACTTTTAGCTTCCATATCGGGATGGGATTGGGCTTTTACCTTTAATATCGAGCTTTTTTAATCTTAACTTTTATACTTTTTACCTTTTTTACTGGTAAGGGCTCGGTCCGAGATTTTAGCTTTACTCATATATCGATCTGGGGCAGTATTTTGATTTTAACGGGCCGGACCTGACCAGCATTTTTTTGTCGGGCCGGTCGGGCTGGAGCAGAACTTTTAGCTTTTATACCGGACCGGGCCGGACTTGGACCATACTTTTAGCTTTTACACCGGGCCGGGTTGGGCTAATATTTTTTTTGTACGGATCGGACCTGGAAATTCCGGCCCGTGCAGATCTCTGTGCAGTATTATGATAATTACAATTGTGTCTCATATTTTATTTATATTTTGTGAATTACATCCTAGGGATTTTCACTTTAGAAATCCAAACTAAATAACTATTTTAAGTCATAAATTTGTGAGGATAATTGTTAAAACTAATAAAATGTCAGCATGGCATTTTATCATACAGAATTAATAACATTAAAAGTAAAATCACCGAAAACGCTGAAGTATGTTTAAGAAAGCGAATGTGCTTTTTCTCTCTTTATTTCATTTATTTATTTTAATTGTAAATATTTTTGTGTTATAATTTGTAAATAAATAATTTTAATTTAAATACTTTTGGTAGTTTCTTTAAGTCATCATGGAGATTATTGTGTGTAATTTATTTAGGTTAATTAGTGTTCTTTCTTTTCAGGTATTTAGTACAACTATTTCCCGCCAATTAAAATTAATATATTTTTAATAATCGTTAATATTAATTTTAATTGTATGTATTTTTGGCGGAAGACTCATAGGTATTTGAGATTTGTCGAAACAGCACAACGCAAGACTTTTATTTTAATTAAGTACTTAACTATTAACGTAAGCGTTGGAGTTTTAATTTTAAGCCCGCGTTACCCTTTTACTAGAGTATTGATAATTTGTACGATCTCCAATTAATTAAGTTTAAAGTTTACTAAATTTACCACCGAGTTCTTTTGGTTAATTTAATGATGAACAGATTATTTAGTAAATCCAGCTATTATATAATTTGCACGAATCTGTCTAGCACAGGGTTTTATTTTTTCCGAAAACTGGGGCCAGACCTAGACTTTATTATTCTCGGGCTGATTAAGATATCAGTAAGAGACTATAGAGTAAAAATCGAAACTAAAAATTTGTGATATTCTATATTTCTTTAGCGAAACTTTTGGATAACAGTACTCTGCTATATTTAAACTTAATTTGGTTTATTAAATTACAGGGACAGTTTTTTTATTTACTTTATCTTTGTAGAGTTTTAAGATTATGATATTTTAAAATAATATATATTTTTTTCAATTTTAAACAACTGTATGTGCCGGCAGGGGGGAGAGCAGGATCGAGCCATTGTCCCACCTTGGATTTTGAAATTTAATTATATTTTCTTTACCTCTGATGATTTAAAAAATATATATACAGGGTGTCCTAGGATTATTGGGACAAACTTTAAGGGGAGGTAAGAGACATCACAAGGATTCAGATTTGTATAGCAACCCATGGTCGGAAGCATCTTCGTTCGCCGTTAGGTGTTGTTGTTCACAAGAGCATTGGAACACCTCTAACATCTGCAGATTATCGCATCTTTCTGCAAGAGGTGCTACCAAGCTTACTTGACACTATGCCACAACATGTCAGACGCGATACGTGGTTTCAACATGAAAAGTGCTGTGTACGCAACGCCTGTGGATTCCGATATGGATCTGGTTGCAAGACTCGTCTGTGCTGCTGCGGATATCCAACAAAATCCAGGTTTATTTGAGCGAGTCCGCCAATCCATGGTCCATGGTGTAATGCATGCATCGCTAGCAATGGTGGAAACTTTGAACATGTTTTGTGACATTTTCACATATCATCTACTACAGCACATGTAATATCTTTGACAAATAATTTTTTTTTTCAGATGATCTGTCTTTTGTCGCTTTGTTTCTTGTACCTGTCATACTACTTTCCCAAGACGTTTCCGACCATGGGTTGCTATGCAAATCTGAATCCTTGTGATGTCCCCTACCTCCCCTTAAAGTTTGTCCCAATAATCCTGGGACACCCTGTATATTTTCCTTAAGTGACATAAAATAATTAAACACTAAGAGAAACGAGAACTAAGAATTTTCTTACATAAGGCTCTGCGTCCCCCCCAGGGGGGGAGACCATTTTTAATTATGTTTTTTTCTTTTTAGGTGCGTTCGTAATTATATAAATACGTAGCACCTATAGTCGTCGTTTGGTCCGTCCGTCTGTCCGTCCGTCTGTCTGTCTGTCTGTCCGTCTGTCTGTCCGTCCGTCTGTCTGTCCGCATATAACAACACAAAAACTACCCAACCAAATGGTTTGCAATTTAAAATATATTATCTTTGCAGAATTTTGTCGAGACATTTCAAATTTTATTAAAATCGAATCAAAACTTTAGGAGATATTAATAAAAATATTTATTAAGAAATTTGAATTTTTTTTTTTTAAATCGGTGCTTTCTTGTTAGAGGAGCTTCCGATGGATGTTAAATCGTCAAGCGACCGAGATACTTATTTTATGACAGAAATTAATCTGCAGACGATATAATTCATTTCACAGAATTAAAAATCATCAAGATCTGAATATTTATATAACTAGCTGATACATATATATCTGAATATTTATATAACTAGTTAAGATATTTGTATGAACAGTGTCATAAAATATATACTTAACTAGCTGTTTAACCCGTTCTACGCACGGGATATCATGAATTTAATTCTAAAACGTGCGTACGAACGCACCTCGTTTGTAACGTTTGACGTACAATTTCCAACTTGTTATGTTTATGTGTTTCTAATTTATCTTAAACGGAGCTTCAGGGGACGAAGCTTAATTGTTGAGTTAAATTTTTACGCCGATATGTTTAAAAATTGTCTTGTAAGAACGAGGAGTTCTGACAAAAAAACTACTTAATTTAACTTTTCTTTCATTTTTGAATTCTTCCTTATTAAAAAAAAAAAAGAAAAAAGTGACTTGGGCTGCGAAGTACAGGCAGATCCGTTTCCATAAATTTATTTCGGCCTCTGCCCATGTGTAATATTTATTGATTTTTTAATGAATCTCTATTTGTATGTAAATGTCTGAGTTATGATTAATATCGAGGCTAAACAGTAAAATATTCTAAGTCGGAATCATATAGGAGAGAAGAAAAATCCTAAATGACAGGTTCCCTTCTTAGCAGCTACATTGTCTACTGCAAATGTATTATATACTTTTCGCACGGATCTTTATATTCATTTTGCAAAGATCAAGACATTCTTTCCGTTTAAGAATGGATTCCATCAAAAGGCAGGTTCCTTTTCACAGGTTTTACTGTACTTTATTTATTTTATTTTTGCCTAGAAATGTATGAATATTCTTAAAAAATAATTTTAATTGTAGAATAGTGGCGATTTAAAAATATATGCACTTTTTGAAAAAATAGTTGGGTTGGGCCTCATTTTACTAATTTCTGCACGGGCCGGGCCTGATTTTACTGATTTTTACACGGATAAGGCCGGGCAGTGCCAATGATTTTCATATGAGCTGGGTCGAGAGCAGGCCTGAAAATTTCGGCATCTGCAGATCTCTATGAAAAATAAATTCCATTCCCGGCTCGACCTGGAAAAAAAAGTCTGGCCTGGTCCGAGTCTGCAAAGAAAGGTAGGTCTCGATCCCGGCCAGCCCCGAGGACATTTTCAGAGTGAAGACCAGGCTCAGCAGGCCCAAATATCGTGTATGAAAATTGGCCCGATCCCGTACAAACCTCTAATACAAGGTATGTCAATAAAATTTCTTGAATATTAATATGCTTACATAAATCAGAAAAAATCCTTAAATCCTCCTCCGAAGTAATATCTCTGTCTGTCGTTTGTAATGGATTTTTGACAGTTCTTGAAAATTGCGGACAAAGAGTCCTCTTTTGGTATCGCATTGGAACTTGGAACACTCGTTACATAGCTCTGAATTTGCATGGCCACATTCGGTTGCCATCGTGAAATAATTGAGGTGATCAGAATGACAGTGGAGTAAGTCAAAATTTTTAAAAATCCAGAGGGGGGTGTTTGCAAGTGAAAAGAAAAAAATAATCGCAAGAAAAAATAACTGTTTTCTAAGAGCTAAATTACACATTGAAAAAATAATTTAAAAAAATTAACGTGAAATATAATTTAATAATTTTAAATGTCGATGCGAAAATTAGCCGATTGTTCCTCACCCTCAAAATGTTTTTCGCAAGTAGAGAATGCGAAAAAAATGAAAAGAACAAATCGTAGCAGTAAATACGGCATTCAATATTTGTGTCCTGTTTATATCATAGAATGAATTTCCATTTGTCCACCTTGCTTGTTAACTATAACACCTTCTCATAATTTGCAAAATAGATAAGTTTCCATCTTAACATTCAAAAATTTTTATATATATATATATATAATTAACGAATAACAATAAACTTATTTCAACATTTATTTTCATTTGGCGCTTAATTTTTTCAAGTAAATAACCGTCTAAGATGCATCTTTTCTCTTTTGAAAAGAAAAGAAGAGTGTCCGAGAAAATGAGAACCGGGATAAACAATAAGTAACAAATCTACCTTTCTTTTTATTATTTATTATTATTAAATACACATGAATTGCAATATATTTTACCAATAAACAAGATGGCAAAATTCAATAAGCACTATAGTGCTTATATATAAGCTTTGCTTACTTTGAAATTAAAACATAATGGAAGGATGCTGAGCCCAGATCTTCAATACAGAGCGGGAATTAAAATTCAGGTCTAGTTGAATGATGCTGCCATCTACTAATAAAAATATGCAACATTTTAGTTTGTAGAGTTGACGGTAGATAGCAGCACTACTGAAAACAACCCGAACATGAAATATAAACATAATTAAATAATTTATTAAAATTATTAAAAAAATTAAATGCGGTATTAAAAAATATATTTTTTTCCACGCTCAACAACTCAAAATTTTGAGACACATTTTCAGACTCATTTTTAAAAGTAAAAACATGAAACTTGGCGGCGTGATTTATGAAGAGATTTATAAGGGACCCATGTTTTTATTTTTCGTTCAATTAATTAGAAATTGATTTACAAACAATTATTTTCACAGTACGATAAATTTTTTTTTGTTTCCAGCGCTATCGATTCGAGAAATTTGATTCAAAATGTACCCTTTGACAGCATTTTTTTTAAATATATTCTGCCTTTATAAAAAAAATCGAGACAATACGGATATTATAAAGTTTCTGAATTAGAGAACCTGCCAATTGGATGCATTTTAGAGCAAAAATAAATTTAAGAATGTGTCTCAAAATATGCAGTTTGTATTTGAATACACCCTTAAAGTTTTTTTTATTATTATTGACATGCAGGGATTCAGGGCTTATGAATCTAGGGAAAGCGCATAATCATTTTGGGGGCCCCTTTCACCCGGGAAATTTTTTCTAAATTCTCCCCTTCATACAAACTCACCAATGCAACAAATATTGTTATCTAACTCAACTGAATTAAGATATTTCATTAAGCAGCGTTTTTTATATGTCCCCTGTATATAATGCAGATAGAGTATATTTTCGGTATATATAGAGGTTGTATGTTATGTCACTCGGGTAATTTCTAACCAGCACATCTGGATACCATGTGATTGGTTAACAACCTATTGATCACATTCAAATTACTAGGTTACATAAGTTTCCTGAGGAAATATGGATTTTTGTTACATAAGGCAATTTTTCTCCTCTAAGAAAATTTAAGACGCATTCTAAAAATATATAAAAAGGGAATTAGAGGCCCCAAGTCCTTTTTGGATCCCTGTTAAATTTTAGAGGGGAAGCTTTTACTTCATGTGCCTTTTGGATAATCCGGGCCTTCTGACATGCATCAATTACATAAGTAAAGCACCGTATAACACACTGTAAAGCGTAAAATACAGCTTTGACGTCTAAAACGGGCTACGTAGTGTTTTTATTATTATTAATTAATTAATTTATTTATTTATTAACCATTGGGAAAATAGTTATTTCTTTCGGTCGAGAATGGACCAAATGATGTACCAACTTTACTCTTTTAACCGTTTTTAACGAAATTCTGTAACTTTAGAAAAAAATTTCTTTGAATAGGCAATAGAAATGCATAAAATCGTTACAAAAAGGATAGATGCAAATTATCAGATATGAAAAAAAGCTGAATTCAAAAATGGACGTCGGATGAGAAATCGTCTTATAAAGCAAAAAACGTGGTCTTCAACTTTAATTTCCTCAAAATACCTTTAGCCCAGACATCAACCTAAACAAGAGTTAAAGCAATACTTAAATTTTGCTTAGGGGATAGTCTACAAATAGAAATTATACCAAACTCTAAAAATTTCAATGCTAACACCTAAAGTTGGCATCATATTTGGATATTTCGGTTTATTCTACCTTCGGATATAAAACGGGAAGTCAGTAGATAGGGAATGGGACTTCTGCGTCAGCAGCAGGTGGTGGCGGCGGTGCGGTGGGAACACCGCCTGCTGCCGAGATCATACTACAGTAGGTGGATGGAATAGCTAGTGTGGCGATGCTATGTTATAGTAGGGGGGGGGGCGAAAAGGTCTGCTATAAGAGGGGGTATTTTAAGGGGGGAGCTAAATTAATACATTTTTTAAATGTCTTATAGTACAAGGTAACAGTTATGGTAGAGTCCGAACACTGCCCCGCTATCCCTCTGCATTTTCCCAATGGTTGTTGTAATTTGTTAAATTAGAATGTTTATTTATTTATTTATTTATTTATTTATTTATAACTAGTGTAAATGTCTGTCTTAGGACGGTGGGTAGAAATCATGGTTTTCACTTAAAACTTGAAATACGTAATTGATAAAAATATTTATATAGGGGAGATAGGGGATGAATGGGACATTTTCACAAAAATATTTATTTTAAATATTTTATGTAAATTATTATTATATTATATATCGCATTTCATACATTAGGTGTTTGTCTACATCTTATGCACAATATTTATTCAAGATTATTATTATACAGAAATATATTATGAAATTAAAAACAGGTTGCTCTCTGCCCCAATCATCCCCACAGCAGGGATGGATGGACATAAATATTTTCCTCTCTGTATTCAATGATACCAAATTAAAATTTATAATTATAAACTTGTATGTAATTATATTTGTAATATATGATCTTATATGGCTGTTATATATCAGTGTTAGTAACCTAAGAAGTGAAAACATGGCTAATTATGCATTAAAAAACTGTAATTTATATTATACATTTTAAATGAAATTTTAATGAATTACAAAGTTAAAATTGCACGGATGTGCAAATATCAGTAACACTATAAATGTGGTCTGTCTAAAATGTTCTAAATGTGGTCTGTCAGTCACATAAGCTGGTATAAAATCAGTTTCAGTGAACGTATTGTTGTTAAAAAGGAAAATGGCAGTTTTCCTAAAACCACTGGTTATTTTTATGTTGCTAGTACTAAAAGCTGACAACAAATGCTGAGAGGTTATAAATTGTAATATGCTCTCCAAGATTTTTTGTCAGCCAATCATCTTGGACTGACCTCAGCTTTGCCTTTAAAGGCCCATAAACAGAAACATCCAATGGCTGAAGACGACGGTGGCTATAATGAGGAGGAAATGTTAAAAAAGAATAATTAACATAAATTATTAATTTATCAACTTATATAATATTATTTAGTTAATAAAAAAAAAAATTCAGTATCCTCTAGAGATGAATGAAGCAGTCCCATTCATCCCCATTTGAAATGTCCCAATCATCCCCATGATGCATATATTCAATTGTCAGCCATTATGTTTCTGAAACTATTTTGTCACAATCACAATGGTTAATATTCATTCATTTTGATTACCAATATAGAGCCTTGAAATAAATAACTATAACATTCTTAATTGCTTATAAAGCATAAAATATGTAAACAACTTCAAATATAAAAAAATTATTTTTAAGCAAAGTTTTCAGGAAATGCAACATTGAAGGAAATTGAAAACAGCCATGTGGTCTTGTTTTTGGTTCTGAAGCACACTATGATAGTGTCATCTATGAGGATGGGAAGCAACTAAAAAACATTTTATTGCCTGAAATATTCAGAATTTCCCATCCATCCCTTGTCCCATTCATCCCCCAGTTCCCTTACTACTCATCGACAATAAGGAAAACTGACATTAAACGTTACGGCTGCTCGTCAGTAAACTTCCCGATTCCCCTAGCTAATGTTAAGCCTATGGGCGTAGGATGCATTCGTATTTTTAAAATATCTCCTCAGGAAATTAATATTTTTAACTTCTATTTTCTTTGTACTGTTCTTAAAGAATGTCTCTTTTTTTCTTAGTTGTCAATTTTTTTTCTAAAATATATACTTAATTTTATGTGAAGTGTTAAAATCTTATTCAGTGTCACTAGTATTTTAACATATAAAATTATAAATTAAGGAGGTATTAAAAAAAATATTTTTCCACGCTCAACAATTCAAAATTTTGAGACACATTTTCAGACTTATTTTTAAAAGTAAAAACATGAAACTTGGCGGCGTGATTTATGAAGAGATTTATAAGGGACCTGTGGTTTTATTTTTCGTTCAATTAATTAGAAATTGATTTACAAACAATTATTTTCCCAGTGCGATATTTATTTATTTATTTTTTTTTTTTTTTTTCAGCGCTATTGTTTCGGGAAATTTGTTTCAAAATTTCCACTTTGACAGCATTTTATGAAATATATTCTGCCTTTATCAAAAAAAAATCGACCAATACGGACATTATAAAGTTTCTGAATAAGAGAACTTGCCAATTGGATGCATTTTAGAGCAAAAGTGAATTTAAAAATGTGTCTCAAAATAAACAGTTTGGATTTCAATGCACCCTTAAGCACATATTTTAGAAATATTTTGATAACTAAGAAAAAAAGAAACATTCTTTAAGAAGTGTACACAGAAAACAGAAGTTAAAAATACTAATTTTTTGAGGAGATATTTAAAAAATACGAATGCATCCTAAGCCCATAGGATTAACATTAGCGAGGGGAATCGGGAAGTTTACTGACGAGCAGCCTTAATCCCTTGAACGGCGATGGGATATAATACATCCCATTTAATTTTAATGACCAAATGCCACATTGACGCTAAGGATTTTGAAATAAAATTTTGCTTTTATAATGTACGTCTTGATTAATGCATGGACCTTTAGAATTTAAACAAAAAAATTATAATCTGATGTAAATAAGATTACAAAATAGAGGAGAAATTGCAGACCTATCTTAAGGGGCTACTTCACTCAGACGAAAGCACCCGCTCGCTAATGTTAATCCTATGGAGGACATTTTTAAAGATATCTAGTTCGCATTTCAATATTTTTAAATGATTTTTTTTTTTTGCATTCGGTAGCTGAGGTCAATCTCTATGCACGCTCCTTTCTACTTTTTCGATTTTGATTACAAGTTTTTTTTATTAAGATACTTTCACTTTCGAAACCGGTTTTGAAAGTGAAAGTATCCTCAATAAAAAAAAAACTGCAACAAAAATCGAAAAAGTAGAAAGGAGCGTGCATAGAGATTGACCTCAGCTATCGAATGCAAAAAAAATCATTTAAAAATATTGAAATGCGAACTAGATATCTTTAAAAATTTCCTCCATAGGATTAACATTAGCGAGCGGGTGTTTTCGTCTGAGTGAAGTAGCCCCTTAATTAGTAAAAGGAAACAGATATATATTGAATGCATTATCAGTGATATATGATTATATTTATCAGCTTTTACTGACTGACCTGTACTCTAAAAAATATAGTCCTGTTAATATATACTATTCATCGACAGATCGACAATACATAAAACTTACCTGAAACGTTAAGTTCAGATCCCTGTCGAGTTTTAACAACAACAAAAAAATTAATCTTATGTAAATATGATGACAGAAACAGAACAGAGGAGAAATTGCAAATCTTTCTTAATTAGTAAAAGGAAACAGATGTAGGTAATAGTTATATTTTGTGTTTTATTATGAAATCATAATTTTGTTATGGTATATTATCCGTAAACAAACGCTGAACTATTTATATTGTTTTAAGTGTAAACGTGTTAATGTTCCATAATCGTTTCAAGCTTTTATTAGTATTATAACACTATTCTTATTAAATTTATTTTTCCTGAAATCCTCTACTTTTCTGAATTCTTTATTAAAAATTTAATTAATCTTACGTCTAATTTAGTTTTTTACAAAAGTAGTCGCCAACATATAATCAATGTATACAATCAAGATGAAGTAATCGATAAAGGCTCCAATTCTAATTTTTATAATTAACAATTGAAAAATCAGTGAGAATTGCGTCATGTTGGTAATTTTTTTTAGTTTTATCAGAATAAAAATACATTTTAAGATAAGCATAACATCAGTTTCACTGGCACACACTTTTCACACGTATTTTACATTTAACCATCATGAATCCATATAAAAATATAATTTGTATTTAATTTTAATGAAAAAAATAGCAGCATAAAAGTTATAATGCATAAAGAAAAAAATAAACCCAATAAGCGCTATTCTAGTGATGTCACAGTATATATCAATTTTTATACCCTTTTAAAAACAAAGTACACGTGTAGAAATATTTTTACGAAATTCAACCTGCAAATACAAAAAAAATAAAAAAATAAAAAAATAAATAAATAAAAAATCCACGTGTCTGAATAAGTTTTATTACTTTTCTATTTTCTGCAGCAATGGAAAAGTAATCCATTATTTCCCATTCATTCTTTGGATGTGTTCGGACCGGAATCCTTACACAGGATTTTATTATATTTAGATTGGAAATTAATAGATTTTTACACACGTACACTTTACAATCGAAAGGTGATATTATGTGATAGTAGGATGAATGCTACACGTGTTCCACGTGCCGCAACTAGCCACAGCGTCTCCTACTGAAAACAATTTATCAAAACCTGCATTAATTATTGAAAACATCCAAATAAAATTCCTTACATGCTAAGTAATGTCATATGCATTACTTTTAATATTTAATTGTTTTTTCTTTACGTTAATATTGTGAATAATGCGCAACACGGCAAATATTCATTGTATATTTTTCAATTCATGTTTTCTTATATCTTGTTAAAAGACAAATAAACTGTATATTTTATAATCCTACAATAATCCTATTTTGATTAAGTCACTTAAAAATATAAAATAATGATGTGAAATAAAATTGATATTTTGTAATATAATTTTATTTATTTATCTTTTTTTTAAAGAGCATAAAGAAATATCTGCACTTTCACTTTTCTTAATAATATTAATGCACTTGTGAATTAGTAAGAGATATAACGATCCGATCTCATCGGATGTATCGTTTCAACTTGCTTTCAAAGAAATCAACTCAACCCGAAAAAAATATAATGATATTTTATGTTTAAAATATTTTTCATTTTCTTTCACAGGAATTGTACTTTCAGCAATCTTGACGTGAGCCTCTTTAGAAGAGGCAAGTTATTCTATGTGCACACTATCGTCTAGCGGTGACGCTTTTTCGATTTATCCCACTGGCGGATCCAAACTGCAATGTCTCCCTACGGAGAGTCACTGCGCAGCGCATGCACAGTTCTTGCGGTAATGGTAACCAAAGTTGGCAGGACAGCGTTAAAAAGAATCGCCAAACACTTTTTGAAATGCCAATAATTCGCACAAGCTCAATAGCATTTCGAAAGAATGTTAAAAGAGAATTGTGTTTAATTTCATTTTGTGAAAGAGAATGAAATTAAAACGATTTGTGGAATGAAGATTTAAACTAATATAAATAAATATTTTTTGTAAAACATAAAAATTCAGTAGAAAAAGTTTTAACATTTTAAAATGTAGAACACTTTTATATATTTATTTAAATATTTGTCTATTAAAACTTTTAATATTTTTTCTTGTAATATTCTTTCAAGACTTCCCAGGTAGCACAGAGATATCGGCCAATATCCACGGCAATATTGGCCAATATTTCGAATGTCGCTGAATGTCGAACGTCAAATTTACAACATCTGCCGATATTCACAGACATAACTTAAAATTAGTTTTAAGAAGAAAGCATTCAAAAGAGCTTTTTGCATTACTTATGACATCATAGTACAGAAATAGTATTCTAAACAATAAAATTTAATAATTTTGCAATTTTTAAAAAACTTGACTTTTTAATGCCTTATTTTTAATATTTGGTTACATTGGCCAATGTTGTAAAAATGATATTACTATTACAACATTCAGGTTTATCTATCAACATTCGTAAAAAACAATATTACTTGTTGGGCATTTCACGATATCTGTCGACATTCAGCATATCTAACTTTGTGAACTTGACCGAAGTGAACGGAAACTTCTAAAGGACCGCCCATTTGTGTACTTTTCGTCAATGTGCATATGATGGAGGCGTCGGGCGTGAAATTTGCACAGAAAGAAAAAGCCTATATAATAATTTTTTGTAGGAATCTATAGTTATTTTTATATATAAGAAAAGCATGTGAAAATTTGTGCTTTATAAAAAAAATCTAAAGATGTTTTTATACTATTTTTAAAATTGTTTTTACAAGAAAAAAAATTCAATTTATATAATTTTTAAATGGATGCTTGTTTATCTTTTTTAAAATGTTTTGAATTTCCGACTTTTATAAGAATTTTATTTTTTATTATTGTAAGAATACAAGTTTAGTTTCAAAAGTAGGTCACTGATTTTTTAATTAGACACTATTAATAATAAATATTTTATATAATGCATCTAATTAATTATTATTATTATTATTATTATTATATAATAAGCTTTTAGGACTAATTTATGTGGTGTTAACTTTTCTGTAGTGTATTTTTGAAAAAATGTACACATATTTCTCACTTAAAATTAATAATATGTATATATATTTAATTTATCACAAAGCAAAATTCAAAGTAATGGGGTTGTTAAAACTTTCTTTATAGTTTTGTGCAAGGGGAACACATGATTTTTAACACAGCAAGCTTTAAAATTTCGTTTAAATTTCTAAGTTTTTAATTTCTTACTTATTTTAAAATATTTTTTTTACAAAATTTCAACAAAATCAGTAATAAAAAGTTATATTTAAATAAATCTTTGCTAAAAGAACGTAAAAAAATTATGTCGATTGTGATTGAAAAATACGAGATAATTAAATGATAGTTTTGTCATTTGCTAGACACTTTTTTTATTCCAGTAACGGAAAAATCTACTCCCACCAGCTATTGTTAACAGCTCTTTATAACAAGTTTTACCCTGCGTTTATATTGTTCATGTTCCGAGCTATAATTCTTACCTCAAAATTTTTCTCTTTAATTGAAAATATATATATACTAGGGGGCCTACCCCCTGCGAGCTACGCTCGTCAACCCCCGCACAGACTTCGAGGCCTCTAAAAACATGACAGCGTGCTTCGTTTTAAAAATATTGGTAAATCTGTAATTGGGTTGCCATGCTTTTAACGTTTTAATGGGGCATTTTTTTTTATTATCATGGCCCCATACACAGCTGTTGCGACAACTGACGACTGTTTTAGGGATTGATAAGTAAAATCAATTACACCTTGAAAACCAGCTTATATAAAATGGTTAGGTTTAAATTGTGGCTACCTCTCGCACTTTTATAACAACGATCTGTATTCTATTCTTCCTTTGCGTTTAAGGATGAGAAAAATTCCATCTGCTTGTGAATAACATTAAGAACCACGGTATTGAAAAGTACTATGTTATAGACATTTTCAGTAACAGGTTTTAATTTTCTCTGTATTTTAGTGCACCATCATGCATATTTTCATGTTATTTTAAATATGTAAATTATTTATTTTAATTAATATGTATATACGAATTTTCTAATAATTATTTATCATACAAAATTAATTAAATATTTTGTGCATGCATGCCTGCATTTATTCGGCATCAATTGATGAGATATTTAAACAAATTTGCTATCCGCGATAATTTTAGACCATGTTATGTCACTTGAATATTGTCCATAAGAAAATCGGGTACTTCTCCAGTATAGGATCCTTTGCTTTTAGGTTTGTCGTAATTCGAGTTTCAAAAACGAATAGATTCGTTAATATACATATATTTGTTGCCAAAAGTTATGAAAACAAACTCAATGAACTTTTGGTGATTTTCTATAATAGGGGTCTTGACGCTTTTTTAAAAAGCTTGGCGCAATTCGGGCATCAGAAAGTGAGAATTGGTGCCAAATGACATAAACAGCCATGGAAACAAATTCGACGATTTTTTTTGTTTATATGCGTATTTTAATTATACGTATATTATTATTGTTTTTTCTATACAAATTACTTCTGATTAAATATAAAATAGGATAATTGACATTTTACGCTAAACAAATTGTATAAATATTGAAAAAATGCTTCTGTATACGAAATGACAAAGTAAATAGGTTAACAGAAAGTATGTTGCCAAATTTCCTTTTCCGCCAAGGCTATTTTCTCTGTTTCGTCAAAGCCCCATATACTGGAAAAGCACCGAACTTTTATGCTTGTTTATACATGTATTTATATGTATATATACAATTTATTTATAATTGTCTTTCAATTTAACTCTTTTTGTACATAAAAATAGATAAATGGCTTCTTTATATTAAATAAATTGTATAAACATAAATGACGTATTTTCATAAATGACGTCATTTGGACGAATTTATTCAAAATATTTTCAGTTTATAAATTAAATTAAATGCTGACAGACGATTGAATCCTGACGATAGAAATGTGATTTTTTTTTTTTCAAATTTTCGTGAAAAACATAATTTAATCACAATCTTGTCTTCATTATCGATTGAAATAAAAGATAAATTCAATTTCAAATTGAAAATGACGAATAAAAATAAATCAATAATCCCTATCGGGATCTTTTTATATTTTTTTCCATTTTTTGTCACAAAAAAACTGAGTAATTAGTTGCCATCATTACAGAAATGTCATTAAAATTAGAAAAAAATTAATATCTCGAAAACTAATTCCAATTTCAAAATTCTATTACCAGTTTTGACATCCGCGGATTTTTATGGACAATTGGTATTAATTTCACCATCAAGCGTTTAATATTTTATTAAAAATAGCCCTGAAACATAATCAGTCGTTTAATCAGTCGTTTCATAAAATCGTTTCATAAATTCGTTTCATAAAATCGTTTCACAAATTCGTTTCATTAGGATTTTATATATATAGGGTAGATATATATATTATTATATAATTTTTTACTGATAATTTTATATTGACTTTTCTCCTAAACTTCTCTTAACATCTTTACTTTACCTCGTCTGGCATATTTTTTTTTTTTTTTTTTTGAACTATGAACTATTTTTACTTTTATACTTTAACTAGTAAATTTTCATTATTTTATAGATATACTTAACACTATCCTATTTTTTGTAGTCAATTGGACTACGGCTAGACATTTCATATGGCTCTCTCAGGATTTGATATACACCTACTCAAAGCCAGGGTGTGCAGTTGCTTCGCAACTTGGAAGCCCATTGAACCTATCACAAGTTCAAGTTATTGTTCATGTTTACTAGTACTTGGGTTTGCTTTTGTCTTGTTACATAACGAGACTAGACTTTCCTAAGCAGAGAAATCCCGTTTTATAATGAGAGATTTCTTGTTATTCGGTAATGAAAAAAATAAATCATTTAATATCCAAATATGTTATACAGGAATGTTAGAAAAATATATCGCTCAATATCAAATGATGATATTCAGCAATGTCAGAAAAAAATATCACTTAATGTCAAAAAAGGATATTCAGAGATGTTGGAAAATATTGGTCAACATTCACAGATGTCAAAAACTAATATTCACAAATATTATTTTAGGGGGGGGGGGGTCATTTAACGTTGGCCAATATCAATTTTTGATATTGGCCATTATCTTTGTGCTACCTGGGTTCTGCAATCTGCTGATTGCTTTGACACATTCACGAAATATATATATATATATATATATATATATATGTGTGTGTGTGTGTGTGTGTGTGTGTGTGTGTGTGTATATATAGGGTAGATGTGCCAGTAATGGACACCCTTAAGCAATTTCTTTAAAAATTATTTTTTAATTAATAGTTATAATTATTATAGTCCACTTTTTTTAATATTATATTAATCTATCAACATCATTTAATCAATCTTATAGTCTCATTTCTCAATGTGAATCAAAATTTAATTGTAAATAACAGAAATGTATCAAAACATCCAAAAGTCCCTGATACTTTTGTCCTGTGGGATCAGCACTCTGCGCATACCCTTCCGCTGCAGACTTCTGTTCCCCCTGTTACAGTGTCTAGGAGTTATACTTCTAGGCACTGTACCCGTGTCGCTAACAAGCCATAGGGCCTCCTACTTTCTAACTGATGGGCGTTCCTAAGTATTAACTAAACTTTCCTCTTTTTTATTATTTTCCATTAACCTAACAGGTAAAAAACTTTAAAATGAGAATAAAAGAGCTAAATCGTTCAAGAAATCAAATATTTTGCGTATTCAGTGAAATGCTCATGAATACATATTTTACAACTACATATAAATGCAACAAAAACACTGGAGAATATTTGAAACCTACACAACGATTTGGAAAGAAATTGTCTTTTCAGATCAGGAAAGTGCGTTATCTGCTTAGAATTTCCAATGCGCCCCTATTTCGGATTAGAAACTTATTTTAATATTTAAACCGTAGAGTTTGTAATCATTTTTTAATAACCGACGTTGTAATATATTTCTGTTATTAAATAAGGTGAAATTTTCTATTCAAAAATTGTGGTACATCGCTGATCATCCTGTTTAACAATTTTGTGCAGTCGTATTTAGTATGTAAAGATTTTACACGAAATGTTTTGAACATAAACACCTGTATCAACGCTATCAAAATAGATAATTCATGTAGTACTTAAAAAAATGACAGTAGAGCCACAAAAATAATCAAGTTAACTCTGATAAAAGGGCAGGCGGGTCGTTTTACCTTCATGGGCGGTAACCAGGGCTGCGGAGTCGGAGCCGGAGTCGTGGAGTCGGAGTCGGGCCGATTTTGGGGCAAAAGAGTCGGAGTCGGAGTCACTAAAAAACAGGCCGACTCCAATTCCGACTCCAGCTTGTTTTTTAGACAGTTTGCATTGAAAATAAACCAATTCTATGTAATTTTAAATTTATAAACTGAATTATTATTTGGACTATATATACAAGGGAACTCAGGTTAAACAGGCCTAATATACTGTCCAGTGTACAGCATATTTGAAAACTGTTTTGAATTGAAATCTCTAGTTTATATTTAGTATACAGTCCTTTCTCCGGGTTTTATTGGGGTTTGTGAAACCCGAGGTAATGCGAAAATTGGAAATTTTCCCCCTTTTTTTTCTTGTTTTCCTCAGATTTTTCAAGTCTGTGGGATCAGGAGTACTGCTGAAATTGTAAATTTTCTCACCTTTTTTTCGTGTGCATAGGACCCCCCCCCCCCCCCCCTCCAAAGAAAAAAAAAGGGAAATTGTAATTTTTTTTTTCCCTGAGTCTGCAGTACTTAAAACAATGATGAAATAGTGAAATTTCTGTTATCTTTCTCCTTTTGATATTCAGATCTTGCAGACCCGAAATAAAGCAAAAATTAATGCAGGAAATATATAAAATTTTCATCTTTATTTTTCTTGCATTCTCTCAGAATTTTTCGGGTTCTGGAGACCCCGAATGATGCCTAAATTGTAAAATTTTTCTCTCCTATTTTTTGGGTTTGCAGGAATAGATATTGAACTATATTAGAACATTATTAAAACATTAAAATTCACTAAATTAATAGTAACTATCGAACATTCAAGAGATCACACAACATACATCATCCAAGCATGTTTATTAACTGAAATCAACTACTATTACCAAAAGCCAGAGTTAAATCTTAAGTAAATATATGTTGCCATAGAAAACTTACAAATACTGAAATATGCTTAAATTAAATATTACATAACAGATATAAAACCAAAATTAAACATCCCTTCACCCATATTTTGGTACAATATATGTTTTATTTGGCATAAAATATTTTGGTTATCATCTTAAAATGATATACCAACATATTATATATTGTTTGGATTCATCTGATAGATCTTTGTGTGTGTTGTTCAAAGTAAATTTTGGAGATTTATTAGATTTTAACTGTTGTTTCTATCTAATAGCTTCAAGTTTAACTTTTCGATTGCAATTTACATGCATATAAATATTTTACATGCAGTTTTATCAGAGTTTTGACATAATTCAATTTTACCACATATAAAATTTAATGCATATTGTGTTTTTGTGTGAGTGCATGTGCATAGAGTATCTGGGAGGAGGAGGTGGGGGATGTTCAAAATATTTTCAGTCTTGACCAGAGCCAATTAATGTAGGGGCAAAGTTCCACAGGCATTTTATAAGAATATTTTTGCCTTATTTAAAAAAAAATAATAAATCTGCATTTAAAAAAAGGTGAAACTTTTTATACTAAAATACTGTCGGAAGTTTGCCGCTGCAGTAAATGAGTCCTAATCTTGACTACCTATCACAGCTTATACCCATAATTCATCCAAAAAAATGAAACGTGAAAAAAAAATTATCGGTTGATATGTACATTATATGCTTCAATGTCAAACAGGAATGTAACAGCAGGTTGCAGTGTTGCCAGTTGAGGTTTTTTTTAAATTCAGATTGCTTGATTGCTGCCACTTTTTTTAAATAGTAATATTTCCTTTATTTAATGACATTTAATAAAGCGACT
This sequence comes from Maratus michaelseni, assembly GCA_963931845.1. NCBI lineage: Eukaryota > Metazoa > Arthropoda > Arachnida > Araneae > Salticidae > Maratus > Maratus michaelseni. The sequence goes on along the minus strand of OZ007595.1, from coordinate 166,870,149 downwards.
ATTACTGTTTCAAAACAAATGACAGCAATGAAGCAATCTGAATAATAGGAATCAACAGGCAAAACTAGTACTTTAGCCATCCCGGAGTCGGAGTCAGAGTCGGAGTCGGAGTCGGTTCCTTTAAAATTTCAGGAGTTAGAGTCGGAGTCGGAGTCGGTCATTTTCCCCGACGACTCCGCAGCCATGGCGGTAACAAAATGAAATTCAGAGAGAGGGAGTATTTTTTGGTGGAAATTTTCAGTTAATACTTTCCATACTGTGGGAGAACACACAGCCATCAAAATCCGGATTGCCTGAAAGTTTTGGTTTATCCCAAGAAAAGGCAAAACGTCAGCAATTCAGTATTAAAGTATACATTTACAATGTTTCTAAGCCGGTATTATATCAATATGTGGAAGTTATTTCAATACAAAATACATGATTCTATTAGTTTTTGCATGGATTCAGCTCACAACTAGATATATTCAAAATATAATAAATATATATAAATTTTCACTCCCAATCATAAATTTCCCCCAATGTTTAATTATTTTTAATCATTTGGTAAAAATAAGTTTTATTACTTTTGAAAATTGAGTTAAATTTTTCAAATCATTGAAAGGGAGGGACCATCGTTATCCCCCCCCCTGGCTTACCCTTGCCATGTTCTAATCTTTAAAATATTCTATTATAAGCATATTTAGGAGTGATTGTTTTCACGAGTTTCAGTTTAATTTTCCTAGAAATAATAATAATAAATCGATTATGTTGATGCATTTGAGTAACGTATTTTATACTTTATAACTTTTGCGTGCGTGGAAATTATTTAATTGTAAGTATCTAGCTAATACTATTGAAATTGAATAATCTCAGCATTCCAAGTTTATTTACTAATTTTCTTGTACTTCTTCTGCCATCAACATGCATCATGAAGATTTCAAATAAAGAAATCTGAAAATATGAAATAATTTGTCGACTTTTAACTTTTAATTTATTATTTTAAACGGTGTGATGTTTTTATTCTTAGAAGAATTCCAATTCTAGAATAAAATTTTGCTGGTTGTTGAGTATTTATTAACAAAAAAATTAAATGTAATTTGAAGATGCTGAAATTTTATGAATGTCGGCCATTCCGTAAGAGTGCAAATAACACCATTATCATATTCATCTACTAACAAAGCAAAAAAAAATACAAGCAGTGTTGTCAATTTAGCCTGTTAGTTTATTCAAAATGTCTACCACTATTTCCTAATAGTAATTTTCCCTCTTTTAAGCCAATTAGTGCCTGTCATTAAATAAAGCAAACATTACAATTGTAATCAGTGGTAATTGTTTTCAATAATGAAACGCGCTAAAATGGCTACCCTGAATACAATTTAATAAAAACTGCGTTAATTATTCCAAATATCCAAATAAAGTTCCTTACATGCTAAATAATCTCATATGCATAACTTGTATTTAATTGTTTTTTTTTTTTGTTTTTTTGCGTTAGTTGTAAGTAATGCGCAACACGGTAAAAAATCACTTTATATTTTTCAATTCATGTTTTCTTATATCTTGTTAAAAGACAAATAAACTGTATATTTTTATAATCCTGCAATAATCCTATTTTTGTTAAGTCACTTAAAAATATAAAATAATGATGTGAAATAAAATTGATATTTTGAATATAAAAAAATTATTATTATTTTTTTCTAGTAGCATAAAAAATAAATCTGTGCTTTCACTTTTCTTAATAATATTCATGCACTTGTCAATTAGTAAGAGATTTAACGATCCGATCTCATCAGACATATCGTTTTAACTTGCTTTCAAAGAAATCCACCGAGCCCGAAAAAAATATAAAGATATTTTATATTTAAAAAAGTTTTCATTTTTTCTCTACTCTTCCTTCAGTAGCAATTGACTGGAATAAATTCCAAAATTACCTCAACAACACCGACCTTACCTACCCCACAATCAACAACACTACTGACATTGACAACGCAGTTAATAAACTCAACAACATCATTTACAAAGCTCAAAAAGATGCCACTTACACCAAATTCAAAAATAATAACTCTTACATCTTACCCACTTACATACATAATATCTGTAAACAACGCAACACACTCCGTCGACTCTACCAAAATACCAGAGATCCCACCCTCAAAACAGCTGTCAACAGGCTCAACAATAAAATTAAAACCCTTATTCAAAAAGATAAGCAAAAAAACTGGTCTAAATTTCTCGAAAGTCTTACTTGCGAGGATAACTCTCTTTGGCAAATCAAAAAGAAACTCAACAATAATTACACCCCTATCCCTCCCCTTACTGTCAATAGTCAAACTGCGTATACGGACGAGGACAAGGCAGAATGCCTTGCTGGCTCATATGAAAAGCAATTCTCTTCTAATCCCTTCCTCGCAAATCAAGCACACTTTAACAATGTCAATGATACTGTTAATGACTTCCTCTCAACCCCTCCTACCCCCCTCCCCGAAATTCAACCCAACATGATCAACAATATCATTCAAAAACTTAATAATAAAAAATCTCCTGGGTACGATAAAATTTCCAACTATACTCTTAAACAACTTCCTATCAACTGTATTCTCTACATTACGAAGCTCACTAATTCTATCCTCAAATACTGTTATTTTCCTAAACCCTGGAAAACCTCTATCATTTCTCCTATTCCTAAACCATCCTGCAATCTTAATGATGCAACTAATTTACGTCCCATCAGTCTTCTCTCCTCTCTAAGTAAAGTCATCGAACGCGTCATTAGATCACAGCTCAATGACTACCTTCACAACAACAACATTCTTATGCCCGAACAATTCGGCTTCAGAGCCAAGCACTCCACCCAACACCAACTTCTTCGATTTGTGGAATTCTTAACTGAAAACTTCAATGAGAAGAAGCCTACTGCTGCCATATTTCTTGATGTCGCCAAGGCCTTTGACAAAGTCTGGCACGCGGGCCTCATTTACAAATTAATTCGGCTTAAGTTCCCGTCTGGACTTATCCATTTAATACACTCTTACCTTGGTGATCGTAACTTCTACGTCCGCGTAAACAACTCACTTTCTCTACTACACATAATACTCTGTGGTATCATTCAGGGTTCAGACATTGGCCCTATTTTATTCATAATATACTTTAATGACATTCCACGCACACTCTTCACATCACTCGCACTCTATGCGGACGACACTGTTCTCTATGGCACTGCACATCACCCATACAATCTTTACAAAAATCTACAACATCACCTCAACATCTTCATGGATTGGTGTGATCAATGGCGCATTAAAATAAACGAATCTAAAACTACTGCTGTTTACTTCTCTAGAACATTTTCCACTCCTAATAGATTAACCCTCAATAATACTACCATTCCCTGGTCTGACGATGCCAAGTACCTGGGGGTTACCATTGACAAACGCATCACCTTTAAAAAGCATATTCTTAATATCCGCGGTAAAGTCGCCGGGATTTCCAAAACCCTCGCCCCCCTTCTTCGCAACCACTCACTCTCCATACACAACAAACTCTTAATTTATAATGCTTGCAATCTCTCTGTTATCACATATGCATGTCCAATAGGGCTTCACTTGCAAAACCAGTATGAACAGCCTCTCTAGTACCCATTACAAACAGCTCCGTTACATCAGGAACGGGTCTAGATACCTCAAAAAACTCCACAATCCTCAAGGATCTGAAAACGACTTCACTCAAACATCGCATTAAACACCTTGCGAAAAAATTCTACAATGACATTAATCACATCCCAAATGAACTCATCTATGAGCTACCTGACTACGATGCTTGCAGCCCATCCAACCGGAAAAAACCAAGGTACTCCACTATTCTTGATGAATAGTCCTTCCGAGCTATAATTCTTATTTTCTCTTTAATTAAAAAAAAAATTATTATATGTTTATTTTATTAAATAAAATAAAATTGACTTTTCTCTTAAACCTCTCCTAACATCTTTACTTTACCTCGTCTGGCATTATTTTTGTTTTTTTGAACTATGAACTATTTTTACTTTTATACTTTAACTAGTAAATTTTCATTATTTTATTGATATACTTAACATTATGCTATTTTTATGTAGTCAATTAGACTACGGCTAAACATTTCTTATGGCTCTCTCAGGATTTGATATACACCTACTCAAAGCCAGGGTGTGCAGTTGCTTCGCAACTTGGAAGCCCATTTGAACCTATCACAAGTTCAAGTTCAAGTATCATTGTCACAAAAGTATTTGAACTGTAAATTAAAAAGCACTGAACCCAATGCTGGCGGTTCAATTTTTTATGACAAAATCAGTAAGAAAAGGAATAACAACCAAAGAATATCTACTCCGTTCCGTAAAGAAGGTTAGCTGCCGTCTTCAAATGTACTACTCTACATAAATTAGTGATGGGCAAAATCAGTTATTTTGAAAAATCGAATGATTTACGTTCAAGTTATTTTGATAATCGAATGATTTTACACAATAGAATGATTTACGTTCAAGTTATTTTGATAATCAAATGATTTTAAACAATCGAATGATCTGAAACTTATTGCAAAATATAGATGATAATTATCATTATGATTGATTCTCATTCGCCATTCTGAGATCTATTAGAAATTGCGTAAATGTGCGGGGATTTTAAATATATTTAGGGAACACTTCCTTAAATCTAAGGAATTATTCGAAAAGTACAACTCTTCTAAAATTATGGAAATAAGAGCATCTTTGAGCCACTTTTAACTATTTCTAGAGTAGTAGAAGAACTTCAAGTCAAATCAGAAAAACAAATGGCTCAAAACAACACAGGTACTTATGAATCTTCCGTTTCACTTTTACCTCATTTATATATATAAGATTAAGTTCAGGTTGATAGCATTTTGTTGGATGTAGCCATCTAAAAAGAGATAAGCACAGTTTAGATGCCGCTGAAATAATTTTGCTTTTTTTTTTCTTTTCTTTTCTTTTTTCCCTCATATGTTCCTTCTTAGCTAAAAATAAATTTCCTCTTAATAACCGTTTGTAAATATTTATATTACGTAAGAAAAAAATATTTCTTGAATATTTAACCCTTTCCGGCGCGGAGAAAGTCTATTTGTAAAATGATGAAATAATGGACTGACACCAGAATTTATAAACGAATTCATTAGAAAATAAAAACTTGCTTATTTTCAGGTACGTAATAAAAGGAAAAATTTAATTAAATATTCTTGGTGCCGTTTGTCAGTTTTGGAATTAAAATTAGGTGTCCTTTTTTGTGGACACCGCCCGTTAAATGGTTAAAAAATACATTTCTAGAAAAAAGCTTCCATGAAATCAGAATATGTTGAACAGCTATGAAATATGATACATATAAATGCAAGTTTTTAATAATTTTCTTTCGATAATATTTTTAAAAAATGAAACGATATTCTTATTCAAATACTATTTTCTGTCAAATATTTAATGTGTCAACATATTTTAAGATGCATATCTCATAATTGTATTATCGGTATCCACGTAAATATTTAGAAATGCATTTGTTCGAATGCACAGAGAAAAAAAAATAAAATCGAAATTTTGGGCAGGATCCACTCATGAGTGGCTAATTTAACAACTTCGTAACTGCAGTTACACAAATGTGAAACTTGAAGAAAACTCCGCCCTAAACATTGCCTTTTCTTTTTGATCACCTATGATCGGAGACTTTTTGAAGTATTTTTTTCATGATATTATATAATTTCAAATCACCAATATTTATCGTATACTATTGAGGTGGGTAGAATTTATACAGGACGTACTATACTAGAAATACTATGATACACTATATTGTCTTTGAGCATTATACGTTTTCAATTGCATAAAGAATTTTACATATTGATCAAATTGAGTCAAATTAATATACAGTGTAATATGGATGTTGACATAAACTTTAAATTAACTAGAAAAAAATTTACAGAATAAAAAATTAAAGTTAATCAGAAAATTACGTATGTCATTTTTTTTCTTTCAGAAAATGTGCAAAATTACAGTGTAAAAATTGTAAACTGTAAAAATGTACTTGAACTTCTATTTAATAAATGTCTCAGTTTTTCTAAAAAAAAAAATTGTAATATAGAAATTTTGCTAAATAGAATATGAACAAGATATACAGGGTGTTTCTAAATGAATATCGGGGTTTTAACACTTGGTAGTATTTATTACACAAAACTTAAAATTATAATTAATAGATAAAATGAAAGAACAGCTCAAACAGTTTTACCTACAAGCTTACAAGTGTTCAATGTGAACACCTTTCGTCACACAGCACACATCACACATGAAGTCGATAGCTCAGTTCTTCCCAAACGTTAATTAGTGATTGTGGGATAATTGTTGCAACAGCTGCCTCAATCCTGTTTCTTAGGTTGGGTAGGTCAGCTGGTAGTGGAGGCACATACACTCGATCCTTTATGAACCCCAACAGGTAGAACATGGCGTCAGATCGGGTGAGCGTAGAGTGGCGTTTGGGAAGAACTGAGCTATCGACTTGATGTGTGCCGTGTGACGAAAGGTGTTCACATTGAACACTTGTAAACTTGTAGATAAAACTGTTTGAGTTGCTCTTTCATTTTATGTATTAAGTATAACTTTAAGTTTTTTATAATAGATACTACAAAGCGTTAAAACCCCGATATTCATTTAGAAACGCCCTGTATTTTTCAAAGTAAAAAGAAAAAAAAGAAATACGCATCCCCCTTAACTTAGCTTTAACAACTACATTTTAGAGTTACTGGTTTTCTCCAAACATTTCAAAGCGAGCATTAAGATAACCTTCATTTTCAAAATATTTTCAGTAATATTTATAGAGTAATTTGTGAAGGGAAACCTGTCTCTAATAAAATTCTGTCTTAAGCGAAAAAATTTCATAATTCCGGCAAAAGAAATTGCATATAATTGTACCTGCTAAGATAGCCTGTCAAAAATGGAATGTTCTTTCAGTTGCTAGCGATTCTGTTTTTACATGTTTTACTGTATCATCACTGTTTTATTACTATTAGAATTCATTTTTATGAAATAATTTTAGTTCTTTAAAAGTAGAAAATGTATGCTGAAGCTAATTGCATAGAGCTAATAGTATTTCTCGAAATACATTAAAATCTGCGAAAATAGAAATTATGTAGAAGGGAATCCTGCGTTAACCGGAAATACTTCATAGTTCCGTCAAATGGAATAGCATGTAACTATACTTGCTAATACAAAAACCTGTTTACAATGGAAATTTTTACAGTAGTTACATTGGCGCACGCAAAGAGAGTATTAAAGACTTAAAATATCAATTATTAACGGATAAGTACAAAAACTGTACTGTTGTGATGCGTAAATACAATGAAAAATAACTAAAACGAAAATACGAAAATATCTAAAAAATTCAAGGCTTACCTTTTCAGTGCAAAATACAATATAAAAGATACTGAGAAACAGGAGCAGCACATTGCTTCGCTGCTGTGATTTTTCATAAAGAAGAACTACATACTCATCATCTATATAGCTGCAAGTTTATTCTATGTGACTGTGCGTTTATCTTTACATCTGGTTATTACACATGACAGTGAAATCTGTGAAAACGGAATCGTTAGGGACCTAAAAAAAAAACTATTTTAACAGGTATACTTGTATGGCATTCCATTCGTTAGGATCAAGAAACATTTCCGTTTTAGGCAGAATTCTATTACAGACTGAATGCGTTTTCACGGGTTTTTCTGTATTTGGATTTTGTCTCAAAAAGAAAACCTGTCCCTGAGAACAAGGGTAAGAATACGCACATTATTAAGAAAATGTCAATACAAAAAGTCTTTTAACTAATCTGGCTTCTTGTGTGTAACCCATTTTACACTCCCCTGTATGTTTCCGGAGATGACTTTTCTACAGAAGGCAAAGAGGTTTAATTCATTGGGGCGGAGGCAGTTGTTTAGGAGGGTTATTGTTGATTCGTGGAACTTTCAGCAATCTATTACGCTCTGAAAATACCGCACTATGATACTGACAATTGTAAAAAAGAATGACATATTTTGACTCTTTCATATTTGACTCTTCTGCTCCTTTTTAATCTGATCCTCTTCGATTTTGGAGCTTTTTCTCCATTTAGTTATTCCCCCAATTCTATATTCTAGTTACCCTGTCCTCCTGGGGCCCTTTGAACTTTTCGTGTGCCATGCATTTTTCATCCCACTAATCGTGTCACCTTCTCAAAGCATAACTTTAAAGTTCAGTCTTTTACTCTTGTCCACCTCATATTTTTATTGGAGCCCTAGAGACCTTTTTAAACATTTCTTTAAAAGATTATTGTAATGATTAATTCATACCCTATTATTTAATCCATACCTTATGTTTAATTTCGACTAGAAGATCTAAAGCGCTAAGTGCTAAGATCTCTTAATCTTAGGACCCTGCTCAAAACTATCAATTGACCTCTTTGGGCCCCCTACTATAGCTCCCTTAAAAAAACGTCCGATTCACTAGCTTTTTATTTCTAACAACTTCTTAGCTCTTCCAGCTACTACATGAATGACAAAAAAATTTCTCGGACCTCAGCTACTACCAATTTTGAACCTATTTGAGCCCTCTACTAAAGTGCCCAAATATGGTATAGTCCCTTAATATGGCACTACCTTATATCGTGTAAAGGAAAAGTCGCACTCTAGTGAGAAAATCCTCAAACAATAGTTTTCCAAGTTTACTCAACAAGGTGCAGTGCGTTCAAATCATTCTGTCGATTGTAGTGTCGATCCTTCACCAGTTGTGTTTCCACGTGTTGAATGTTTTTAAGGTTACATTTTCAAGAGTATCTTTTCTAGGAAGGTAAGTGATTTTGAAATGTTCGAACATATATGTAGTTTTAGTTTATTTATATTAATGTTTGCCAACTGTTGGTTTGGGCTGAAATTCATTTTCTTTTTGTCAGTAGCTAGTATTATCAGTCCATGTGGAGTTCCTAATATGGCACTACCAAGGATGCCCAAATATGGGTATAGTGCCATACTTGGACCTCCTCCAATTTTTCATCCCCTATTGATTTTTCCTAGGAAAAATATGTCACTAAACTTGATGGATGGAACACCAGCTGCATCGGTTTGGGCCACCTCGGTTTGTCACCCTTCTGGATGGGTTCAAGGAGATATTTTTGCAAAGTGGTTAAACCATTTCATTTAGTTAACAAGGCCAACTGCTTCTAACCCCGTCCTATTAGTGTTAGATGGCCACTACCCACTACAGCCACACTCGAAATGTGGATGTAATAGACATGGCGCGTGAAAATAATGTGTCTATTGTATCATTGCCTCCTCACTCAACTCACAAGATGCAACCCTTCGACATAGAGTTCATGGCTCCCCTCAAATGGGCCAAGAGATTGAGACATGGCTGAGGAATAACACTGGAAGGGTTGTGACAAACAATCAAGTTGGTGAATTGTTTGGGAGGGCATACAATAGAGCTGCGACAATGTTGACTTGAATCAATGCGTTTAAGAAGACTGGACTATTTCCTTTTAACAGACATATTTTCAAGGATATTGACATCATGCCAAGTAATAATACTGAGAAGTCTTTAAACATAAACGATTCTAATGATTCTTCAGATGGTGCTCTTCTTCAGGCTTCATCAATTTCTCCTGGAGTGCCTGATCAGGATCTTTCTTCCACTAACGGTTTGAACCGTGCTACCACAGTACAACATACTCAAAAGTTCGTGTCACCTAACGACATCTTACCCCTGCCTTCACGACCTGCTTCCTTTTCGTCATCAAGATCAGGGAAATCCTCACATATTACATCATCTCCCTACAAAAACATGTTAAGTCAAAAAAAAGGATGACAAAACTGCTAAAGAACAAAAAAAAGAAAGAGAAGACTAAGAAAAAACTGGCATTGAGTGTTCCCACCGACGAAGAAAAACCATCGACCTCTAAAACATGAATTTCAGGAAAGTCTGCAGCAAAAAAGTCGCATTTGGAAGGCCAAGAAGAAAATGACTGGGAAAAGATGCCGAAAAGCTATTCCTATTAGAGATGTTTCATTTGTCGAGGAAAGATTCAAAAGGAACGATTACGGCAGTGAAACTGAAGGAAAAATTCCAGTCTTTAAAAAGGAATCTGTCCTTTTCGGATTCTCGGAATTGGTCCAAAATGCATAGCCTCCAAAAAGGACCGATTCATCGGAATTAGTCCGTAATGTACTTACTCCTGAAAGAACCGATTCCTCGAAACTAGTCCAAAATGTACCGATTTCGAAAAGGACTGAACGAACCGGTCCGAAATGGAATGATTGCGAAAAGGACAGATGTTGAACAAGACTCCAAAAAAGGACATATTCCTTGGAATCGATCCTTGTTCTTGTAGAATGGCCAGTTTTAATAAATTAAAAAAATTTATTTTAAAACGACAGATTTTGATTCTATTAAAGCTGAGTGTCTGACCAAAAAATCCTTCTAATGTGTATGTGAAAGAAAAAAAAAGAACTAGAATAAAATTTCCTACATAAAATAATTAACAGTATAAATGGAGGGTCATTCAACGGTATATTTCCAATGATTACACTGAAAATCGAATAGGTCGCCACCCTGGTAGCCAAAACCGAAGCTACAATATCTTTGATATCTTTACAATTTCTTTGATAAACTATAGCGGTAAATGAAAGATCACCCAGGGATAAATTTTCAAGAGGAATCGAGTTTAATGCCATAAATCATGAAATCGGGGAATACTTGTAAGATGATGATTAGAAATAATTACTAATTAATTGCACACTCTGATCAATGAAATGAATTCTTAAACAAAATCACCTGTCTAAAAAGTTAAAAAGTCCTTCCAGCCTGTACCAGGAGGAAAAGGTAGCTTTCCTATATCTTCGTTTTAAAATTTTAGCTAATGTTACACGAAAACAGCAAGTTGAAATGCAAAGAAATGTTTACAAAAGATTCGTTAATACTGAATTTGAATAAGAAATTCGCCAAATTATTGAGCAATAGCCAAATTGGCTTCATTTATGAAGACTTATTTTGGTCGTCAAATTTGGCGATATTTCGCCAAATGTCGCCAATTTTGGCGAGAATTTGGCGCTAACGGATATGAATATATAGTTTTATGCGTATGATTGGGAAAATTATTACAACAATGAAAGAAAATAATTTACGAGTAATCGCGTTAATGTGCTGTTTTGTTTCAAAATGTCAGCCACCCTAGAATTTCAAACTGCTCTATCTCAGCCATTTTTTAAGATAGAGGTAAACCAAAAAATGCTCTGGAATCCGCGCATCAAGGCCTAACACTTAATTAAAAAATAAATTTGAATTTTTAACTTTTTGTATATTTATTTTAGTTTTAAAATTTTCAATGGCCGCCATCTTGAAACAAGATGGACGGACCAAGCTGGCCAACGAACTCTGTCGAGACATTGGTGAGCTTAATACACACAATTAGTTTCATCGAAATTGATTTATAAATACGAGCGTTATCGTATGACATAGGTCAGATATATATATATATATATATATATATATATATATATATATATATATATATATATATATATATATATATATATATATATATATATATATATATATATATATATATATATAAATCAACATTTGAACGGAGGGTGGTTTTGAGGTCTGGGGGTCGTGATAGGTGAAAATATATTGCAATTTTCCGGAACTGCTTTCTTCCGAACGGCTGCAATAGGTAGCTTTATACTTTTTTGTATTGAAAGCTACCTAAAATTATTGTGGATGGATGCTTAAGAAAATGGACGAATACGTAAGAAAATAAACTAGTATTATTAACTAGCTCCCACTGGCGACCAGTTTGGTCTCCCTTAAATGTATGTTAAGCACTGTAACACGTTACTTTTATTCATTATTTAATTTTTCTCCTTAATCCTTCGCCAAACCGGAAGATTTTAATAGAAAAATCAAGAACTTTTGCAATCATGGTATCATTTCGTATATTTTTTGTTATATATTTCATCTTTCTTGACAAAAACCGCTTAACCCACTTAAGCATTTATGCTTCATGTCCGTTTGCATATCAGTTGCTATATGTTCGCAAATGCGGAGATTCTTAAACATATTAAGCAATTTTCCGAATTTGGGTCCTTGCCAATTGGCGTAGTTTAGTTAATACGATTTGATGCAATGAAGTCTATTTTGTAAAAGTCTCATAATATCCACATTTACACTGAACCATGTTGTTGCTAATATTTTTTTGTTTCTCGCACACTTTGGCTCTAGACTCGATTACGGAAGATTAGAAAATCTATCATTATTCTCATCTAAAACGTCTTGAATAATGTGCCATAATCGCGCTGCATATTATTACACGTAATTTTCGAGTATGGTTTGGTGAAACATTGAACTTTTGGAAGTCAGTTTTGATAATCACTTCCCCTTTAAACCATATTTGTTATTAGCACTTTTGACCCGTGGCGTACAATCTAATTAAAAATATTCACGAATTTCCTTCTAGATGCCGATCTCTATTCGACTTTGTTTTTCTCTGCTCCCCTTTCTTGATTTCGTTCAGGGGTTTTCATAATTGCGTAATTCTCTTACTTTGGCATTTCTGCTTAATGTCTACTGACTATTAATATCCGTAACAGATAAATCCGCCACGCCAACATTCAGGCCTATAATTCTAATTACAGCAACCCGTTTTTCTCTGTATATTGTAGCTCTATAGTTAATATTATCTAGTAGAAATATAAAAGACAATTGAAGACGATTTTATTGATATAGTAGATATAGATATGTATATTATATTCATAGGTATATAGTATGTGATTAGAATATATATCTCATATTCATTCCGGCGGATATAAAATACCGTCAATAAAACTATCATAAATATCTAAGCTAAACGCCGTCAGTATGATTTTATGTGTTTTATAAATGTACACTAAATTATTTTTTGTATTATTTTACTTTGATTTTATATTATTTACCATTTTTAATGATGGGTCCTTTTGGGTACAATTGTCGCAGACGCACTGGGTATCATTTTGGCGATATAATTATTGGCTGAATAAATTAACCTTTGTATGTGTTTTATAATACAATTTTGTGTTTTTTTAATATAAAATAGATTATTTCATAATAAAATGAAAGAATCATGCTGTTATAGCAATCTCTAACAGGTACCTGAAAATGGGATTTTCTCGCCAAAATGGCGCAAAACAAAAATCGTGCCAATCTCGGTGCGTCTGCGATAACTGTTAGAATTTAAAATACATACCGTTCACACTTTTAGTTTAAAATAGAAAATAGAAAAATAAGAAATAATATCATAAATCAAAACATTTGATTTCAAAATCAAAGTATCGTTTCTAATTTGCACACGCGAAAAACAAAAGCTGGTATTGGCGGTTTTTAAAATGCTATTGGCGAGATTTGCGCCCAAATAACATAAAAGTACTTAATAATATTATGTATTTCATAAATCTATATTAAATTACTGCCTTGAACGCGATTAGTCATTGACAATGGTAAATATGACTGGCGATTAACAATCATTTTCGGTGATATCGCTTCCTGTCACGTATAATACATAAATACCAAATTAACTGATCACTTCAAAATTTGATTCATTAAATATTACTACATGAGTTGTATTTGTTTACATTCAACTTACGTCAAGAAAAGATTCGGAAGGAAGTTGAGTTGTATAAGCACTTCCTCAAATGGAATTATGGTAAACTTTAATTTTCTCACAGGTCCAGGTGCGAATTATTTTTTTGACACCAGGCAGCGATCCAAAAAAACATTCACGGAAAACTTACTTTACGAACGATTATCTCCATGGTTAAATGGTTTAATATTTTAAACCTTCACGACGAATGAATCTTTTTTTTTGTTTACTTTCATGGATAGAAAATTTGAACTGCGAAGCTAATTTGAACTGAAGTTATTGCAGAATATATACATAATTGAACGTAAGTCATCTCTCAAATATTAATTTATTTTGAACGATCTTTCTAAAAATGTAACTTTTATGCAGTTTTATTCGAAAAATAATTTTGAATAAAAATGGCCGCCTGGCATATGAAAAAGCGATGCGGGCATCCCGGAACTGTTGATGACAGTCACATGACTTACGGTTTTATTATAGAGATATTATGGCTTTCATGTTCGTTCCAATGCTTCCGGATTCGTTCCTTTTTTCTTAAAATCGTCCTGTTTATCTCGGAAGCGTTTCTTTTTCTCAGAGTCCTTTTTTTCCCCTCGGAATCGTTCCCTTTTATCGGAAAAGTAATTTTTTTTCGGAACAATTCCAACAGGAACGACTCCAAAGAACTCGTTCCTTTCGATGAACGATTTCGGCAGGAATGATTCCTTAAAAGGAACGATGTTGCCCATCTCTAATTCCTATTGAATCGTCTGATGAAAATCTCGATGAAGATGACCTTCCCATGATCAACAGAGACTCTTTCATGGACCCGGAATCGTTTAGTGAGACAGAAGAAGACGTTGATTGTTCCCTTTGTGCCTCAAAATTCTCTGATGTTTGCATGGGAGAAAAGTGGGCTATATGCACCCAGTGTATTGGGTGATCTCAGGAAGATTGTGGGGCGAGAAAAACTGACTTATTTCTGTGCACCCCATGTTTTAAACCTTCTTTTATCTATTTTTTTTTTCGTATTCTTTATTTTTACTTTTATTTCAATTATTTGTTTTCTTCTGTTTTCTTTTATTTCTTCATAACTACTCATTTGGTACTTTTGGTTACCTACCCTTGGCTGGTTATCTTAAGTTAGGAAATTGTTTATGTGATCCTTTGCACTAGCTCTATTTTATATTCGAGAAAAATACTTTTTTGTGATTAAATATTCTTGTCTAATAAAGTTATTTTCTGCGAGAGATTTGTTGTTTTATTTTAACATCCTGAAATCATGATTTACTTTGACATTTTTGGTATGGGTGCCGAATATGGCACAGGTCATGCGTACCATATTAAGAACCCCTTTCGCTGGAACCTGCAAATGACACACAACAAAAGAATTTTTTTCTCCCAAGCTGTATTAATTTTTGAACAAACTTGACCCCAGAATCTTATAGGAAGGAAATGGATCTACAACTGGTAATTTTTCGGCCAAAAAAGAGCATTAAAAAATAATCATAAAATTCCATCAACAAAAAGTGGTTCATATTTGGGCACTTTACCCTATAAATCCCTAAAACATCGTCCGATTCACTAGCTTTTTTTTCTAGCAACTTCTTAGGTACTCCAGTTACTACATGAACGACAAAAAAATTCTCGGACCTCAGCTACCATCAACTTTGACTATTAATCTCCTTCTTGGAATCCTTGCTGCAGTTTCTTTAAAAATTATCCTATTTTCTTTCAATTTTTTTAACGTAGTTCTAGGGTACTCCAGCTACTTAATAAACTACTAAAAATTTCCTTAGACCCCAAAATCGGGTGAAAGATATACAATCATACGAACTTGAGGTTTGTTTTAATTTATTATCACGGGCCCGGGCAACGCCGGGCGAGTAAGTTAGGTAATAAATAAACTACAAATTATAGTAAAAATCTATGAAAACGGCTCAGCTATGAGCTGGAAAAAATATTTTATACAGATATCCGTTTTAAAAGATAGATTTGTACAGTATTCCTTCCACCAAAACTATAAGATTTTGTCATTTATGGTCGAATTCCGGTATAGGCAGTTCTTAAAGGTTTTACCGTATGAATTAACCAACCGAAATTATGACTAATAAATAATTGTAAACATTGACTCACTGCATTGTTTTACATACAGTAAATCCTATAAAAACGGAATCGCTACGGATGAGACTAAAATTCCGTTTTAGACGGTATTTTATTTTTGCTGGCATAGATGTATGGTGTTTCTTCCTTTGGAACCATGAAATGTTTCCGTTACAGACAGATTCCATTTTCAAAAGTTTTAGTATACTATGCCCATTATATGTATCTAACTGTATATATAGTTCAGTCACTTGGTAGAAAATAAAGAAAAGTTTTGATATTTGGTTCCTTTATGTTTTTTTGGGTCGCTGAACACGTATCCGAGGTTTTCCAACAAAATTATTTCCCTAAAAAAAACGAACTTTTCTCAGTTTTTTCAAAATAACTCCAAAACTATGCATTTTGCGTGAAAGTCAACAGTATATGAATTAAAGAGAATGAAATTTCCCACATTTTATGTGCTGAAAGTTTTTTTTCTCTGATCAATGGTTTAGCCATGAGAGTGCCGTAAAAAAAGTGTGTTAAAAACAAAAAAAAAATGTAAAAAAACGGGAATTACGGCACTGTACGGCGATGTAATATGAAACTAACCCTTTTACGCAAACGTTTTTAACCATTGATGATACTAATGATTATATGACTGACAATATTTTATGCATTTGAGGTAGAGGAAAAGTGCGGATCCGGCAGCAGTGGAACAGATCCGCCTCCTCTCGTGAGTCAAGGGTATTCTTCCTCCGGAGAGCTCGTACTCTAAGAGAAGGTAAAATTGGGAGGTGTAAAAGACAAAAACTGTACAAAAAAAACGGGAATTATGGCCCTGTACGTCTGTGTAACATTAAAATTATCTATTTTAAGCAAACGTTGACTATTAATGATTCTAAATCTATGTGATTGACTACATTTTACAATGAAATTGTCTGATAATAAAGACGACGACTCATTATGAATCATTATTAAGTAGACGACGAGTTGTTTCCGATTAATCCCACAACTTTGTTCCAACGAATTTCAGTTGCAAAGCATTCGGATGAAGACCTTCAGGAGTTTTTGACATATGATCTAGGTTCTTATTCCTTATCCCTATTCGACAATGGCTTAAGAATAGGAACCAAATTTACTCTCTACAAGGCATTTAAACTCCTAACAAACATGTGGTTCAGTTTCAGGATTCAATTCGTCATTGATGGTGGTTTTTTATTGCATAAGGTTGTTTGGCCTAAGAATCAGTCTTTTTATAAATCTGCGACAAATATGTTGAGTATGTACAGTCAAAATACCAACCGCAGGCAGTAGTTGTCTTTAATGGCTAACCTGATGACTTACAAAGGTGATACAAAAACTGCTGAGCATACAAGACAAGCAAAGAAACATGCTTAAACTGACATATTGTTTAACGGTATAGTGATACTTACCATTTCCAAAGAAAAGTTTCTTGCTAACCCAAAAGACAATTTTTGGTTAATATCTATGATGATTGACAAGTTATCATCAGCAGATATTACATGCAAGCAAGCATAAGAAGACGCAGGCACCTTGATTGTAAACACTACTTTGTCCTCGGCTCCATCAAATAAGATGATGATTATATTTGGGCAGGATGTAGAACTCTTGGCCATTTTGATAAGTTTCTGCAGTGCTGAAAAGTTTTATTTTTAAAACCTGGGAAGGACGCTGTTTCTCCAGCGACATTTTCTCCAATTAATGCTGAGAATTCAACGGTTGCGGAAAACATCCTCTTTCTACATGCTATAAGCGAGTGCGATACAATGTCAGTATCGTTTATGCAAGGAAAACTGAAGTTCCACAAAACTCTTGTGAAGAATCCAGATGTCGCTGATGTTGTTAAAGTATTAAAAGATCCTAACACTACTCTGGAGATTATTGCAGCTGCTGGGGAACGTTTCCTTGCCACGCTCTACGGCTATAGTGGAAGGAATGTGCCTTCGCTGGACCACCTAAGGTATATTTCGTACAAGAAGCCAGCCTTTAAAAACAGTTCTGATATTGCTGCTTTACCACCATCTGCAGCTACAGCCCGACAGCAATCTTTAAGAGTATATCCCCAAAGGATATATGCCCATTGGAGCCACAGGGGCAGCAATGGCTGGGAGTTGAAAAAATATACCCCCTGCTTTGTTGAAGCTTGTATCCTGTAAGTGCAAAAAGAACTGCCAACAAAATTATGGGTGCAAGAAGGCAGGTCTTTGTTGTTCCAACATGTGCCTCAGCTGCGAAGGGAACTACAACATCTCAGTGGTGAATCAAGACGAGAAAGACGAGTTATACCTTGAAACTGAGCTGGAGATGGATTGCCCACCCATTGAATCCGTAGACCCAATGAAAGAGGAACAAGCCATACCTCAAGGAATGAAATATTTACCATTAAGAAAACATTTCTTCTATAATATTGGTAGTAAATAAAAACTCCCACTAATTCCATAAGTCTATTTTCTATGTTGTAGATGTCGATGAACAGCAGGGGCCTTCAAATAAAAGAATGCGGAAATAAGATTTTTGCTTTTTTTACTTTATGTAAATATGTTTAGTACTAATGTTTGTTACTAATGTACATAATTATTTATAATTAAATAATGATCCATAATGAGTCGTCGTACTTATTAACAGACAAACGTCATTGTAAAATGTAGTATATCACATAGTTTGTAGTCAACGTTTGCTTAAAATGGTTAATTTTCATGTTACAAAGACGTACAGGTCCGTAATTTCCGTTTTTAAAGTTTCTTGTCCTTTACGCCTTTCCCAATTTTACCTTCTCTTAGAATACGAGCTCTCCGCAGGAGGAAAACCCTCGACTCATCAGAGGAGGCGGATCTGCTCCACCTTCTCCTGGTGCTGGATCAGTACATTTCGTTTATCTCAAAGGCATAAAATATAGTCAATCATATAATCATTAATGGTTAAAACGTTTGTGTAA
The DNA here is from genome assembly GCA_963931845.1 of Maratus michaelseni. Classification (NCBI taxonomy): domain Eukaryota; kingdom Metazoa; phylum Arthropoda; class Arachnida; order Araneae; family Salticidae; genus Maratus; species Maratus michaelseni. Next base: position 166,851,501 of record OZ007595.1, on the reverse strand, counting down.
AATGGTTAGTTTCATGTTACATCGACGTACAGTGCCGTAATTACCTTTTTTTTTTTTTTTTAACACCCATTTTTTGCGGCACTCTCACGGCTAAACCATTGATTAGAGAATAAAACTTTCAGCATATAAAATGTAGGAAATTTTATTCTCTTTAATTCATGTACTGTCTATTTTCACAAAAAATGCATAGTTTTGGGGTTATTTTGAAAAAACAGAGAAAAGTCCGTTTTTTTACAGGTTTTTTGTAAAAAAAAACCGTATATCCCGAGAAAAATTTTGTTGGAAAACTTCAGATTCCTGTTTAGCGACCCCAAAATCATAAAGGAACCAAATATCAAAACTATCCTTTATTTGCCCTTTTTTAGCCCGTAATGCCTGGACTAATATATATATATATACTAGCTGTTACCCGTGACTTCGTTCACGTAACATTAAAAAAAGAATAAATGCATTAATTTAGTAAAACATTTCACTTGATAATTAACATATATAATTAACCAAAGCTTTATCACATTTTATAGGAGACCATACGATATTTCTTTGCTATAGGGGCCTTGACATAACCCAGTCTTAAAAAAGTGAAATTTCATGCCAAATAATATATACAATCGCGAAAATGAAACTGCAACTAATGAAAAAAGAAGGACCCAGTAAAATCGTGAAAATCGAGAAATTCCTCTTCATAAAACGAAAAACAACACTGGCAGAATTCTTCTATACAACAGTGCATTTTAGGTGGTATTTGGTATACAATTTGTATATGTTTGCATTGCTAAATTGGCATTATTATATTGTTTATTTGCATAGACATATGTTATATATTTCTTACTACATTATCTTGTTTATGTATATATTAAATTAAGTGCTTCACGCTAAGTGGTGTAAATAGTGAACAAACTGCTTGTGGATTTTATACATTGATAGATATTTCACAAAAATATAACAATCTGATACGATTCTAAAATGTAAATAAAGGTTGCTAGAAAGTACTTTAAATTCTGCCCAACTAAACCTCGATATTTTCTCTATCGCGTCAAGAACACTATAAGCAAATAAACACCGACGACACAAATCTGATGATCTAAATTTACATATTTTTGTTAGTATATATAGGATTATTTTGATTTATTTCATGCGCTTGAAATTTTTTACGCTTTCTCTAGGGTTAGGTGTCGAATAAATGTACTTTCTTGTTATTTTATTTTGCCATTTCTATTTATTCTATTTTCCATTCATTCCATTTATGGATGTTGATTTAATTTACATATTCGTGTCAAAGAATATTTTTTAAAGTTATTATCAGGATTAGGATAGGATACGATTAGGGTTAGAATTAGGAATAAAAATTGAACGACAATGGCATGACCGATTCAGGTTTCAAGACTTTACAAAAATCTATTATGAAACAACTTTAAAAAAAGCTATATTTAAAAAAGACAACAAAGTTTTTCTTATTTTAAAAATAAAAGAAATATAAAATTCCGGTCCGAAACGACGATTTACAAATGTGTTTTCGATTGTGGGAAAATGATAGAGGAAAAATGCTGTTACTTCGACACAATCATATTAAATCTTTAGCTTTTATGAGAAAAGTAACTTTCTTTTAAAAAATATAGTTATTTTTATTAAGATTTTCTGATTTTCGATACGGATAATTTTGCGATGCATATCATTGACATTTGCCATCCAATATTTTTTTTTTAATTTTTTTTTTTACTTTTTAAAATTTAAATTAAAAATATGATATTTTTATGTTAGCCGTGTGCAGACGATAAATCGCCAACCTATCCCATCATTCGTATTGAATTCATTAAAAATATAAATCTTTCACTCATTTCACTTAAAACACAGAACTTTAATTTACAACACATACATTTAAAATACATATATTACGTACAATTAAATTAATTCCTTTCATAAGAAAAAAAAAAAAAAGAGAGAGAAATTAATCACAAATAATTTGATATACCAAGAACATTTTATTTCAACATCAAAACAAATCTGTTTTATTTTTCTATATATGACATCATATTCGCTTTCTTTCCATACTTACTCGTATTTATGCACTTTGTATTATTATCAAATATTTGAAAACGCACGTTTTATTTCTAATATGACATCATTTCATATTCTGTTTAATTCTTAAATAATTCATTTCCTTTTCATTTTTCACGTGGAAAATTTTCACTTGAAAATAAATTGTTGATTAAAAATTATTACTCAAGGGTTTTATTTTATATTGGCAACGATAAAGTATTAGCAACGGTAAAATAAATTTAACCATTTTAAAAAAAGCTGCAAAACCGGGCCCTTTGGGCCAAACCAACCAAACCAACCAACCATTTTAAAATATACGAGAAAATGTCCATTTATTCTGTATGAAAATAATGAAATTTTTAATTTTTAAGAAAAATATTGAAATAAAATAAACAAAAACCAGCCTATATTCATTTGAGGGTTATAATCAACTTATATGCAAAGATACAGGATAATTAAATGCTTCATTTAGACGCTGGCTTCAGCCTAAAATTTGCACACAATGAGATTTATAATATTATTAGGATAAATAGGTAGTTATATACTGTAATTCTTTACAAACAGTACCTTAAAAAGAAAGTGTGCGAATTTGAAACTGAGGTAGAAATAATTGATCGTTTAAAAAGTTTTACTAATAAAATTAAGCATAATGTGTTTAACCAACTTCAGTATTTTCTCGAATGTCTTATGTACAGAAGTGTGGAACTGCATCAATCTGTTCGCCATTGGTGACAGTATTTACTGATGAGACAGGTGCATTTTTAGAAAGTCTTTTAAAAACTATAAGCTATAGAAAAAATATACAAAACCCATATATTTGTTCGCCCTATTTTGTGTTTCTCCCAATTTCACTATGAAAACATGAGTATAAGTTGTATCCTACACAAAATTTCCCTCAATAGTATTGCATAATCTATTTTAATTTTACATAAAATTTTTCTTAAAATGAGTACTACAAAACTGCATTGTACTAATGAAGTATTTTTGCAGTCACGTAAATTTTGTTATAACAATTTTTAACTGAATGGTACATCATGCTGGCTGATAAGAAAAATCTTTGGATGGTAAAATTTTCTGAAAATTTCCCTCCTATACGCCGCTGAAGTCTGACGTTTCAACATTAAACAGATCGAAGTGCCCATTGAAATAACATGGACGTAAAATTTAAAGTCTTCTAGGAATAATAATTTTCATATTTAAGAACTTCCAGGCACTGTTTTGCAAAGTTTAAGGTACATTTTTCATTATAAATTCACCAAACTTCTGATTTTGTGCTTTAAATTTGAATAATTAACATATAATATTAAAAACTCATTAGCTTAACTTCGGTTAGACAAACATGGCGGTTGTTTACATCGGCTGAATCGGTGATGTTTACATTCTTGTTTGTCAATATGCATTTATCTCTCTTTATTTATAAGTAATTTGATGTTTTAATCATATAAGTAAAGAGAAATCATATTAAAATTAATAAATCATTAGATTATTTTTAATAATTTATATGTTATAATACTTTATATATTTAATATATTAAAATTTAGTATTTTAATTTAATACTAGATGGAACCCGTCAAAACTTGACAGAAAAAAATACTATAACAATATTAGTAAAATAAGCTTTTTTATTATTTAAGAAGGGGTGCGTATGAAAAAGTCTTTTAAATATTTTATTTTTAAAGTTTTTTCCCCCAGTGAAATACAGTACCATTTCCGATGCAAACTCCAAACAAACAATCCGTAAACAACTGTTTAATGCAAATAAGTTCGACATTACCGCCATTTTTCCCACTGCAAAAAGAAAATTTCGTGGACCTATGAAGTATCATACAAATAGTATATTCCTACGTCCATATCATATTCAGTAAATAAAGCACACATCTCTATCCCTGTAATAATGCTTGTAATAAACTTCTATGTGCATATGCATTGCATGTGTTCAAAGGCACCGTCGAAATTCGACGTTAAAAAAGTTTTAAAATGCTTAAATACTAAAAAGTTTTAAAATGTTCTCTTTAATCATTGTTCGTTTCAAATCCATATTTTCTAAAATGCATCCATTGTTTTAATCTAATCAATTTTTATGTAAAGATGGAAAAAAATTTTACAATAATAATATAGAATCTACAGATGATGCAGATTTTTGATGTTTTCAAGTATAATTTATTTGTATAGTTTTTTCGGTCCCTTTCCATAATCATGATTATGGAACCTTTTCTACATTCGTGATCTTTTCCCTCTTATACAGTGAAATACACCATGGATCTTTAAAATAATAATAAAATACAATTCCAAGCATATTCTGATGCAACACATACATCAACACGAATTCAACATGATATCAATTTTATGTTGAACATAAATTGAAAATCGGTTTTTTTGTTTGAAAGATTTCAGTTTAGCGCCAAAATGCTTATGATTAATCTAATTTTATGATTTATTCAGATTGTTTTTTTTATTATTATTTTCTTCACTTTTTATGTTGGTTAGGGAAATCAATTTCCAATTGTGGCAACTTTCCCAGGTGCTAGTTTATATTACTGAAGCAAACTGGCGGCCATTGTTGAGATAGATTTAAAAAATAATTCATGCTTGAAAATTATTTAAAATGTTGTTAAATTCAGCGGCAGTTTTCAAATAAATTTCATTCGAAAGCTAACATTTTTATAATTGATGATGTATAAATTGAAATTGTGCGATATTTAGAAGTGGTGTAAGGGCGATAAAAACAAAAGCGATAGCGCCGTTTGTCACAATCGTTATACATTCTACTCTTTATAATGAAGAATTTAAAATCGGTTAAAATTACGTCATGTTGACACAATCCTATAAATTTTTCTCTTTAGATTTATCAATGTAAAAATGCATTTCAAGATAAGCATAGCGTCATTTTCACAGGCGCAAACTTTTCACACGTACTTTATATACGTTGCTTTTATGCTTAATCACCAATGTATTACAAATAAAAATATATTTTGGATATAATTGTACTGAAAAAATGGCATCTGCCGTATATATCCTGTTCAGATAGTGCTCGTACCGCGACCTACGTAATACGTAATAATACCTCGTACTCGCTTGTTTTTCAGATTCAAAGTTTGAGAAACATTAATCGTATTTTTAAACACATTAAATACATATGCCCTTTAATTTCATACGATTTATAAGAATTTTGGTACTTCTCCGTTATCCGGTCGACCACTTTCCATTAAGAAAATAACTATCGCCAAACTCTAGAATTTTAACGCCCAAAATGTATTATCGTGGTGTCAAACTCACTTTACGTCAAATGCGTTACACGTGCTTGTTATATCATCAAGTGATGTTTAATTCGACGTTTAATGTATTTTTAATGATGTTTTACTGATTTATTAGTTAATTCATTAATTAAAATAGAAATTACATCTTCGACAACATGATATTAAAAGCGAAAAAGCATTGACAAAATGTTGCGATGCGCAGTTTCGTACAATAGATCAATTTTAACTGACGTCACAAACATTTATCCAGCAGTCGAGACAGATAATTAAGAAAAATAATTTAATTAAATAAATTTCCAAGGTTATTTTTGTTTCTGTTTTCATTAATATATTGTAAATTTTATTGTTTAAAGTTACTGATAAATGATACTTTAGTGATTTGGGCTTTTCCAAATTTATTTCTTTTTTCTTTTTTTTTCTGAGATTCTAATGGCAACCTTCTTCCATTTGTTTATTGGATGCTACAGTTTGGCGAATAATTTGGTGATATTTTTTTTATATGGATAGTGGACGATGGGATAATGGAGAAGTACCAGAATATTAACTAAGTCCGAACTAAGAAAAAAATTCCGACCAAATAATTGTATTTCGTTAAGAATTTTCTTATTTTTAATCTCCTAAAGAAACCATGATCATGGATTTAATTAATTTTGCAAGATGCGGTGCACCCAAACAATTTTGATTAAATCGGCACAGATGTCGCCGACGCATTGGTTTCTTTTTGGCGCCAAAATGGCGATTTTTGCTTTGTATGGCAACTTGGTGTTAATAAAATTGAACACGTGTGTAAATAAATAATTTAAAATTAACTAATTAATACTAATTAATAATTGCGTGTGTTTAATAAAAATAATGTGCGAAAATAGCGTAAAAATAAATCGCGTCAATTCCTGTGCGTCTGCTGCTTCTGTTCCATGTAAGGGTATTTTTTATTTAATAAATAAAATTTATTAACGTTTAAAAACAAATTTATGAGTAATTTAACATATTTTAATCTTTTTGTATTAGTTTTAATGTTTCAGCAAATGTTAAAAGTAAATAAATTGGTGACATTGATATTTTTATAACGTATTCGATCTTTGTTTACAATTCTACCTTGCCCAGATAGCTTGAAGTTGCTGTCAGAGTCAGACTTCAATTTTATGAAAAGTTGCAGCATCCTCTTCCGATTAACTTTATGACGTCATAGCAGAAGTAAAATTTGAATTTAAAATTACGGCTAATTAATAAAATTTTCGAACAAACGAATATGCGATAACAAATCTGTGTCCAAATATCTTTCATTAAAAAAAAAAAGAACGATGTAATTTGATGCAGCAGTTTGTTCTCACGGACTATCGAAAGAAAGCATTCAGCGTTTTAAATATATAGATGTTAAAATATTACCTAGTTGATATTAGCTAATGTCAAAAGATTGGCGAACCACAGGGTTTACAGAATAAACTCTATGCCTTGCAACAGTGGGAGTTGCCGACTTTATGACGTCATAAGCAGCAGTAAAAGTTTAATTGAAAATTACGGCTAATTAATTAAATTTTCCAACAAAAGAATGCACGATAACAAATCTGTGTCCAAATATATGTCATTAAAAAAAAAAAAGAATGGTGTAATTTGATGCAGTAGTTTGTTCTCACGGATTGCCAAAAGAAAAAGCTTAGCGTTTTAAATATATAGATATCTAAATTATAAAGGACAAACGTGTCCGTGTGTAACGCTGACGTCATTTTGCGAATGGCAACAGTTGACGATGAAATTTCGGTTCTGCGATTTTTACTATTGCAATTTTTTTAATTTCTAAACATCGTACATTTTTAATTTTTACACCGTTAGATAGGGAAAAAATCTACTTTCAAATTCAATTTGTTTGAAAACTGTATCGCAATTGACTGTTTTATTATAGCATTTAAATTAATTTTCAAGCATGATTAAAAAAAAAAAAAAAATCTATCTCTATCGCTTGCAGACGATTATAAAGTATTAATCTGTTTGCACTTTAAGCAATATAAATAAAAGATCAGCATCTGTCTCCACTTAATATTCAATAACCAAATTAAAACTTCACTAAGGAATAAATAAAATAGTTTAAATAAAACACAGATTTATCAGACATGTAATTGAAACGCTTAAGACTGCTGAAATTATCAGAATATTTTTTTTAAAAATGCTGTAGATAACGAAATGTTTAGCAATTTCTTTGGCGTTGTTACCGGGAAATCTAACAAAAATTATTAAATCTAAAAAATTTATTAGTTTTCAATAACAAAAAATAAAAAATGGTTTCCACATATATTCTCTATCCCGGGGTGGATGCTCTAGTGCAGCGTTTCTTAAACTTTGCGATCTCGCGGACCCCCTTTGATGAGACATGCATTTCGGGGACCCCAACAATTTTTCTTTTTAATATAAGATGAGAAATTATTTTAATATATGTACCTTATATATTGTTGTTTGTACATATTCTGTGTTTAATTATTGCGGAAAATCAGCTGCATTAATAAGAAAAATAACATACACTTTAAGACAGTCGAAATATACCAACTACTATTCCCTATGAATGATGCTGCTGCTTTTTTTGCTACTGGATGTGCATTGTTTAATGTTTGAAACATGTATCCATAAATCTGGTTCGGCATTGAATCGATTTCTATATTTGTGTCTCATGTGCACAAGGATGGAGACGGTCTTTTCACACACGTATATGGTGGAGAAGGGAAGTAAATGCCTGATAGCTTTTTTCTGCTAGTCCTGCATACGTATTTCACACTCACAAACAAAAATTAGGAAGAAGGCTATTTACTTGGAAAGCAATTTCGATGGAGTCATCGCATGATAATTTCACGTTTTTCCTACTCTAAATAAGTCAAGGTTTTGATTTCACAAATTATTTTTAAATAAAATGGATAATGGATCCCCCATCCACTCATTTTAAGACTTTGAGGGAGGAAAATGAAGTCTGGAAGTTTATTTTAAGTTCTTCAGGTGTACAACAAAATGTTCAATAATAGCAGAGGAAATTAGTATAAACAGAGGATTGTAAGAAATTGAATAACGTTGTGAATGACTCAAAGATATTATTTTCAAGTCAATTTGCCCACAAATCAATTTTTTTATTATTATTGCTTCTACTTTATCCTGGAATTTGAAAATGTGTTCTGATATCCCTTGTCATCTTAAATTCAGCCCATTCAGAAAACTAAAAATATCTGTCGAATACGCCAGCTTGACAAGCCAGAAGGAATCACTAAAACAATCATTCAAATGGAATGTGGTATCCATTAAAAACAGTCTTACGTCATCACGTAGTGCAACGAGGCTAACGAAAAAGACAGGCTACCGCGATGCATTCCACTTATCTTTTTTTTACAGACCGCTAGAGTGACGTGATGATGCTCTTTTCGTACACCTGCATTGGTGCATTCGAGCATCACGTGATTCCGGCGGTCTGTAAAAAAAGATACGCGTAAAGCACAGCGGTAGCCTTTCTTTTTCGTTAGCCTCGTAGTGCAAAATGCGATTTAAAACATTTCTTCGTGACAGCCACCTAATTTCTGTATCCAAAGTTTTGTGTTGACTGCCAATTTCTTCACACAAAATTTTGAAAATGTCTAGAATTCAATGGACGAGCTTTAATGTAATTTAATACTGAAACAACTTCGTTGAATGTAGATTTCAAATCTTCAGGCATTATTTTAGCAACTAGTGAGTCACAGTTAATACGACAGTGTTTCCAAGCTACATGCGGTACCAGTGTCTTCTTAGCTTCCACCAGTAAATTAAAGTTGGATTATTTTAGCTTATTTAAGCACCTTATTCATGCAGATTTTCTGTGAAAAGTAAGGCAAAAATTTCTATTTGTTTTTACTGGTGGAAGTTTGTCCCACTGGTAAAGCCCTATGTGGTTCTTTAACTTTTGCTAAGCTTTCAAACCATTAACAGTTCCACTCAAAGCGACAACCACAAGTGTTAGCCAAGAGCCAATCAAATACGGGTAATTTCTCACAAGCATTGTGAGATTCGCCCAGTTCGTGTTGTCTGTTAAGTTTCATTTTTCACGCGTAAATCCTCATTTTTGAAAAAATAAAAATTATTACACATTTAGAAACTACTCTTTAGGGGGCCATCGTAATACTTAACCATCATGGATATGCACAATATAAAATAAGAAAATAAAACACACGTGTAAACTATTTATAAAATGCATTGCAATTCGAATAAAATCGTGGCTTGATGACGTCATAAACTGTAAATGCTCTATTACTGAATTGCGTAAAAGAAACATCCTTATAACTCCAAAATTTATAATCATATAAACTAACGGTTTACTGCTTCGGATTAAGCGTCTCATTTCCAATTAAAATATATCTTTGAATTGAAATTTGAATGAAAGACAGAGTCATGAAAAATCGAAGAGTGTAGAAAATATGATTATAAATAACTCGGCAACTAATTATCATATCGACTCCATTCTTATGCAAAATTTGTTTTTTTTTTAATCGTCTTTTATATTTACTCCTTAAAATAAACAATTTCGAAAATTTGTATATACCTTTTATCAGAACGAATATTTTGAGAGTCCGAAAAAAATAGTTCCGGATAATGGAGGTTACTGAAATTCAATAAGCTTCTTCCTATTATTACATACTAAGTACACACCAAATTTTAAGTCTCTGTCTCAATTTGTTCGGGGGATAGAGCGTTTACAGACACACAGACAGATTGACGGCAAAAATATTTTTTCTAGAAACATGTTTTTCGGTATTTCCAGTGTCTGAAACGTGTAAATCCGTCAAAAAAAAAAAAAAAAAAAAATTCGATTCTCAAAACGATTACAAGATTTACCCTATACTACGTATGATGGGTAAGTAAAAGAAAAAGTTAGTGAAGTTTGTTTTAAATCTAAAATTATTTTCTACTTTTGGGAAAAACTGTAGTTTTTGAAGACTTTCAAACTGTATTTTTTAAATAATGTATTTCACAAGTTCCTAGCTTCGTCGATTTTTTTCATAAATTTAAAATGAAGATTTCTTCTTTTCTAAATCCCAAATAATTGAAAAATATTGCTTACGTGAATTTTTATGATTTTGTTTAATAATAGTAGAGAACCTTTATTAAAAATGAACTTTGCTTTCATCTTGTTAAGCTCACGTATGGTCATGTGAATGCTATTATGGCAAGCCAAACAATATGCATGTTTAAAGCTAACTGTGGTGAATGTTAAGTTTATCCGAAACTAGGCAGTCCATTAAGATGCCTATGTTGTTCCAATGTTCCAGAAAAAAAAAAAAAAATGGTAAAAATGTTTGGCTTGCGCAGAGATGAATCCAGAGTGTGGCTCTTGGAGATGCGGAGGGGAGAATCCCCTTATCGGGCAAAGAATTGTTTCCCCCGAAATATTTATGGGTTTATGCTTATTAATGGTCCTTGACTAGAAGTTTTAGTCCTGCAATTCCCTCTTCCCCGATGAAGCTACAAAAATTTCTGCAGAAAAAAAAAGTCTGATTCAACACTTGGCTTGAGGACCCCCGGCTGTAAGCTGACGGACCCCCAGGGGTCCGCGGACCACAGTTTAAGAAACGCTTCTCTAGTGTAATTAAAAGAAAAGACGTTGGGGAAAAACAACAATATGTAGAGAAAAAAATTATTAAATAATTACTTAGTAAATAATTAATAATCTATACTAATATTATAAAGGAGTAAAGATTGTTTGTTTGTTTGTTTGTAGGGGGTTATCTCTGGAACTACCGAACCGATTTCAAAAGTGATGGTGGCGAATTGATGGTGGCAACCCCTGCTCCAACATAGGTTATATTTTATGTCGGTGCCACTAAACCCAGGGGGGGGGGGGTGCAGGAGCGAAAAACGTTCTAAAATTGCGATTTTTTTTTATACTGAAGGAGTTAGAAATTAGAAATTTGGCATTGTAGTTACTTATAAGATGTAAATGCTCTCTAAGAACAAAATAAAATAAAATTCGAAATTTAAAAGGGTGAAATGAGCGAAAAGCGTTCTAAAAACATTCTAAATTACAATTTCTATGGAATCTCTGGAACTACAGAACCGATTTCAAAAGTGATCGAGGCAAATTGATGGTGACAATCCCTGCTCCAACATAGGCTATATTTTATGTCGGTGTCACTAACCCCAGGAGGGTGCAGGAGCGAAAAACGTTCTAAAATTGCGATTTTTTTTATACTGAAGGAGCTAGAAATTTGAAATTTCGCATTTTAGTAACTTATAAGATGTAAATGCTCTCTAAGAAGAAATTTTTTTTAAAAAATCGAAATTTAAAATTATGAAATGAGCGAAAAGCGTTCTAAAAACATTCGAAATTAAAATTTCTATGGAATCTCTGGAACTACCGAACCGATTTCAAAAGTGATGGTGGCGAACTGATGGTGAGAACCCCTGCTCCAACATAGGCTATATTTTATGTCGGTGTCACTAACCCCAGCGGGGTGCAGGAGTGAAAAACGTTTTTCAATTGCGATTTTTTATACTGAAGGAGTTAGAAATTTGAAATTTGGCATTGTAGTAACTTATAAGATGTAAATGCTGTCTAAGAACAAATTTTAAAAAAACTTCGAAATTTAAAAGGGTGAAATAAGCGAAAAGCGTTCTAAAAACATTCTAAATTACAATTTCTATGGAATCTCTGGAATTACCGAACAGATTCAAAAGTGATGGTGGCAACCCCTACTCCAACATAGGCTATATTGTATGTCGGTGCCACTGACCCCAGGAGGGGTGCAGGAGCGAAAAATGTTCTAAAATTGCGATTTTTTTATATACTGAAGGAGCTAGAAATTTGAAATTTGGCATTGTAGTTACTTATAAGATGTAAATGCTCACTAAGAACAAAATAAAAAAAAATTCGAAATTTAAAAGGGTGAAATAAGCAAAAAGCGTTCTAAAAACATTCTAAATTACAATTTCTATGGAATCTCTGGAACTACAGAACCGATTTCAAAAGTGATCGAGGCAAATTGATGGTGACAATCCCTGCTCCAACATAGGCTATATTTTATGTCGGTGCCACTAATACCAGGAGGGTGCAGGAGCGAAAAACGTTCTAAAATTGCAATTTTTTTATACTGAAGGAGCTAGAAATTTGAAATTTGGCAAGGTAGTTACTTATAAGAGGTAAATGCTCCCTAAGAATAAATGTTAAAAAATTTTGAAATTTAAAAGTGTGAAATGAGCAAAAAGCGTTCTAAAATCATTCTAAATTGCAATTTCTATGGAATCTCTGGAACTACAGAACCGATTTTAAAAGTGATGGTGGAAAATTGGTGGTGACAATCCCTGCTCCAACAGCCTCTTTAATAAAAATCTATGCGTTGCTGACGATTGGGTTTTTCGCTAATTGTTGCCACAGATTAATATCAAAAAATGAAACATTTGAAGTTACTAAAAAAATTAATAGCTCGAAAAGTATTTGTCGGAAAATTGTTAGACAAACTGCGTTTGAAAGGTAAAAAATTGTATTTTTCTTGATAATGTAATTCTTTCTTCAAATGTAATGATTATGCCGTTTTTCAAATATTGAATTTGAAAAATTACCAAATTTCACAATGGAGTACCATAGCGAAACCTTTATGCATAAAAAGATAATGTCAAAGGCGACGTGTCCTGACGTGTATATTGGCTTATAGCATGAGTCACAAATTATAGTAGCCTTATTATTCTGTTAAAATATAAAAGTGAATTATGAAATGTCAATATTTTGTTTGATTAAAAGTTCGTTAAGAGAAATTGACCAGCGTAGCGTGCTAGTTTACTAATAATTACTTACTTAGAAATAATTACTTAGAAAGTTTTAATACAACTGAAATCAACCTGCTCTTTCTCTTTTTTTAAATAATCAGGAGAGCCGAAAACTGTTACAATACACATAAACTTCCGACATTTACTTGATTGTGCAAAGAATCCTGTTCTCTCCATCCCTTGACATTTGACTTATGTGATGTCAAAGGTCAGCTATGGTTCTTCTGCTGCCTTGATTTATATCATAGCGGGGGGATGAAATTAGCTTATTTTTAAAATATCTAGAATTTAAATAAACCTAAAGAATTTTTTTTTAAATGTATATGAATAGATGAGAACATGCACTTTATTTCTGCCTTTTTCAATTTTTAAAACTCCAAATAGTTTTAAAGTTATTTACTGCTATTCACATCTCGCTAACTTCTTAAGGATCCTCTTCACGCACTTGAAAGCACCCGCTGGTTAATGTTAATCAATCCTATGGAGCATTATTTTTCTAATATCTCGTTTGCTTTTCAATATTTTTTGCATTGGATAGCAGATATCAATCTCTATTTCCGCCATTGATTACTTTTTCGATTTTCTTTCTGGATTTTTTTTACGAAGATACTTTCACTTTTGGAACCCGCAAACAAAATCGAAAAAGTAATCAACGGTGGGAATAGAGATTGATCTCTGCTATCCAAAGCAAAAAAATCGTTTAAAAATATTGAAATGCAAATGAGATATTAGAAAAATAATGCCCTTAGGATTAGCGAGCAGGTGTTTTCAAGTGCGTGAAGAGGACCCTTAAGACTTTAACACAAAATAAAAAATTAAGTACAGTACAGAACAGAGGTGCAAAAATCTAGGCACCAATGGGCTGATTCCCACTACTAAATTTTATTAGTATTCTTCGTCAAATTTTATTAGTATACTTTGCCTAAATTTTATCAGTATTCTTATTAGGCGAATAATACTAAAAATTTAGTGGTGGGAATTGGCCCATTGGCGCCTAGATTTTTGCACCCCTGGTATAAAACCATTTATCAAGAATGGTCGGAGCCAGATGTATTCCGGATAACTGGTTGGACATTAAAGTAACATCCATTTGATGAGATTTGTAGAATATATGTTGCTGTAACATTGTTAATGATTTAAAACTATTAGATTACTCTGATTAAGGGTCAGATCCAAACAAGATCAAAGATTAATCAGAGTTTTAAAAAAAGTAATTTCTGACAATATCTTGGAAACAATGATACAGCATAAAATTCAAAACATGCTCAATATCCAACTAAATATGCTTTCATTTCAAATCCTAGATATTGGTCAAGTTGTACAATGCATGTGGTAATCTATCAAGCAATGCACATGTCAAACTGGCGCTGCATGGCACTTTTTTCTGGAAAGATTCTGAAATCAGCCATTTAGAAATATCATTCTGGATAACTGGTTAACTGGATTCTGAATAAATGGTTCCATACCTACTGTATATAATTTAGAAATATTTTGTCAAGGCAGAAAATAAGAGACATCCTTTAGGAAGAGAACACAAAAAAAAGTCAAAAATATTAATTCCCTGATAAGATATTTTATAAATACAAATGCAATCCGTGACCACTGGTTTAACATGTGAGGGGGAAATCTCAAATATTACTGATGCAGAGCAGAGCCTTAAGTGCCAATCACAGATAGAGGCTCTTGTCTATATAATCTCCAGCTTATAAAACACAGGGTAAGAATCGTTATGATGGCATCAGATGCATAACTAGCTGTTATGCATTCTCAAATTTTCATATCCTACCCATTTCTGATATTTAAAAGAGGATTTGTTTGTTTTATTGGTTTTTGAACTGATTTTTGTGTTCTTAGCATTCTTTATATTTTTCTGTAATGAGGACTTCTATGAGCCAGTGCAAAATGGATTTAGCTGAAGAAACTGCAGATAAAGATATTTCTTTATTAGAAATTCCATTTTTCTGTCAAACTGACACTGAGAAAAGCCAAATAATAAAATGTGGGTGACCTACCCCCAAATTTTTCCTTCTTAAAATGCATAAAAAAATAAAGCAGGCCTTTTATTTAAAAACATTTTTATATATTTATTGTATTTAAAAAAAAAGTGTAATTCTAATCAGTGCATTTTTTTTAGATATTTTAGAGTTTTAGTGTTTTGTGTTGCCGATCTCAGCTTCCTCTCTCATTTTGCTCATCAGCCACCACTGATCCAAGTGTCTTACTGAACTAATCAATACATATATTTAAGCATTTTCTGTAAGGGAGATATTTATGATATGAATCTGCATCACGAAAGTTACATTATGCAAACATCTTGTGAATATGATGTCAGTTGGCATTGCATCTGAAAGCTGCTTTATAAAGTACTATTTCTAGTGCATATTTGCAGCATCAGAATGTAATATACTACAACACTATTTGTCTCATCAATATCAGAGTAATCTTGAAGCTTCAAATGGGAAAGTTATACTTTTCTGTTGGCTGTAAATTAATGTATTACTAGCTGAAAACTCATAGTTCCCAATTTATTTTGAAGACCACCCATCTGAAAATTTGCCAATCTAAACAAGTGACAGTCCCAATTTGGATGATCAAGAGCTCTACTGTATTTGAATAACAAAAAATTTGACAAAATCCTAGAACAAGCGAGACACCCGATTTGGCAATTTTTTTTACATGCGGCAACCTCCAAATTCTACCCAATCAAAACGCGTGCTTCCTACGACTAGCTTTTTCACAAAGTAAACATCAATTTTATCTCGCTTTGCGACTATTTACAAAGTTTTAGCAAGTTTTTCTTTACGATTTTTACAAACTTTTAGCAATGTGGTTTTAACCATCCTAGTCACGGCACCAAAAAAATGTAACGTTAATTCAGAATATGCAAATTTTAATAAATTGTAAATAATTTAGAAAAGGGAAATAATTTAAATTAATAATTAATAAATTGTAAATTAATAATGAAATTAAATTTATAAAATGACTTAAAATTTGCAAATCCAAAACGTCACTGACTGCAATCATTTAGTGTATTCATCATTTCTATTTCAAATCATTTTATTAAATCTAAATTAAGTATTTTAATAACATTTCCTGCCTATTCTTAATATTATTATCTATATTAATATTGCTTTTAAAATATTGATTATCATGTTGGAATACGCTATACGATTACGGTCAGTGACGTTGTTTTGGATTTGAAAATTTTACGTCATTTTATAAATTTAATTTCATTATTAATTTACATCTTAAATTATTTACAATGTATTAAAATTTGCATATTCCAAGTTAATGTTACATATTTTTATTTTCGTCTATATTTTTAACTATTTTTACAAACTTTTGCAATATTTTCTCCAAATATTTCAATTTTTACAAACTTTTAGCAATTTTTTCTTCCGGATTTTTCTTTTTTTAAAAATGTTTAGCTATTTTTTCCTCCTTGCTTGAACTTTGTAAATTGTCACAAAATGGAATAAAATCAGAGTTTACTTCGTGAAAGAAATTCTCATAGGAACTGTGTAAGTAGTGAGTTCTCTGTCATAAAGCACACAGGTTATGATTGGGGAGAATCTCGAGATTCCTGATCTTTCGAATGCACAAAACTCATTCAATCAGCAGTTAGTAACTTATATATGTACGCTTCACGTACATTAACCAAGAAAAAAAAAAATCTGGATGAATGAAACTTGTTGTGCAGCAATCTCTAGAATGCATGAAATTCATTCAAGCAGCAGTCAGTAATCTATGTATGTGCGCACAAAAATCGGTTCGTACAGCAATTTCTAGAATGCACAAAATACATCTTATCAAATAAAATCAACAAAAATTCCCTTACCTTTATTTCTCATATTTCATTTTTTAAAAATATTTCACAGGAATTATCCTTCTATGACGTACGACAAAATGTCAAACACAAAACCCATTCTACAAACGTATTTCAACAAATCTGACCATATGACACACAATAAACCAACCAATCCAATCTAGTTCCCCCAGAAACCAACTCAATTTCCAGAACAAACCACAGTAGGCATAGAAGAAATGTAAGAAACAAACCGGTAGCAAGAAAAACTCATTTATCGCCTAGCCAAATTCAACGCCGCAAAGTGTCTCGCTTGTTCTAGAATTTAACCAAAAATTTTCATAATGATAGTTTAACATCTAAGTATATTGTGCTATGCTCTAAAAAAAAAAAAATCCAAAATAAAATTTTTTATTTGAAAAAAAAAAAAAAAAGCTAGTATGTTATTAAATATTTCACTGAAGTCAATTTTTTGTTTCATTCTGTTTCTATAACATTATTTACAATAATAAAAATATCTAAGGAGTGTTTATTTAGTTTTAAAATAATTGAATTACAGAATTCTGGCTTCATTTCACAGATTTTATTTTTATAATAATTATGTACATCAATTTTTAAATGTTTTTATATGTTAAACTATTAATATCTGAATAAAATGCCTTATTTTCAACTGATTATGTTATGTGCGACTCAGCTGATAACCTTTAAAAATCAATGTAACAAAATCTCATGCTGGAATTAAAAAACTCACATTTTCCTTTTATAAATAAAGAATAACAATTTATTTTTAAAATATCCATTCTTAAGAAACATAATTCAACTATGAAATTTAACATGCATTTCAACCAGGGGCGTAGCTACCGTGGAGCAGTTGGAGCAAGCTGCTCCAGGCGCACGAATCCTAAGGGCGCAAAATTAGAAAGGATAAAATAAATATTTGTAAAAGTATTTTCATATTTTCTTCCTTTATTAATCAGATATTATGGATGGATCAGAAATATTAAACTCGGCATATTTCTATATTTTACTTTTTTCAACCTCAGCTACTTCGACTTGAAACCTGTTTTTATACTCAATTAAAATAAATTACTTCTATTTGAACTTTTAATTTTATTTCATATCTTACCACAGCTTCAAGTAACTTTTCCAAAACTGTTTCAGCTTACATGATATATTTTATACTTTGCTGTTGAGAACAATTGAAATTTTTCAAATCTCAAAGTAATCAAAACATATTTACAGTGTTCTCTGCAGTCACTTTATTGGCTATCACTATTTCCAAACAATAAGTTTCCTGGCATATTTTTATTGCAAATGTAAAAATATACGATGATGATTACTGTTTGGAAATATGCAAAAAAGTGACCACTGAGAAACCTGTATTTAAGATGCAATATGTAACAACATTGCCGTAGAATTTTAGTTATTTTACCGATTGAAAAAAAATAAAGTTTGGCAAATTGGACAAATTTATTGATTATTTTACAAACAAAAAAGTGAGAAGATGAAAATTTTGAAGGTTTTTTTTTCCTTTTGTGGAAATTAAACATCCATATACTTTGTCAATACAGATTACAAAATACGTACTCATGGATGAAGTTAGGCATATGCCACAAGGGCCCACGGTGACAAAAATTTGAAACGGAAAATTAAATTGTGTTTTGAGATTTTGAAAATATGGCAAATTTTAAGTTCGGAATTGATAAGTATTTCCTTTAAAATCAGAGAAAAGTTAAGTATCAATATAAAACCATTGTTCCTTAGAAATTACTCAATTAATTATCGTCACATGGTCATAATGAAATGCTCGTCTTCTGAAATGTTGGAAACTTTGTTTAGAACTTATTGCAGAATTTGACCCTTTTTATCGACATGGAAACCATGATTGCCTTAGCTATCATATATATTATTTCTGATGTTAACATCTCTCTTTCTATGCATATGCAAAACGCACAACGAAGAATGAGATATCATACGAAATATTTTCGAATAGGCTTTTGACATAATACACTTACATTTGTTTAAAACACATTGTTTGATTAAAAACTGCAGTTAATTACGAAATTAATGAAAAAACGTATTAGCAAAACAATATCAAACACTGCAGCGCGAAAGCTTTGCACAGGTCTACTGGTCTTCTGCTATTTGTCAGGATCTAAGAAATTAAAGAAAATTTATCATTGATTCCATTTTTCAGAAAGTTGTTTATTAAAATGTTTTTCCGTATTTTCAGATCCCCTCCCCACTTCCAATTTCACACATTAGTAATCAATAAACTTTTTATTATGAAATGTTAAAAATCTTGACAAACAGTATATAAGGGTGCCAGCTCTTATTGTTGTCCAATGGTTAATTCCTTAAACCATTAACCATTGCACTAGATTAATTTTGACAAAATTATTCAAATTGGTACAGAAATCATATGCGATGTAATCTTGCCAACTGAGCGAAAAAGTCCAGGGCCAGAATGAAAAATGAGCGAAAAGTCTCGGTTCTGAATCATGGCCCGGACTTTTTCGCTCAGTTATGAAGATTACATCTAATACATTTACCATTAGCTTTAGAAGTATAGTTCCAATAGCAAAAACGTTTCAAAGTTGTTCTTAAACGTATTAAAAGCTATTTATATCGAAATAATTACTTTTAAAAATTACGAAATTTAATTTTTTTTTTTCACGGTTTATGTTCCTGAACATAACATTTAATGAAATATTCTTCGTGTCCTAACAAGTAAAACAATAAAAGTTTCATTTTTGTACGACCAAAACTTATCGAGTCATGAAAACTTGAATTTTATGAATTTTCAGCATTTTTTTTGCTCTAAAAACGGAAAATCGCGTTTTATCCAAATATTACAAGTCAAAATTAAAAACGTCTTGGCAGTTAAAAAATAAAAAAATTCCTTGTGCTTCTTTATTAGCATTCTATATTGCTTCGAAGACCTTGAAAGGAATTAAAGGAGATTGAGGCGGCAGATTACACTAGGCCCATTAAAATCGGAAATCCCATACTGGTAGTAAATATTAGTAGGTACCCCTACTTAAAGAATTATAGTTCATTTTAATATTTTATTTCTATTTATTACATTGAATATCTTATTGTCAAAACCCTTTGACTTTTAAATCGAAATAAGAATATAACAAATGGTTTTTAAACGTCAGAAAAGTTTTATCAGAACTTTTTCCACTGACAAGGGGCCTATCAATTTTACTTGCTCCAGGGCGCTGAATGTGTAGCTACGCCACTGATTTCAACAATTCAGAAAATTTGCATTGTGTCATAAAAAAGCATAACTAAAACCCATCCACCATTTTTACACATAAACATACCATTGACTGTTGACTGGTATCAAAAATATAATGAAATTTAAATAAATTTCTATGTAGAATTATGGTAAAAATTTAGCCATGTTTAATTGTTTTGCATTCTATATTAAGATTTATTTAGAGATTTTTTTAAAAGGCTTTTTTAGAAGACAGCCCTAGAAACAGCTCACGCTAAAATGTAAACAAAAGATTGGCGACTGTTTGGTTGGCGCGATTTCCAAGACTGCCAAGCTACTATTTTCTGTTGCCATTTTGGAAACATAAAAAACAGAACATTTATAAATAATGTATTCGAAAACACAGAAAATCGTATTTCTACACAACAATTAAAATAAACCAAAAATACATTTTTTACAACATAAATTTAATGGAAAATGTTAATTACGTCATTTCAATCTTTTAAAGTGCACTACTATATTATAGTAATCCTTCACTGATGCTAATTTTAATTTTACACAAACTTTTAGTTAAAATCATTACGTCATTTCAATCTTTTAAAGTGCCCTCATATATCAGTGTAAACATTCGATTATTTAGTTTCTAATTTCATGACGAACACAACATTTATAAATAATGACGTATTAGTAAAACCAGAAAGTAAATATCAAAATAAACGAAAAATAAATTTTTTTAACATAAATTTAATAGAAAATACATTACCTACGTCATTCTTCTAAAGTGGACTGCTACAATCAGAATAATCATTCGATAACTGAGTTTGTAATTTCGCACAACCCTTTAGATAAAATTACGTCATTTCAATCTTTTAAAGATCACTACTATATCAGGGTAACCATTCGGTAATTCAAATTCTAATTTAACGCAAACTATTAGATAAAATCATCGCGTTATTTCAGTTTTGAAGTGCTGAACTTGCCTTTCTGCCTCCTCATAAAAACTTACCTGGTACTCTCGAGAAATGGTATCCATAGCCACGGACATTTTCCAACTTCTACCAGCAACTACAAACGTCAAAACAATTTTGATAAACAAAATAGAATGATAAATTCAATTCTGCCACTGTAATAACCGCCAATACGTAATAATTCACATGACAATTAAAAACCAATCATTAACTCAACAATTATGCAAATTTATTTCCCTTCCATATATAGTTCTATAATACGCGACTCTGCAACCAATAACGTGCAATAGAACGTTCTTCTACAACCAATCACGTTTTCTCTACTTTTCATCATCAATGACGTAATACAGACATGCGCAAACATTTCCCTTAACATCCACGCAAATACGGATTACAATAACAAATTTCAACACCAGTAACTAAATACAAGCTTAATAGCCGGGTTGCCATAAAAGAAAAAACAGTCCCCAAAGTTTGGCGACTTTTTTCTTTTTTTTAAGATTAATTTTTTTTTTTTTTAGCGTGAGTGTAAAGCATCTAAGCCCAGCCCTATATTTACGTCACTTATGTACTTATATTTTATCATTTTATGATAAATTCAACATATGTAGTACAGTCTAATCTATATTAAAGAGCCATTAATATATACTCTATTAGTAATAATACAATAAACATAAGTTATCAGTAGCAATTAAACAGCAGTATTTATTAGTAGTAATAACAAGCAACAATAGTAATATAATTAGTAATTAGTACAAAAATAAAATTGGGAAAGAGAACTCAAGCATTTAAATCAATTATTTTTTAAACATACACAGACACCAAGAAAAAAAAAATCACATTTATGAATGACTAATATTTAATAATTCATTCATAATTGTTAAATCCTCAACATCATTAACTAAAATAATCCGTCCATCAAACATAGTATTATCAAAATTCATTATTACATCATCAGCAATCTCTCTATTTGGAAAGCATACATGTGCTTCGGCTAACATTTTATCTCTTCGAGGCTCATTACAGATCATTTTAACTCTAAGAGGTTTATAATCTGAAAACAAATCATAAAAAGCTCTAGGATGAGTACCAATTTTAAAGTTTGTAACAGATATCCAGGCAGGCAAGTCTGTCTCACGTTGGTCATAAAAGTGCTCAGCATTTTCATACCTTGAGGCTTGACTACCATTATCCCTGGTATTGTTATACGAATACCCTGAAAAGTTATTAAACTGATCATGGTCATTTTTCTCACTTTTTCGTTGGTAATACGTTTGAGGTTCTAGTGTAGTATTTTCAGGGAAGTCTGTTTCATTCTGCCAGGTTGTTTGGTGATAGTTCTTCTGTGATGATTTGGAATAATGATTAGAACTTGTTTCAAAATACTCATGTTCGTTTTTATCAGTGCCTGATTGATAACGATTCGATGGACTACCAGAAAAGTAAGCATTACTTTTATGTAACTGATTATTACTTCTTAGATTTGTCTGACTACTTAGCTTGTCTCCTATTCTTGAAGAAAAGTGGGAATCTTTGGGAGATGTTTCACAATCACCCACGTTTTGATTCTGCTGATAGACATTATGCATTGATCTTGATGAAGAAGTTGATTTTTTTTCAGAAATTCCAAAATTATCTTCCCTTGGAGAATGTTTTTCAAAATGATTACTATTAGCACCAAAATTATCTTCAATTTTAGGGGAACTTTTTTGAAAAAGCTTACTATTAGCAACAATATTATCTTCACTTTTAGGGGAACTTTTTTCAAAATTTCTTACTATTTTCTCACTTCCTTTTATCTTACTATTAGCATCAAATTTATCATGTATATCTGATTCCTCGAAGTCACTCATTTTATGTTTCGGACGATATTTATTTCTCATAATTTTCATTGGACTCCACTCTTCTTCAGGTACAGAAGCATCTTCATTTTGCAAAATCAAACTTACATACTCTTGAAGACTTTGATCACTTGCCCTAACAATTAAACTGCGTCCAGAAACTGACGTTTTGTTCATATTTTTAACTACAGATACGAGTTGATTAATGTCGT
Source organism: Maratus michaelseni (assembly GCA_963931845.1). Classification (NCBI taxonomy): domain Eukaryota; kingdom Metazoa; phylum Arthropoda; class Arachnida; order Araneae; family Salticidae; genus Maratus; species Maratus michaelseni. The sequence continues at coordinate 166,828,394 of OZ007595.1, read as the reverse complement.
TACAATTTAAAAATGCAAAACTTTTTGATGTTGCTTTTGAGTGACATACTTTGTCAACATTTACACCATCAAAATCGCGAAACAAATTCTGAACATCCTCCTGAGTGAAACTGGAAGGATAATTACCAACATATACCCTAAAAGCCATGTTTTCGTATGAAACAAGCACACAACGTTGAAAATCAAACTGTTTCAAATTATAATGGCTGATTAACCACAACTGTTGAAACAAGCCATTTGATAAAATTAATATATTATAATACGTAAATAATGCATTGTTATTAGTTAAATAAACAAACTTTTATTGCTTGATAAACTTATTTTGTTCGACCAGTAAAGAGTACACGTTTGACGATTAAACATCGGTTAGACATATTTTTAAATTTAAGCATCGATTAACAGTACAAATAAGTTGAATTTTAGAATGCTTTCTGAAATGTGAAAGATTTATTACACCCAGTTTTCCAGCAACATTTAAGTTTCACACTTTCAAAAATAACACGACGCGATTAGTTGATCGGTTGATTGGACGTAGGCAATGAGATTTTTGGGACATCTGAAAGGGCTCGCAAGTTTTCAGTGGATAAACGGGTTATTTTTTAAACTGTTATGCAAAATATATCAAATAAATTGAAACGTAAAAATAATTATTTTCTTGAAGATTGTTTTTTTTAATTCTTGACCATCTTTCCGCGGATCGCCTCCGTGTCCGTGGATGCCATGTAAACAAAAGGATGTCACGTGTGTTTACGTTTATGGCGGGCGGGAACACTGACTGAACAGAGAATTTCGAACACAAACGTGCAGATAATTTCACAACAATTTATTGAAGTTATAAGCTATTGACTAGTAAAAATCGACAAAAGTTTACAGAGATTCTCTCCTCGTCCATTCAGCTTTTACAGTACAGTTTGGCTACTATTTTTATTGGTGAAACTGTAAATAAACTCTTTGTCTATCTATCCACTCCACAGTTGAACAATTAGCACAAAAGCAAAATACTCCTTTTTCCAGTTTAGTTTTTGTCGAAAACCTAATTTCAGTTGCATCATGAATGGAGTAGATTCTAGGTAATTATTTTTTTTCCTGTTGTGTAAAAAATCTAAATCCCTCTAAATATATATATATATATATATTGTATTTAAAAGAGCGAAAATTACATTGTTTTTTATTGTATTGTGCTGTCCTCTAAAAAAAAAACCCCAGAGTAAAATGTTTCCTAAAAAAAAACCCCTAGTACTTCATCAAATATTTCATTAAAGTATTTTTTGTTTGTTTGTTTTGTGCTGTTTTTATGCACCATTTAGAATAATAAAAATAGTTAAAAATACCTAAGGAATGCTTATTTAGTTTTAAAATAATTTAAACTAACAATTGCAGAATTCTGGCAAAACATGAGTTTTATTTTTACAAATTCTCTTGTTATAATAGAATTTTAGAATGATCTACATAAATTTTTAATTGTTTTTATGTTAAACCATTAATATGTTATAAAATGCTTCATTTTCAGCTGATTATGTATGGTGTGGGTTTTTTTCAGCTAACATGGGTAATTTTTTTTTGAAAAAGTGGGTTTTTTTTTTTCAAATTCTCGCTTAAATGGCTGCCACTTTGTACATGGTTCCTACAGTTCAAAGAATTTGAAAATTGTGGCAAAAAGTCAGGGAATTTTTTATTAGGGATGCAACAGATATCCAGAAAATATCTGATATCCAGCTGATTTTTCAATATCCAAAATATCATCAGATATCTGACTTCTTTGCCAGATATCCATCTCTCTATTACATAAGTTCTATCAATAATATGCATAGGACATGATGGCAAATTGTATTCGAACATCCTTGATAAGAGTGACTTTTGTTTATAATGCAAAATATGAAATATAGTAAGTTCCCATGAGTAAAAGGTCGTATCTCTCAAAAGTTTAAAGCAGTGTTGTAGTCCTGGGAAAAAAAGTAGAGGGACGCTCAGAGTCCAGAACATAGGGTCTGAACCTGAACAATAGAATTCGGAATTCAGTAACGTTAATTCATGCAGAGATTTTCGTTAAAGTTTATTTTGCAACTCTTATTTTTGAAATAGTCATAGAATAATATTACCGTAATTTCGTGCGTATGCGCCGTACTCTAGTTAAGTCTTTTTCAAACCAGAAATTTTATTGAAAATAAGAAGTCAAATAAGTGCTAAGCAGAAGTAAGTCACATTTTAATTAAAATAAATTCTGGTAGGAAATCGAATTGTCTGAGGTGCGGCGTATATGCGTGAAATTACGGTAAACCTTTTATCCATTGACAACAATGAAAATTATTGCATTTTTACTTTCCGGGCATGTGCATGTGTAATGTAAGAAAAGTGTTGTAATCATAAAAGAAAAAAGAGAGACAGACTATGAAATTTCGGTATCTCTTTACGTTTTGAGGTTCTCTGGATCCGCTTTTGCTTTTTTTTTTACAACGATCCTGTATGTATGTGCATATGTTGATGTTTCATTACGTTTTCAGGTCCCCAAAGTCCATTTTTGTTGTTTTGCGATGAGTCTGTATATTTGTGTGTAAGAAAATGAGTGAACATGATAGTGTTCAAACAATGGTTACGATTACATATACCATTTTCAACTGTGATAAATACTGCAATGAACCTCAAAAACACTCATAAATTTTGTGGCAATTCAAGTCAACTTACGGAAGTTAGAGGAAGAACAAATAAATAGACAGACGATCCGAAGTCATAAACACTTCTCAACTTTCATGGAAAGTATTAAAAATCAGTGCTTTATTTCTTAAAATTGTTTATTTATTAGTGTGCTTATCCTTTAAGAAGTTAATAAGTTTGAAAAGTCTGCCTCCTCCCATGTCCCTAGCGTCCCCTTGAAAATAAACTAAGGGGACGTTTGAGATAAAATAGAAAAAGGGGATGCCATCCTCTGCATACCCTCTCGACTACACCTCTGTTTTAAAGAACTGTCAGCTTTCCTAGTATAGGTATTTGAACTCTTTATTATAAATTTAACCCTCTAACTGTCCAGCAGAAGGGCAAAATTGTAATGTTGTTTTCTCTGTATTTTATTTTATATGCTAAAAAAAAGATGATTCTTCCACATTATGTAAAAAAAAAAAATTAAGTATACATATATGAATGTAATCTTCGAGGGTATTAATCATAACTCAATGTATTAAAACAGGGTGTCTAGCCACCTGGAAAAGTCAGGGAAATTTATATGGACTGGAAAAGTCAGAGAAATTTACCATTTCTGAGGAAAAGTCAGGGGAATTTGAAAATTCTGAGAAAAAGTTAGACAATTTTGAACTTCCAAGAAAAAAGTAGAAAAACGTTTCTTATAAAACTAAGGATTTGAAATTGCAGCTTCATTAAAATCAAACTTTGCTCTTCATAAGTACTGTAAAGAGTATTTCAACCTCTTGTGCAAATCATTTTGTCTACCCCTTTTCAGCCCATCTTTGTAACTCAGAGATTTTCAGTTCCAGCTTAACTTTCTACTGAATGTTGTAGGATTGATTAAGTGTTTCACTCTGCTTACTTATCTTTGTTTGGTAACTGAGCACTTGTTAGTTTAGTGAATATTCATCATTTGTATTAAAATATGTCAAAGCAATCTGTATTTAACTGTGACTGATGTGAATATAGAATTTTATCTCAATTTGACAAAATGGATAGAATCTGATGCTAAAAGTGTGTATCTGCAAAATGTTTAGCATGTAAAATGTTCAACAATTTGTAACTTTTGAAAAAGAATTATGTAACAAATCAGTAATTTGTACCTCAAAATCCGTTATGGAAGTTCCACTCTCAAATTCACAACTTTTAAGATTTTGTGTGTGTAACATCACAAAATCTCGATACCTGAATTTTTTTTTATTGATATGCAAAACCTGGAAATGTCAAGGAAATTCGTTGCTTAACTGGAATAGACACTCTGTTAAAATTGCATTATATCCATAGAATTATATTAATTTAAATAATGCTTGTATTGCAATGAAACCTGGAGCTTAATGAATGTATTAACATGGGCGTGTCAGTGAGAGGGTTAAGAATTTATGTTTACATCTTTTAGAAAATTTTACCTTTACTTTCAGATTGTAGAACAAAATTTGAAGCTGTTTATTAAAGTATGACTTTATTAATTTTCTTTCTTTTAAGTTAAACAATTAAACAGACCTATTTAAATTTTGTTTTTTAACTTGTATGTAAAAATATATATAAACTTATTATCTATACTAATAACAGAAAGTTTCGCTATGTGTGTATGTGCGATGGCTACAGAAATCTATCACACGTAGAAGTCTGAAAATTTGGGTGAGGATAGTCCAAGGCAAGTCCTGATGCACCTGAGGCTAGGACTTTTAATTTTTTGTGACCCAGTCAGTCCCCTTTACGTTTTTGTGCCTTTAATTGTTAATAACTTGCCCTTTTTTTATCCGATCTTCTTCATTTTTGGGGTCTTCCCCATTTCGATATTCCAGTTAAGACCCTGGCCTCCTGGAGGTATGGAGACCTTGTTGAAGTTTTTGTTCCCTAAATTGTTAATAACTTGTCTCCTTTTAATTCGATCTTCTTTGTTTTTGGGGCCTTTTCTCCATTTAGTTATTCCCCCATTTCTACATTTCACTTAGAATCCTGACCCCCGTGGACCCTTGAACTTATTGTGTGCCATGCATTTTTAACCCCCCTCCCCCCCTTCCTAAATGCATCACCCTCTCAATGTATAACTTTAAAGGTGAGTCTTGGACTCCTCTCACCAGGCCACTACCCTCATAATTTTATTGGTCCCTAGTGACGAAATTTTTAAGCATTTCTTTCAAATTTTATTCTAATGATTAATTTATACCTTATGCTTAATTTCGACTAATTGAAGATCTAAAGTGCTAAATACTAGGAAATTTTTAAGATGTTTTCTTCTCAGTGCTCTGCTCAAAACTATCAGTTGGCCCCTTTTGGGCCTTCTATGATAGCTTCTTTAAATCATCCGTGAACACATAAATTTTTCTGGGAACCTTAAAATTTTTAGAATTTTCGAGCCCTGATGTAACGTTTATATGATGTATACTTGGCTACGACCTTGACTTTTTTCGTACTTAGAACCTTGGGGTAATAGCAATTGCGGGGATTGCTGTAACAAGGAAGTAACAATTTTTTTCTTTTATTTTCTTTTTTAAAAGTAGTTCTAGTTGTGTTTTCATTATATACTGAAAATGATCCTCTTCTCCCTTCCCCTGTTTGAATTGGAATTTCAGCATTATTGATATTCTTTCATAATACATGTATTTATTTCAAGTAGTTACACTCCGTATTAAATACTTTGCACGGAATTATTTAAATTCATTGTTTTTTAACAATCATTTAACTTTTGTACGCTTCACGTGTAAATATTTTAAAATGTTTTGTCTGGCACAGCATGCCCTTGCACTTTGTGCCAAATAAAACAGTCAACCAACTACACCACCTATTTTCTCGCATTTTCCTCGTTTTTGATTGCAATTATTTAAATTATTAAAGGTTTTTGAACATTCTGTTGATAATTTTTTTTTTACGTGTACATGTATTCTTCCATTAAAGTTTATTGAAAAGTTAAATTTGTAATTTCAGCGATGGTGATCATGACGAGTATCAATATTTGAAGTTAATCGAGAAAATTATGTCAAAAGGAATTAAACGTGGAGACAGAACTGGTACTGGTACCATATCAATTTTTGGAGCACAGTGTCGTTATAACCTGAGAAATGGTATGTCATGTGTATGCTATAGTTATTTTTTTTTTCTATATTTCTTAAAACATTTTCTTTTTAATGATATTTCAATCTTAAGACTGACTAATTTATAAAAATACCTGAAAATGTTCACTCACCACGTGATTAAACAAACAAACCAATAAAAGTGGCAACTAAATAAAGTAGAGAACCAGACACATTTTTCTGGCGATTATCATCATGAATTTTTATAAATTAATTATTACATTATCTAATTATACATGCAGATTAAAGTTGATTGGGTTCTGTATTTTATACTTATTTTACACATATTTTAATATAATTATATATATATGTAATATAGTTGGGTATATAATAGTTATAAAGTTGGGTATGGTATATATATATATATATATACCACTCATTCAGATATATATCTTTTTTTCATTTCTCTTGGGAAAGAAAAGTCTGTGCAAGAAACAAAAATTTACGTTAAACATATTATTAAAATAATACATTAGAAGATATTTATAATGCAATTCTATCTGCAGTGAAATTTCCATTTAACGAAATCTCATTACTTCGTTATGAAGAAAATTCGTTAAATAGAAATCAACTTAAATTGATGAAACTTGTTCAATAAAATACACATGCTTACAAGGAAAACTAGACATAAAATGGAATTATTTGAAAAATGTACTTTAATTTGGGCAGTATTATTTTTTTATGTAATGTGGACACATGAGAAAAATTTAATTAGAATAATATCTAAAAGCAGACATAATAAATTGAAGTTATCAAAAACTGAAGGGGTATCTTTTATCTTTTTTCTCAGTAAATCAAATCCTAAACTTTGAAAAAGTCTTGTAATATTATTTTGTACAAGTTCCTAAAAAAATTCACTGTTTATAAAAATTTTTGCACTTTTGTAAGTATCCGAACAAATCATCTGTAACATTTTCATGCCCGTTCTTATTGTATCAAAAAGGTTTTTAGCATTTCGTATTTTGAAGGTCTTTCAATTTCCTCTTCATTATCATCTTCATCGCTCACTGCAGTTAGTTTCTTCACTACATTTGATTACACTTTGCAATGTGTCCTCATTATTAGGATATTTAGTTGTCACAGTGTCTTCATCAACGTTTAGAAAGTTTGAGGGCTCTGCACCGTCTTCAAGATCTCCCATATCTTTAAGTTGCTGCCATTTTCCCTTCAGATCTGACAAACAGGTATCAAATTCAGCAACATTTGATTCAGTATCAGTTTTGAAGCCAGCACAAAACATTTATGCATCATCGATGAATTCACATCACATCACAAATGTTACTACTAGATTGGCTTTTTTCTAGGGCCAGAATAATTTTTTGCAAGATTCTTTTTCAATGATGTACTTTAAGAGCCTACATCAGTCATGCGAAAAAACGCACAAGCTAATGTTAAGTCTATGAGAAGGTTCATGCGCGATTTCTTTTCTCGCATTTTAATATTTTTAAATGATTTTTTTTTTTTTTGCATTGGATAGCTGAGGTCGATCTCTAACGTTGTTAATTTTTACTTTTTCGATTTTGGTTCCAGTTTTTTTATATAAGGGTACTTTTACTTTCAGAACCGGTTCCAAAACTGAAAATGTCCGTTTATAAAGAAACTAACTAAAATCAAAAAAGTAAAAATTAACAACATTAGGGATCGGCCTCAGCTATCCTATGCAAAAAAAAATCATTTAAAAATATTAAAATGCGAGCAAGAAATCGCGCAAGAACTATAGGTGCAGATTCACGGCCGCCAGTCGCCACGTGGCGACTAAATTTTTTTGCTGTGGCCACTAACTTTCGGTGTTTAAGTCGCCATGTGATTTAAAAGTAATAAATTTCTGGTATTCCCAGTCCCCATCGTGAAATGTTGATATTTTTTTTAAAGATTAAGACCAAAACACACACATTATTGTTATCTTTTAATAACATTTCAGAATGATCTGTTTAACACAGTAAACTATTAAATATATTCGAATAGCAATGTTATTCGTAACAGTTTGAATCTGATAATTTTATTTTACATAGACTGTGATTTAAATATATATATTATATATATATATATATATAAACAAATGTTTGAAGTGTGTTTTTATTTTTATAGTGCAAAATATTCTCACAAATTCATATTTTCTTTCACATGTACTTTTGTCTGGCAAAAGCAAAATAAGAAATATTGTTTTTCTGATATTCCCCGCTATCATGATTGCTTAGCTTATCTACATATTTTTGTTAAAACCGTATCTTGCCCAACTTTATCTTCTGACTGTACATGATTTTTAAGATTTAATTAATATTCAAATTTTGTTGTACACGTGTTTATATTAAATAAATTACTTTACACTTTGAATTAATTATTTTTTTTTTTAGTTTTTTACCCTATATAAACACTATTGTTTTTATGCATTTGTTTTACAATTGTGGCCACTGGATTTTTTGGGTTTAGGAGCCAGTGACTCCTTCCAAATGTTGGGAATCTGCACCTATAGCAAGAACCTCCCCATAGACTTAACATTAGCTTGTGTGTTTCTTCGCGTGACTAGCATAGGCTCTTAAGAGTTTTTTATTATTTCTTGGTCTAATGGCTGAAGTTTAGAAAGTTGTATTGGCAGGAAGAAAAATAATTTTGATGTTCTTCAATTTGCATTTTGAAACACAGTCTTGTTGATATTCAGGGCAATTGTCTATCAGCAACGCAATTGTGCGACGCTGTTTTCTCAGTTGATTATCCCAGTTTAATAAACACTTTACAAAAATGTTTGATGTCATCCATAGTCTGCCTCTAAAAATTTTGAACCGAAGACTCAAATGTTAAATAAATGTGATTTGCAGAGACCACATTAATGTTCCTGATCTGCATATTTACACTTAAAAAATATAACCAATATTTATAGTGCAATATTTATAGTACAGAGTTGTTTTTTCAGTGATAAATTATCGAATATTGAAGAAAGAAAATAATATTTTTTGGAGCTATTCTTGTGACTTAAAATTGTCTTCAGTGGAGAAAGCTTGACCCCCCTCTTTTTCCTAAGCCTCTGCAGTTACTATATTACCCTCCTCTTCCATGTAACAACCATTTCTGTAACATTTTCTACCCTCTTTGTTGAAACGTTGAACTTATTTTTATTTATTTCATTGTAGATACTTTTCCTCTACTTACAACTAAAAAAGTATTCTGGAGAGGAATTTGTGAAGAACTATTATGGTTTGTATCTGGCAGTACAAATGCCAATATTTTAAAAGAAAAGGGCGTTCACATATGGGATGCTAATAGCTCTAAAGAGTACATGACATCAATTGGTTTATCATATCCAGAGGAAGGTGATTATGTAAAATTTTATATTTTAAAATGGAAAATAAATAAACATTGTCTTCAGTAAATATATTTTCTGTTTTACAGAGGATAAAGTGTATTGCCATTTTAAATTTATGTATTTTAATGCTTTTTGTGTTTTTAAATTTATATCTTCTGTTTTCTAGTTTTGTAGGTTGACAATGTTTTTTATTTTTATTATTATCACTAGCTGTGTAGCAACTCGATGTGTTGCATTTGTACTTTATAAAATCTTTTGAATTTTAGAAAATACTTACCAACCCAGTTTTTATATTAAAATGTATATGTCTATAAAATAAATGTCATTATTATCATTTATAAATCTAACTAAAAACCTTTCAATCACCGTAAAATTCTTTAATATTGATCAATTAGTTACTGAGTGTCTGAGTATTAAAAGATTTGTTGATTGACTGATTGATTCTCCTAGTTTTTCCGTGTTTTCTCAAAAACTACATAAGATATTTGAATGCGACAAATTGCAGATTGTAGCCAGAAACATTATCTGTCTATTGCTGATATGTTTAGTGCTTGTTATGCAATTTTTTCTGGGCCTATTCTGGAAAAACCGACAACAATTTCTTTAAATGTTATTTTTGACTAAATGTCGTCTAATTAGTCGAATGAATAAATAAGTGTTTTCTGAAAATCACAAACACTCCTAATTTTATACATATTAGCAGAGTTTCCCCCAGGTTTAAAAAAGGGCAGGAAAAAAGTGCACTTTTTTAATTCTTAAGGGCACTTTTTGAATTCTTGAGGGCACTTTTCAGATTCTTAAGGACACTTTTTTTTAATTGTTAAATGTATTCTTTTAGTTTTTAAAGCCACTTTTGATATTTAAAAGTCAGGGCACTCTTTTTAAGACAACACTGAGTCAGTTTTTACTATGAAAGCAAATATTTTAATGCAAAAAGGAGAAAGGGTACTTTTGTTCCTGAGGGGCAAGAAGGGTGCTGGTTATTTTACTGGAGGAGGCAAGAAGGGTGCTATTTTGTAAACCAAAGGGCAGGCAGGTTGCAGCACCCTTCTGAAACTGTCTGTAGGAAACTGTGTATTAGTATATATTATTATTTTAAGATGCTTTGATTTTTAAACTCTGACACACAAACTAATTTAACAGATTCTTTCAGTTTTCTTTCTTCCCTTAAGTAAGGATTCCACTAAAGGATTCAGACTATTAACTATTAACCAAATTTGAAAATCATTAACCAGTTTTCAAAAGTTTTAGCCAATAACTAAAATAATTTTTTTTTATAACAATACTCATTTTTTAATAAAACTTGCATTTAAGATAGTTAGTATAAATTATTTGTAAAATGCAACATATCACAGCAATTGAAATTTCAATATTAATTATAAAATACAATATTAAATATACTACAATACTCTTTTAAAAATCTGCACATCTTGTGATGATGCGCTTTGGCACAAACAAAATTACACCATAAATGACAGAAAGAGCACTTTTCCCCCGAAATTGATATTTTAGGGGACTGGTAATTGATTCTCACACATATGGATCTAAAAATACTAGCCCCCTTAAATTAAAATATCAATTTAATTATCAATAACCTGAATTCACCCAATAACAAATTTAAAGGCTTGAAACAAGTAAATGATCTACAAATCCTCAACATTTTTTATTGTGAAGGTTTTAAGTTAAACATTTATGAAAATTACTACAGTCAAACCTCGTTAACACGAACACGCTTAACGTGAATTTCTTTTAACATGAACTGTTTCCGATTGCCCCGTCCAGTTGTATGTAATGTAGTTAAGTTTGGATAACATGAACTACTTTTAACACGAACAAAAAAAGTTTCCCCTTGAGTGTTCACGTTAACAAGGTTCGACTGTACTTACTTTCTTGGCCATGTTGTTTTAAAAGCATTTTGCAAACTCAAATGAAAATAACATTTACTTTATGAGGAAATAAGTATCATTGCTACCATTTATTGGTTTTATTTCAAAGCAAAAAATGTTCAGCTATATAGAAAGAAGTAAAGTAAACATTTAAAAAATCAAACAGTTTAGTTTTTATGAGGAAAAGAATTGAGGTTCACATTTGTGTATCTTGGGACTGAAGTTAAAATAGCCATATATTTATGAAATAACTATATTATGTATAATAAATCCTAATAAAAAACAATATAGCTAATGAAAATACACATAATTCATTAAACAACTGTTTATTTAACGAATAATTTTGATAAATGTCCTTAGTACAAAACATAAATTAAACTTGTTAAACATTTTATCAGTAGTAGTGTAAGAGCATAATTTTATATTTTAAAATCCTTTTTTGCGCCTTGAAAACAGTCATCAAAGCATCTTAAAACTAGTCGGATGTGTCAATCCCAAAACTTTCTTCTATCTCACACAGGTTTCGCATACACTAAAAAGAATCAGCAGCAATTATATCAATGTCTAACTGAAGCTCAAGTTTTATTAAATTCCGTGCATTATTTCTTGAGATATGACTATTGCTAAAATCGTGTTAATCCTTCAAAATGCTGCATAGCAGCGCCACCTGCTGGGTGATTTTTACCAAAAACTAATCAGCACTAATTTATATCAGAGACTAACTGAATCTAAAGTTTTATTTAATTCCGAGCATTAGTTCTTGAGATAGAGCTATTGCGGAAATCGCAAAAAATGCTGTATAGCAGTGCCACCTGCCGGGCGATTTTTACCAAAACCTAATCAGCACCAATTTATATCAGAGACTAACTGAATCAAAAGTTTTATTAAATTCTGAGCATTAGTTCTTGAGATAGAGCTATTGCGGAAATCTCGAAAAATGCTGCATAGCAGCGCCACCTGCCAGGCGATTGTTACCAAAAACTAATCAGCACCAATTTATATTAGGGACTAACTGAATCTAAAGTTTTATTAAATTCCGAGCATTAGTTCTTGAGATAGAGCGCCCACAATTTTTTTGTCACATACAGACAGACAGACAGACAGACAGAGTCACAGACAGACATTTTCTAAAAATAGTCAAATCGTGTTCAGGACCTTTTAAAACGTATAAATCCGTCGAAAACCGGAAGTCGAAAATTTTCATGAATCCAATACTTTCTTCTTGTAAAGATAGAAGAAAGTAATAATAATATATACTAATATGTATAAAATTGGAAGTATCTGTCTGTGATTTTCAGAAAACACTTATTTGTTCATTCGACTAATTAGACAACATTTAGTCAAAAGTAACATTTAAAGAAATTTTTGTCGGTTTTTCCAGAATAGGCCCAGAAACAATTGCATAACAAGCATTAAACATATCAGGAATAGATAGATAATGTTTCTGGCTACAATCTGCAATTTGTCGCATTCAAATATCTTATGTAGTTTTTGAGAATTAAATTTGTTAAACATTTTATCAGTTGTAGTGTAAGAGCATAATTAATTTTATATTTAAAAATCCTTTTTTGCGTCTTGCAAACAGTCAGAACAGCTTGTTCAGTCACATAACTCTGGGTCATTAGAAATTTCAATTACAGTCAAACTCAGTTAATATGAGAAGCAAGCAAATTATTAAAGTCCTTGTTTTAACCGTTACTTATAATACCTGTAAAGATAATAAAAATCTCAAAAACCCACATATAATTAAACTATGTACTACTACAATTAATTGCTTGAATTATGTGTAATTAAAAAAAATATGAATGATGTACAGTAATGCAATAGACTCTGCAATTTGCGAGCTATTGATTCACAATGTGAACATATCCTTTTCATTTTACAGTGCGATAAAAGACATGAAAAGGTTGGTTAATATGACCTGGAGTCTAGATTTTAATAAATAAATAAATAACGGTTTTCTTCTATGCTCCTTCTTTTCCATTTTATTCTTACAAGACATTGGAAAATTCCTTTTCTTTTTTTGGGGGGGAGGGGGGGGGGTAAGTGGAATCTCCTTCAAAGTTGAAATTCTGTCTGGTAAATCTGATAAATTACTACATTTTGACAGACAAATGTAATGTAGAAATATTATTGTTGAGAGAAAACAGTGTTCGATAAGAAATGGATTTCTTTCCTAATTCTACCCTACTTTTCACTGAAAATCACATTGAAATGAACAGATGCTTTGCTTGTATTATTAGCCATATAATCCTGCTTTTTCAGCTTGTAAAAAGCGTGTAATGTGCTTGCTTTAACTTTGCTCTTGTTTTAGCTGTGTTTGTATTAGGCAAGTTTGATTGTATTTATCTTTATGAACAAGTCCTTCATCAAAAGCCCCTCTGATTCAGTATCTTTAAGTACTATGTATGTCTGTGTATGAATATATGTATATACTATATATTTTTTTCATTTGTGATATGCTGAGTGACTAGTACTTGATTACTTAAATTATCCATCTTAAAATTCATGAATCAAAACATCGCAATCAGGATCTTTTTTTCACTAAATCTTACCTGGAAATTTCTTTGTTTACATTGCGAATGAGGATTTTAGGTGTTTGCAGATTTTTGAGGATTAACTATACATTATAAGCTAATATATGTATATAAACAAATTGGTGAAGAAAATGTAGAAATGTTTTCATTATTCTCGAACCCTAGAAGATTTATGGATCAGTCGCAAAAGGGCCTCAAGCTGCTACTAGATTTAGTTTTATATATTCATTTCACATCGTAGATTTGACCGATTCCAAATTTTTCATTTTCTTTCAGTTTATTTTAAAAATATTTTAAGAAATTTTATTGGCATTTTTTCTAAAATGATTGGTGCCAAAATATCCTTCCACCAAATATTTCGTCAAAATTGCATTTTTATTGCCACTTTTCAGATTTATTCACATCTGGTGAGAGATGGTGTGGTCTCTGATTTACTGTAAAGATTATAGATAGTGCAACCTAAATTTAATAGTAATTAAAAGAGATAAATTTAGTTTCACAAATCAAAAACCCCCTTTACATAAAAATCATTGATATTGGGTCTATTAGTCTGATATTGAACTTTATAATGAATAGCCCCCCCCCCCCCATCATTATTATTATTATTATTATATTTTTTTTGCTAACTATGGAAATGTGTGTGTGTGGAAGGGAAGGGGTAGATGGAACTACCATATCTGTCTAATTATCATAAGATGATATTTTAACTTCAGGCTGTGAAGTTATCTTTAAGCGTGAAGATTTATTGTGAATACACCAAATTTTTTTAAATTGAGTTAAGTTTGTCCAAATCATTTAAACATTTTTTTTTCTTTTGTAATTTTTTGTAATTTATCCACTATGATACATAAATTAATAAAATGCAAAAGCAGTTGTAAATTAGGTTAACCCAAACAATATTTAAAATGCTGTGTAACTTATTCTCCCTTCTCCTTATTAAAATATCTACATCAGAATTGCTTTATTCTACTCACTCATGCCTGCTTTTGTTTAATAATTTTGATAAAAAGTTGTATATATCTTTAAGAACCACTTCTTCATAAAACTTCTACTTACCCAAACCATTTTTTTTTTTTTGTTTGTTTGTTTGTTTTCAAGGGAAACTTTTGTTATATGCATGAAAGAAATATTTTGACGAATATTTATATAAATTATACAAAATGTATCTGTTTTTCCTCTTAATTGAAATGATTCCTCTGTATTTTAGTCAGACATCTAGATCCTTACTATTTCTTTGTTCCCCCCTTTTTAAAAAAAATATTATTTAAATAAAATACAACTGTTTATAGAGATTTAAAAAAAAGTAAAGCATTTGCATTTTTTCATGTGTTTATATGCACACTTGCAATTATCTATTTTGTCTTAAATGTTTTCTGGAACATTCCATGTCATGTATGTTACAGAAATCACAACTTTTATTTTAACTTTACCACTGTTTCCACAAGCTAAAATAACTATGCTAAATTGAAATAAGACTTTTCCTTACTTTTAATGCATACTTTATATTGTAACAGCTTATGAGTGAATAGTAAATAAAAGAATTCATGTAAGTGTCTATGTGAGACAGAGCATCGGTACTTCATGTGACACTTACATAAATCCTTCTATCTAAACTAACTCATATGTTGTTAAAATATAAACTATGTATTAAAAATAAGTTAAAATTTTCTACTTCAATTTAGCGTAGATTAGAAGTTTTAGTTTGATTAAATAATAGCATGATGAAAAAGTGGTAATGTTAAAATAAAAATTTAAATTTCTGTCTCATATGTCCTTTTTTATTAGTACACACAATTTTCTTTAAATTATCATTTTATTTAATTAAAGGTGATCTAGGTCCTGTATATGGCTTTCAGTGGAGACATTTTGGAGCTGAATATAAAGATATGAGAACTGATTATACTGGAAAAGGTGTTGATCAGCTGGCTAATATAATTGAAACTATAAAAACTAATCCAAATGATAGAAGAATGGTGTTATCTGCTTGGAATCCTCTTGGTTTGTATATTTTCCCTATGTTTTGATCTATGGTTACTAATAACAAACTAGATGGAACCCGTCAAAAATTGACGGAAAAAAATACTATAACAATATCAGTAAAATAAGCTTCTTGATTATTTAACAGGGAAAGATTATGAAACAGTCTTTCAAAAATTTTATTTTAAAAGTTTTTCCCCCAGTGAAATACAGTATTATTTTCGATGCAAACTCCAAACAAACAATCTGTAAACAACTGTGTAATGCAAATAAGTTCGACATTACCGCCATTTTTCCCACTGCAAGAAGAAAATTTCGTGGACCTATGAAGTATCATACAAATAGTATATTCCTACGTCCATATCATATTCAGTAAATAAAGCACACATCTCTATCCCCCACACAGTGAAATCCACAGTGAAATAAATAGCACTTTGCCACTAATACGGAACTGTTAAATGAACTTATACATACAAAAATAATTCCTATAAAATATTAGCTTTACATTGTTTATTCTAACTCAATAAACAGTCATTATTTCAAGTCTTTTTTACCGTAATACTATTTTTATATTTTTAATAATTTAAATTTTTCTGAAATTCTTTTCTTTTGTGATTTTTTTATTAAAAAATGAAATCCTCTGACCTATAATTAAAAAAAGTAATTTGTAACATGTAATCAAGGTATGCAATCTAGATGAAGCAATCCATAAAGGCTCCAATTCTAATCTTTCTAGCTAAAAATTGAATAATCGGTTAAAATTACGTCATGTTGACACAATCATAAATTTTTCTCTTTAGTTTTATCAATGTAAAATGAATTTCAAGCTAAGCATAAAGTCATTTTCACCAGCGCAAGCTTTTCACGCGTTCTTTATATACTGTAAAGAATTGATTTTCGTCATTCATGTGCTTATATGTGTGGTCCGAGGTTTCCCGTGAGAAGATTTTAGAAAGACTATTTCATGCATATTTTCTCATGTCGGCGTTATTTTGAAGTGGTGTGAAATGCCGAACTTCTTTTGTGAATCAAGGGAAGCTCTAGAACAGTGATGGATAGCCTAGATCTCCCAAAACGAAATTCTTTGCTCTAATACTTGTCGGTCCCGTGAGAAAAAAGTATCTCCATGGGAAAGCGAATATAACACGACTTATGTCTACTGTTTTTTGGAAAAACCAATAACGGACTAGTTTTGAGTGGGGAGGCTGTTTCCCAGATGGTCCTAAACGATGAGTGGCCCTAGCATGCCCCTCCTCTGACCAGATGCCCTCCCACTGTGAAAATCATGAGCAAGATAATTTTGAGTTGGACAATTAATTCGAGAAAAGGAACGAGAAGTGTTGTTTCTCTAGTTGAGAGGACAGGAAACGCCGGGTTTCCTAAACAGTGGAAATAAAAGCTAAGAGGCACCAGACCTCGATTAAAAAAGCGGTGATCTTCCGATCATCAAGGGAAAAGTTACCCTAAGGCAAGAAGTAGCAGACTTCTTTAAGTGAAAAATGACGCAGCCAAGGTCCGTGGAATTACGTGATATTCCGGCAACGAGTCTTTCGTTGGAACTGAAAGGACTATAGAATACTTATACGAATTCTCTTCGAACACTCTAATAGACTGAAATCTCTGTAGCGAATTGTGGATCCTTAATCGGATCAGCGAGGAAAAGGTCTTACAATACGTTACTTTTATACTTAACTACTATGTATACAAATAAATATATATTTTGTATTTGTTGTAATGCAAAAATGGCATCAATAAATTTATAATGCATAAAGATTAAATAAACTCAATGGACAATATTTCCATGACGTCACAATAAATATGCATTTTTATTCTCTTATAAAAATAAAGTGCAGTTTGATAAATATTTTTACCAAAATTTAACTTGCAAATTAAAAAAATTCGGCTAAAGAGAGATTGTCTGAATATTTTTCATTACTATTTTTTTATCCTCGCGACAATGGAAGTAATCCGATTGCCACCATTTTGAAGAAATTAAACAAAAAACATTTAAAATTAAAATTGTGCTAATTAATATAATTATTGAAAAAATGCACGATAACAAATCTGTGGCCAAATATCTTTCATTTAAAATAAGAATTGTGTAATTTGATGAAGTAGTTTTTCCTCACGAACTGTCAAACGAAAACACTTAGCGTTTTAAATACAGTAGAAGATCTTTCTAATGCAATTCTATATAACGCAATTCTCCATATAATGCACAACTTCTCAGATGTAAACAATGAATTTTCAGTTAAGAAACACCTGAATTCCTACATTATAAATAGTTGCTATTCTCTAGAGGACTAAATCTGATACATTAATTTAGCTTTATCTCCTTAATTCAGAGCTAATTACTGAAAAAATTGCTATGATTTGATACAGCTATGTTTGGACAATGTTTATAAAATAAATTTAACAATGTGTGGAATGATCTATATTATCCAAAAAATTATATAACTCCTGGTAATAAAGAATGCAATATAAAGATACTCTAATGTATTTTGGCATGTTTCACACATATTTGGCCTTGTTTTACAAGCTAAATTTAATGATGTGTGAAATGTGATCTATATAACGCAAAATTCTATATAACGCACAACCTCATGTTATAAAGATCTTCTACTGTATATAGATTCATGCTTTGATTTAAAATGCTTGACTTAATATTTACACTGTAACAAGCTTAAATATAATTGAAATTTTAACATGCTTCAAAAGAAAAAAAAAATACTGTTATTATTATTTGTTTTGAGTTTTTATTGAAAGATTTTCAGTATGATCTTTCAAAATTTGGTACAAATACTAAAACTATTTCTACCAGTGTCAAAAGACGCCTTTTAAGATTTCGATTTATGGTTATTTGTAATTTTTAAAGTTGGTTAGTTTGGAAAAAAGCTTCAGCATATTAAAAATGATTTTTTATTTTTCAATTTAAAAATTATTATGCAACTATAAATCAAAATCTTAAAATATGTCATTCAATACTGGTAAAAACAGTGTTAAAAACTATCTCATATCGAAAGTTGTCAAATGTCAACTATGAATAAAATAAATGAGAAAATTATGCTTAAAACTTTTTCATGTGATGTAAATTTTCTTGAAAAATTAGACATGTTACCTTCAGAAAGATGTAAAATCAAATTTGCTACCATCTTTTATTGATTATTAAGTACCTGTAATTTAAACTGCAAATCTTGTTAGATAAAAACTTGATATATCTTTCAAACTATTTAAGTTGTCCAAGGATCTTCTTTTTTTTTAATGACTGTAGAATGTCAATACTCTATCAAAAAAAGGGAAAGCAATGCTGCTCTGACATGATACGACAAGAATGATTTTCTGGCCTGGCTCAACTCTACAGAAAAAGGAATAGTTGAGTATTATGAAAGGAAATTGGCCAGAGTCTGTAAAACCACTACTAAAACATACCACCCACCCCTCTAAAAAATAAAATAAAGTGTAATCCTAAGTGCACCGCTGTGTATGCCATGTGAACCTTTTGAAAAAGTGATTGTGTTCTGGGAAATAAAGCTGCCAATTTAGCAATTTTTTATCTCCCAGATTTTTTGAATAATTACCTTCACTTTATTTAATAACATAATGTCTGTCTTTAAATAAAGCAAAAATTACAGTTAGAAATTTCTGGTAGATTAATTTTAAATAAAAATCAAATTGGCAACATGAGTGGGAATAGGAGATCATTAAGTAGTTTTGAATGGAAGGGCCTCTCAAAAGTTCTAGCACATGGCCTCACTTTTGTTAAGGACGTCTCTGACGCCATCTTTGACTGCATTTTCTGAAAAATCTGCCTTTACTGAAAAGGGGAAAAATTGTTTGATTGCATAGTTTCTGAATAAAAGTGCCTGCTAATTTTATGCATGGACAAAATGAACTTGAAAATGTGTCAAAAAGTAGGTAGTTTGAATTTGAGAACTTCCTTAATCTGAAACCTAGGTTTGTTTGGCATTGTTTCAAACAATAGATATTTGATTTTAGCTGTGTCGGTTCCACATGCAGATCATTCACCTATGCATTATTTATTTAATAGTTTTGTTTTTGCTACACATCAGTTTTTTTTTTTTTTTTTTTTTTTTTTTCCAGTGAGTCATATCAAATTAGATGCACTTTTAAAAGAAGTCTTCACTTTCTCTTAGATAAATCTTTACATTTTTGATTTGAGATAAGTTACAGTATTTACAAACTCTGTTGCTCATTAATGCTGAATTAACAAACCTGAACATTCTATTTTGTCCTATTGTGTGCTTCAATTGTTTTTTTGGAATTAAAAGAAATTCCATTGGCTTGTGCTTCCCCTGTAAGCACTCCACACCTCCCAAGCAGCTTGCACCTCAACGGTTACAAACTGTTACAACTTATTAAAAACTTGAATTTGTAATTCTGTACTAATATGATGATATAAATCCATGTTTGTGTAATCAGTTTTCTGAAACTTTTTGTAGATTTACCCAAAATGGCTTTGCCTCCCTGTCATTGTTTGGCTCAGTTTTATGTTGCTGATGGAGAGCTATCTTGTCAGTTATATCAAAGATCGGCAGATATGGTAAGAATCTGTGATTGAAGCATTTCATTTTCTGTAGTTTATTTGTTGGTGCAGATTTTGTATTTTTATTTCACTATGAATCACTGTCACTGAAAACTCATTGTTTCTTGCCTGAAGCAATTTCTAATTTACTATAATTTGTTTTGCTAGCTTCTCTTATTAAATTTAACAACATTGGATGAAATTCCATTTCATATTTTTTCATCTTTAATTTCTTCTGTTTCATCACCCAATCAATGTTGTATTTAATCTTTATCAGTATTTTTATGATGGCTTTTGTTTGAACATTTCTGATTCTGAATAATATGAATTATATCATTGTCCAAATTTAAGATTTGCTTAATGCTAAGTATTGCATTATCATAAGAAATTTGGTCAAGAAGCTTCTTCATATTGGAAATATTTCCATTCAAAGCTAGCTTTAAAAAAAATAAATAAATAAACTTTGGTGAATTATTTAGATATTTTACTTTATATTAAATGTGATTTAGATAGATCCCATGATATTACTGCAATAATGAAAATTGATTAATTGAAACATACATTCAATGGACAAAACTACAATAGATCCACAGACAATTTTCTTTAAACCCTAATATACATAAATAAACAATATGATAATATACTATGATATTGTTTTGATGTCATATTATTAGAAAGTACATAGTACAGTTCAATTATTGATTGCACTGTTATTTCTTATTTTTAGAATACATCTTGTAGTAACACAAAACTTAATTTTCTAAACCTCAGTCCTCTTACATATATCTACTGATGTCTAGATCTATCAAATGCTGTCTGACAATTCTAATCTTTGAAAAAGTTTCTAATTTTTTTTTCTCGCATTTTTGTCACATGTATTTATTACATCTTATTTCTCATAAGCTCTTTGTTGTTTAAATTCAATAAGACCATAATTGGAGAAATCTTACCATGCCTATAATAAAAGATTCAGCATTCTACAAAATTTCATCATTGCGAGCTTGATGGATTACTAAATATGGTTTTGCTTGCATGAATGGGAACAGATGATAAAATTTTTAATTAATGAACTTCTTTACACTTGCCTATGTTCAAAAATTCATAATTAGACAAAATTTCACCTTAAAGGCTGGATGATCCTGAGATATGCCTTTTTTTTCTTCTGGTGGGGCAGGGATTGAACGTTTAAGACTCCTTTACCCATGCTTATGCTAAAGAATTCACCATCATGAATGGTTTGATAGATCCTAAAATATGGTTTTGTCTCCCGGGGCAGATGTCAAAATTTTAATTAAGACCTCCTTTGCACCTGATTATGTTCTAAAATTCATCATCATCACAACAACAACAAAAATCTAATAGGACTTGATATGTTTGCAGTCAGTGTTTGAAATTAGCAGTCGTTAATCGTCAAATGCAACTAAATTATTGCAGTTGACGACTACAAAATTGTTCCTGGTTATCAAATTTGACGCCTAGCTTTTTTTAAAACATTCATTATTATTAAACTTTAAAAGTTCTGGTCTCTGGTTCATAGTTTAGTTTGTTTTTTCCCTGTCGCACGTGGTACTTCCAAAGCTGATCACTTGCTTTTGAAAAGAGAACACAGGGGATAGGGATATGTATCATAAGTTCGATTCAGTCAGTTGAATTTGATAAAAATAATACACGTAACCCTTTATTTACTGCTAGTGTTAATGATTTATTTAATGGTAGAACAGTATGAACCCAATTTAGCACTCTTTTGAACACATAAAGCTATAAATCTTTGATGGAATGATGAAGTAAATGTCCTGATTAAAAAAATAAAATAATTTTGTTTGAATAATTGTTTGATTTTTAAATAAAAAATAGTTGCCTGCAGTATCATCTGAAAAAAATATTTTTTAGTATCGAACTTTATCAAAATTAGTGGCTTTTGCTTGATTTGAATTTTTAAAAGAGCTCCTTTACTCAACAAAAGATCAGATCATCATCCCATAAATTTCATGTTAATGTATCTGATAGATCCTGAGATATGATTTTGCCCACCCCTCGTGGGTCAAGGGAGTTATTATTTTTTTTTTTTTTTTCAATGAATTTATTGACTGAGCTTATTGTAAAATCTTGTATTAAAGTAAAATTTCTAGAAAACCAGGAACTTGTTCATCGCCTGGTCCTATGGAACCAAAAGAGGACAGGGTCCAGGGGAAGTTTCCTTGGTGCTCAACCATGATATAATTTTATTATGGAAACAAAAGTCAACCTTTGACAGTCACCATTTTAAATCAGCACTCAGACATAGTATTCAAAACTTTGTAATCCAGTTGCATAAATACCATTATTTCTTTCTTTCTCCTTTTCAGAAACCATTTAAGCCGGGAGCATTCGCATTGCCAATAACCATCATTATTTTAGATATTGAGAACTGCAGTTTAATATCACAGTATCGTATTCACAATAAATATCAAAATCACTATATTTGCAATAAATGTATGGAATGACTATATTCGCGATAGTTTTCTAAGACTGTGTAAGTTATTGTTATAGACAGGGTTTCACTGTAGTAATTTTTTTTAAAGCAACTTACTATTTTGTAATATGAATTTTACAATTTTTTGAAATTAATAAATGTATTTGCTTTTAGGGTCTTGGAGTGCCATTTAATATTGCCAGTTATTCATTATTGACATACATGATCGCACACGTCACAAATTTGAAACTTGGTGACTTTGTTCATACAATTGGTGACACTCATGTTTATTCGAATCATGTTGATGCCCTAAAGGAACAGGTGAGTTATAGAATCATTAGTTATCTCCACTTTTTCAATTTTATTTTCTGATATTTTGAGTAAATAAAAGTTATTTTTTGAGTTTGTATTAGTTTTTCTTTTTAAAAATATTTACTTTCCATTGTCTGTTGTTTCAATTGTTGCAATGTTTAATCAATTACAGGTTTTTAATATCTTCAATTTGTTTATGGAATTCTTGCATTTTAATTAAAAACGGTTTTTACAAATTGCTACAGTGTGAGATGAAACCAATGTGCCCTCTTATCATTGTTCAGTAGCTGATTCTTAAACTATTAGTTTTAGTTCCAATTATAAAAAGATTTCAAATGTTATTTATATTCTTCATTATATCAAAAAGTCATTTACATTAAAATAACTACTTTTGTAAAAGTTACAAAAATTATTTTTTTTACAGTTCTCAGACCTGCCAACCTTTAAAAATGAGAAATAGTAGCACACCAAATTCAAATTTATCTGGAGGTTGGTTTGTGGCTGTTTTTTATGCTGCAAATTTTAAGCGAACAAATACTAATCAATTAAACGCATGTGTATATGCATCAGGGGTGATTCTGAGTAAAAAAAAAAAAAAAAAATTCTGAAATTCACAACAAATTTTCTGAAAGGTTACAACAAGGGGGGGAGGGGGAATCCACTCCCGGCACTAACTGTAATTTTTCTGCGATCTTTTGACGAAATTTGTCATTTTTCTGCGATCCTTTTGACGAAATTTGCCGTTTTTCTGCGATCCTTTTGACGAAATTTGCCGTTTTTTCGCGATTCTTTTGACGAAATTTGCCGTTTTTTCGCGATCCTTTTGACGAAATTTGCCGTTTTTTTCGCGATCCTTTTGACGAAATTTGCCGTTTTTTCGCGATCCTTCGACGAAATTTGCCGTTTTTTCGCGATCCTTCGACGAAATTTGCCGTTTTTTCGCGATCCTTCGACGAAATTTGCCGTTTTTCCGCGATCCTTTGACGAAATTTGCCGTTTTTTTCGCGAACCTTTGACGAAATTTGCCGTTTTTTCGCGATCCTTTGACGAAATTTGCCGTTTTTTCGCGATCCTTTGACGAAATTTGCCGTTTTTTTGCAATACTTTGACGAAATTTGTCGTTTTTTCGTGATACTTTGATGAAATATGTGGTTTTTTTCGCGATCCTTTGACGAAATATGTGGTTTTTTCGCGATCCTTTGACAAAATTTCCCGTTTTTTCACGATCTTTTGACGAAATTTATAGTTTTTCGCGATTTTTTGACGAAATATGCGGTTTTTTTTCGCGATCCTTTCACGAAATTCGCGTTTCTTTGCGCGATCCTGTGACGAAATTTGCGTGATCATGTGATAAAATTCGTGTTTTTTCGAGCGATCCTGTGACAAAATTCGCGTTTCTTTTTTTTTTTTGCAGAAAATCGTAGTTGTTTTAGACAGATTTTCGTAGCATCGTAGTTTTTGGCTCAAAATTGTAGTAACTACGATTTTTTCGTAGCAGTTGGCAGCTCTGAGTTCTTGGAATCCTGTAAGTGATATTTAGTAAAAAAAAAAAATTCATGCTCTAACAAATGAAATGATAAATATTTCATTTTTGTGCGACCAGAACTTGTCAAGTTGTGATACTCTGAATTTTATGAATTTTCAGCATTTTCTGGCACTAAAAGCTGAAAAACTTGTTTTCCATTTCAGATATGTCTGTTTAGATTTATGTTATTAAAAGGATTTTACAAGATTCTAATGCTAAAAAAAAAAAAAGTTGCTCTATTTTGTTTATTGATTTTTACACTGCGAATATATGGGATTTATTTGAAGTATTTATTATTTCTATAATCACTAACTCTAACTAAAAAGTAAAAATATATATTATACTTTTTAATATCATCTAATTAATTTGAAACCTGCAATTCTTGATTGCTATGTAAAAATCATTAAAATCCTATTTAAATACAAAAAAAAAATTTTTTTAAATCAGATTTTTGTATTTTTATACTTTTTTGTCGACAGTTTAAAAAAAAAAAAAGCCTTGTCCCAAAAAAATATTCTGTCGCCAAACACTTTGACTCTTCAGCAATAATGAATGGGTGTGATATTAAAACATATTTACAAGATATTTCCATGATTTTATATTTTATGTAACTTGGAATAATGTTTAATAAAGTGAATTAAAAAAAAAAATTCATTTGATGTGCTGATATCAAATAATAAAATCAGTCGCCTAACGGCTTGATTTAACTCAAGTAATGAATAACTCTTTTGATCAGCTCTAAATAAACCTTAGTTCAGTTACAAATGCAATTTTGAAGCCATTGAACCAAGTTTATTTTTTAATTGATAAGCTTGTCGCAATTTTTCACATTGCTTTGTCATTGTTTATCCGTTTTCAAAAGTTTCATATCGGGCCATTGATAGAAAAAAAATTTAAATTGTGTGTGTGGGGGGGGGGGGGGGCAGAATCCTGTAATTTTGAAAATACTTCATCGCATTTGGTTGTTAAAATGTTAACTTTGATGAGGAAGATACTTGCTAATTTAGTCTGTTTTATTACAAATTTTTAGAAATCGCTCCTTCATAATTGTTTAATTGATCAGTACTTTTTAATTAAAACTCATTTGTTTTTACAATCCAACTTCCTATTTTACTCAAAATCACTTCTATTGTATTCAGAAAACCTTATCCCAGCTTATTTCTTATCGGTTATATTTTCCTGATCTAGTAATAAAGAGAAATCATTTTATTAAAGGAAGTTATTCAATTGTTTAATGATTGTACTATTTAATATATATTTAATAATACATCATACTTACTTACTTATACATATTTTATGATTTTAAAATCAGAGTATATAAAATAAACAATCTTTAAAAAATATTTTCAAGTAGGAAATTATATAGAACTTCACTAACTCGACATCTGCTCACGTTGACATGCTTTTCTTTCCTTTGACTGTCTCTACATGTAGTATCGAGGTTTCAGTGTAGTTTATTAAATAATTTGTTATTATGGTTTACTAGTACCTAACATTATCACAAAATTGATAACACGAGCATACAGGTACTTCTGTGTTATAAGGAACCTGTTATGAAAAAGCCAAGTTTGAATTTGGCGAGAAGCAAAATTTTCAAAAGCACTTTCTGGCAACCTTCATTTACATTTTGAAATCTCATCAGATTGTTATATCTTTATGAAATAACTCTCATTATATGAAACACACAATTTATTCATTGTTTACGCTATTTAATATATACGTAAATAAAGCATATAACAATGTAATATGAAATATATAACAATTCTATACAAATAAACCATATGATAATGTACATTTATTAATACATACATTCGCATATTTATTTTTAACAAGCATTTTCTGGTGGCTATGATTCAACAATAGCTTCTAATAATGATTCAAAAATAAATTCTGCTGGATACCACTCCAAATGATGGCGAGCCATACCTCTATGCTTCTTATTCCTCCATTTTGCCGATCTTCTTCTGGGTATGAATGCTGGTAGTAGAATCTACAAAATTATATGCATCATGAACCATAAATGATAAAATCCAGCTTCAAGTTCTTCAGCTTTATAACCATTCCAGCAGGCCATGTAAATGATTGATCCCTCATTTATTATATAATCTTTAATATTTTGCATGAGAATTTTTGCATTTCCATTTGGAACTTGTACTGAAAAACACTTGTTTTCATCACAGAAAATGCCATCTTAAATTCACTGTTGTGGTAGAATTCTCACAGCATTGTTTTTTTTTCATTTTATGAAGAGGGATTCATTGTTTTCTATGATTTTACTTGACCCTACTACTTTTTTGCCGAATACTTCATCATAAATTCTGAACAGACTTTGTGAATGTAACTATTCCAGCCTACGATTGATGTTTTACACATATTTGACTGCTTTCCCACCATCGGATTGAAGTCAATTCTTCACTCTAGCAATACATAAGTCGCACTGCCTCAAGAAAAGGCATTTTAGAGCCATTAATGCAAACGCCTTTCTGCTTGCAACTGCTTATGTTGCATCTTCAACATACAGTTGCATATTATGATCATTTTCACAGATTCTTTCAGATAGTAAAATGCCTTTCGTTCAGAAAAAAGAAAAAAAAAGCTATAACATCATTTTCCATCGCTTGTAAATTAAAAATAGTAAACATGTTGGAAATTTTAGAAATAAAAAGGAATTTTAATTTATCAGAGACAAAATTTTGCGTGCTAGAGAAAAACAAGCTATGTTCAGATTAGAATTTTTTTCATTGGTTGTTTCATTTTGTGATTGGTTATAATATTAGGTGCAAAATTGCACTCTCATAAGACTGAGTTTTGCCAAGACCCCTATAACAAATAAGTATTTCATACTGTGCTTTCATAAGCTTATATTGAATGTTACATATTTTATTTTCAGATCAAAAGAACTCCCAAGCCATTTCCAAAGCTTAAAATAAAGAGAGAAATCACGAGTATTGATGATTTTAAGTATGATGATTTTGAAATTATAGGCTATGAATACCATCCTCCTATAAAGATGCAAATGTCGGTGTAATTTTTATTGCAAAATGTGCATTTTTACAAACTTTTTAACAGTAATGCATCTTATAAAGATGCAAATGTCAGTGTAATTTTTATTGCAAAGTGTGCATTTTTTATAAAGCTTTTTTGTTTTAAAAAAGGGTGATCTGCCTTTTGTATGCTAGTCTATGTTTAATTACTACATATTTTTCACAGTTTTCTTTTACAGTTCTGCTTCTGCAAATATCAGTTTTTTCTTTTCATTTATACTATTGTTTTAATTGTTATAGATTGTGTAATTTTTCATTAAATATGCATTTTTTAAATAGCTGTAGTTATTAATAGTGAAGTTTGTTTTATACAACTTCTGTATTAACTGTTTCATCAAGCAGTTTTTAATTTGCATTTTTGTAACTTTTTTTTTTTTTTTTTAGTTGGAATGCATATCTGTCTTGTATGCTAGTCTCTATTTTTATAGTCTATATTTTTATAATTGCATCCTATTTTTTGCAATATTATTTTCGTTGTGGTTACTGATTTGCTTCTGAAAATGTCTTTTTCATTTATAGTACTGTTTTAACCATATTAGACTGTCAGCTTTTTTCACTTAATATGATCTTTTTTAACAGCAATAATAAAGTTTAATGCATATTATTTTATTTCTGTATAACTGTTTTACCTTAAACAGTTTTGTAATAAGATGTACTTTTTTACCCTTAAAATTTGTCTTATACAATGAAGGTACAGGTTTTTCACCCCCTCTTTGGTATTTTTATCTCATGTTTTTATGATATATATTTTGCATTTGTTGGTAGTTTATAAACAAATGTAAAAAGGAAATATAATAAGTAACATTGACTAATGTAATTTTGCAGTTTTATTTATATATTTTTTATTTTTAATTAGGTACTATAAATTCTTTTACTTTCATAGGGGTGTGGGGGGGGGGGGGTTCCCTAAAATAATGTATTAAACTTTGGAGTGTGTCCTTTATAAGAGAGTGTCTTATACACCAGAAAATATGGTACTTAAAAATTAATTGCATTTAAATTGTTAATGTGCCTTAATGTATTTTTGAAGCCATTTTTATATATCTATACATATTTTTTAAGCTGTTTGTTGCCTTTTGGGCTATTAAAATTATGTTAAAATTATAAAAAATATTATTTTGAAATTATTATGAATATCACCCTCCTATAAAGAAGCAAATGCCAGTGTAGTTTTTATTCAAATATGTACATTTTTATAGTTTTTTTCTTCATTCAGTTAGAATGCATATGTCTTTTGTATGCTAATCTATGTATTTTTTATAATTACAAAACATTTTTCACCATATTTTTTTCATTGTGATGACAAATTTGCTTCTGCAAATGTCAATTCTTTTCATTCACATTACTTTCTTAACCATTTTAGACTGTGAACTGTTTTCACTAAATATGCCCTTTTTAAAATAGCTGTAGCTATTAACTATAAAGTTTGTCTTATATTATTTGTGTATAACTGTTTTATATTAAGTAGTTTTTAGTAAACATATTTTTATTTTATTTTTATTTATTTTTTTGTTTTGTTTCAATAGGATTTAATCTTTCTTTTATACACTAGTCCAGGGGTTCTCAAACTATGGTATGCATACCAGTACTGGTACGCAAAGCTCTGGCTACTGGTACGCATATGTCCAATACTGGTACGTGGAATTTAATACAGAATACAGCCTATTATTATGGAATCCGAAACGGCTTGTCTTTGTTAACTTGGAAATTAAAAAAAAAAAATTGAATGAGATTTATGATCTGTAAACGCATTTTCTATTTTTTTCGTTAGAAGAAATGTTTATTATAGGCTATTATAGAGCGACACGTATACGTGCCGAATAAGATGCTCAGAATCCTCGATTATTCCCGCAGTTACTTTTTATTGTAAGCTTTGTTTTATTTAATGATAGAATTTCTGATGTAGTGTCAGTCATAAGGTGCAAATGGCTGCAGTGTTTGACTACCAGTATTATAGTAAAGGAAAATTTGACTTATTCAATCCCATATATCTACAATTAAATACAATAAAGAATTTTCTTTAAAAATACCGGTAGCAAAGAACAATAAACTTTTGGGGCTATGTGACTTACAGTACATTCATGCATGGAATTAACCTATAACAGACTTGCTAAAATACGCTCACACCACTAATGATACAATCAGTTTTCCAGAATTAAAAACATAATTATTAGATTTGTATGGATAAAAATTATTTTTTTTTATTAAGACCTAATTTTAAAATTAATGAATGAAGTATTTTTAACCCCTTGGGGACGAGCGACACGTATACGTGCCGAATACGATTCTCAGAATCCTCGATTATTCCCGCAGTTACTTTTTATTGTAAGTTTTGTTTTATGTAATGATAGAATTTCTGAGATTCAATTCAGCGAAAATTCCTGTTTTGAAAAACCGGTGATAAAAGATTAAAAATTCTGTAAAAGACGCTCGTCGCGAAGGGGTTAATTAGCGGAAGAACTGTTTTTAAACATGCTTTATAAATTGAATTATCTGAAAGTAAAGTCTGGATGCTTGGAAGTAGGAGGAGCTTGTGTGAGTAGGAGGAGTTAAAACAAAATAAAATTTCAAGTGTAATCTATAACGCATTGTTCTATTTGTACTAGAAGAGCTTGTAGGAAGTGTTGAAATAAAAGTTTTATTTCAAACATAATTCATGAATTAATTAATTCAGTTGATAGAAATATTTTTCTTTTCTTGTACAAAATGCGTATAGTTTCTTTATATTTCATTGAAATCAGTTTTTATCAGAGTAAGTTTATTTAAAATGGCCCTTCTTTATATGAACAATACAGGAATAAACTGCACATCAAATCTGACTTATGACTAAAACTACCCAATATTGGGCCAGACATGAGGGAGCTGTGCTTGAAAAAGCAAGCCTA
This sequence comes from Maratus michaelseni, assembly GCA_963931845.1. Taxonomy (NCBI): domain Eukaryota; kingdom Metazoa; phylum Arthropoda; class Arachnida; order Araneae; family Salticidae; genus Maratus; species Maratus michaelseni. The sequence goes on along the minus strand of OZ007595.1, from coordinate 166,798,182 downwards.
TCCTTTTCATTAGCGATAGAAGCAAATTAGTGAAATCAGCCTACTATAACAGTAGCGTATGAATCAGCGTGCACCAATATGTCATTAAGTATTGTACCTTTTTTCCAATACCAAAACACTGTATTTTGATATTGTATACACCAGAGGGCCCGTGCAAAGATTTCGCACTGAAATCTAATATTTTTTAGGTACTTCTCTAGTATCCCGTCGACCACTTTTCATAACAAAAAAAACTACCGCCAAATTGTAAGATTAAACGCCAAAAATGCAGTCCCATTTACTTGATGTCAGAAGCATTATACGTGTTTGTTACATCATCAAGTGGTTTTTAATTCGACATTTGCGTGTATTTTTCATTATGTTTTACTGATTTATTAGTTATTTTATTAATTAAAATAACAATTGTGTCCTTAAATTCTTATATTTTATTTATTTATTTATTTTTATATTCCAATGGCAACGTTCTCCTGTTTATTTGGCGATAGTTTTTTGTTATGAAAACTGGTCGACAGGATAATAGAGAAATATATCTAGTGAATCGTAAGAATCAGTGTGCACCAATATGTCATTAAGTATTGTAGCTTTTTTCCAATACCAAAACACTGTATTTTGATATTGTATACATTATTAAAATGTAATGATAGTACTTTCTACTGGAATGTTATTATAAAGAATCACTATAAGTATCAGCTATCAATTTAGTAATGTAATCAGGGTTAGAAATTAGCGGTCGTTAGTCGCCAAATGCAACTAAATTATTGCATTTGACAACCACAAAATTATACCTGGTCGTCAAATTTGACGCCTAGCTTTTTTTTTTTCTTTTACAGATGCCGCGGACGGTTTATAGCACGTAAATTACGCGAAAAATTGGAGTTGGGACGCAAAAAAATAGATGAATGATCGGAAAAAACAGCGAATTTCGCCGTAGGATTGTGAAAAAACGGTAAACTTCATCGAAGGATCGTTAAAAAACGGCGAATTCTGTCGAAGGATCGTTAAAAAACGGCGAATTCTGTCGAAGGATCGCGAAAAAATGGCAAACTTCGTCAAAAAACCATGAAAAAATGGCTAATTTCGTCGAAGGATCGTGAAAAAAAAAACGCGAAATTAATTAATAAAAGATCGCGGAAAATGGCTAATTTCGTTGACAGATCACAAAAAAAAATGCAAATTTAGTCAAAGGGCCGTGGAAAAACGTGAATTTCATCAAAAGGCCGTAGAAAAACAGAGTTTCATTGAACGATTGCGGAAAAATCCGAATTTCGCCGAAGGGCCACGGAGAAAACGCCAATTTCGTCAAAGGATCGTTGTAAAAACTGCTGATTTCGTCGAAGGATCACGGAAAAATGGGCAATTTCGTCGAAGAAACGGCAAATTTTGTCGGCGGATTGCGAAAAAACGGCGAATTCTGTCGAAGGATTGTGAAAAAACGGCAAATTTCGTTGAAGGATTGCGAAAAAACGGCAAATTTCGTCGAAGGATTGCGAAAAAACGGCAAATTTCGTCGACGGATTGCGAAAAAACGGCAAATTTCGTCAAAGGATCGCGGAAAAAACGCGAATTTCGTCCAAAAGCCAAGGGAAAAATGCAAAATTCATCAAAGGATCTCGAAAATGACTAATTTTGTTGACAGATCACTGTAAGAATGCAAATTTCGTCAAAGAGCCGCGGAAAAACGCGAATTTCGTCAAAAGAACATAAAAAAAAAAAAAAAAAAAAAAAAAAAAAAACATGAGTTTCGTCAAAGGATCGTGGAAAAAATGAGAATTTTGTCAAAGAGCCACAGAGAAAATGCAAATTTTGTCAAATGGCCGCAGAAAAAATGCCAATTTTGTCAAAGGATCATGGGAAGAACTGCTAATTTTGTCAAAGGTTCACGGAAAAAGCTCCAAGGGCCACGAAAAAAAAAAACGTGAATTTTGCCAAAGGATCGCGGGAAAAAAAAACGCCAATTTCAACAAAGGTTCACGAAAAAAATATGAATTTTGTGAAATAGTCTCAGAAAAGATGCAGCATTTCTTTAGAAAACAGCAGACACACAAAGTTCTAGGCATAGTTTTTAATCTGAAACAATATACTGAACTAACTTTTGAAAAAATCAGGTTAACCCGAACTAAATTTGCAGGAATATACACTCAGCCTAAAATCGAAAGTTAATCAGACCTGCAGCAACAACAAAAATAGTGCTGAGAGAGGATCCCCAGATGAGATAAAATGTTTAATATGTACAGCACTCCTCGCCCTTAACACATAAAGATAATTAAAATATTGTTAACATAGGTTCGAAAAGAAATGAGAAATTATGATATAACATAAAAAAAATTGCAACCATGAAATGCAGTTTGGCACCTAGAAAAAAAATTACAGGCGTCATTTGACGCCTTACGTAGAATTCCCAATTTCTAACCCTGAATGTAATCATTGATTTTTAAATATAATAAAACCTGCTAAGATAAAAACACAAAAGACCGGATATATATTTTGCTTTAGACAGGTTCCTATTTACAGGTTTTTCTATATTAGCTTTACATTTGTTGCCAGGCGGTACGCGGAAGTATGAACTTCGATTTAGTGGTATGTTGATGTAAAAGTTTGGGAACCCCTGCACTAGTCTATATTTTTTATATTAACAAGATATTTTTCACGGTATTCTTTTTATTGTGTTTGGATATTTGCTTCTACAAATGTTAGCTCTTTTTCATATATGCTATTATCTTAACCCTCTTAAACTGCCAGCTTTTTTTTTTTTTTTTTTTTTTCACTAAATAGTACCTTTTATTTAAAACAATTTTAAGTTAGTAAAGTTTGCTTTATATCATTTCTGCATAACTGTTTTAAGTAGTTTTTAGTGAGCAGTTTTTGTTTCAATTGGAATGTATCTGTTTTTTGTATGTTAGTCTACATTTTTATAAGATATATATAGGGGTTAAAGATTTGCTTCTGCAAATCTCATGACTTTTTCATATATACTACTGCTTTAATAACTTTAGACTGTCAACTTTCTTTACTAAGTATGACCTCTTTACTAGCTATAGTTATTAATAGTGAAGTTTGTTTTAATTGGAATATCTATCTATCTTTTTTGTGTTAGTCTAATAAATTTCTTAATTAAAAGATATTTTTTACAATATTCTTTTCATTATTGTTACAGACTTGCTTCTGCAAGTGTCAGCTCTTTTTCATTTAAGCATCTGTTTTAACCATGTTAGATTGTCAACTTTCACTAAATATGACCATTTTTTGTTGTTGTTTTTAGCTATAGTTATTAATGATGAAGTTTGTTTTATATTATTTCTGTATAACTATTATTTTACTAAGCAATTTTTAGTATAATTAAAAATTTTTGTTAAAACTAATTAAAATTACATTACCAATGGGCTTTGCATTTTTTAAAAGTCATTTATTATATTCTTGTACGTGTTTTTTTAAGCTATCTGTTGATTTTGGTCTTTTAAATTGATATTAAAATTTTGTTAAAGTTGTTAAGTATATTCTTAACCCAATGAGGGTGGGTATGTATATTCAAGGTGTCTAGTCACTTGGATAGTCTGGAAAATTTTGTGGACTGTAGAAATCAGGGAAATTTGGAATTCCTGAGGAAAAGTCGGGTAAATTTGAAACTTATTAGGAAAATCCAGGAATTTTTTTTCTTATTATAAAACTAAGGATCTGAAATTGCAGTTCCTGAAAATCTAACTTTGCTGTTCAGAAGTTCTGTAAAGAATACTCAACCTCTCATTTAAATCCTGTTGACTACTCCCTTTCGGTCCTTCCTTGTAATTCAGAGATTTTCAATACCAGCTTCATTGAATGTTTGTACATTTTTATAGGATTGATTAGGTGATTCAGTCTATTCGCTTATAATCCCAATAACAGAAACAGTGTAACATGGCAGTGGGTGCTGCCGATTATATATATGATATATACATTGCAGCTTTTAAAAAATTCTGAGCTAAGAAAAATTGGCTAAAATTTAATTTTTGTCTTTAGATTTATTGTATTTTCTTTGTAAATGCAAATTTTGCTTATTTTGTGCATTGCTAGAATTTTTTATGATAGTAAACTTTGCCCAGCAATCTTGGCTTGCTGCAGATTTACATAGAAAATTCTGCTTCTGGATTTATCATTGCTTAAGAACTGAATATTTGTTAGCTTAATTTATTTATAATTCTTAAATTTGTTTAGTTACAGAGATATTACTTATAAAAGAAAGGAATTTTTTTTATATTAAATATTACAATATGTCGAAGTAATCTATTTAACTGTGACTGGTATGATGAAGAATTTCATCCTGATTGCAGAAAATAGATAAAACATGCTAAAAGTGTGTATCTACAAAATATTTAGCATGTAAAAAAACATTTTCATTCAGTAATATAGGGCATCAAATAATCCTTAGCTATGAAATAAATATCATGATGTTCTGCCATTTGCAAATTTTGCAGAAAAAAGAAATTAAATAATCAGTATTTTGTGTTTCATAATCAGTTGTGATCTCAAATTCACAATTTGAAAGATATTTTGTTATTGGTATGAAAAACCTGGAAAAGTTGGAGAAATTTGTATTTGAGCTGGAATAGACACCCTGTGTAATTTCTTGAAACTTATTTAACATAAATTTTCTTAAAATGCTGATGAATTAACTTTATTTTGATTTTGAGGCAAAAATGCTCTGAGAAATTTTGAAGCACTTAAGATAAAGAGAGATGAGTCACAAATATTGATCATTTAAAATATGATGATATTGAAATTAATGGCGAATAATATTTAAATGAAATACAAATGTAAGTGTAATTTTTATGGAAAGGTGTGCATTTTTATGAAATTTTTATTTCAATAGAAATGCAGCTCTATCTTTTGTATGCTAAGCTATACTTCTATAATTTCCAGAGCAGAATTTTCTGTATCAATCTGTTGCAAACCAAAATTTATCTGTGACCCCACAACAATGATGGATTATCAGGAGAATTAATAGTAACCCATAAAATATAAGTAAACTTTCCATTTTCAAAGAAAATATAATAGATAGATGCAACAATTAGTCCATCATTTCAATTGTTACATTAATCTGTGAGAGCTGAACCTGCCGTGCTGCATGGTTTCTGCTACAGGGCTATGATTACAAGATATTTTCACAATGTTCTTTTCATTGTAGCTGCAGATTTGCTTCTGTAAATTGTCAGCTGATTTTCATTTATCCGTTCTGTTATAATCATTGCTGACTGTCAACTCTTTTTAGGCTAAATATGACCTTTTTAAATAGCTATAGTTATTTTATTAATAATGAAGCTTGTTTTATATTTTTTTCATTTTAAACATTTTTATAAAGCTGTTTTTCTTTTAATAGGAATGTATCTATCTTTTATATGCCAGTTGTATATTTTTGTAATTACAAGATATTTTTCTTAATATTCTATTCATTACGGCTACAGATTTGTTTTTTCAAATGTCAGTTCTTTTTAATTTATATTACTGTCTTTTATCATTTTAGACTCCCCAACTTTTGTTCACTTAACTGTTTTTAGAAGCTATAGTTATTAATAGTGAAGTTTGTTTTATATTATTTCTGTATAATTGTTTTATCTTAAGCATTCTTTAAAATGCTTGTAGTTACTTTAAAATTAATTACTTTTAAAACTATTTTTATATACCTGTACGCATTTTTCAAGTTTGTTGTTGTATACTATTTTTGTATAATTGTTTTATCTTAAGTATTCTTTAATATGCTTGTAGTTACTTTAAAATTAATTGCATTTACATTTCCAGTGTGCTTTTCAGTATTTTTAAAACTATTTTTATATACCTGTACACATTTTTCAAGTTGTTTGTTGCCTTTGAGCTTTTTTTAAAGCCATGTTAAAATATTGTTAATCAAAGTTGTTAAAGTTGTTGAAAGGTCCAACAATCTTTGCTTTTTTATAACCAAATTCTCGTAGTAGGTAAGTTCATGCTCTTTTTATTTATTCTCAAAGGAGTGATTGAATACGTGAAAATTCAGTTAAATTAGTAAAAATAGCAGAATTTCTTGCTTATAGAGATATGATATGTATGATACTTTTAGGGATAATTTTATGTTCTTTAAGTATGAAAATAAATTATTCCTTATAATGTCATGCTTTTATCCTTCTAATATTTTATTGCAATTGTGAATAAATAAAGTAAAATGCAATGAAAGAAGGGAAAGAATTCTCTCTTACCATTTATTTATTAGCAGATTCAAAAATAAGGCTATTTCAGAATCTCTTTCATCGTATCATTAAGCTTCTTGCATAAAAACAGTATCACTTGCTCCTTTTGCTTCTAAGAAGCTTTGAAGTTTCATCCATCAATCCAAATCCAGTATATGTTAAGAAAGAGGCTATTGTTGTGCTCTCATCTGTATTATAGTCATTTTTCTTATCTTCTTTGTTTTTGGTAATAGTATATAAATATGTACTACAAAATGAGATGTTTTCTTGAAGGAGTTATTTAAAGTAAGATTTTTAGTTCATTGCAGATTATTCATAATAATCTGCAGTGCATTTGCAGTGCATTTTTATATTAGACCAATTATTTTCTCACTAATTACTTTTTAAAATGGAGTTTTTGTTACTTTCAACAAGAAATTTTGAGTGTATCCACAGGCATATTTCATGCATTAAAAATAAAAATATATGGCTTAAAAAATTATATGTATCTTCATGCTTTGTATTTTTAAACAAAATTAATTTCTTATTTAAGGAAAGCCATTATGCATTATTCTACCATCTTATAAAAGATTACAAATTGAGTGATATTTTTGTGCATATTATACGGTTCTAAAATTATACTATAAAAAAAAATATATTGAATTATTTATTGCATTATTAAAATTGATCATTCTCTGTTGTGTAACTTTTACTTGATATACACATTTTATGGTTGAATATGTTATGGAGTAAAATTTATAACATTACACATTTTTCTCCCATCCCCTCTGAGTGTGCCTATTTAGCTTGCTTTTGGCATGAACAACTTTCATCTTGTCTTTGTTTTTATATTTTTTATAATGCTAAATTCATCCTTCAAAGTAATTTAAGTTGTATTTTCTCTCCTTGAAAAAAATTCTAACAATATCGCTGACATCTGACCTTCCTATAACAGGGTAGCTGTGCTTCCATATTTCATTTTTAATGTTGATTTAAGTTTTATTTAAAACCTGTCTATAATGGGATCCTGCTTAAATAGCAATGCAAGAAATGTCATGCTCCTGGTGTAAAAAGTGTGGTATAATAGAATTACATCATATGTTGTATGGTTTTTCTGTGGTTTCTTGCAATTCTGTCTTAGCTGGGTTTACTAGTTATAAAACTGTTAATTATTAAATTTTGTATTAAGAATCTCTTTATAGATCCAATTAATATGAATACTGTTAATTATTAAATTTTTTTATTAAGAATCTCTTTATAGATCTGATTAAGTGAATACTGTTAATTATTAAATGTTGTGTTAAGAATCTCTTTATAGATCTGATTAAGATTAATACTGTTAATTATTAAAATTTCTATTAAGAATCTCTTTTATAAATCTGATTAGAATTTACTTATAGATCTGATTAGAATTTACTTATAGATCTGATTAGAATCTCTTTATGGATCTGATTAAGTGAATATTGTTTATTATTAAATTTTGTATTAAGAATCTCTTTATAGATCTGATTTTAGATGAATTACTGTGGAAATTTTCTACTCTCCCCACATTCATACAAAATTTAGAAATTCTAGATTTTTTTTTTTTTTAACAAAGCTTCTGTAAATATTTATTTCAGAAAAATTCATTTTTTTTAACATATTCTATAATATTAAATAGTTATACTTTTGTAAATATGGCTGGATTAAAAACAATGGAGGACAAGTGACATATTGGCAGTTCTGAGTAAATCACTGTGAAAGTTTTTTTGTTGTATTTATTCCCATTTATTATGTAGAGAGAATGACAACTATCAAAATGCTGTAAATATTAGATCTTAAAAGATTACTTAGTACGGTGGCGAATTTACTTTTGTTGTGTCGTGTACTCCCATTTACTTCCTAACCTGTTCTAGTAAGAACTAACCTGTGCTAGTACAAGGTGTCTTCTAACCTGTACTAGTAAGAACAGATGACAATGTGCAGACAATGATGACTTTAAACTATGGTTAGGAACATCAGCACCTCCAACCAAGTTTAATTATTGATGCCATCTTCTGTGATTCAAAGTTTACTTTGATAATTGTCCTCCTATGCCCATGATTATGGCAAAGTACTGCGTACCCTGTGACAGAAAATTGCCATTATTTCTGTGACCAACTTCATTAACACCAAAATGCAAGAATGATCTGAAAAATTAAAATTTACGAATAGACAAATTAAAGAATACTTATGGGGGGGGGGAGGGGGGACGACTTTTAACTGAAAAATGTTAAGACAAACTTTGAATCTTTGATGCCTGTAATCTTCATTTTTGGAAATTCATAGATTACATTTTCTTCCTAATTTTCGTAATTTTGTACATAGAGCAGTTTTTATACATACCATTCTATCTTGGCTTTTACAGCATGTTACGATTTGATTATTTATTACAAATAAGGTAGAAGAAAAAAATTAAAGTTTGAAAGATATTTAGTTACATTCTGAATGGCAAAGGTAGAGAGACGAAATGTTCAAATCGGAATTTAGATGAATGATTATTTATTATTACTTCAGACTAACAAATATGGCAGAAAAAGAAAACAGAATTTAAGAGATTTTAAACTTAATTCTGGGATAAGGGACGGGGGTGGACAATTTTGTTTTGAAAAGCGAATGTTGGCTTATGCATAAGGAGGAAAAAATCTGCGAGCCGAAGAAAGTTAGTTCCATGGGAGAAAATCTGCAGAAGAGGGAAAAAATATGCGACGTCCATCACCCCTCTTGAACTTTCTGCTACCAGATGCAAAAGATTCTCTCCTTATCATCAATACTGTTCTGCAAAAATTAAATATGTTCTACAGAAGTCTGTGTGTTGTTGTGTGGATATTTATTTTCCTCTCCCCAAAAATATTTGTTTCCCAAATGAAAGTTTTTTTTTTCTATAAATCTGTGCCATTGTGTGACATATTTGCTTTGACACCATGATTCTGCCATAGGAAAAGCATTGAACTATGCATATCTACTATACAACTAACAGGATATCTAGGAAATCTCTTATAGTCATCTGTCTCCTACATTTTATCTAATCTAGTTTCTATTGCTGAACCCTTCACAACATTTTTAGAAAATGCCACTAGTTCCCCATTGTTTCGAACTTGTTCACACTTGTTTCATTGTTCCGTCTCTTCCTGTTGCATTCACAAGTCTTTAGTTTATTTATGAAACAATATGCTGATATATTAAAATCTGCTTTGATAAAAAAATTATTGTAAATCAGAAATTTGTGAAATAGTATCATTATTGCAATTGTTTTATTCAAAAAGTAATTAAAAAAAACTCCATTTTTATTTTTTTGAACTAAATGGAATTATTGTATTTAAATGTATATTTAGCTATGTAAAAGAAATGTTTTCAATTTTTTATTCAACTGTTATATTAAGAGTACAATGTAACATGTATACAATGTAAATTTTCATCATACTAGATTTTACGAATTCTACATTTGTTATTTTTTATACAAAAACTGTTTATAAGGAAAAATATTTTTATACAACGTATATAATGTTTAATACATAAATTATGTTTTACTCCATTCCTTATCAGCTTTTATGTCTTCCATTTTGTGATGCTTCATGTATGTATTTTATAAATAAATTTTTTGAAACAATTCTGCTTTATTAATTCTATTCCTTTATTAGCAAAGTGGTGTGTAAAGTCTGTCCTGTAATTTATGTTAGAGGTCTCCATGGGCTAAGATTAATTTTCTTCCATTAGACTCGGGCCAAGCTGATTAATTGAGCCTGGACTTCATTCTTTCCAGTCTTGGCTCAAATCCTATGGGGGGGGGGGGGGGGGTCCATGTCTGGTTGGCATTTGTTTTGTAAAATTAATAGTGATATGGTACATTCAACAAAATCTTTAGAAACTTAATTTGGTTTAATATATTTACAAAGAAATGTTTTTAAAAATCTAGAATTTTAAATTCTTTATAGAACATTACAGTTATGATTTCTTTAACCATCCTTTTCTTTTATTTTAAGCTAAACTTTTTTTTTTTTGTTCAGTGTTTATGTATGTAATTGCCATGTGACCATTATTCTACGTTCCATGGATTGCATACACATAATCTTGCAACCCCCTTCCCATGCTACTGGGATTTAATTGAATGAATAAATAAATTGAATATCATTTATCTGATTTACTCAGTTTCAGATATTTCTATCTTATAAAGAATCTGAAATTAAAAAAATAATAATAAAATTTGTAGCCTTTTATCAATTTGTGCTACTACAAATTTCAAAGCTTTTTTTTTTTTCCGTGGGTGGAATAAAGCCAATAAGAGTGTTTTGCATTTAGAAGTTGTATGATCTATCTTTTTCCCTCATGAGTGTAGCAGAGCGTGTAAAACATTACCATACTAGACGACTTGTCCTGAGTTGTCTGGGCCCAAGATAATAACTTTAAATATACATAAAATCAGTGCTGAAAAATTTTATATTTTTATGCAAAAATCTTTCCAAAGGAGCCGAATGTTGGGTGCTTCACCACTTTCAGCAATGTACACTTCAAATTTGTATGATTTCATATTTTTAAACAAAAATTCATTCAAATGAACATAGGTATGGCGGCCCCATTGCCTTTGGCAGCATACAACGGGTGTGCTATGCACACTCCAGTCTGTTCTGTTTTTATATTTTTAAACAAAAATCTTTCCAAATAAACCTAATGTTGTTGTCTCCACTGCCTTTGGCAGCGTATATTTTGAATTTGTATGATTTTTTAATTTTTAATGAAAATCTATTTAAACAAACCTATAGTTTGAGAGGTACACTTCACTACCTTCGGCAGCATACACCGTAGCCAAGGATACAATAGACACATGCAATGACTTTCTTTTAAACTATGAAGCATATTTACAATTTTTATTGCATAAGCTACTGAAAGATAAATAGAATAGAAAACATGTTGCAGATCTGTATGCAAACTATCTGAAACACAATGGGATATTGAATGAAAAGTTGGAAAGTTATACAGTACCAAGCTGCTAAAGTTTCTAATGTGCTTGAAGAGTTGCAGAAAATGCTGATGATGTTCAAGCAAAATTTAATGCTCAATTGTGAAATCAGATAAATTACAAATTTCTAGTCTCACTAGCTTTCTGGCACTCCTTACTGTATCGAATAAATTATGTGAGTACAGAACTTCAGATTGATACCATGGATGTTGATACAGGGCTTTTTTTTTATTCCAAAACATCTGTAACTTGTAAAGGCTACATAGGTTAAAATTTTTGATGATGATGATGTTGAACTTTTCAAAATTCGTAGCAAGGGCTTTCACAAAAGAATAATAATAATAATGATTATAAATCTGTAGATGAATCTTTGGCAAACTCTAAAACAGCCTTTTTCATGCAATATTTAATCAAATGGTAGATAAAGCTGTAGTATCAAAATTTATTTGAATTTTTCTAAAATTTTCAGAGAGTTTAAGAACACCATAAGAAAATATATGGCAGATCTTAAAGTGGTATTGATATAGTAGAGCTGTCCTAAAAAAAAAGATCACAAAACTGTCAGATATAAATGGATGCATGCTTTTTGAGGAAATAGAAGCACTACTGTCAAATCTATCATCAAATTCAAAATACTAAATTCATTGCTTGGAACAATAGATCAACCACATATCGAACTATTTTAATTTCTATTTGGAATTTCTTGTCATTTTAAGTGTCTGTGTCATTTGGAGAAAGGAGTTTTCTAAAATCAAAACTTGTTTGAGATCACCAATTTAACAAGAACATTTGAAGAACTTAGCATGTTTGTTGAACCTCAAATTAGCAGGAATTTAACACTAGAATGGCCATGAGCAGTTATTTTGACCAATGAATATATTTCGATTGAAACCAGAAATTTCTTCATGAAGTAAGTTAAATATATACCATACAAAAATAAATTTTAAAGTTTTTTTTATTAAATCTGGTGTAATTTTTTTTTTATATAAAACTTGTATAAAGATTCCTGCCTTTCTAGTGTTAAATTTGACAAAATTCTAAGAGAAGAAGAAAGAAAACAAACTTTCTCATTATAAAAGATGGTAGTAATGGCTCATTTTTCATTTATATTTTTAAAATGTTAAGTGATTTTTAGAAGCCCGTAAAATATATTTAATTTCCAACAGACCTCTTAAATTCAAAAATTTTTTCCTAAACAAAAATAAATATTTTAAATCACTGCACAGTCACTATAAAAAGTGGAATTAAACTATGTAACTTTTCCGAGGTGATATAAAAATTCTGCTTGTAAGCTTACATGTATGCAAATTTATATTAAGATGAGCTTACATCCATTTTGGTCTATCAGCTTGCATGCAATTTTTAAACACACATTTTGATTGCTTTCCATTCTACCAGAGAGACATAGTTTATAATGGAATTTTTTTTTTTTTTTTTTTATGTAAATTTATAATTATACGGAGATTGGTGTATGTTGACTGCTATAGCCGGGGTTCATAGGACAACTGCTTAATTTTCAGTACCACTATTTCTGAATAGTAATCTTTACATAGTTGGTCAATAAAATAAGATGACTATTACTATTCGAAAATAGTGGCTCCAAAAATTAAACACTTCTGTGCACCCTGGACCTGGGGCTGATAAAATTTCTAAGGCTGGCTCTGAATAAAACTATTAATTGCTTCTCAGATGTGCACAACAGGATCAAATGAAAGCCCCCCCCCCTTCTCTTCTCAAGTAAGTTCTGAAATGGTGCCCTTGGTCAGAGTTCAGTTGAGTACAAGCATTTGACAGCTGAGTTTGACAGTTACATGCTGTAATAAATTTCAAATTATTGTTCTTCTGCTCCTATTCTTTCTGAAAAATGCTTGAAATATTGACTGTGATGTCCTAAGATTTGTTTTTAATTGCACCTTAGATTTGAAACTACATAATTATTAAATTTATTGAAATATTGGTTCCGTCTCCCTCCTTTCCGTTCTGTGAATGTTGCTATCTAGTCCAAAAAATGAAAGGACTACACTCCAATCCCATTATAAACAAACTCCAATGGACTACAAAAATCTATTTGCTATAATGAGATTTCTTTATAAAGGTCTTAAAATTTCATGTGGAAGAATTTTGTCAGAAAATGCTAAACAGTTCATTATAATAGAATTTTAGTTCTATTGGATTTTGCTGTAATGAAACTTAATAGCTAATATTGATATTTTCGATAGCACTGAGAATTTGAGAGAAGTCAAATAAATGCATTTGAAGAAAAAACTATCTATATATACTAATATTATAGAGCAGTGACGTTTTTTTGTTCGTAGGGGGTAATCTCTGGAACTACCGAACCGATTTCAAAAGTGATGATAGCAAATTGATGGTGACAATCTCTGCTCCAACATAGGCTATATTTTATGTCCATGTCACTACCCCTACGGGGTGCAGGAGTGAAAAAAAGGTTCTAAAATTGTGATACTGAAGGAGCTAGAAACTTGAAATTTGACATGGTAGTTACTTATAGGATGTAAATGCTAAAAACAGATTCTAAATAAATTTGAAATTGAAAAGGGTAAAATGAAGGAAAAGCGTTCTAAAAACATTCTAAATTACGATTTCTATGGAATTGTTAAGGGTAGAAATTTGAAATTTCACAGTCTCCTACTTTTAACTCGCAAATACACACACAACACTGTTTTTTTTTTTTTTTTTTTTTTTTTTTTTTTTTAATGAAATTTAAAGGGTGCAGGAGAAAAAAAGTTCTAAATTACGGTTTTTGTGATTCTAAAAGGACTTGAAATTTGGCATGATGGTCACATTCACATACAAGATATAAATACTCGCTAGGAGCAGCTTCTAAAAAAAATCGAAATTTGAAAGGTTTAAATGAAGGAAAAGTATTCTAAAAATGTTCTAAATTATGATTTCTATGGAATTGTTAAGGATAGAAAGTTGAAATTTGACATAACTGGTATTTTTAAGACTCAAATGCACACACAACACTGTTTTTAAAAAAAAATCATTCTAAATTACGATTTTTGTGATACTTGAAAGGACTAGAAATCTGAAATTTGGCATGGTATAAGATGTAAATGCTCTCTAAGAACAGTTTCTGAAAAAATTCTAAATTTAAAAGGTTGAAATAAGCGGAAAGTATGCTAAAAAAGTTCTAAATTATGCTTTCTTTCTATGGAATTGTTAAGGAGAGAAACTGGAAGTTTAACATTAGCTGCGACTTTTAAGACGCAAATGCTCGCTTAGAACAGTTTCCTAAAATTTGAAATTTAAACGGGTGAAGGAGCAAAAAGTGTTCTAAAATTGCGATTTATGTCATACAGTTGGTATATATAGAAGTCTGGAATTTGGCATGGTGGTTACTTTTAAGATGTAATGCTCGCTAAGAATGGTTTTAAAAAATTAAAATTTCAAAGAGTGAAAGCACGAAAAGCCTTATAAATTACAATTTCTATTGAATTGTTAAAGATAGAAACTTCAAATTTTACATGGCTGATACTTTTACGATGCAAATGCTGGCTGAGAAGTTTTCTAAAAATTTGAATTTTAAAAGGGCACACGAGCAAAAAATGGTTTAAAATTGTGATTTATGTGATACAGTTGTTATAGAAGCCTGGAATTTGGCATGGTGGTTACATTTAAGATGTAAATGCTCACTTAGAACTTTTTTTCTAATCGAAATTTAAAATGGTGAAATAAGCGAAAAATGTTCTAAAAACTTCTAAATTACGATTTATTTGGAACTGTTAAGCCTAAATTATTTAAATTTGGCGTGGCTCTAGAGATGTAAATGCTGGCTTAGAACAATTTTCTAAAAATTCGAAATTTAAAATGGTGCAAGAGCAAAAAAGTTCTATAATTGCGATTTATGCGATTCAATCGCATTAAATTATGGTACAGAAGCTGGGAAATTGACATGATGGTTAAACAGTTGATTAAAAATTCGAAATTTAAAGGTGTGAAATGAGCTGAAATCGTTCTTAATGGCGGTTTATTCAGAATTATCAGGGATAGAAACTTAAAATTTTTACATATCTATTTTAAAAACGTTATAAATTACGATTTATTTGGAACTGTTAAGCCTAGATAATTGAAATTTGGCGTGGCTGTTATTCTAGAGATGTAAATGCTCGCTTAGAACACTTTTCTAAAAATTCGAAATTTAAAATGGTGCAAGAGCAAAAAAGTTCTATAATTGCGATTTATGAGATTAAATTATGGTAAGAAGCTGGGAAACTGACACGATAGTTAAACAATTGATTAAAAAATCGAAATTTAAAGGTGTGAAATGAGCTAAAAACGTTCTTAATTGCGCTTTATTAATAATTGTCAGGGATAGAAACTTAAAATTTAACATATCTGTTATGTTTAAGACGTAAATGCTCGCACAGAACAGTTTTTACAAAATTCGAAATTTAAAAGTGGCGCAAAAGCAAAAACCGTTCTAAAATTGCGATTTTTGTAATACTGCAGAGCTAGAAACTTAAAATTTATCATGGTGGTTATTCTAAGATATAAGTGCAGGCTAAAAACGATTTTCAAAAGATTCGAAAATTGAAAGAGTGAAATGAGCAGGAAGCATTCTAAAAACATTCTAAACTAGGATTTATCTGAAATTATTAGGGATAGAAACTTGAAATTTCCCATGGCTCTTACTTCAGAGACATAAATTCATCCAACGAACATTTTAAAAAAATTCGAAATTTTAAAGTGTACAGGAACAAAATACGTTCTAAAATTGCGTTTCTGTGATATAGTTGTTATAGAAGCTTGGAATTTGGCATGGCGATTACTAAAAATTACTAAATTTTAAATTAAAACTGAAATTTAAAAAAACTCACCACACATATGAAGAAGAAATTTCTGTATCTGAAAATCCAATTTTTTAAAAAATCGGCTAGTAATTTTTCTTTATTTTTGCAAAAAACTGACCCAGATGAGGGGAAAATAAAGTGCCTTTCTGTTTCAAAAGTTACCGATATTTTTTTATGTTAAGGATCATTAGTTAAATTTTGAGAGGGGTGGAGGGAAAGTTCGGTCGTAATTTAAATATCCCATTAATGTTAAAGGTATATAGATCTGGCAGTGGCAAGTAGAACTAATTATTTTTTTCAGTCTGCGGCCAGCACGCCTGCTATACGGTGCCGTAGGCAGCCGGGACCGTTCCTTTGGAAAAAGGTTTGCTTAGAACAGAATGAGCCCCCTGGCGGAGAAAGGTGAAACCAAAACGTTTCAATCATTCGAGGTTCGTTTGGAAAAATCAACCAGCGAAGCGGACATAGCCTGTTAGTTATTTAATAAAATGTGTCCGTTTTCTAATTCTTATTTTATTCTATTTATTAACACTAGAATTACCATGAGCCGTCATTTTGACGGTTACCAAATGAATATATGACGATTCGAACCAGAAATTTCTTTTCAAAATAAATGAAATATAAAACTCACAGAAATACGTTAAATGAATAAGTTAAGTAGTTTTAAATAAAATTTCTGGTGTGAAATAGTTTTAAAAAACTTGAGTAAAATTTCCGGTAGTTCTAGTGTTAAGAAAAGTTTCCGCTTCAAAACATGTTCATTTCACTTTGGTCAAATTGACATAGTACTGCGGAAAATATCGATATGTTGACATCTATGCTTCTATTTTCACAAAGAAAAGAAAATACAGAAATGGCAAAATATTCAAAGTTCATGCAAGAAAATTTTTTTATTGTTTTCATTATCCTAAATTAGTCGAGTTTTAGAGTTTTATTTCTGTTTCATCTGCCATTTTTCACTCATCTGAATGTAAATACATTTATTCTTACAGTGCAGTCAGTTACATAGAATGAACTGGTGTACGGTGTTTGTTTGCATTATTTACGGTCCGAATTCACATTCATCTGGCATCACGCATTTCATTTGATCTTCATCATACATCAATGGTAAATCGCATGCACATCCACCATACCGGCAGTCAACATTGCAGATTGGAGGCCTTTTTTCATAACAAGTAGGCACGCAGTTAAGGTAGCAGCGGATGTAAGTGCTCCCAGTTGGACAGCCTAAAAAAGAAAAAAAAAATTAGGTATCGATTATGAAACACTTTCCTATACCAGCAGGATGTTGTTATTTAATTTTTACTTTCTTCTATCTATAATAGAAGAAAGTATTGTAATCGAAATTTTTTTCGACTTCCGGTTTTCGACGGATTTACACGCTTTAGGGGTCAGAGATTCCGAAAAACACGTTTTTACAAAATGTCCGTCTTCATTGTATCATCAAAAAGTGTATGAAGTTATGCTTCAAATTGAACCACATTTTTTTCTATGTTTTTGGCTATGGCAAGCAGGCTCTATTAGAATTTGAGGATATTTCGACGAAAGGGGGCGCTGTGGTCGATATTTTTGTTCCATTTTCACTATTGTATCATCGAAAAGTGTACGAAGTTATGCTTCAAATTGAATAACATTTTTTTTCTATGTTTTTGGCTATGGCAAGCAGGTTCTATTAGAATTTGGAAATATTTCGACGAAAGGGGGCGCTGTGATAGCCATTTAAAGATTTCAAATCCAAAAAAATGTACAAAAAAATTAGAAATCCTAAAATCTTTCTTCGTTAAATGTTCGACCTTGATACGGAGAATCCGGAACAATTTTTGTTTTGCCTCTATCTTAAAAAATGGCTGAGATATAGCGGTTTAAAATTTTAGATAAAATTTTAGATTTAATATTTCGACGAAAGGGGGCGCTGTGATCGATCATTTTGTTCCATTTTCACTATTGTATCATCGAAAAGTGTATGAAGTTATGCAGATAATTGAACCATTTTTTTTCTATGTTTTTTACCATAGCCTGCAGGTCCAGGTTGAATTCGGGGATATTTCGACGAAAAGTGGCGCTGCCATCGCGATTTTTGTTCGATTTTTACTATTGTATCATCGAAAAGTGTATGATGTTATGCATATAATTGAACCAAATTTTTTTAATATGTTTTTGGCTGTAGCCAGCAGGTCCTACTAGAATGTGGGGATATTCCGCCGGAAGAGGGCGCTGTGATAGCCATTTAAAGATTTTAAATTCAAAGAGATGTATAAAAAAATTAGAAATCCTAAAAGTTTTTTTCGTTAAATGTTCGGCTTTGATCCAGAGAATCCGGAGCAGTTTTTGTTTTGTCTCTATATTGAAAAATTGCCGAGATATAGCGGCTTGAAATTTTAGGGTGGTTGACATTTTCAAACAAGACAGCAGAATAGACGCTTTCAGCGTGACGTCAGTCTTGACCTTTTGCTTGGTTACTGACTCCAAACAAACGGTTGCTATGTTTGATTTCTTATTAAATATAATTCGTAGAAAATGTTACCACTGCATATAAAGTATTTAAACACTTAACTGTGAGATATAACTATAAGATATATCTATAATGTACAAATAAAATAGAAAATACCACATAGCAACCGTTTGTTTGGAGTCAGTAACCAAGCAAAACGTCATGATTGACGTCACGACTGAAAGCGTGTATTCATCCATAAACGGGTTTAATTTATGAGTTTTAGTTAACAGGGTTTCAGCAAATTTTCTTTCATTGTTGTAACCATTGTTCCTATTCTTAAATGCTTAACACTATATATTTATATTCGCCAACGTCAAATTCTCGCCATGCTTGGCGGCAATTGACGAAATATCGCCAAATTTGGCGACAAAAAACAGGTTGCCACAAATGAAGCCAACTTGGCTCTAGAAGACTAAATTGGCGATATTCTCATTCATATTCAATGTTGACGAGAACTGGGAATAAATCTTCTTTAATTGGGTTTCACGCATTTTAGCTTCGTGTTTTCCAGTAAAATCAGCTAAAATCGTAAAACCAAGGAATAGGGAGGCTATCTCTTCCGGTCGGTACAGGTCAAAAGAACTTTTCGCAGTTTAGTATACATCAGTTGATTGCATCCCGGTAACCCGATGATTCGCAAGCAGCTGACGTACAACAGAATGACGAAATATATTGATTTTATTGGCGATGTGAGGACGAAATTAGAAGTATTAACATGACTGAGATAGAAAAAAGTTTTGGGATTGGCACATCCGACTAGTTTTTTTTTTTTTTTTTTTTTTTTTTTTTTCATGAATGAAATGGGATATCTAAATGAACAATTTAAAAACACACAGTTAGAAATCCATTTTAATATAACTGGTACTGTATGCACATTCTTTCGTGCGGCTCTGTACGTGATGTACAGAATTAATTTACACCACACAATACACTAAAATTTAGTTAAGCTTAAAAATGCATACCACAGCTGATTATGTACTTCCAGCAACTATTGCTGATAGTCAGGCTTGCAACAAAAATCTTTTGTGCATCTATAAATGACCGATGCACAAACGACAGAAAGCATGTTGTAGTACACCTCAGTTATATCAATTTTATATTTAAAGTCGTGCAACATCCTTAAAATACAGTTTAAACAATTTTTCCCGATAGATCATAATGTAGTAGAATTTTTTTTGTGTGCATCCCTATAAACGAACTATAACAGCTGCATCATGCTATATCATCTTCAATAGGGAACATGCTATAGTAAATTAGTAAACCTCTGACGTACATAAATATCGTACAAACACAAGTATATTTACGAAAGTCATAGAGACTGGCGGGTGTTCTTATTCAGAAACTATGTAATTGAAACACGTTTTCCATTTTTTGGTAACGGCAGAAGATATTTCAGAAAATACTGTCAAAGTCGGCGTTTTGATCCGAATTCAAGACGCGGTAGCCCGAGAAGCGCGAAAAACGTCAACTCATTTCGATCCCATATCTCTTCCATAGTAAGTCCTGCCAATTTTATGCCTTGCGTTTAAAAATGTGTCAGAAAGTTTCGCGTTGTTGAACAGGTCATTTGAGAACCACCTTAATATAAAGAAGCTATTTATCTATTTTTATATACAAACAGACGCAATTTATCTAATATACATACCGGGTGTCCTCCTAAAATGGACTGACTGATTTTAAAATTCAATAACTTGCAAATGGTGACAGATATTTAAAAAAAATCTTGCAGAGCGTAATGTCTGATGTTAGGAGTTTTTGTACTGCGATTTCTAATTTTAGTTTGAATTATCAGCAAGAGATGGCGCTGCAAACAATAGACATCTAATCGAGATAAAAGCAGAAATCACCCAGCATTGATGTGAAGGAAGGAGGTTCAATACATGGAGTGGGCTCATTCACCAATAAAATCTTATTCCGAATCGGGCCCTAAGAACAAGATTGTATTAGCGAGTGAGACCCACTCCATGTATTGAACTTCCTGCCTTCACATCAACGCTGGGTAATTTTAGTTTTGGCCTGGATTGCACTCCTATCGCTCACAGCGCCATTTATTGCTGGTAATTCGAACTAAAATCAGGAATCGCAGTAAAAAGAACTCCTGACATCTTACATTACTCTGACACCCGGTATAATTAGAAGCAAGTTTTTAAATACATGTGCAAACATTAACAATTCATCAGGTTTGATTTGATAGCTGTTTATATCATTTCGTAACAAATCTCATTTTCTTAAGCCAGAATTGCGCCAAACTTTTTTCTTTAAAAGCACTAAGGCCCTTATAACAAAGAATTACCATTTTTTATCTGAAACATTATCCTGAAGAAACCTGAACCCAACCCGCAAGAGTCAAAACCCTACCCAAACCCGAAAATGTTAGAATCAATCAACAACTGCCCCTGCCTTCTCCCGCCACGCGGATGCCCATGCCAATAAGGCATTTAAAAAATATATTTTTTTATTTATTTTGTCGATTATAGGTACTTAGCTGTTTTTTTTTTTTTTTTTTTTCGGAGCCTGAATCCGACGATTTTAATCCGAGCCCGATACTGAAAATTTGCTGTAGAAACTTGTTAATAACTTTTTTAACTGTTTCAGGATTAATTTTCTCATTTAAAAATATCTTCTTACATAGAAATAAGTATTAATCCTAAACACTCAATCATGACGACGCACAGTGGGGCGTTTTGAGGATCTAGGTGGACAAAATTATTGCGTTGAAGTTTAATTAGGTTTTGATGGGTTTTCGAATGTATGAGTAAAAAAATAATGAAGCAGTGATAAATATTTGGCTTATTTAATTATTATTACTACTACTATTATTATTATTATTTATATTATTAATATTTATTTATATTATATTATTGTACTGTAAAGAATTGGGTCTCTTCACCCAGGTGTAGTATGTGTCATCTTAAACTTTCCTGTGAGAATGCTTAGAAAGAACTTTTTCCTGCATATCTTCTCACGCTAGTGCAGCTTTGAAGTAAAGTAAAACGCCGAATGTCTTTTGTGATGCGAGCGAAACGCTCGGACATTGATGCATCGAAAAGGATCACCCCAGTAGAAACCTTGTGCCTTGATATACGCCGGTGGCGTGGGAGAATTAGCACCTGTCGGGGAAGACGATTTCTGCACACGATTTTATGTCTGCACACGGTTCTATGTTCTTTGTTATGGAATATCCAATAACAGACTTGTTATAAACGAAAGTGTCGTATCCCAGAGTTGCTTAGAGGCTGAGGAGTTTGAAGATGCTCCGCCTCGATCAAATCCCCGCCCCTAGTGTAAAATCCCCTGTGAGAGATTGAGAAAGAAAGAAGTCAGTTTTGGAAAAGATCTCAACGAGAGAACCCACATAACACAGATTCGTCCAATTTTGGTTTAAAGTACGTAATTTGGACGTATGGACGTGTCCAATTTTCGTCCAAAAGTAGTCTGTACTTCATCTAAATCTCATCAATTTACGTTCAAATGTCACCACCTTTTACGTAATAAGTACGTCTTTTAGACGAGAAAATGAACGTAAAATGAACATAAAATGGACATAATACGGACGTCCAAAATTTGTTCATATTACGTCCATTTTATGTTCATTTTCTCGTCTGAAAGACATAAAATGGACGTAATATGAACAAATTTTGGACATAATATGAACAAATTTTGGACGTCCGTATTATGTCCATCTTATGTTCATTTTACGTTCACTTTCTCGTCTAAAAGACGTACTTATTACGTAAAAGGTGGTGACATTTGAACGTAAATTAATGAGATTTAGATGAAGTACAGACTACTTTTGGACGAAAATTGGACACGTCCATAAGTCCAAATTACGTACTTTAAACCAAAATTGGATGAATCTGTGTTATGTGGGTTCCTATAGGGAAGGATAAAAATTAATAAAAAGTAAAAACTTTTTCAGTCAAATTTATTGTGCTTTTAATATTTTAAAAGTATATATATATTCAAAATATTGAGAGCATATAAATATTTTTTAATATTATTGCTAATAAAACTTATTTAACTTTACTTTTAATTCTGTAAGACCTTTAAAGAAACTATTTTAGTTAAGTGTCCTTCACCTGAACACAGTTATTTTTTTAAATTAATTTTATTTATTGTTATAAAAGAAAATGACATAAGCTTTAATATATAAAATTTAGACTTTAAAAGATGTATCAAAATTTGTGTGACTTTAAAAGGTTCGTTTAAAAATTCAAGTAAAATTACTTTTGTTTTGTCTTCTAAAGTGTATTTACACATTCAAACAATATTTTTAATTTTTCAATACACAGTTAAATATATCATGCCTTCACTGAACTTATATTATGCATCGAAATATATTTATTTCAATAAATTAATCTTTTCCATCAAAATCATTTATCTTTTGCTATCCAAAATCATGTATATGATTACTTTGTGTCATTTTATTAAAACTAAGTGAATGTATTCAAATTGACAGTATGATTTCATATTGGGTAACAATAACTTTTTATGATAAATATAAGAAATGGAAATTATAAGATACCTTCTGGCTTTTATCCATTCTCGATTACTACAAATCTATGCACTTCAGCTGTTCACATTTTTATTTTACTATCTACTTTAAAAAAAAAAAAAACTTTTTGGTTTTTTTCTCATATCATTTTGGTCTCTCAGCATTGTCATAATATTCTCATTAGTAATGATGCTGATATGATTTTTAACCAGCACTATGTTTAAACGGAAGTTTTCGCCTTATTTAATTGCAGATATTTGAGATTAAGTATTGCAAATATTTTCATTAGAAATCAGAGGTGGCCCAGTTGTAAAAATTTATTATATTCATTTATTAGCAGACAATACTGCCCTTTGCAATGTCTTGCATTTGGCGAATCCTTTTTTCCCCCCATTTAAATTGTCAGTAAAATTACTGCTTAAAAACTATTGCATTTTTCTTTTTCACTAAAATAGCTTTTTTCGATGGCAATATCATATTTTTTCCTTTAAGTATGGTTATACTAAGAAGTCAATGACAAAATGTATCAAAGAATTGGAGTACTTTCAGTCTATGGGTGGTAATTGCTGAAATCTGGTTTTCAAATGTTTTATGCATTTTCTAAAATAATTACTTAGGTATTTTATTTGCCTTATTAAATAGCGAAGTTTTGTAAAAGTATTCTGAAAGTGTTTCATAATCTATGCTTGATGCATGATTTTTCTTTTTTGCATACTTTTTGCTGTATTGTATTCTAATCATGATTAGAAAAAAATTACCCAACTGCAACATTTTTGTGTCTAAACATTTTAAATTACATCAAATTTATTTTTTTAGTGTGAAAATTTCCAGTTAGATCTGATGATATGATCTATCACAGCAGTTTTTAATTTTTTATTTACTATAGACCCTTTTTCACAGATTCCCAGGATTTAAGACTGGATATACTGATTCTTTAGAACAGGTTTCTCTAACCTTTCAGTAAGCAGAAGTGCACCTCAGAGGATGGTCAAGTGAAGGACAACATTATTTACCTGACTCAAAACATGCAACAATATTATCTTACTGTAGTACTGAAATTGGTACACAAATGTCTTATATGATGCACATACATCAGGCCTCTAGGATTCAAGAGCTCCGTGTAAAAATAATTTAGACAAAAATAAAAATAAATCATACAAGATATAAATCATAGTAAATTGAGAATTATATTTTTCCGAGAGAGAGCCTTACACAGAACCCCGATTTAACGAATAAAAATTTTAGTCCTGATGAATTCATTAATTCAGGGTCCGACTGTATAAGCAAATTAATTGTATTACATTTTTTGACAAAATTCTTAGTGCAGTAAAACATATGAAGATAGAACATGTCTCTAACGTAGCGGAATTCTGTCTTAAACGAAAAAATTCCATGGTCCCAATGAGAAAAACACCAGACAAATGTACCTGTGAAGACAGAAATCTGTCTAAAAAATAATTTTATCCTGATTCCATGTTCACAGGTTTTACTATATTGCCTTTTATTTTATTCACTAGATTAGTCACCGATTTCAGAAAATGAAAGTTTTTATATTGAACACAGGGCCTTTATGGATCCCCTGAAGAACCCTCTGGACCACAGCTTCGGAGCTGATGTACCATACTGCTATATTTTCTGCTGAAAATTGAAGTCTCAGTCTTAATCTTTTTTTTCCATCTCAAAAACTTCTTTTTTGCTTTTCGTTGAAAAAATTCCTGATTTATTCACTGATAATAATTAAATTTGTAGATTCCAGAATACCAAATATATACAAATAGTAATTGGATACTTATTATTTTTTAAATTATTAAACAATTATGTTTAAATTATTAAACTATTTTGCAAGGTCTTGCATTTGATGAATCATTCCCCCCCCCCCCCTTCAAATTGTCAGTAAAATCATTGCTTTTAAACTATTGCACTTTTCTTTTTCACTAAAATAGCTTTTTCGAAGGCAAAATCATATTTTTTCCTTTAAGTATGGCTATACTTAAGAATAACAATGACTAAATGTATTGAAGAAAAAGAAGAAATTTTAGTTTTTCAAATATTGCTAACTCATGGAGGCAAATGAGATATTTCTTGCCAACTTTTGTATATTGTGTATAAAATTTTACATATTGAAATTTGTAGGAAAGTATGCAAGAAATGTATTTTACATGTGGTAACTTTTTCAACCTGACACCTCATTCCCTAATATTCTTAAATACATTCCTTGAGTACAAGATTGTACTTTCATTACACATGCATGGATAAAAAAATCCATAAGTTCAATTTCATCTACTTTTGCCATTATTAAATTTCTTTAGCATATTTGATTTTTAATTATACATAAAAAAATTATTAAATAATTTAATTGCACAGCAAATTAAACACACACACATATATATATATATATATATATATATATATTAATCATTTTAATTATTTATTTTGTTAATTTATGAAAAATATAATGGCTTAAGGGTTTACAAGTAATGCAGATAGTTAAAGGTCATGATTGTTAAAAAAATTTACTCTTTGAATAATCTATTTTAAAATCTATTTTATTAATACAATAATTAATGAATTTTTAAAAGATTCAATGGGTAAAATTATTCAGCCAACATCATTGTTTAAAAAATATATACAATAAAAATTTGCAAACAAAAAATGCTTTATTTATTTATTTTTTATTATCCAATCGACGTTTTGCATGCCACAACTAATCTGAGATAACTTTTTCGATTTGGCACTCTAATGTTTCATCCCACTTTACATGAGTCTTAACAGCACCTATGAGAAAAAGATGAAAAAAAAAAAAAAAAAAACATATATTTAGTTAATACATAAACAGAAGACATATGAAAAAAAAAAGTATTTACTAATACGTATATGAATTTTACTATTTCAGCATTAATTCGATTCCATAGCTTCAATTGGAAATTTTACAAATTTAACTTCCTGAATAACGAAATTAAAAGGCGAAAACACATGGGTGCAAGAAACCTATTCAAGGCAAAACTGAAAACTTTAACAATATTATGAATAACCAAATGAAAATAGGCTAGAAGATTTGTATGTCTTGCATTATGGCTAAAAATTTATATCTAACAATAAATGAAAGCGATTAAAAGTTCTTGACAGTAAAATTGGTATTATTTAAGACATACTTGGGAGAAAAAAGTATCAAAGTTTTACAATATCGACTTCACTTCTGGTTCCAGAGAGCAGAAGAATTCAAAGAAAAATATTGACATACAAGAATTTACTCTCATTACAGATGTATGAATTTAAAAAAAGTTCAATTTCATTCACTTAACATGAAAGCAAGTACTTTATTTACAACTTATTTAAATCAGAAAAAAAATCTTGTATATTTAATCATATACTATGAAATTAAATTTAAAAAAAATAATCTATTCAGCTATTTGATGTCATCTATTAATATAAAAAAGAAATGAGTTTTGCATAATCATTTATAAATTATATAAATTTTTCATTGTACAATGAGTTTTAAATAACAAAACAGTTTAATTATTTTGTTAATTTATGAAAAATAAGCCATGGCTTAAGGCTGATTTTTAAAAATATTATCCTTTAAATAATCTATTAAAAATATATATTTAATACTTTCATTAATATAAAAAATAATGCATTTTTAAAAGAATCAATCTATAAAATCATTCAGCCCATGCCACTGTTTGAAGAAAAATATGCAATACAAATTTGCAAACAAAAACAGCTTTTAAATCCCACCCCCCCCCCCCCCCCTAATCAGTCTTTTGCATGCCACAACCAATTTGCAATAACTTTTTTCAATTTGGCAATCTGACGTCTCATTTGTCAAAATAGAAGTCTCAACAGCATCTATGAAGAGAAAAAAAAAAGTAGCTATAAAATACATGTTTAGTTAATATTACAGAAATAGAAGACTTCATAAATAATAAAAAATATCTACTTATATAGATATGAAATTTTACTATTTCAGCATTTGGGTTTTACCATGACTTTGAAAAGGTAAATTCGGGTTCCGCAACTTAAAGGTGAAAATTTCACATTGTCACCTACATTAATTTTGCAATTTTAGTTTCTTTAATATTGAAATTAAAAGGAGAAAAGAAACAGAAATTTTACTAAGTATTTCAGTATTATTTCAGAACACAAACACAAAAAAATTATATATAAATTTATATATACAATTTAATGTTACTTTGAGTTCTGCATATTCTGAAAAAATGTGAGAAAATTTTACAATTTTGACCTTACTACTTCTTTTCCCACAGACCAGAAAATAGAATTAAAAAAAAAAAAAAAAAGACATTATCTGAGTTACTGAGAATTTGAAAACTAGCATTAATTTACAAATTTTGGCATTACACTGGGCAATTAAAAAAAAAAAAAGGTTATGTCTAAATTTTAGATTAAGTTGATTTGAATATAATATAATATTCTAGACCACCCTATTGAAAATTTCAGTTTGAAAAAACTACCAATTTCTTATGCTTCAAATCAAAATAATTCCAGAAAAATCATGACTATATATATATATATTAAGGTTTTTTTTTTTTTTTCAATAAATAATCATATTAATATTGTTTATAGCTTTCTTTTAAACATATTAACTTTAAAGTTAAATAAAAACAAGTATCTTACACCTTTGCAAAATAGTTGTTTTATCTTATTTATCTACTATCTTTAATTACTAAAAAAAGAAAAATATGATGATGAAAAATTTTACTTTTAGAATCTCAAAACAACCAATCAGGATATAATGGTTCATTCTGAGCTAAACATGTTCTCTGCAGGCTGTAAATAATCAATCCAGTGCTGTTGTCTATTAGAATAGAAGAGAAGCTTAAAATTTGTTTATATAAATAAAATATTATATTAGGGGATGGTCCACTGTGCCCATATGTCCAGTGTGTACCAGTCTTCCCTACATTCAAACAATATACATTATTTATGTGTATACTTCATAGATATTTTATTTACATACATATATATACTACATATATGACTATAATTTGGCAATAGAATAATAAAATGTCATTACATCATATACGACTATAATATGTGATACATCTTGGTTACTTGGCAATTCACCATCGAAGTCTGCTATAACAAGAAAGTACCTAAAAATTAAATAGATGAGACCGATAATCACCAAATTCCCCACAAAAGAAACTTATCTTGTACTTTTAAATGTGTATATATATATATATATATAAAACATTTTTCATAAATTATTCTTAATACATAACTAGCGAATTTTGCCTGCTAGTCAGCGGAGCTGCTAATTACATTGAGAGCTTCAATTACAAAAAATTTCCTTCGAAATGAATTTTGAATCAAATGAATCTTTTACAAAATGACCAATAGGCAGGTAAAGCCCATTTCAAAATTCAAATTTTGTATTACACTAAACTATTCACCATAAAATTTTTCAACAATTATCTGTATTGAAAAAATTAGCACTCGCTAATCAGCGAGTAATACTTAAAATTTGACAATTGACTTTATTGCCACCACAGGCCAAACTTAATAGTCACACTCACCAAAAGCGATGATTGAATGGAAAAAGATTTTTTTCCGCTGTCGCTCGACGCATTTCAAAACCATTTGGTGAACTTTGCGATTTTTTCCCCGAAATAATTTGACGAATTAAGAGTTTTTTTCTCGAGGCTATTTGATGATATTCTCAATTTTTACCTGAGACCATTTGACGATATTTGCAATTTTTTTACCTGGGACCATTTGACGATATTCTCAAATTTTTTTACCTGAGACCATTTGACGATATTCTTATTTTTTTTTTACCTGAGACTATAGGTGCATATTCCCAAAATCTGGAAGGAGCCAGTGGCTCCTAAACCCAAAAAATCCAGTGGCCATATTTTGACACAAAAGCATAAAAACAATATTTTTTCTCTTTTAAATTTGGACAGCGGGATTTTATAGACTCTTCCCACCATAGTTGTATATAAACAATTCCCTAAATTTTTTTGTTCTATAAATAAACTCCCCCACCCCACCCCTCCCACGCCAAAAGGAAAAAAAAGGTGTTTTATATAGCTGAAAATAAACACTCAACATGGAGATTTGCATAAAAAATATGTCTATAAAATCAAAAGAATATATGAAAAAATATGGAGAAGATTTATTTTCTTTTAGGTTATAGATTTTAATAAAATAAATTCAACACTTTCTGACATTCAGGGATGATGGAGAAAGATCGAACACTATAAGCCTCGTTGCAACTTTTGTTGGCAAGGGGATTTTTTAAATCCTTAATAATAAATTACAATTTTTGTGACCGATCGCCAATTTTCATGTTTTATTATCGAAACTCCTTGACGAAATTTGCAATTTTATTTTGCAACTGATTGACGAAATTCATGCTTTTTTCTGCGACTAATAATCGAAATTCTGTATTTTTTTTTCTGCGACTAACGAAATTCAGGATTTTTCCTTCTGTGACCGATTGATGAAATTCACAATTTTTTCTGTGATTGATTAATATTTTTTTTTTTTTTTTGTAGCCGCTTGATGAGATTTGCGTCTTTAAACCACGGGCAACTGACAAAACTCATAATTTTTTTCCTGGACTAATTGGCGAAATTCACATTTTTTTTTTTTTTAATCGACTGATAAGTTTTGCTTTTTTTTCTGCTACCAATTGATGAAATTAACGGGTTTTTTTTCCTCGACCGTTTGTTGAAATTCGCGTTTTTTTTAATTATTATTTCTTGGAGACCAATTGAGGAAATTTGCAGTTTTATTTGCGACCGGTTCACGAAATTTGCAGTTTTATTTCATGAGCTATGAAATTTGCTGGATTTTTCCGTGGCCGTTTTCACAAAGTTCGCGAACGATTGACAAATTCATTTTGCAGAACAACTCTAACTACCGTATTTACCCGCATATAAGTCGAGAAATTTTGGACTAAAAAACGGTTTAAAGTTAGAGGGGTCAACTTATGCGAGGGTCCTTTTTTTTTTTTTTTTTTTTTTTTTAACCAAAAGTCAAAAATGCCCTTCTGAAAGGCAATTGTTTTCTTTTCACATTCCATAACACAATGACGTTGTTTACTGTCGATTTCCATACAAGGAGAGAAAAAGAGGAATTAATTGATTTTCTTTATCAGCGCTGAGGTAAAGGTTTGGAGACTGAGTAACGGGTTTGGTGCTGATGAATTTAAGCCTACTACTCCCCTACCCCCCCCCCCCCCCTCCGTCTGAAAGATCAGTAGATAAAATTCCGAGAATGTATCACCCCTATGTGCAATTGAATCGTCCGCGAGTGGCTAGAAACATGCGACTCTCTAAAAACACGTGACCCGTGTTCTATCTTACGTGTTCTTGATAGTACACTTATTCATTATTTCTTCGTTTATCTTACTGCACTTTTGAAAACAGAAACGCAATTCATACGCAGCTGGATTTAAACTTAAAGTTATTTCTTTTACGGAAGAGTCTAACAACTGTGCTTCTTCTCGTCAGTTTGGGGTTCATGAAAAATTGTCCAGTGGGTTAAAGATGCGTCGAATCAAATTTCTTCCGAAATGATTATAAAATCGTTCAAGAAATGCTGCATAAGCAACGAACTAGACGGCACAGAAAATTATGCCATTTTCGAAAGTGATAACGACGAGGAAGAATGTAGCGATACAGACGTGTATCATGATGAGCCGATGACGACGAAAGATTTTTGTGAATTGTTTGGTGAGTCCGATAGTGAATTGGACCTTGAATCAGTTTAACTTTGTATATTACTTTAGTATAGGGGTGCACAACCTGTGGCCCGCGGGCCAGAAGTGGCCCGCGATCGGATTACCGGTGGCCCGCGGATCAATTTCGCCGATCGGATGCGAAAAAATCACGAATTTCGCCGATCAGGTGTGTAGAAATCGCGAATTTGCCAAATTTCCCCCATCGGGTGCGTAAAAAACACAAATTTTGCCGATCGGGTGCATATAAATCGCGAATTTTGCCGATTGGGTGCGTATAAATCGTAAATTTCGCCAATCGCCTGTGTAAAAATCGTGAATTTTGCCAATCGGGCCCGTAAAAATCGCGAATTCTGCCGATCAGGTGCGTATAAATCGAAATTTCGTCGATCGTATGCATTAAAAATCGCGAATTTTGCCGATCGAGCGCGTAAAAATCGCGAATTTTGCCGATCGAGCCCGTAAAAATCGCGAATTTTGCCGATCGGGCCCGTAAAAATTGCGAATTTTGCCGATCGGGTGCATATAAATCGCGAATTTTGGCGATCGGGTGTGTGTAAATTGTAAATTTCGCCAATCCTCTGCGTAAAAATCGCAAATTTTGCCAATCGGACGCGTAAAAATTGCAAATTTTGCCGATTAGGCACGTAAAAATCGCGAATTCCGCCGATCGGGTGCATAAAAATCATGAATTTCGGCGATAGGGTGCGTTTAAATCGCGAAATTTGCCGCTCAGGTGTGTATAAATAGTAAATTTCGTTGATCGTATGCGTAAAAATCACGAATTTTGCCGATCGGATGCATATAAATCACAAATTTTGCCTATTGGGTCCGTAAAAATCGCAAATTTTGCCGATCGGGTGCATATAAATCACGAATTTTGCCGATCGGGTGTGTGTAAATTGTAAATTTCACCGATCCTCTGCGTAAAAATCACAAATTTTGCCGATTAAGCGCATAAAAACCGCAAATTCCGCCGATCGGGTGTGTAAAAATCATAAATTTTGCAGATAGGGTGCGTATAAATTGCGAAATTTGCCGCTCAGGTGCGTATAAATAGTAAATTTCGTCTATCGTATGTGTAAAAATCGCAAATTTTGCCGATCGGGCCTGTAAAAATTGCGAATTTTGCTGATCGGGTGCATATAAATCGCAAATTTTGCCGATCGGGCGCGTGTAAATTGTAAATTTTGCCGATCGGATGCGTAAAAATCGCGAATTTTGCCGATCGGATGCGTAAAAATCACGAATTTTGCCGATCGGATGCGTATTGCAAATTTCTCCAATCGGATGCGAAAAAAATTGCAAATTTCGCCGATTGGGAGCTCAAAAATCGCAAATTTTGCCGATCGGGTGCGTATAAATCGCAAATTTCGTGAACGTGTGCGTAATAATCATGAATTTCGTCAATCACTAGGAAAAAACTGAATATTGTCAATCGCGCATGGAAAAAAATGCAAGTTTTTTCCTTCATTTCCAACTGAATTGGGTTATGCTGACTAAGGAGGTGGTTGAGTATAGGGAGCTAATCCTCCTTTTAAAATTGGCATTTTTATGAACTTTTAGGCCGACTCCCCCCCGCCCCCCCCCCCCTCCTTGCCCGAAACAAAATTTTGTCCACCCTATGGATGTGTTGGCTCTTGACAATCCAGTCCTTTCCGTGACTGCCTCTCCTCTTATAAAGGTTGTGCACCCCTTTGATATCCACATTTTATGACTGAATATGTTAAGAAGTACAATTTAGAATAATATATGTTTCTCCTCCTCTCCACCTTCATTCATGAAAGCAGAATTTTTTTTTCGGCACTGGCAATCTTTAAAGCTAAATTTATTCCTCGAATTTTCACTCTTTGAAAATAATCTTAGCTATATCTCTCGTATAAATACAAACGTAAACTGTTGATATATAATTGTCAACAGAACTGAGTACGTTGACTGGAAGGAAGGAACTTTAGGGGGCTAAATCTACACTTCCGAAATTTGTTTTTTTTAAAATCTGATCCCCCCCCCCCCTCGGTCACACCTCCTTGAAACAAAAATTTTCTGATGGTTGCCCTCGACAACCCAGTCATTTTTGTAAGTGGCCCTTCGTTTAAAAAGGTTGTGCACCCCTACTTTAGTATATTATTATCTTCATTATTGTATATTTAGAACTTTTTTTTTCAGATGATTTCGAATAAATGCACAAAAAAAATCAAAGTTTCTTTATTATTGTATATTTAGTACTTTCTTTTCTTTCCAGGTGATTTTGAATAATGTATTTTTAAAAAAATTCAAATTTCTTGCTCGGAAAAGGGCGGAGTCGACTTATATGCGGGATTTAAGAAAATTCAAATTTCTTGATCGGGAAAGTGGGGGGGGGGTCGACTTATACACAGAATCGACGCATATGCGGGTAAATACGGTAACTAAATAAATAATGATAATTCGAAGAGTTCTGCTTATTCATGGAAGAATTGCATGCTGATATCTATGTCTACTTGTAAGAACATATCGGAAAAATCCCAGAGCTACAAATTTAATGAGTGGGATCTAAAATTATTGTATTCTCGTTACGAATTTTTTTGTGTTGCAAGCTAATTGCGGTATGTCGCCACCACAGAGTTCATTCACAGCGCATATCAACATGATTTTTTTCTTTTTTAAAGAAGTAAACAAAAAATTTGTGGTTCAGCAGAAATGTGGCATCTATGTTAAATCGTATTTATTTAATTATGGCCTGGAAAATACATAAAATTGCTAAATATTGCAGAATTATGGAGGACGTGGTCGCCACGTGGTGACTGGCGACCGTGAATCTGCACCTATAGCTGAGACCATTTGACGATATCCACATATTTTTTTTTTCCTGAGACCATTTGATGAATTTTGTGATTTTTCCACTATCGATTGACAAATTTTGCGATTTATTGACTATTGATTAACGAATTTCATGTTTTTGTCCCATCAATGTTCAACAAATTGCACACTTTCTTTCCGCTGATGTTCAACGAATTGCACACTGTTTTCCGCTGTCGTTCGACGAATTTTGCAATTCTGTTCCTCGATTGTTTGACGAGTTTTGCGATTCCACCCCCCCCCCCTCTGATATTATTTCTTAAATTTTGCAATTTTTTTCCCGAGACTATTTGACAAATTTTTTCAATCAAGTATATGTAAGTTTGTTAGTGGCCAGTGCTTAAAAAAAACTGCTGAGTAAAAAAATCCATGTACTGGCCAGTGACCAGTGAGTAAAGAAGTTAATTTTTATCTATAATTAACTGTAATATTAATACTTTTACAATTTGCAAGCATAGCCTGCCCCCCTGCCCAAAATTTATTTTGTGATATTTAGATATTAGGTTGCAACTCCAAAAGACAAGATGCGAAAGCATGTCAATTTACCGTTTTTTTTAAATCATGCCAACCATTGGCAGAATGTAAATTTTCAATGAATATAAGAGAAGATGTTATAAGATATACATAAAAAATTCTTTAAACTGAGTTGTAAATAATAAATAAAATAAGAATGTTTTTTACTCATTACATTTGAAATACGAAAAGAAAAAAGGTTTAATAAGAAATAACAGGTACTTTTCTCCATTATCCCATCAACCACTTTCCATAAAAACTATTGCCAAGCTATAACACTAATGCCAATAAACAAATAAAAGAATGTTGTCCTTAGAATCTAAAAAAAAAAAAAGAAAAAAGAAGAAGCCCGTTTGAATAAAATATCAACTTTGGCTAAGCTATCATATTCACTTGCGGTCCGCCATCTTGTTTTTTAAAATCAAAATGTATTAAAAACTTTTATCATTATATATAAATGAGTCAATAAAATTAAATAATGTGTTTCTAATAAGTAAATATCACGATCATTCATTTTTGGTGTTAAATCCCATAGTTTGGTGAGTTTTTTAATGAAAAGTGAACATCGGGATAATGGAGAAGTACCAAATACAGTAGTAAGACCACGAATCCGCACAGCTTGGTTCTGAGTGTTTTGCATATTTGAGAATTTTGTGGATTACAGATTATGTCTATTTAATCTTTGTTTACATTTTTTTAACTTATTACTTCGGATGAGTTTAGATTGTTAATGCTGAAAAATAAACAAAAACACACAAATAAAATAAAAATTATTAAAAAAATAATTTATCTATATTTATATGTTTTAAATCTATCATCAATAGTTGTTGGTATTAAAACATTTGGTTTATGTTTTTATACTGTATCTTGCAGCCTACAAATGGGCATAATTGTCTACTGAATCACAAAAGTTTGTTTTTTAGTAATTTCGGTATCCTTGGCAAACTATTGTAAAAAATATATGTGTAAGACAAATACATTTTTAAAAGGATTTTTTTTTTTTTTTTTACATATAAATGGTTAATTAATTAAAATACTTTTATATATATGTTATCATTTTAAACTATAAAAAAGAGTATTAAATGAAAAGTGATAATATATATCAGAAATAAAATTAAAGTTAAAAAAATAATGTTATTGATAAATATTGGTTTTAAGAATTAAATTTCTTTGTTTACATTCTCATATGCTGTGCAGATTACAGACATTTGCGAATTAGAGGTACTCTACTGTAATACCATTAACTAAAAACTTTTCTTTTTATTATAGATATGTATGTGCGTGTGTATATATATAGTCAGAGTTTCCCCCAGACAGTTTCGGAAGGGTGCTGCACCCTGCCTGCCCTTTGGTTTACAAAATGGCACCCTTCTTGCCCCTCATAAAATAAATTAGCACCATTCTTGTGCCCCAGTAAAATAATTAGCACCCTTCTTGCCCCTCAGTAAAAAAAGTGTACTTTCTCCTTTTTGCATTCATAGTATAGGTGAAGATTCCCAAAATTTGGAAGGAGTCACTGGCTCCTAAACCCAAAAAATCCAGTGGCCACAATTGTAAAACAAACGCATAAAAACAATAGTCTTTATATGGGGTACAAAAAAAAAAAAAAAATTCAAAGTGTAAAGTAATTTAATGTAAACACATGTACAAAAAATTTTTAATATTAAATCTTAAATCATGTACAGTCTGAAGATAAAGTTGGGCAAGATACGGTTTAAAAAAAAAATATGTATAAGCTAAGTAATCATGATAGTGGGGAATATAAAAAAAACAATATTTCTTATTTTAATTTTGCCAGACAAAAGTACGTATGAAAGAAAATCTGAATTCGTGAGATTTATTTTGCACTATAAAAAATCAAAACACAGTTAATATTTAAAAATCACAGTCTATGTAAAATTATCAGATACAAACTGTTACGAATAACATTGCTATTAGAATATATTTAACAGTTTGCTGTGTTAAACAGATCATTCTGAAATGTTATTAAAAGATAATAATAATGTTTGTTATGTGTTTTGGTCTTAATCTTTAAAAAAAAATTAACATTTCACGGTGGAGACTGGGAATACCAGAAATTGATTACTTTTAAATCACATGGCGACTTAAACACCGAAAGTTAGTGGCCACAGCAAAAAAATTAGTCGCCACGTGGCGACTGGCGACCGTGAATCTGCACCTATAATTCATAGAAAAAATTAACTCAATGTTGTCTTGAAAAGAGTGCTCAGGCTTTTAACAATTAAAAGTGTCTTTAAAAAACAAAATAATACCTTTAAAAGTAAAAAAAACTGCCCTTAAGAATCTTAAAAATGCCCTCTAGAATTCAAAAAGTGCTCTATTCTCACCAGCAGCACCCTGCCCTTTTTTTAAACTGGAGGAAACTCTGATATAGTGTATAATATATTTATTTATTTTTACTTGTTCAGCCATTGTACGAATGTCCCAAACTTTCATTACAATTAAGCATATTCGAATCTTGTTCATATAATCAAGATTTAGTTGTTACAATACCACATGAAGAATGACAAGAAATGCTTGCAATGTCAACGATAGCATCTCAAACAATATTTGACGATTTATCACCTGTGCTAGCTTATATTCAACAAAATTAATGGAGTACTATTATGTTAGCGGCGCACAGGTAATAGATCACGAAATAATATTCCTATCATTAATATTGTATTCATTACCTTTGAAATATAAACCTTTCATTTGTTTCATTTAAAATACCCAACTTTAATTTAAAACACATTCTTTAAAATACATGACTTTCACTTATTTCATTTAAAATACAATGTAATAAGAATAATAATACCATAAACCAAAACATTTTATTTTAATACCTAACCATCATTTCTAATTTACTTATGGGAAAAATAAAAGTTGCTATTGGTAACTGAAAAAAATATATTGTTAGTATAATTTGTGCCCAGCTAACATAAAAGTACCAAATTATTCACTCTTTATGGAAGCAGAAAATTAATATATATATTGCAAAACCTATAACCATACAAGATAACATTTTATTTAATAACATTTATAGATTTTAAAAGAAAGTTTACCCTATTCAAAGTTCGATCCTGCTTGAAATATTAGAGTCCATCCTTTAACCAATTATCTTGTATAGGACTTTCTTGCGAAGGATCTTAGATGGTAATCACTTTCTCGAACACATAACTACTCATCTAAGATCCTCTGGAAGCAAAAACAACTGAAGCAAGATTGACATCTATTCACAAGCCAGACGATTTTCTAAACACAAGAAGCTTAAGTAACTGTTATTTGAAAAAGAAAAAAAAAAAAAAAAAATTAGCGAATCCAGCAACCTTGTTCTAAAGCAAAATGCATGAATTTTGCAAATGTTGTGATCACTTTAACTCATGTATGTACAATTTACTCCCATAACAATACAATAAATAAATAATAAATTAAGTTGCTTATTCCCTATTTTTCCTTCCCTGGTCGAGAACCAAACATTGATCAAATATCTCATTCAAGAAACGAATTGATGTTCGATCTTGAATGTTTAAATGAATAATCAACAACCAATGTACACTGTGTACTGTAAAATAATGTATAAGCTAGTCAGTAATATAAAAATCTCTAGCAACTAAGAAGTACAGATGTCACCACTCACTCTTGTATATAGATAACATTTTATGCAACTCAGTTCATGAATGTAATATTCTTTAGAAGAGGTTAGTTGTAAAAATACTGAAATAAATTATCTGTGATAAAAAATGCATATGAGTGCAATAATAGTATGTTTGTTTAATTACCAATACTGATATCTAACTAAAAATAATAAAATATATTCATCAAAAATATATTACAAGATTTTGTTATTGAAAAGTAAACAACTGCTTTTCTTGATTTGATTTTTTTTTTCTGTTTATTATGATTTCTAAAATCATTTAAAGTACTATTATTAATTTAGACAGAGGCACAAAATACCTTCTATATACTTAAATCATGTAAAAACAATACAGCTTTACAAGATATACAGTAATCCCTTGTTATATTGCACATTTGGCTATTTTGCTCTTTTTCAGTTATCCCCCGATAAATTTAGTTTCTCGAAAAAGCATGTAAAATTTTTGGGAACAGATGTGTTATACCCACGCACTGATGTTTGGTGACTTTTCAGTTTTCAAGCCTGCGTCAAGCCAATAACTTAATACAATAGCTAGGTTGCCATTAAAGGAAAAAATCCCCTAAATTTGGCAACTTTTTTCCTTTTTATAACCAATTAAAAAAAAGAAAAACTGTGCATGAGTGTATGACATCATAGCCAACTTTTGAAACGACGAAATCTAAGCAAGTAACTGAAATGCAATTAGTTCATTTTTGTTCTTTAATTTCCAGTGGCAAGCAGACAATCAAAGAAAATAAAACAACAAACAACTCTGGATTTTTATTTTCAGAAAATACTGTAAAATGTAAATAAATATGTGTACTGTATATGTATGGTTTTCTATTTTTTCAATGCTTTACCATCTCTTTTTTGTTGAACTCGTAGCTTGTTTAAACAAGTATTATATCGAAAACCTCATATCTAAATTTAGAGCTGTTTATTTTTAATTTATAAACATTCTTCTCCCCCCCCCCCCCCCCCCCCAGTATATCATGTTTTTTTCTTATCTCCCAAGTAGCACGATATATTGAGGGGTTACTGTATTATGTAAAACTGTAGTAATAAGTAAAATTAACCATGAATAATTTTTATGATTTTTGTGTTTTAAAAGAACAATACAACTTTATTTTTAATTGGATTAAAGGCTTATAATATAGTATTTCTACTTAATTACTACTTAGTGTGCACAATAGTAGAAACTAATTACAAAATTTTGTTATTGAAATGTAAACAAAAAAAAAAAAAAAAAAAAAAACAGCCTTTTTTTCCGATTTTTCTTTCGTTTACCTATGGTTTCTAAAATCATATAAATTATTATTAATTTAATTTCGAGGCATGAAATATCACATATTTTCTTAAATCATACCAAAAAAATGCATCTTAACTAAATATTGCATAAATCTGTGGTAATAAAAGCATTTTTACAAGACTAGATTTGTTTTTAACTGACAATCTTCTGGATTTTTGTGTTTTAAAAAACATTAAAACTTTCTTTTTAATTGGATTAAAGACTTATAATACTTCATAACATAACATTTCTACTCATTATACACAACAATACAAAATATATTACAAAATTTTCTTATTCAAAAGTAAACGAACTTCTATTTCTCTACCACTTACGTATGACTTGTAAAATCATATGAATTATTATTAATAAGTATAAATAAGTAAGAAAAAAGAATCGTTACAGAAATGTTTTATGTAAAGTACACACATCACCACGATAAATCTAGAAAACAAAATGTAATATTTACTTACCAACTTCCGTCGCGCCAATTTTCATGAATATCAACAAAAAATCTTACAAACAGTGATGGATTGATTGATTAGCTGAAGTGGAGCTGAACTAAACGCAATATATTTAAAAATGGAGATGGCTTTACTACTAGTTTAAATAAATTTATAGAATAAATAAAAATAAATTCTAGAAGTCTGCAAGGTTTAGCAGTTGAAAAGTTCGCAGTCATAAAAAAAATGGCGGCTGAGAGGTTCAATTTTCATCCAGTTTGACGAAAATTGGATTAGTACCGTTTTCATCCAGTTTACGTCCGTAAAACAGAAAATGGGGACAAACTTGTTAAGATTTGGTTCCGGATCTGATGAAAATTGGATTAGTTGCGTTTTCATTCAATTTATGTTCTAAACTGATGTCCATAGTTTGTAGATATTTCGTCCATAAGTATATGACGAGAGTATGTTCGGTTTTCATCCAATTTACGTCATAAAATGACGTCCATATTTTGTAGATATTATGTGCGTACGTAATGTCAAACATTTAACAAAATCTGGACGTATTTTAGCTGGCTGTCTACGTCCAAAATACATCTTTAGACGTATTTCGAACTTGGTAGATGAAAACTGGATGTAATATGAACGTATGTGCTGTGTGGGAAGTTGCTCTCAGAGGAGAGGACAAGAAACATCTGTTTCTTACTTAGCGTAGTCGAGACGATAGAGAGGTCGTTCCTCTGTTGTATTGATACATCAGGTATCCGAGAAAACCCCGATTAAGAGAAGGCACGACAAGTGCAAGGGAAGGAGTTCTTAACTCTGATTTATCGTAGAATCGAAGATATTCCGAGGAACGGAACGGGTACATCTAGGCCCGAACGAACTGAACATCGTAACTACGGCAGACTGTGCTTTGCAGAAAACATTGTTGTGTGAGTTAGACTTCGAGTGAAGAGACTATTAATTGAAAGCTGATGACCTACTAAAAATATTAAAATGATGTAATTTCCCCTTGTATATATTAACATTGGAATCGATATTGTTTACAATAAAAGTTCCATTTTCTAATTATATGAGAATTCTCTTTGCCATTGATTCGATTCGCTACCACTTACCAACATTATCGGGTCGGCATAGAGGAGGCGTTACAGTACTGTCATTGAAACTACACATGTATTCAAAGTTTCAGCTCAATCGGATCATTAAAAGTGGTTTAAATTGACTTGCAAGATTTGAATTAAACACTCATACACATACTTCAAGTTAATGTAACTTAATGATTCGCAAACTTTCGTATGGACCTTTTTTAAGTTTCCAATACTTTAGGAATGGCACTTTGATTTAAAAAAATGCTTATTTCTTAATAATGCTTAATAATGTATTAAAAGTCAAGATAAAGTTTGAAAACAAGATGGCGCTTATTTTCAAACAACAATAGGTTAAATTTTGTGACAAACATGTGACATATGTCCAGTAAACTCTTGCTTTCAAATAAAACAAAAAAGTCACGACTTGCTTTCGAACTTACAGAAAAATAGTGCGACTTTTGAAACTCACTCAAACCAATTGCCTTCTTTTCGGTCGTAGTTAATCGACACATCAGATCTTTTCGACAAAACTCGTACGGATCTCGACAAAAGAGACATTCAGCTACCCAGTAGACGCGGTCTTGTTAAATTCCGAGATAATCGGAAAAATGAATTTTTTTCCACCTAGATCATCAAAACTGTGCGACGCTTCGTGATTTTTATGGTACTGAAAATCAGTTTAAAATAGCAAATTCGTTATACCCAACCAGTGGATCTTTGTAGATTTCCATGTCCCTCGAGTTTTGGTAGAGCAAGTGCGGGTCGGGAAAACCTGACTTAAGGCCTGGGACCTGGCTCATTTTTAGGTGCCCAGTTCCGAAACTGTTGGGAGACTCCGGCTCGTCCCCAAGTGTAATGCGGTGGTCTCCCATGAGTGTGGGAGTCACCGCAAATCGCAAAGACCTATGTCGTCTTTTCACTTGGGTTTAATGGTGGTGGTCAGCAGGTGGCGGCGCCCTCGCCGGCCGTAGAGCATACAGGAACTCTCCTGGTCGTGCTCGTTAAAAGTTCCTCAGAATTTGGGTACGGCGGTTGATGTACCTGGCGGCGCAGCTCAGTTTATAGCCAACCACTTGCAGAAATTTTCAAAAGTCACAATTTTTATTCTTTTAAAAGATCATTGTACAAAGATGACAAAAAAACATGAGTTCTGTTTTCCAACAATTCTGGAAAAGGACTTCAAACAGAATGCCAGGTTAGACAAGGGATATCCCACGTCTTCTTTATGTGAATAACGCTGACCGTGCAAAGGCTTCAGAATCAGATAGAATATTTATCCTTATATTTCATTAATAATAATTGTATCAACTGATATTTAAAGGATTGTAAAACACTTTAAGAAACTTAAGACTACAAATAGTAAGTTCTTTTTTTTTTCAATTTTTGAATAAATAAAATTTTCACTTTGAGCCCGAGCCCGAGCGTGACCTACGTTATACATAAC
This sequence comes from Maratus michaelseni, assembly GCA_963931845.1. NCBI lineage: Eukaryota > Metazoa > Arthropoda > Arachnida > Araneae > Salticidae > Maratus > Maratus michaelseni. Next base: position 166,756,269 of record OZ007595.1, on the reverse strand, counting down.
GTATAACGTAGTACGTATAACGTAGTAACGTATATGTTTAACGTAGGTCACGGCCCGAGTCCGTCTCCTCCCATAGTAGGTACGTGTTTGAACAGTCGCACACTCGTTTTTAAAACCCCACAGGCTTCTCGAGTTCAACTTTTTCACTCTTTGATATTTCCATGATGATAATGAAGATAATAATTATTCCAGGATCGATTTTCTGAAATTTAGATAGATGTTCAAGGCTAGATTTATCACTTCATATAGTATCCCTACGGTGATACCTCGGTTGAATCATTTTGTATACTAATATCCCAACTTTTTCTCTCATAAGCAGTTATTTTGTTCACATGGTTATTATGTTTTCGCCTCACGTAATAAGAGAATTGGTCTCTTTTCTGCCTTTTTCTCGCTGTTTTTTATAAATCAAATGACGCAATGATTATCAAGTTCTATATGATGCAAGAGTAGATCTGTAAAAGGATACTCCTTGCTTTTTTCTGTAGCTATAGCTATATTAATTCTGAATGATAATATTGAGTTTTGTAGCATTCCAAAAGGTTGTTTATTTATTTGGTTTATTTTGATAGTCTGTTTCAAATGCATGTAATACGTATGTTTAAGTCTGTCAATTCACAAGATAATTTATGTAATTATCTAGTATACAGAGGGGCCAAGCTCTCATTAATATTCCGTAATATGTGGGTTAATTTGACCCAGGTTTAACACGTTTTGCATCAGAAATTTTTTTAAGAAATGAATTTAAATAAATTCCATGTAGAACCCTGAAATTAAATAAATAAAGATTCATCCAATAATTTTTCTGGTTTGAAGGGTTGTTAAACTGGGTCAGGTTAAACAACATATTACGGAAGATTAGTGGGAACTTGGCACCTCTGAGTATAAATCTCTATTATACCACTTAGAATAGTTTAATAAATAATTGGATTCGTTAAATTCAGTTATGTTTAAATGAATCCTATGTGCTTATTTTATAGGACTGTCTTTTATATTTAGTTTTCCTGTAAAATGTTCATATCCATTATTTTAAATAATAGTAAAAGTAAACGTTTTGGATTAATAAAACTGTTTTCTTATTATATTGTGGTGTTATTAGTATTAGTTATATATATTAGTCAGTGTCAGTTATTAATGTTTTTTTTTTTGTGTGTGTGTTTATATTGTAAAACATAAACGTGTCAGTCACTAACGGCAAGCGCAAAAGTTACACTAGATGCCGCGATATGCGTTATAACTTTAATTGCATATATCTTTGCTTCTAAATATAGAATAATTTAAATGTTTACTCCAACCATCGAATAGAACAAAAAAATGTACTGTAAAATGCAATTTGTTTGAAAATTGCAACATCATATGTCGATTTTTTATGATTTTTTAAAATAATTTTCAAGTCTCTTTTTTTTAATCTATCAGCGTATAACCTAACAATGAACATTTTTTTCTGGAATTATCTGGAAGCAACTTAAACATAGGGCTCCAATAAAATAGGCTCTTACAAGGAAGGTCTTTATGAGCTCACGCTCAGAAAATTTTGAAAAAAATAACAGAATATTTTTCTCATGAGGATATTCTGTAACAAGTTTTTAAAAAAAAATTGTTTGTATGCGCTTTAAGGAAACTTTCCTTGTTAGTATATATTAATCCGAAAACCTTAATTTCGTCTCAGAACTTGTATAATCCAGTCCCATTATAGCATAAAAATTAGGTGAAACCGATTAAAAAATGTACTTAATTAAAAATGAAAGAATATGTTGAATAAAATAAATAAATGGGAAAATTGAATCCATTTTTAAAATAAATGGGAAAAGTTTTAAAAACACAAAACATTATATGATTTAGGATTGTTTGAGATGATTATTACGTACTTACGTGTGAAAAATCGAATAAGACCAATCCCACATTGGTACGTTTAATCATCCTCGAGATAATTATGGCCCTTTAATGAAACAGCGTAATTTATGTGCTTGTATAATAAGAGAGTACAAATGCCACAATTGCAGATAATTGTAGCTGAAATAACCATAGCTATTTTTTGAATGTATGTAAGATGAGAAAAATTGCCAAGCCATGTCAGAGATTAGTGGAGCTGTTTTTAACACTTTCCAACATAGTTGAAAAGTGCACTTTTCAACTGAATTCAGTTTTTCTGTCTGTCCGTGCTCTAACTCGCGTAAATATACTCGGATTGTCACACAATTGATATATGTTATTGATGTTCACTATGGTAGGTTTGGTTTTGAAAATAAAGTGTGTCGCGCTTAATAGTTACTTTACAGGGACACTCAAAAGTATTCCGTTACCAGTCTATGAGGAAAAATAATTTGTGGTTTATTCTAAAGATGTTATACTATTTCAAACATATTGAAATTGATATATACCACTGAGGTGCATTACAAGAGGCTTACCATAGAGTATGGTGCGTATAGCACTTATAATTTCTTTACAGGGACACTCAAAAGAATTCCGGTACACTACGGTCTATGGGGAAAAATCGCTTGCGATTTATTTTAATAATGTTTATTATTTCAAACATATTGAAATTGATATATATCACTGAGTTGCATTACTATAGAATACTGTGTGCATAACATTCATCGTTCATTTACAGGGACACACAAAAGAATTGAATGTGTTAGAAAATAGCAAGTTTAGATTTGATAGCAGCCTTAACTAAATTTTGTTTACATTGAAACTTAAATTTAACGACTGCTAAAATTTATGGGTGAATCCAAGAATCGACCCCTGCTTGGCGTCCGTTTGTATTGGCGTGCTAGCGCGCGCGCGATAGCGGACTGACTCTTGCAACCCTCATCATTTCTCAATCGTGCCAAATCGGCGATAGTTAGCCAGATGTAGCTCTTTTATTGTTGGAAAGGCTGAGCAATATTTTTTGTGATGACGCGTTTGTTACGTATGACGTATTTGTTACGTCATCAAATGATTATTCGACTTTTATTTGTATTTTAATGATATTTAATGATTTATTAGTTATTTAAAACATGTTTTTTTTTAATACAATTAAATAACACTTATGTCATTAAATGGTTATGTCATGATATTCATCATCTGCTTCTTTATTTAAATCTTGATTTTTTTTTTTTTAAATTTATGTATGTGAGTGGCTACTCTTGTTACTTTAGAACAGTGTGAATTAATTGATTGCAGTGTTCATGGAAGTCTCATGTTCGCGAAGCGATCATACATGCGGTATAGTGATCGCCGCATTTACAAATTTCGTGTATTTTTGTGATCTCTATACAACGAGGTTGCTGTATCCAGTGATGTTTTTTTTTGGTTTCGTGTTCGAGAAGTGAACATACGTGCGGTACAGTGATCGCGGCATTAACGAATTTCGTGTATTTCGTGGGATTCCGATTCGACGAGGTTGCTGTATCCAGTGATGTTTTTTTTCGGTTTCATGTTCGCGAAGCGATCATACGTGCGGTACAGTGATCGCGGCATTAACGAATTTCGTGATTTTCTTGAGATTCCGATACGACGAGGTTGCTGTATCCAGTGATGTTTTTTTTTCGGTTTCATGTTCGCGAAGCGATCATACGTGCGGTACAGTGATCGCGGCATTAACGAATTTCGTGTTTTTCTTGGGATTCCGATACGACGAGGTTGCTGTATCCAGTGATGTTTTTTTTTCGGTTTCATGTTCGCGAAGCGATCATACGTGCGGTACAGTGATCGCGGAATTAACGAATTTCGTGTTTTTCTTGGGATTCCGATACGACGAGGTTGCTGTATCCAGTGATGTTTTTTTTTCGGTTTCATGTTCGCGAAGCGATCATACGTGCGGTACAGTGATCGCGGAATTAACGAATTTCGTGTTTTTCTTGGGATTCCGATACGACGAGGTTGCTGTATCCAGTGATTTTTTTTTTTCGGTTTCATGTTCGCGAAGCGATCATACGTGCGGTACAGTGATCGCGGCATTAACGAATTTCGTGTTTTTCTTGGGATTCCGATACGACGAGGTTGATGTATCCAGTGATGTTTTTGTTTCGGTTTCATGTTCGCGAAGCGATCATACGTGCGGTACAGTGATCGCGGCATTAACGAATTTCGTGTTTTTCTTGGGATTCCGATACGACGAGGTTGCTGTATCCAGTGATGTTTTTTTTCGGTTTCATGTTCGCGAAGCGATCATACGTGCGGTACAGTGATCGCGGCATTAACGAATTTCGTGTTTTTCTTGGGATTCCGATACGACGAGGTTGCTGTATCCAGTGATGTTTTTTTTTTTCGGTTTCATGTTCGCGAAGCGATCATACGTGCGGTACAGTGATCGCGGCATTAACGAATTTCGTGTTTTTCTTGGGATTCCGATACGACGAGGTTGCTGTATCCAGTGATGTTTTTTTTTTCGGTTTCATGTTCGCGAAGCGATCATACGTGCGGTACAGTGATTGCGGCATTAAGGAATTTCGTGTATTTTCGTTTTTTCAACTTCACATTAATCGTTAACTTTTTATAATATCGATGAAAACGTTGTTTTTTACTGCTCGTATTATCTTTTTTATATGTATCTTATTAAATTTGTCAAATAAAATATTTTATTTCACTCATAAATGCAGTATCTAAAAAAATCAACTCTGTAGGGTTTAATTTAATAATTCTGTATTTAAATTATGTCTTTTGTCCAAATTGTTTTGAACGAATAAAATTTTACTCTCGTATAAATGCAATCTATTTTTCAGGGACCTTTTTATTGCTAAATCCATTACTTTTCCTATGTGTAACTATTTAAAAATTAAGAATGGCAACATTTTACCACTTGCTTATTGTGGGTTACAATACGATAAATGTAAGTAAACAATTTAGAAATCGCCAATGTGGCATCATTTTTTAAAAGCGCTAAATGGTGGCTTGTTGAGTAAGGATTAGGTCGAGATCATTGGTTCTCTTTTATTTTTCATAAATGTATTTTGATGTTATTTTGCTGTTTAAAGGTTTAAATTAATTATTTTTGCTTTTATTTTGATTCTCGCGATTTCAATTTGCGTGGTTTTCGGAACACTCCGCACAAAAGCAGGTGAGTTTAATTCTTACCTAGCCATTCCAAAAAGTGGATTTTTTTTTAAACAAAAAATCTGTGTTTTTAAAAACGTTATTTTGACATTATTTTGCTTTTAAATGTTTTAAAATATGTATTTTTGCTTTATTTTGATTATCGCCATTTCAATTTGCACGCTTTTGCCTGTTGTCTTCTGGAGGTTGCCACTCCGGGAGACAACAGGCAGAAACTCACAAATTTGGCAATTTTTTGAAAACGCGCCAAGCAGTGGTGGATTCTTGGATCGCACCAAATTTATTTACAAAATATTCTTTTGATTATTTTTATAAACTGGGAAAGCTGGATTTATAATACTGGGAAATGGATTTATAAAATTTATACGCAAGTACCATTTTTTGAATGTTTGTAAAATGTTGTATCGGGGTCGTTTTGGAATAAATGTAAGATTTTTTCCAAATTCGACATTATTTGCTCTTAATTAAGTGGTGTTAATTTAATTCACATTTTAAGTGGAAAAAACATTTTTCATCTGTTTAAAAATTCATGCATGAGACGATTAACAACAACATAATTTCAAAAGAAGAGAAATTAATATTTAATTTGCGTATGTTGCAATTTCGAACAATGATACTCACTGATAATGTCACTTTTTTCTTCATCACAGATGACAGATACAGCTAAGAGAATTATTTGAATAATAGTAAGAATTTTTTTCATTTCTTTTAAGATCATCAAACTTCTAAAAAAAAAAGCTGAAAAATAACTGCTCTTAAATACAATACAATAGAAGTTATAATCCTAGAGTTGATATTAGTCGTAGTTATCTAACAACAATAATATTTACATTTTCGTTGCCAAATTGTAAAGAAGAACTTTGATATACTGATTTTTAAAAAAAATAATCGGACTATAGACGATACCTTTTCGCAAAGGTAAGTGACGTCATGTACGTCACAAATTGCTCATTTTCTTTAAGGCATGTTGTAACTTTTTTTCAAAAATTACCTAAAATTTCTTCATTCTTTTGCGATTTTTTAGCGCAACTATATAGTAATGTTTTTTTTTTTTTTTTTTTTTTTTTTGCAAATAAAAGAACATATCTTGAAGTTTTAAAAACAATTTTTTTATTTGAAAAGTGGTTGAAAAATGGTCCTTCCTCTGACGGTCTTTGATATAGGGGTGTGCAAAGATTGAAGCGTTCCGTGATACCAGATGAATCGTAGAATATGCTTATCTGTAACAAACAAGTAATATAAAAAATAAAAAATAATAAGTCAATTCCTACTTAGGTCAAAAAGAATTTTTTTTTCCAGCGATCTACACGCTTCGCCACTGACGGTATTTATTCCTAAATTTATATCCTGCTAAATATCTTACATAAGAGAAATTTTTGAAATGTATTAAAAATTACATAAAAAATAAATAGCTGAAATACCAAAAATTAATAGCTCGAAAAGTATTTCTCACAAAATTGGTAGACAAACTGCGTAAGAAAGGTAAAAATTTGTATTTTTCTTGATATAAATTTCAAATATAAAGATTATGCCGTTTTTCACATATTGAATTTCAAAAATTACCAAACCTCACAATGAAGTACCATAACGATGTTACAGTTAGCGATAATGCAGTTTTTTTTTCAAATATTAATTAATTAATTAAATTTTATTAATTAATTTTAGTTTTATATTTCATTTCTGTTCAAAAGTATAGACTCACTTCCTATTTATAGTCTCCTCCGCCCGCGAGCCGCCTGATCTTCGTCCGTGAATAGCCCCATTATCTTTTTACGCGTGAAGGTGAGACTATAAATATGGAGTGAGTCTATACTTTTGAACAGAAATGAAATATATAATTAAAATTAATTAATAAAATTTAATTAATTAATTAATATTTGAAAAAACTGTATTAACATCAAGTGTCATCCATTACAAGTTTAAAAAAATGTATTTGAACTTAAGTGGATGAATAAAAAGTAGTTTATTAACGATTTGAAAATTTGAACAAGATATATAAATATATAGAGAGTGTGAGCTAATAGTAGGAATTAAAAAAAATAATAACAAACTAGATGGAACCCGTCAAAACTTGACGCAAAAAAAAAAATACTATAACAATATCAGTAAAATAAGCTTCTTTATTATTTATGAAGGGGTGCGTATAAAACAGTCGTTCAAATATTTTATTTTAATTTTTTTTCCCCAGTCAAATACAGTACTATTTCCGATGCAAACTCCAAACAAACAATCCGTAAATAACTGTGTAATGCAAATCAGTTTGACATTACCACCATATTCCCCACGGCAAGAAAAAAAATTCATGGACCTATGAAGTATATACAAATAGTATATTCCTACGTTTATATCATATTCAGTAAATAACAGAACATAGTAAATAAGGCACACATCTCCCCCCCCCCCCCTGTGATAATGCAACCGAATGAGCTCCTATGCGCATGTGAATTGCATCTGCCCAAAAGCACCGTCGAAATTCGATGTTAAAAAAGTTTCAAAATGATTAAATTAAAAGTTTTAAAATGTCCTCTTTAATCATTGTTCGTTTCAAATCCATATCTTCTAAAACGTATCCATTGTTTTAAGCTAATCAATTTTTATGCAAAGATTAAGAAGTTTTTTACAGTAATAAATCTATCTGCAGATGAAGGAGATTTTTAATGTTTTCAAGTGTAATTTATTTGTTAGGGTTTTTCGGTTCCTTGACATAATCAGGATGATTATCCCTTTTCCATCACAGTCGGGGATATTTTTCCTCTTATACAGTTGGCAAATGTAAAAAAATAAAAAAAAAATGCAATTCCTAGCATATCCTGATATCTGATGGAACATATTCATCGACGAATTCAACATATCAATTTTATGTTCAACATAAACTAAAAATAGTCTTTTTTTTTCCTCTGGCAGATTTTTGTTTAGCGCCAAATTGTTCTATCGTATGGATAATCTGATCTTATAATTTATCACTTTTTTTTTCTTTTTTTTTTTTTTAATTATTATTCACTTTTTATGATGGTTAGGGAAATCTATTTTCAATTGTGGCAACTTTCCCAGGGGCTATTTTACATTATTAAAGTAAACTGGTGGTCATTGATAAGATAGAATTGAAAAACTTTTCATGCTTGAAAATTATTTAAAAAGTCGTTAAATTAATCGGCAGTTTTCAAATAAATTTCAATCGAAAGCTAATTTTTTTTTCTAATTGATGATGTAAGAATTGAAATTGTAAAATGTAGTAAAATATAGAAATTTGTAGTATTTCGAAGTGATGTAAGCGCGATGAAAGCTAAAGCGATAGCGCCTTTTTGTCACAACTGTTGTACATTTCTAAAAACTGCCACTGTATTTTGGCTGGCGTCCAAAAGTGGAAAAACATTTTTTGACATCGAAAGAGAAATTCACAGTGAAAGAAATAGGACTTTGCGCTAATAAGGAACTGTTAAATGAACTTATAATAAATCTACCAAAATAATTCCTATGAAATATTAGTCTTACATTGTTTATTCTAGCTAAAAATACAATAATTATTTCAAGATTTTTTTCTGCCATAACACTATTTTTAATAACTTTAAATTTCCTGAAATCCTTTACTTTTGTGATTTTTTTATTAAAAAAGAAAATCTTCTATCCTATAATTTTAAAAAAAAAGCAATTGGTAACATGTAATCAAGGTATGCAATCAAGATGAAGAAATCAATGACGGCTCCAATTCTAATCTTTATAATTATGATTGCAAAAATCAGTAAAATTATGTCATGTTAACACAATCATATACATTTTTCTCTTTAGTTTTATCCATGTTAAAATGCACTTCAAGCTAAGCATAACGTCATTTTCACCGGCGCAAACTTTTCACACGTACTTCATATACCTTACATTAATGCTTAAACACCATGCACACAAATATAAATATATTTTGTATTTAATTGTGATGAAAAAATGGCATCAACAAAGTTATAATGCATAATGATAAAATCAAGGTTCCCCCTTATCATAGTACTAGGCCTCACAATCAGCAAGTTTCCTTTGACCGCTATACACGTGGTTAAAAAACACATGGTTGTCCTGCTATTGGCGCCATCTAACGACAGTAACAGGAGTATTTTTTATTTTGTTTTCCATATGTGTTTTTTCATTTTCTTTACGGTATACTATATGTTTGTCCTCTTCAAATGAAAATTATTTATTTTAAAATTGTCATATATTCGAGACATTTTTTTTTTTCATAACATAAACTTATTTTACTGTTAAACCAAAATGGTTTATTGCTGTATTTCTTTGTATAAATCACATAAAGAAAAAAAATCAGGAAAGAAAAATCTCATTTCATGAGTTTGCGAGTGATATTGATCTTCGAAACAAATTGCTAATATCTATATCTCGAAAAGGTAAATATGTAATGTAATTTTCTATTTTTTCTATTTTCATATTATATATGAAAGACATTTTGACTTTTCTCTTAGTTAGAATTTTATGTTACGTATAAATTTATCATCGTTTCTTCTTTCTTTCTTTTTCTTTTTTTTTAATGCACATTTTGATCATTTTATTTATTTATTTATTATAATTATTAGTCTATCATTTTATTTATTTTTGAAGTGATGGGGTATCATTTTAGATTAACATATCTTTTAAGCGTAAACTTCACTATTTTGTGGTCGAAAGTTTATATATATGAAGAAGTGAGAAGTTTACTTGAGAAGTTCCATAATTAGGTCCACAGCCAATTGGCGTATCTTGCGAGCATGGTTTGGCGCTGGCGCATATTTAATTTCTTTGTTGTAACTCAGGTACATTCCAAAACACATTGTTTCCAACATCGCTCATGTTTGACGCCAACTTGGCTATGGACTCTATTACGAAAGATTATCCGTGGTTTCATTTAATATAAAGTATCAGATTATCACAAACTTGCTAAAAGAAATCTTCCCATTCGTTCAGCAGATGCTGAGGATTATATCGATCTAGAAAATTTGAAAGTGTCGAGCTTTATGAGTGAAAGCAAGCATAATTTCCTTTTTTATTCGACTAGTTTGAAATAACAAAAACCAAACGGTCATATATAATAAATATAGTTCCATTTAATGTGTATGAATTATAAATACTATTATTGTTATACTATACGGATGGACAGACAAACATACGAGCTGAAATCATAAACACTTTTTTAGGTGCGTTCGTAATTATATAAATACGTAGCACCTATTGTCGTCGCCTGGTTCGTCCGTCTGTCTATTTGTCCGTCCGTCCGTTTGTCCGCATATAACAACGCAAAAGTTACCCGACCGAATGGTTTGAAATTTGAGATATATTATCTTTGCAGAATTTTGTCGAGACATTTCAAATTTTATGAAAATCGAATCAAAACTTTAGAAGATATTAATAAAAATATTTATTAACAAATTTGAATTTTTTTTAAATCGGTGCTTTTCTGTTATAGGAGCTTGCGATGATTTTTAATCGTCAAGCGACCGAGATACTTATTTTATTACAGAAATTAATCTGCAGACGATAGAATTCATTTCACAGAATTAAAAATCATCAAGATCTGAATATTTATATAGCTAGCTATAGTTTGAACACACCTCATTTCTCACGTTTGACGTACAATTTCCAACTTGTTAAAAATTTGGAAAGCATAAAAATCTTTATTAATCACTTAAATTATACGTGTCTCCACCCCTCCCCAACTTTCCTCCCTAAAAATAAATTCTTGTCATGCTACGCTTATGGTGTTTGTAAATCTTTTTTGGGGGATTCTTCCGTAATAACGTTTGGGGGACTCTTCCGCCTACAGCCAATTGGCTTGTTACAGTAAGTGTAATTTGGCACAAAACTAATTTAATTTTTTAACCAGTGTTGTAACTCCCGTACACTTTGAACTACATTCTTCCAGCATCGCTCAAATTTGGCGCTAACATTGGCTGTGGACCTGATATTACAGAAGATTGACTAATACTACATTATGTATTAATTAATCTGATATTTAAATCTTCATTTTCAACAACATTTTTGAAAACTTGATGATAATTGTGCGATATATATATATTACGTATTTATTTTTGCGTAATTCGAAAAATATTTTTTAAATTTTGTCAATAACACGAAATTTTTTCATAGCTCCATTTTTTTCTATCCATTTGCTTATGAGCTAGTATCGGTAGTATCCACCAGGCGGCGATACTTTCCGGAGAAAGTCAATTAATAAGTTGGCAATTACCGCGGACATTTTCACCCATAGACTTTCTCCGGATTGTGAAGTCTGATATTATGATAAGGGAGTCTTGGATAAAATAAACCCAATGGACAATATTCCCGTGACGTCACAATAAATATGAATTTTTATTCGCTTATAAAACACGCGGATAAGTATTTTTACCGAAATTTAACTTGCAAATTAACAAATTCGGCCTTAAAACCGCGTGCTTTTAATATTTATTATTTCTCTTTTATTCAACCACAGAGTTTAGAGATTAAACTCTGTGCTTCGCAACAGTAGGCGTTATCCGATTATGACGTCATTAGCAGAAGTAAAAGTTTAATTGAAAATTATGGTTAATTAATTAAATTTTCGAACAAACGAATGCACGATAACAAATCTGTGTCCAAATATCTTTCATTTAAAAAAAGAATGATGTAATTTGATGCAGTAGTTTGTTCTCACGGATTGTCGAAAGAAATCGCTTAGCGTTTTAAATATATAGATAACAAAAAACCAAAAAAAAAAAAAAAAAAAAAAAAAAAACCCTTTAAAATTTACGATATTTTGTAGTCTTTCTCGGATGGGCATATCAATTTTTACTTTCTTCTATCCATAATAGAAGAAAGTATTGTAATCGAAATTTTTTTCGACTTCCGGTTTTCGACAGATTTACACGTTTTAGGGATCAGAGATTCCGAAAAACATGTTTTTACAAAATGTCTGTCTGTCCGTCTGTCCGTCCTCATTGTATCATCGAAAAGTGTATGAAGTTATGCTTCAAATTGAACCACATTTTTTTCTATGTTTTTGGCTATGGCAAGCAGGCTCTATTAGAATTTGAGGATATTTCGACGAAAGGGGGCGCTGTGGTCTATATTTTTGTTCCATTTTCACTATTGTATCATCGAAAAGTGTACGAAGTTATGCTTCAAATTGAATAACATTTTTTTTCTATGTTTTTGGCTATGGCAAGCAGGTTCTATTAGAATTTGGAAATATTTCGACGAAAGGGGGCGCTGTGATAGCCATTTAAAGATTTCAAATCCAAAAAAATGTACAAAAAAATTAGAAATCCTAAAATCTTTTTTCGTTAAATGTTCGACCTTGATACGGAGAATCCGGAACAATTTTTGTTTTGCCTCTATCTTAAAAAATGGCTGAGATATAGCGGTTTAAAATTTTAGGGTGGCTGACATTTTCAAACAAGACAGCAGAATTCATCCATAAACGGGTTTAATTTATGAGTTTTAGTTTATGGTTTCGGCAAATTTTCTTTCATTGTTGTAACCATTGTTCCTATTATATGCTTATCACTATATATTTATATTCGCCAACGTCAAATTCTCGCCAAACTTGGCGAGAGTTGGCGAAATATCGCCAAATTTGGCGACCAAAATAGGTTGCCATAAATTAAGCCAACTTGGCTGTAGAGGACTAATTTGGCAATATTCTCATTCAAATTCAATGTTGACGAGAACTGGGATCTTCTGGTATATCTTCTTTAATTAGGTTCCACCCATTTTACCTTCGTGTTTTTCAGTAAAATTAGCTAAAATCGTAAAACCAAGGAATAGGGAGACTACCTGTTCCTGTCGGTTCAGGCCAGAAGGACTTTTCGTAGTTTAGTATACATCAGTTGATCGCATCCCGGTAACCCGACAATTCGCAAGCAGCTGACGTACAACAGAATGACGAAAAATATTGATTTTACTGGCGATGTGATAGCGAATTTTGAAGTATTAACATGCCTGAGATAGAAGAAAGTTTTGGGATTGGCACATCCAACTAGTTCGATTTTAAAGAAAATGGCTGCCGTTCAAATTTAAAGTTCTCGATTTTAGACAAAAAATTTCAGATTTAAACTGCGCAAAAAAATACTTGCAATTCGAATATTGAAAAAACGCTTCCGTTAGGGACTACAAAATAGTATATACTAGAAAAGCATGAAAATTTCAACCAAATCGGTTGATCCAATCTCGAGTTCTACCTGGTACAGATTTGTAAAACAGAGTTTCGAGAAAAACAGTTTTAAGTTTTACAACGTTTTAAAACAAATATAGGTAACAGTGAAAATTTTCAACTTACATAAAATCATCCATATAAGGTACCAGGACCATATAAGGAAAATTCCTGGACTTCCTCTTTCTTAATTCTTTTGTTTCTATACCGCACACAATACGCTAAAAATGAGCCTATTCACTGCAACACCAAAAGGCGGATAACTTTTGAACCAATACGAATTTCAAAAAAAACTTCTTTACCACAAAGTTTTTGAGGGTATAAATTTTATAACATGCCTTAATAAACTTAAACATTTCACTATGATTGAGTCAGATTCAAGGCCGTAACCAGGAAAATATTTCTGCGGGGGATTTGTAGGTTCAAAATTTTATTATTCTTATCGTAGTTTATATTTGTTTTGTAATACTTTAATAAAGATAAAACCATTTAAAAGTTATTTATTGTGAATTCGAGTATCCGATACTTATCACAAAAGAAACTGAATATTTGAGTCTTCTTCATCGCAAAGAAATTTATAATTTCATTTGTGTTGATCGTGATTCTACTTCGCCAATGTATCAAACAATAGTGTCAACCAAAGTAAACATTTCTGAAGCTTTTTACGTATATTTTAAAATCTCTTTTGTCAGAAATGTATTCCCAGGAGCATATATCAAAACGTTACATTTGCCAATTTGTGAATATTTGGAATTGGACCCCCATTGTTATTCTTCAAGCGTTTCAGTTAAACAAGTTGGAGAATCTATTTGAATATTCCACCAACTTGTTTAATAGCATGGGTTCATCACGCAGTTCCATTAAAAAAAGGGGGGGGGGGTATTTTAAATCTTTTTATTGTTCATTACCTATTTTCTATTTTCTTAACCCTCTAGCCGCGGGCGATATTTCTATTTTCTTTATAAAACCGCGGCCTATTTTTATTCGCCACTTATAATAGTTATAAGGATTGAATGTCACCGGAATTTAAAAACAAATTTATTTCTAAATAAGTAAAAACAGTTTCTTCATGTACATTATAAAAACAAAGTTTTATTTCAAAATTCCGGTGGAAATGTGGCATTTATGGATTCAAAACATTTCAAAAACCGCAGAACTTTCCGAATGACCTAGTATATGAAATGATACAAGTATTATAATTTGTAAACGAATCTCTCTATTTCTAAATAAAAGAAGATAGATTCAACGAAGAAATTGAATATCCCGATACTTAAGTACTATAAAAATTGTAGGCAACGTCAAAATAGCGTACCCCGCGGAATTGTATAGAATAAGTGAAACGCGATAGGAGCGTTACCCGTGGCTGGAGGCATTCATCTTTTCATCAAGCTGACGTAATCAAAGAAAAAAAGAGATGCCAGCCCACATAATTTTTATTTAAGATTTTTAATTGTAGTGGATTTTTTAATTTTGACTTTCTTTATTGATACTTAATGGCTTATTTATAGTCATACTGAAAAAAATTAGGAGGGGGATCAAACCCCCATTGGCTACGGCCTTGGTCAGATTGACCTAATTCTGACATAAATTATATTCACGCCGGTTTGTTTTGCCCCCCATTGATTTCAATTATCCAGATTAATTGATTCTTTAATTTCTTAAATAAAAAGGCTAAGTTTAAAATTTTGAACTTTAATCTCTGAAGGATGGAATGCCTCTGTCCTGTTTGTGAGATTAAAGTTGTTTAAACAAAGAAAAGCGTTATCTTTTATTAAACTATAGCATTTAATTCCGAATGCATCGGAATGGTGTAATTTTCACCGGCTTTTTCTTCCAACCGATTATATTTAGTGTCAGATCAGAATTATAATATTGCTATACTTTTAATAGAAAAGGCGGGAATGCTGAGAATAGATTATATGGATTAATTATGGATAAATATGGATTAATTTTCTTTCAATTCGGGTTCGGGTTCAGGTGTGTCAATTTTCGGGTTGACTTTAAGCAGAATTTTCGTGTAACCCAACCCACTCAGGATTCTAGTTGGTACCAGTATTTTTTTTTTTTTTTTTTAATATAAACGATAATTTGTAGCAGAATCAGTGATGGAGGGGTTTTATACAGGGCTTTAAAAATTTGATAATATCTTTTAGCCAGCAAAATATTCTGATCGCCAGAAATAATATTAACACCACCCCCATCATCGATTTTTAAAAAGTCCAAATCTTTTTATGAATTAATTGAAAAAATAATAATAACAAGCATAGTTTAGAATTTTTAGTTACATAGTTTGTAATAGTTTCATAATTTAGATAAAAATAACATATGTAAACTAAGTTTTATAACGAAACTTAATAAAATTATGTATCTCTATGTGGATAGTTGAGTGCTACAAAATCTATATCTGATAAGGGGGCATAGATGGAATAGTGAAGCAGGAAAACATTTTTTTGCCTATTTTTCTGTCGAAGTAAGTCAAAAAATTCTGATTTTATTATTTTAAAATTTGCAGATTAAACAACTTAGTCGCCAGATGAAAAAGCTTGGACGCCAGTGGCGACTGGGCGACCGCATTTGTCAAGCCCTGGCTTATATATATATATATTTAAAGATATATATACGATACCAAAATGCATAAGAATATAGATCAAGATGAATTGTTGAAATTCAAAATCAAAAGATATCATAATATAAAGACATCATAAATGACTTACATAATTAATTTCATAGTTTCTGTTGGTGTTTCGGTAATGTTTCATTAATGGTTATATATATATATATATATATATATATATATATACAAAACTGAATATATTAAAAATAACCCCTTAAAACTACACCATTATAGTGTATAATTCGCAAAATTGTTTGAAGTTCATAGACTGCGGTCGATTTTCGCTTTTTGTTAAAGATTTTTTCTCCTTCCAAAATTGTGGGCGATTGACGTAAGGGAACAGGGATGCGTTTTCCCGTCGATATACGTTAAGTGTTGACGATGTCGTAGGATGTAGAACAGATGTGAGAGAGGCCACACCGGAACTAAAATGCATTGACTGCTGGCAAAACCGTAAAACAAAATCCCGGCCATGAGGGTAAGTTTTAAGTAAACGTGAAAAAAGCTGGGTTATATTCTTCCATTTTGAGGGACGTGTTGAGTGAAGCGTGTGGATATTCTCGCCTATTTTTTTTTCTCTCTCAATTACAATGTTGTAGGTTGACAACGTGACGAAAACAGAAGCCCTTTTTTTTTACCATTTTAATGTGATGATCGTTATTTGTACCAACTAATTTGAAAGTGTTTGCTGATATAAAGAACTTAAACAGACTAATTTTTATTTTTCATAAATTCTATTATGATTAGTACCGCATTTATGGATGGTCAGCGGGGCTTTGCTCAGCCCCACTAGGCCCCACGGTTTAGTCAGAGGTCTCGGATTTGCAAAAGTTGTGATCATATTATTTAATTTTAAAATTGAAATGTCTGTAATAAGTTACTACTAAAATCTGGACACAGTTCATTAAGCTATGCTATTTAAAAAAAAATCCAACATTCGATTCATTAGTTTTTAGGGTTTCGTTCATCTGACCGAACGCTATTTGTCTCACTTGTCTGTTTGTCTGTCTGTCACAGAGTTCGTACTCGGAAACTGTATGAGTTAGAGACTTGAAATTTTACCTCCAATCACACGATAAATCTCAAAAATTTTAAAAAGTCTTATAATATTTTAATTAAATGAATTCATTTAATGATATTCGACCATTTCTGCGATTTTCTTAGATTTTAAGGCAGAACCTTAATTTCAGTTTTTTTCGCGTAGACGAGATGGTTCAGTGGTAGCGCGTTTTAATCCTAACCCAGGGTTCTATTCTCGACAACGGAAGTTGAAATTTTCGATTTTTACATTTCATTGTCCGATGGATTTAATTAAAAGAAATTCTGTTGTTTTAAGAGTTTCTTTTTTTTTTAAAAAAAAAAAAAAAAAAAAAAAAAAAAAAAAAAAAGCTAAATTAAATCATGTAATTAAATATGCTTTTCAGATATACAAACATATTCTTTTACAATTGTCTGGAAAGCAATTCTTGAGTATTTTTAAATTGATAAAAAAAAATAGCTTCCTTTTGTTATTATTTTATTATTAAATTTAATGATGTTGTCATCTATGTTCTTATTGATAAAGTGTAATTGATAAATGATAAGGATTTGATAATTATAAATTAATGATTTAGATTTATTAATTAAAGGATAAAGTGCTTTGAAAGGAATATTAAACGAAAGTGATATTGTGAGATCTTCCTTTGTGAGATCTTCGACCACACTTACAGACTTGTTTATATTATATTTGCATCTCGACTACCAAACAATGTCTAAGCCAAAAATCTTCTGCAAATACTGATGTAAAAATAAATAATATATATATATAAATATTGCGTAGTCATATTGTACACTTATATGAAAAGAAGAAAAATAGATAATGCAGATTAGGACACGCATTGCTGGAAGTGTACAAAAATAAATAAATAAAATAAAAATAATTATTTATGCGCTAATTAAAAGTGGAAGCAGGGCCTATTATCACATCGTCAAATTGACACCACTTTTTTCTCAAAGAAATTTTCTTCTTAATTAATCATAGAATTCTGCAATTTCATAAAATGAAAATTTCTTTAAGAAAAGGTGGTGTCACTTTGCATAGGTAGCAACCAAGCTCTGCATGAAAGAAAACCATATAGTGGGTGAAAAGCCAATATTATGACTAAAAATAATAAATTGAAATTAAACAAATAACCCTAGTATGCTGTGGTCATCACAAAACTTTCTTCTATATTCTAATATATTAGTTTAAATAGCTCTGTTGCACACCCATAGTTATGAAGTGTGGTGCATTTCTTTAAATTTTGCTTTAGAGTTGTGAACACTGAATAAAAAAATGCAATTCAACAACATCCCCTGCTGGGTATTCTAATACCAAATGGGATCAACATATATATTTTTAATTGATAACTTCAAATGTAAAATTTGGTGCATTTGTACTTCATAGAAACTAAGATACAGCTCTAATGTTCATCGCAAAAAATAGCAAACCAGCACCTCCTGTTGAGTGAATGAAGCCAACATTTAATCAGCATAATTATTTTTAAAAAATCTTGCATATTAAATTTGGTGAAATTCCACCCCGTAGATGAAAAGATATATATGCTATCACGGAAATCATGAAAAACACAGTACAGCAGTGCCAGCTGTTGAGCGATATACACTGTTAAAAAATTTCAGCAAACTGTCCAGTCATTCAACCGTTTTTAAAGAAAACTGTTACATAACCATAATTTAACTCTATTCTGACCATAATATGAGCAATAATATGGTCAGAATAGAGTTAAATTACTGTTATGTAACCGTTTTCTATAAAAACGGTCAAATGACTGGCCAGTTTGCTGCAAATTTTTAACAGTGTACGTACATACACCCTGACCAAATCAGCACCAATTTATGTGAAGGTCTAATTGAAAATGAAGTTTGATGAAATTCCATCCCCATACATGCCGAGATACAGCTATTACGGAAATCGTGAAAAACGCAGCATAACAGCGTCACCTGTTGGGCGATATACACCCAAAAATTTATCTCAAGATCTAACAGAATATGGATGAAATTCTGTGCATTAGTTTTTGAGCACCCACAAAATTTGTGTAACGTACAGACTGACAGACCATTTTCCAAAAACAGTCAAATTGTGTTCAAAACATCCCAAATCGTGTAAATCCTTGCAAAAACAGAAGTCGAAAATTTTCACGATTTTCGTGAACCTTCCAAAACTTTCTTCTTGTTTATATAGAAGAAAGTAATACGCCACAATGAAGCTGCAAGTTTAAAATTATTCACAACAACGTATATCAAAAGTTGTTCACAACAACATGCAATTGACTAAAATTAAACACTGTAAGTGTAAAAGTAAAATATATATATATATATATATATATATTTAAATATACTCTTTTATAAACATTAAACTGGATAGTACCCGTCAAGATTTGACGGTAAACAACTTGAAAGTTTTATTAGAAAAATGTTTAAATTTTTAATTAGTTGCATTTAAGTTAATTAAGTGTTGAAAACTTGAAGAATTGCTATATTGTATAAGTCATTCTTATAGATATAAGGTAATAGATGTTGCTCTCTGTCCAACATACTCAATTAATGAAGTGAAAGAATTTTAAACTTATAATTTATAACATATTAAGTTTTTTTTTAGCAGAAGTTTAACTAAAAATATTAATTGAATGGATAGGGCATTTATTTGTACTTATCACAGTATCAATTTTTTGAAAAAATAACAATATTTTGTCATTTCTAATTTTTTTAAACTACGCGACTTGTGACCTTTAAAATTTTTCATTAATTTTTTTTTTATCAGTCTCATTCTAAAATCCCGAAATTAAAATTTGCTGCTTGTAGCTAACAATTTATAATGTATATTTTTTAATTACTTGCATTTAATTTAACATTTCCATACATTATTTAATTATTATACCATGGATATCAAGAAAATTTATTTTATAGTCCTTAGGGAAATATGTTTCCTTCTTTCTATTTTCTCGTCTCTTCTTTTTCTTTTTTACGAAAAATAATCACATATTTTTCTTAGTATACATATAAATATATTCTTGATAATGGTCATAAAAAATATAGCAAAAGTTGTAGATCACAGATCAGTTCAATTTATTTAATCGATAGTTGCATGCAATTTTTTAAAATTTAAATACTTTTAATACCAATATTTTTTTATTTATATTATTGTATTTTTAATACAATTTTTAATTTGTAAAAATATTGTTGGGTGTTAAACTTTACTTAACAAAAAAGCATTCGAATAAAAAAATTACAAATCATGTAACTTATTTTCTTGAAAATATGATAGTAATTAAAAATAATTATAGCAAAAAGTATTGCAGAAATCAATCTGTCGGAAGCGGGATTCCAACCCATTTTGTACGCAGAGAGCCAGAGCTTAAACTAACGTTCTAGACTACTGGGCTATGCTGAAAATATTCGTGTGTACCATAAAACTGGATGGATTTTAGATTTAATCTCACGCATGCGCAAATAGGTCAATTTTTTGTGAATCTTATACACATCCCTTTTCGTTTTGAAAATCACGTCTAATTTCATGACTGCAATTCATAATTTTTCCAAACTATTTCTGTTACCAATGCATTAATTTTTCGTAGGCACCGAACCCAATTATGGAAAACTCACCGCTTCTGTTTACGCTTGGTAGAAAGCTCGAGCTAGTAAATTTATTAAAAAAATATATAATTTGTCTTTTTTAAGATATGGCAACACTAAAAGAGGAAAAAAAAAATATTTAAATTACCTATTCGGGATTTGGAAATTATTTTCTCAATGTACAATCATAATTTAATTAATATTAAACTGTTAATTGATAAAAGCGCGTTTTTTTTTTTTTTTTCATTTTCAATTCCTACTATTAGCTCACACTCTCTATATATTTATATATATTGTTCAAATTTTCAATCGTTAATAAAATACTTTTTATTCATCCACTCAAGTTCAAATGCATTTTTTTAAACTTGTAGTGGATGACACTGGATGTTAATACAGTTTTTTCAAATATTAATTCATTAATTAAATTTAATTAATTAATTTTAGTTTTATATGGGGGGGGGGGGATTTCTCTCATTGTTTTCATAAATGAAATGAAAGATTTTCCTCAAATTAGTGATGCCACAAAAATAAAATACCGCAACGATGATTATAAAAAATATTCAATAAAGATACGTGGGACATTAATGCTGCACGGGTTTATTTTATATATTTATGATTAAAAAGCAAAATTCAAATTCAAATGCTCAAATTATTTTTCTTTCGAATTTTCAATCGTAAATAAAATACTTTTTATTCATCCACTCAAGTTCAAATACATTTTTTAAAACTTTTAGTGGAGGGCACTTGATGTTAATACAATTTTTTCAAATATTAATTCATTAATTAAATTAAATAACCAAACTACTAGCATTCAAAACTCGAAGATAAATGAGCAGAAACACTCCATTAGGTTCCACTCTTCGAAAGAGCTGCTACTACATGAAACTGTTGGCATGGTAACTGTTGACTCGTGATTATGTTTTAATGTTATTTTCTATACTGTTTCATATTATTTTTGGTACTTACGTATTATCCGGGCCATTCTTATATTATTTATTAAAATGGAAAATTGCAAGGCAATTAGCTTTCTATTTTGCCACTTAATATTTGTGATTCTGTCATATGTATATACATATTTATATTAATTGTAATTATTTAATAAAAAGTAACTGAAATAAAATTTTTCTTTGTTGACCTAAGTAGTAATTGACTTTAATATATATATATATATATATATATATATATATATATATATATATATATATATATATATATATATATATATAATTATAATATCTATGAATTTCAAAAAACATATCAAGTTCTTGTATCATTCTACTTAAATCTCCAAAGAGATAATTAATGATAATGTGTAGACAGAATACCACATAGCTAATAGATTAACAAGTGCAATCATAATATTGCCATAGCTTGTGCTTCAATGGTAATTGGCCAAAAATACTGAAAACATGAAGAAAATTTAAAAAGAGAGAGAGAGAGAAAAAAAAAAATAATAATTTGGAGTTGCTATCAAGTGAATACAAATGGATTAAGAAATGAAATATGAACCATATACAATGGAAAATTGGACAACAAGAGAATTAAATCAGAATTGGATATGAAAAAACACATGTAGATATAATCATCAGCCTGGATGTACCCACATATGTTTTAATATATTACTTGTTTTTAATTATTACACTCTTTATTTTTTTTTTTAATTAAATTTTCTACTTTTTAGTGTTTAAAATATTGCTTTGTTGCAGTTTCACAGCGAGTTGGCCTTCTTTGGCGCATTATTAAATTCATTGTTGTTGTAACTCGTATACAATTGTAAACATAAAGAATATTTGGCGATTTATCATCTGTGGCGGACTAATGGGAAAAGCCCGGGAATTGAACCAGGGATCTCATAAACAGTAGGCGAGAACATTAGCGTCGAGCAAAAGGCCAAGCTAGTTACTTAATTACCAAAAACAGTTAGTAAATCGCTATAATATTGTTCAGGTGAGATAGCATCGCTAAAAGTTCAATTTAAAAGAGACTCTACATTAGAGAAATATAGTATTAAGAAGTTTATTACATATCTATAACTCTTCACTTTGTATTAGTATGTCTGTCTAGACTTATTTTCCGTTATACTTATTTTCGATTACACACTTCTCAAAGACACTCCCTTCAACAACCTATACATGGTGCTTTATTTTGCATAGGTTGCATGAAAATAT
This sequence comes from Maratus michaelseni, assembly GCA_963931845.1. NCBI lineage: Eukaryota > Metazoa > Arthropoda > Arachnida > Araneae > Salticidae > Maratus > Maratus michaelseni. Next base: position 166,733,678 of record OZ007595.1, on the reverse strand, counting down.
TGGAGGTTCCTTTAAAAACCTAAGATAAGCATTTAAAATTTTAGCGTCTAAATTCTAGACGAAACTAGATTTTACCGTGACATCAATTTTAGATAACAAAATTTTGATGTGAAGACAAAATTTGGCAACAATAAATTTATAAAATGAAAACAATAGCTTGTCAAATATCGAGTATATATTTGTCTATCTTGACGTCATTAATCTATTTTTGGCTATAATATTTTTTTGTCTTTTGAGAAGTTTGTTTGTGTGGAATCGACACATTACGTGGAAAGAAAGGAACCGCTAGATAAGAATTTCACGTACTGACGTCTGAAATCAGAACTTATTGACGTGAGTGCATTGTCTCAGTCAGTGTTTCAAGTTGTCGAGTCTCAATCTACAAGTGGGTTTACGCTTTTGAAAGCGTACTCTTCATTAAAGATAAAAATATAATAGATAAGTAGATAAAGTTAAAAATATCATACAACACTTCAAAGTATTTCTACAATTTATATTTGTAATTAAAAATGAAATATCTTTATCTTCTCGGCAAATGTGACAATTTTTCCGAATTAAGAAGAAAAATAAATAAATAAAATGACAATTTTATTTTATATGTTTCTATTTTTTATACTGCATTTTTTAAACAAACAAATTATTTAAGTTTAGGTCAAAAAGAATAATAATATTACAATAACTTATTTTAATGGTGTTAGGTGCCTTTAGATTGAGAAAATTGAGATAACTAGGGTACCCAATCTCGGCATTCCCAATTATAGAATCTATATATTTAAAACGAAAAGCGCATTCTGTCAAATCCACATGAAAATCGTCGTCAACGTTTTTGCGTCAACGAAGGCTTTTACCCTCAGAAATGGGAAACCTGATTGATTAACCCAACCCTCACCTGTTTAGCCTAGGGAAATTTAAAATGGTTGACTGAAAACGGATGAAGCCGTACCATTGCATTGAAAGCATAAACCTTCTAATATATTTTTGCCCTGAGGTGGAAAGCTAAAGCTGTTTTTTTTTTTTTTAAGAACTCATGTTTTCACTACTAAATATGCATATTTTTTCGCAAAATTTTAAAGAGAGTTTGGATGCAGTTATATTTATAATCGAATGAAATGTCAGAGAGTTCGGAAGATAAGAACTATTTTTTTTTATTGATATGTATGTTAAAGGAGCCGGCGCGAAAACAAACAAACAAACAAAAAAGTGAGAAAAAAAACATTTCTTTTACAGCTAGATAACAATATTTTTTCACGAAATTTTTACACGGGCTGTAAAACTGTTTTATTTATCACCAATAAAGATTTCAAAGAGTTCGGACAAAAAGAACTTTTTATTTTAAAACTATGAAACGACCCTAAGCAATATAACAAGAAAATGAGCGCTTTTATCACTAAATATCAATATTTTTTCGCGAATTTTTCATTTTAAAATATAATTTCATACAAAATCGGGTTAAAGGTATAAAATAATAAAAACTTTATGGTTTTTTTTTTAAATTATTATTATCGCGGGACCGGGTCAGTTAGTATAAGTGAAAACAACCACTCTTTTTTAATTGAAAACTCTAATAGATTTTTTACATTTAATATATTTTTGTAGATTAATAACATCGAAAAGCATTTTTATATGAAAAATATCGATTATATATTGAAATAAACTTTTGAAATTTATTGAAAGTGATACTTTCATATTATCCGCATACCAGAAATTAATAGCCGAAGAGATCACCAGCGATTTCGCTACTTACAGCATCCTATTTTATTCTGATAATTTCATTGATTTAAGCACGTAGTTCGATTACATGTCTTTAAATTTGAGTTTTATTTATATTATTTTCTTTCTTTATTTATTGTGAAAGTTTTAATTTTGCTATGGAATATTAGCCAGAAACAAACGTTGATTTATTTATATTGTTTTAATTTCAAACAGGTTATAATCTTCATAATAGAGTTGCATTTGATGGAGAAAGATTTTAAAAAATCCATGCTTTGAAAATTATTTTAAAAACCATAAAATATCAATAAATTGAGATACAGTTTTCAAGCAAATTGCACTTTAAAGAAGAAAAAAACTTCCTATTTGACGGTGGATGTAAAAATTTAAATTGTGCAATGTTTAGAAGTTAAAAAAATTTGCTCGCCAAAAGCGGTTCTAAATCATCGAAATTTAAAAGTGTAAAATGAACCGAAAATGTTCTTAAAAAGCTCTATATATAACAGGAGTTCAGAATCAGCGGTCAGAAGCATGAAATGCAAATGAAGCTTGCAAGGCAAAAGTAAAAAATAGTCCGCGTTGTCAATGTCACATATTAGTACTCTCATTTACTATTATCCTAATTTATATGCTTTTATAATTAAGATATGCTTATCTAATTCATACATAATTCACTAATCGTGTAAGGGAATGCGATAGACAGCATGTTTTGCCATGAATGCGAGCTAAAATTATCGTCACTGTATCCTTCCGCGCTGACCGCTGGAAATCATATTGGGCATTAGGAACACAGATCTCTTGTTATATTTGGAGCTCAGTGCATAGCAGTTACTTTTAAAACATACATGCTTGCCCAGAACACTTTCTAAAATTTTGAAATTTAAAAAAGTGAATTGAGCGGAAAAAGTTCTAAAACAACTATTATTTTGGAACTACTGAACCGATTTCAAAATATTTTCTTAGTATATTAATGAAGAATCTCTACTTAAAAATAGGCTATTTTCATATCTTTGCAAACTATTTTCAAGAAAGTGCAAGACGTGTAAAATGTTCTAAAATTCGGATTTCGTTGATTCTGTTGATGCTAAAAACATAAAATTTGATATGGTCGTTACTTTTAAGACGTAAATGCTTGGTAAGAACGTTTTTTAAAATATTCGCGATTTAAAAGAATGAAATAATTACAAAGCGTCTCTATAATCAGGGATTACTCAGAAACTATCGAGTAATCATGATTGGGGCTAGAATTTTTTTTAATTTCACATGCAGGTTCCTATTGGTGGTTTTCCAAAAGAAAGTTTTAAAAAAATCGAATTTCAAATGGGTGGAATAGGGGGAGTTATATAGTTTTAAATTTTAGTGTGATTTCTCTGAAACTGTCAGCTTAGAAATATTATATTAGACATATAAGGATAACTTCTAAAACGCAGATGCAGGATATGATTACTCTGAGACTACCGAACCGTTTTTAAAATTTTTTTCACTGTACGATAGATAAGAAGCAGAGTAAGTAGACTACAATATATATCTGTTTTTTTTTTTTTTTTTTTTTTTTTTGTTTTTAGGAAGTGGGCTGCAAATGACTTTAAGCACAAATTTCGTTGTCGGACGGGTAGAACCCAACCCGTGCAGGATTCCAAAAGAAGTATTTAAATAAAAATCATACAGTTTAAAATCTTTTAACTAAATGATGCTCCAAATTACAACAAACTAAATTAAGAAACAATGAGGGGCTAGTCCGCCCTTTTCCTCGGAATTCTACTATAAATTCCTCGGGAGTATAAAAGTAGGAAAAAAATTCAATACTGTTAAGGAATTGAAATATTTGGTTCTCTGTATGGGCGCAGATATAACTAAATCTATGCATATATATTCATTACATACCGTATATATTTATTTATTCATCACATCAATATAGATGTATATATATAGTTTAAAACATTTTATTATAAAAAGGGGAGGGGCAAAATCATTTACACATTTATTTATTTTACATATGGCACCTTATTCTTGGCTATACTTGTATATCTTTTAATATATTTATTAATAATTATTTACTACTAATTAACACCTATTTTAATATTTTATAATAATTACTTATTACTAATTAACATCTATTTTAATATGTTATAATAATTATTTATTACTAATTAATATCTGTTTAATGATAATAACGATTTTTCTTTTATTATTGTTATTTTTTTAACCTCATACTTATTATGAATTATACTTATGAAGCTCCTTTGAAGAATCTATAAGATAGTCACAAGTCTCTTATATTTGCATCTTCAACTTACTGTGTTTAATTTTTGCATTATATTTTCCTTTCCTTTTTACACATGTTATTTCATTTTAATTATATATATATATATATATTACAAAAATTAAAATTCCACTCTTCATTAAAATTATTGCATAGTTTTTTCTCCTTCTAAATTTATTTTACAACCATAGTTTATTAAATTATTTTCTATCTTAAACTCTTTATTTCATTTATTTAAATTCATTTCTATTTAAAATGGTTATTTAATATATTTCCCCTCTTCAAAATATTCAAAAAAATGATTCCCGTAATTATTTTTCTTCAAAAACCTTTTTGATTTCCCATTTCTTTAAAAGTCGAATTTATTCTACTTGAAATTATCATTTTGTACAATTTTCTTTATCTTATTTTTATTCCAAAGCTGGATTCGCGCCGTTTCTCGCAAGAACCTAAGTACATCAATTTTCTATCGCCATAAAAATATAGGTCCTACCTGCCTAAAGGCTCTGATTCACTGTTCTTTGGACTCGCGTTGCGCCAAAAAAAAACATTGCGCCCTTGGATATTTAACGTAAAACATGAGATGCGGAGCGTAGATTTTTGTGATATTGTCTTGCCTAAATAATCCGTTGCTGCTTGGAGCGAGACTATATGAATTATTTTGAAATATGCTTCGTAAAATGTTATTAAAATGTAAATTACGGAAAGTTTTCAACGATGACAAGTAGAGTGGAGAATGTCTCATCATAATATCATTATGAAGAAATAATAAAATTTTCTTCGATGATTTCATTTCGTTCTTTTTCCTCTGAAAAATCTCAATGATTATCGACCAGAACAAATAAATATTGGAATGCGACTGCGTGAACTTCGATCTGATACGGCAATCTGGTGTTTGCAGCAGGGTAAATTTCTAAATATCATATCGGATAACATATATTTTAAAAATTCGACAGGATTGTTCATATCGTAACACACACAAACACACACTCACACACTATATATATATATATATATATATATATATATATATATATATATATATAATTATCAATCAATGAATGAAATTAAACTTCCCAAGAATTACACACAAGTTTTATACATCTTATATGTATAAAACTATGAAATTATTTGAACAGCAACGAAAACAGAAATATTAAGAAACACAAAAGCAACAAATCAATATTACAAGTCGACTAACACAACCTTCGCTCATCAGTGGGTGGAAAGGCATTTTAAAACTCCTCCCTGCTGATATTTTAAAATAACAGCACTGTCAGTAGGTTTCGCAAGGTGAACCAGTCTTACATTAAACATAAAATAGTAACGGATAAAATAAATCCTTAATTGACTAGTAATATAATAATAATAATAATAATAAAACTATTACAAGAAAATGTAACATTCCAAATTAAAAGTCATTAAACCAAAATACACTACAAAGAATGTGTAAATTATTAATATTATAATTAATAAATTATAAGTAAACAATTTAAAAAAAAGTAAAAGGCAAGTTAGCTCATCTCCACCTGTACCCGAAATGACAGTACCATAAAAATGTCTTCTTACTATATTTGAGTTTCAGCGTCTGTCCATCAACTTGTAACTTGAAAACTTTTATCAAATTATTTCTCCAATATTCCAAGACTAGCCAAAAAGAATATCCAAATCAGCGGCTTCTTTCAAATTACTGTAATATCCACCATAACCCTTTCTATAAAATAGACTTGAAAGAAATCGTTTCATATAGTAAATTCCAGAAACTTCAGCCATAACAGATCACGCCTTCAGTCCGCAGAATTTCGTCATCAAAAGTAAGTTTAATGTAATGTTGTAAAAAATTTCATGGATAATTACCATTATAAAATAAATTTCCCAAAAACTTGTATACTTGTTTATTAAAGTTGAAATTATTATTAAAAATTTTACTCAATCTAACAATTTTATTTATTAATGCATTTATAATTTTTTTATGCAAATTAGAAAACCAATGAGATATACTTCTTGTAAAAAAATTAAAAGTATTATTTTTATCATAAAGATCTAAATTAATGTTATTGTTTGAAATATGAAAAGAAATATCTAAAATATCTGCAATGCCATCATTAATATTAGCCTTATTTAATTTTTAAAAATCTGGATATATTTTATTAGATTCACTATATAAATTGAAATAAAAAATCAAAATATCATAAATATATCTATATATATACAAATTTCTGTTATATTTAACTGTATAATTATACTCAAAATAAAAAAAGAAACAAGTTAGCGACAGTACTAGAATAACTTGTACCAATTTCAATGCTACATAATTGATTAAAAATACTATTATTAGATGTGAATGTGACATAGTTGTTGTAAAAGCAAAAATGACACAAACTTAAGAAAAAATCTCTATTAATATTTAATTCTTCTTTAATATAAGATAAATAAAAAATATCTTTCAAAACATTATAAAATAAATCAATGGAATTCAATGAAGCTTAAATAGCTTGATAAAACTAGAAATTAAGGAACATTACTGCCATCTATTGGCAGTCCCAGGTAGAAAATCAGAATTATTCATGACAGGTGGAAAGGAAATTAAAGAACATTACTGCCATCTAGTGTCAGTTCAAAATACAAAATCGGAACTATTCATGACAGGTGGATATATTATTTTTACAATTTAAATTATGTTAATTTAATACATTAGTATTACATTAACATTAATGTAATTAATGTTAATTTAATTAATAAATTAATAAAATTAATGTATATAAGGAATAAAAGTTAAGAGGTAGGATAATACATTAATTAAATTAATGATTAATGAATTATGTATAAAAATAATAAAAGAAAATTAAATAAATGAATTAATTTAATGACAGTGCATAATAATATTATATATCTATGATAATAATAATAATAGTCATAGTAATAATAATAATAATAATAATAATAAACAAATAAATAAATAAAAGGGTTAACACATTTAATTTAAAGAAACATTTAAATAAGACAAATATAGTTGTATTAAAATAAGAATATTGATGAAGTTATTTGGATATGATATTATCCCACACAAATCAAGTTAAATAAATATCAATAAAATAAATAAAATATCAATAAAAATAAATATCAGCATTAAAATAAAACTGCATATAGTAGATGGTATGAAATCATTTCTGTTAAATGGAAAATAAGTGTTCTGAATCAACTAAAGAATAGCAAGTAACGAATGAAAGCATTAAGAATCAATAAAGTCTCATAAAAAAAGAATTAACCATTGCGCATTAATTAGCCATACAACACCGCCACCCCTCCATACTCTAACATCTACCCTCCCAGCCGTCCTATTGTACATATATGTAGTTTTTTTTATTATATGTAAAAACAGAAATTCTATAACCCGAGTTCAACCCAAGCAAACTTGGGCATCAGGCATAGCATTTTTTCGGCTGGGCCTCTTTAGATTCATTTTTATGGATAATAAAAAATAGGGTAAATGTACCAATAGTCGGCCACTTAACTGTTTTTTTGTATATAAACCATAACGTAGAATTTTTAAAAAACGACACAACATTTTTAACAGTGATATATGTTAAAACAGACGTTTCTTATTATGTTTCAGCAATTATTTTTAAAAAACACGGTAATAGTTTTTTTTTAGACAAAGTTAAGTTCAAAAAGGGCAAGTTCTCCAATAGTCGGCCACTTTAAAGCTAATGTTCGGCCATCACTGCACCAATAGTCGGCCACTTCAGAATTTTGTCACTTTCTTCTATCTTTACAAGAAGAAAGTATTGGATTCATGAAAATTTTCGACTTCTGGTTTTCGACGGATTTATACGTTTTAGAAGGTCCTGAACACGATTTGACTGTTTTTGGAAAATGTCTGTCTGTGACTGTCTGTCTGTCTGTCTGTATGTGATAACAATTTTGTGGGCGCTCTATCTCAAGAACTAATACTCGGAATTTAATAAAACTTTAGATTCAGTTAGTCACTGATATAAATTGGTGCTGATTAGTTTTTGGTAAAAATCGCCCGGCAGGTGGCGCTGCTATGCAGCATTTTTTGCAATTTCCGCAATAGCTCTATCTCAAGATCTAATTCTCGGAATTTAATAAAACTTTATATTCAGTTAGTCCGTGATATAAATGGGTGCTGATTAGTTTTTGGTAAATATCGGCCGGCAGGTGGCGCTGCTATGCGGCATTTTTCGCGATTTCCGCAATAGCTATATCTCAAGAACTAATGCTCGGAATTTGATAAAACTTTAGATTCAGTTAGTCCCTGATATAAATTGGTGCTGATTAGTTTTTGGTAAAAATCGCCCGGCAGGTGGCGCTGCTATGCAGCATTTTTCGCGATTTCCGCAATAGCTCTATCTCATGATCTAATACTCGGAATTTAATAAAACTTTATATTCAGTTAGTCCGTGATATAAGTTGGTGCTGATTAGTTTTTGGTAAAAATCGCCCAGCAGGTGGCGCTGCTATGCGGCATTTTTCGCGATTTCCGCAATAGCTCTATCTCAAGAACTAATGCTCGGAATTTGATAAAACTTTAGATTCAGTTAGTCCCTGATATAAAATGCTGCTGATTAGTTTTTGGTAAAAATCGTCCGGCAGGTGTCGCTGCTATGCAGCATTTTTTGCGATTTCCGCAATAGCTCTATCTCAAGATCTAATTCTCGGAATTTAATAAAACTTTATATTCAGTTAGTCCGTGATATAAATGGGTGCTGATTAGTTTTTGGTAAATATCGGTCGGCAGGTGGCGCTGCTATGCGGCATTTTTCGCGATTTCCGCAATAGCTCTATCTCAAGAACTAATGCTCGGAATTTGATAAAACTTTAGATTCAGTTAGTCCTTGATATAAATTGGTGCTGATTAGTTTTTGGTAAAAATCGCCCGGCAGGTGGCGCTGCTATGCAGCATTTTTCGCGATTTCCGCAATAGCTCTATCTCAAGATCTAATTCTCGGAATTTAATAAAACTTTATATTCAGTGAGTCCCTGATATAAATGGGTGCTGATTAGTTTTTGGTAAATATCGCCCGGCAGGTGGCGCTGCTATGCGGCATTTTTCGCGATTTCCGCAATAACTCTATCTCAAGATCTAATTCTCGGAATTTAATAAAACTTTATATTCAGTTATTCCGTGATATAAGTTGGTGCTGATTAGTTTTTGGTAAAAATCGCCCAGCAGGTGGCGCTGCTATGCGGCATTTTTCGAGATTTCCGCAATAGCTCTATCTCAAGAACTAATGCTCGGAATTTAATAAAACTTTATATTCAGTTAGTCCGTGATATAAGTTGGTGCTGATTAGTTTTTGGTAAAAATCGCCCAGCAGGTGGCGCTGTTATGCAGCATTTTTCGAGATTTCCGCAATAGCTCTATCTCACGAACTAATACTCGGAACTTAGTAAAACCTTATATTCAGTTAGTCTCTGATGTAAATTGGTGCTGATTAGTTTTTGGTACAAATCGACCAGCAGGTGGCGCTGCTATGGAGCATTTTGCAGGATTTACACGATTTTAGCGATAGTCATATATCAAGAAATAATGCACAGAATTTAATAAAACTTGAGCTTCAGTTAGACCTTGATATAAATTGGTGCTGATTCATTTTAGTGTATGCGAAACCTGTGTGAGATAGAAGAAAGTTTTGTGATTGACACATCCAACTAGTTTTACCTGGAAAACGACGCTAACAAATTTTACTGAATTTTGCATTCTACCTTTTTCGGTTATAAGAAGCTGATTGAGCTATCTCACATGTTCGAGAAAATTAAATTAGTGTGTCATTTAGGGTCACTGCGGGTAAAGCTAATTTTATTTTATCTGCTAAATGGCTTTAACGATTTTGACTAAGTTTTGTATCCTACATTTTTGGGATACAATAAGACCATTGGACTGGGTCGCATGTTCGAGAAAATTTCATTAGTAGGTCATATGATATGGGGGTCACTATGGGTTAAATAAATTTTATCTAAAAAACGGCTCTAACGATTTTGACTAAATTTTGCATCCTACCGTTTTGGGGTACGAAAAGACCATTGGTTGGGTCACATGTTTGAGAAAATTCGATTAGTGGGTCATTTTAGGGTCACTACGGGTCAAACTAATTTTATCTAAAAACGACAAACGATTTTGACTAAATTTTGTATCCTACCGATTTGGTGTACGAAAAGACTAATGGGCTGGGTCACAAGTTAAGGGTCACATGTTAAGGTCCAAGGTAATTTTATCTTATCTAATAAATGTCTTTAACGATTTTGACTACGTTTTGTGTCCTAACTTTTTGGGATACAAGAAAACCATTTGGCTGGGTCACATGTTCGAGAAAATTCGATTAGTGGGTCATTTGGCGATCACTATGGGTCAAACAAATTGCATTTAAAAACGGTTTAAGCTATTTTGACTAAATTTTGTATGCCACAGTCGACTGCAAAAAAAAAAAAAAAAAAAAATAATAATAAATAAAAATAAATAAACGCTGGTACCCCTTCTGGTCGCGCTCAAATTGAAGTTAGATTAAAGTGGGTTTTGAATCGAATTATGCATTTTGAATCCCGCAGTGGAAAAGCGAAGGGAGGGGCAGTCCCAACTGCCGCAATCCAATCTAGTTGTTTTAACACTTTTCAACAGAATTGAAAAGCAAATAATGGGGGTACCAACAGCCGCATCTCATCGAGTTGCCTTTAACACTTTTCAACATAGTTGAAAAGCAAATATGCATACATTCGTGCATCAGCGAAGGGGCGGTCCCAATTGCCGCATCACGGCATTCCGATCTAGTTGTTTTAACACTTTTAAGCATTTTGAGCATGAAATATATTTAGTATGTAGTTATTAGTATACGAGTTCATTTGGAACCCCGCAGTGGAAAAGCGTAGGGAGGGGCGGTCCCAACTGCCGCATTCCAATCTAGTTGTTTTAACACTTTTCAACAGAATTGAAAAGCAAATAATGGGGGTACCAACTGCCGCATCTAATCGAGTTGCTTTTAACACTTTTCAACATAGTTGAAAAGCAAATATGCATACATTCGTGCATCAGCGAAGGGGCGGTCCCAACTGCTGCATCACGTCATTCCGATCTAGTTGTTTTAACACTTTTATGCATTTTGAACATGAAATATATTTAGTATGTAGTTATTAGTATACGAGTTCATTTGGAACCCCGCAGTGGAAAAGCGTAGGGAGGGGCGGTCCCAACTGCCGCATTCCAATCTAGTTGTTTTAATACTTTTCAACAGACTTGAAAAGCAAATAATGAGGGTACCAACTGCCGCATCTAATCTAGTTTAAGAAAAAGCTACTGTGTACGAGCATTTGCGACTTTAAAGTAACCCCGATATCGAATATCAGTTTTCTATCCCTATTAATTCTAAATAAATCATAATTTAGAATGATAAAAAACAATTACTGATAATTTCAACTTTTTAAATTTCGAATTTTATAGAAACCATTCTTTGCGAGAGCTTACATCTTAAAAGAAACCCCCATGCAAAATTTGAAGTTTCAAAGCCACAGAAATTACAATTTAAAAAAATTTTTAGTTGCTTTTAAATTTCTAATTTTTTAGAAACTGTTCGGCTACGGTCAGACCACTTACGTATGGAAAAGGTTATTCATGTCTAATTTCAAGTTTCTACTCTAAACTTTATTAAAAAAAACGTAATTCAGAACATTTTCCTCTCATTTCAGCATTCTAAATTTCCAAATTTTTAGAAGCCTTTCTGAGCCGGTTGTTTATGTCTTAAAATTGACCACCATGCCAAATTTTAAGTTTCCAGCAACAAAACTATCACAGATTTTGAAACTTTAGAACGTTTATTTTGTTCTGTACCCTTTGAAATTCCATTTTTTTAAGAAACTATTTCGTACCAGCGTTTACATATTAAAAATAACAGAATTAGGAAATTTTAAATTTCTCTCCCTAGTAATTCCATATAAATCGTAATTTAGAATGTTTTTAGAATATTCACTGTTTTTTTCATTTTCTAAAATTCCCCCTTTTTTTAATTGCCTTGATCCAGAATTTACCTCTTAAAAGTAACAGACATGTTAAATTTCAAGTTTATATTCCTAACAATTCTACATGAATTGTAATTTAGAACTTTTTCCACTCATTTCACACTTTTAAATTTCGAATTTTTTAGAAAACAAAAACCATGCCAACTTTCAAGAGGGCAAAAAGGGCACGTTTGGAATGTTTTTTGCTCATCCATCTACCTACGAAAAGTGGCCCTGACGTAAAATATAGTCTATGTCGGAGCAGAGACTGCCACCTTTACTTTTGAAATTATTTCGGTAGTTCTAGTAGTTTCCCGTACAAACAAACAAACAAGCACGTAAAAAAAGATTTTTTTTTTATATAAAATTATTTTAGATGTAGAGATAAAGTTATATCTATCAAACAAAAAAAAAAAAAGTGGCACTCCGGGAGTGCCGACAGAAGTGAAAACTTTAACAATTACGTGTGTATTTTTTGAATCGTCAGGAAATGTTTTATTGTGCAGGAAATACTTTTAAATCAAGTGTTTTTTTATTCATTATTATAAACTACTACTACAAAAATTATATTACAATTTTCATTTAATGCGCTATTGTACATGAAAAATCATGCATATTATTTTACATACAAAAATTTCGGGAACCAGACTTCAGTCGCACTATACCGCTCACATTTTTCTGCGTTATTATACCGCTTACTATACCGCTTATTATACCGCTTCTATACCACTTACTATACAGCTTACTATACCGCTTACTATAACGCTTACTATACCGCTTACATTTTTCTGCGCTTACTATACCGCTTACTATACTGCTTACATTTTTCTGCGCTTCCTATACCTTACTATACCTCTTACATTTTTCTACGTTTACTATACCGCTAACTATACCACTTACATTTTTCTGCGTTTACTATACCGCTTACTATACCACTTACATTTTTTCTGTGTTACTATACCGCTTACTATGCAGCTTACTATACCGCTTACTATGCCGCTTACATTTTTCTGCGTTACTATACCGCGTACTATACCGCTTACATTTTTCGGCGCTTACTATACCGCTTACTATACCACTTACATTTTTCTGCGTTTACTATACCGCTTACATTTTTTCTGTTGTACTATACCGCTTACATTTTTCTGCGCTTACTATACCGCTTCTACAGCATTTACTATACAGCTTACTATACCGCTTACTATAACGCTTACTATACCGCTTCTACAGCATTTACTATGCAGCTTACTATACCGCTTACTATAACGCTTACTATACCGCTTACAATTTTCTGCGCTTACTATACCGCTTACTATACCGCTTACTATACCGCTTCTGTACCACTTACTATACAGCTTACTATACCGCTTACTATAACGCTTACTATACCGCTTACATTTTTCTGCGCTTACTATATCGCTTACTATACTGCTTACATTTTTCTGCGCTTCCTATACCTTACTATACCTCTTACAGTTTTCTACGTTTACTATACCGCTAACTATACCACTTACATTTTTCTGCGTTTACTATACCGCTTACTATACCACTTACATTTTTTCTGTGTTACTATACCGCTTACTATACAGCTTACTATACCGCTTACTATACAGCTTACTATACCGCTTACTATGCCGCTTACATTTTTCTGCGTTACTATACCGCGTACTATACAGCTTACATTTTTCTGTGCTTACTATACCGCTTACTATACCGCTTACTATACCACTTATATTTTTCTACGTTTACTATACCGCTTACATTTTTTCTGTTTTACTATACCGCTTACATTTTTCTGCACTTACTATGCCGCTTCTACAGCATTTACTATACAGCTTACTATACCGCTTACATTTTTCTGCGTTACTATACCGCGTACTATACCGCTTACAATTTTCTGCGCTTACTATACCGCTTCTATACCACTTACTATACAGCTTACTATACAGCTTACTATACAGCTTACTATACCGCTTACTATAACACTTACTATACCGCTTACATTTTTCTGCGCTTACTATACCGCTTACTATACTGCTTACATTTTTCTGCGCTTCCTATACCTTACTATACCTCTTACATTTTTCTACGTTTACTATACCGCTAACTATACCACTTACATTTTTCTGCGTTTACTATACCGCTTACTATACCACTTACATTTTTTCTGTGTTACTATACCGCTTACTATACAGCTTACTATACCGCTTACTATGCCGCTTACATTTTTCTGCGTTACTATACCGCGTACTATACCGCTTACATTTTTCTGCGCTTACTATACCGCTTACTATACCACTTACATTTTTCTGCGTTTACTATACCGCTTACATTTTTTCTGTTTTACTATACCGCTTACATTTTTCTGCACTTACTATACCGCTTCTACAGCATTTACTATACAGCTTACTATACCGCTTACTATAACGCTTACTATACCGCTTACATTTTTCTGCGTTACTATACCGCGTACTATACCGCTTACAATTTTCTGCGCTTACTATACCGCTTCTATACCACTTACTATACAGCTTACTATACAGCTTACTATACCGCTTACATTTTTCTGCGCTTACTATACCGCTTACTATACTGCTTACATTTTTCTGCGCTTCCTATACCTTACTATACATCTTACATTTTTCTACGTTTACTATACCGCTAACTATACCACTTACATTTTTCTGCGTTTACTATACCGCTTACTATACCACTTACATTTTTTCTGTGTTACTATACCGCTTACTATACGGCTTACTATACCGCTTACTATGCCGCTTACATTTTTCTGCGTTACTATACCGCATACTATACCGCTTACATTTTTCTGCGCTTACTATACCGCTTACTATACCACTTACATTTTTCTGCGTTTACTATACCGCTTACATTTTTTCTGTTTTACTATACCGCTTACATTTTTCTGCGTTACTATACCGCGTACTATACCGCTTACAATTTTCTGCGCTTACTATACCGCTTACTATACTGCTTACATTTTTTCCTGTACCTCTGTGGTTACTGCTTTTTTTTCTGCGCTTCCTCTACCTTACTATACCGCTTACATTTTCTACGTTATTATACCACTTACATATTTCTGCTTTACTATACCGCTTACTATGTCGCGTACTATACCGCTTACATTTTGCTGCGTTACTATACCGCGTACTATACCGCTTACATTTTTCTGCGTTACTATAACGCGTACTATACCGCTTACATTTTTCTGCGCTTAATATACCGCTTACTATGCCGCTTACATTTTTCTGCGCTTACTATACCGCTTACATTTTTCTGCGTTTACTATACCGCTTCCTATACCACTTGCATTTTTTTTGCGTTTACTATACCGCTTACATTTTTTCTGTGTTACTATACCGCTTACATTTTTCTGCGCTTACTATAACGCTTACTATACCGCGGTGCAATAGCGCACAGGCAAGCTTGTGCCGCGCCCGTCCCGCCCTAGATCATACCTAACTATACACAATACATGCACATACTTATATACAGAGGTGTCGGTTACAGTAACAGTGTCGCGAGTTCAATGGTTTTTTCCCATCTCAAAAAATGCCCAACGCGCCTAAAGAAGTTTTCACTTCAATAAACTCAAACAAGAACGAAAAATCATGCGTCAAGCATAGATTATGTAACACTTTCCAACGCTTCCAAAATAATTTTACGAATCATACTCTTTAATAAGCTAAAAGATAACATCTAAGTAATCCGAATACTTTTATTGCCCTGTATAGGATCTATAGATTTGTATATATACTACATAGGATGCTAAATTTTAGTTCAGTTAGGAAACACGTAGCACAGTTTAAAATTCTCCGTCTGGAGTTAAATAATACGGAACTTTTGTGCTTCCCTGTATAGGATATACAGAATTTATACACACCACGTAATATACAAAAAGCGATTTAAAATTAAAATCGCATTCAGTAACTTAAAACGCACTTCCAGGAATTATTGTTAACATACAGTAGAGAATTCTTTTGTGTGTCCCTGTAAATGAACGATGACTGCTATAGACACAATATTCTGTAGTAATTCTCTTGTAATGAACCTTATACAAATTTCAATGCATTTAAAATAGTGAAACATTATTTAAATAAACCGCAGACGATTTTTCTCCATAGACGTAATGTAACGGAATTCTTTTGACTGTCCCTGTAAAGTAAGTATAAGTGCTATGCACACCCTATTCCATATTAAGCTTCTTCTAATGCACCTTAGTGATATATATAAATTTCAATGCGTTTAAAATAGTGAAACATTATTTAAATAAACCGCAAATGATTTTTCCCCATAGACCGCAATGTAACGGAATTCTTTTGAGTGTCCCTGTAAAAAAACTATAAGTGCTACACACTTCCGTTGAAATAGGGAACATGCTATAGATAACGATTATAACATATAAAAATTGCAGGGCAATCCGAGCATATTTACGGGAGTTAGAGCACGGACAGACGGCAGACGGCCAGACAAACCGAAGTCATAAACACTTTTCAACTAGGTTGGAAATTGTTAAAAAGTACAATAAGTTATGTATTCATTATTCAGCTCCTGGTGGCCGACTTTTGGATATGTAAGTAAAATTAATACCCAATGGTCGGCCACATTAAAATTAATTAAAAACAACAAATTTATTTACTTTTTATAATCAAAAAACATTAGTTTATTTACCCTGCTAATATTCTAGCCTTATAATTTTAGAAAAAAATAAAAAATTAATTAATTCTTGCCTTTTAAAATAATTGCCATCTGTTAACAAAAAAATAGGGAAAATGGCGATTTGACCTCAATCTTGAAAAAAATGGCTGATTACAAATTCAATAAAAGTACCCATAATTCTTTGGTGATGGTTTATGACTTATGAAAGATGGTTGCATGTAACCAAATTGTAATATTTCATTTAGAACCAAAAATAAGCTATGCGTAAGGCATTTTATCTCAATGTGGCCGACTATTGGGGGGTGGCCGACTATTGGTACATTTACCCTATATTTTAAATAGACGTTTCATATGCATTAAGTATAAATTAACATAATTTTATAAACTAAGACCTTTTATTAATTTTAGCAAAATCCACGTCATAAAAGTGAACCAAAAGCAGCCCATTTGTCATCAAACTTGATGATGATGATCGGATCAGAAATTGGAGGATCAACAGAGATAATTCACAGAAGAAAAGTATGCATTTTTAACCCTTAAGACTGCTCGTCAGTAAACTTTCCGATTCCCCTCGCTAATGTTAATCGTATGGGCGTAGGACGCATTCGTATTTTTAAAATATATCTCCTCAGGAAATTAATATTTTTAACTTCTGTTTTCTTTGTACTGTTCTTAAAGAATATCTTTTTTTTTTTTCTTAGTTATCAAATTTTTTCTAAAATATGTGCTTAATTTATATTTTTATGTGTTAAAATCTTAGCGAAACTGAATAAGATTTTAACACGTCACATCAAAATTAAGTATATATTTTAGAAAAAAAAATGACAACTAAGAAAAAAAGCGACATTCTCTAAGAACAGTACAAAGAAAACAGAAGTTAAAAATATTAATTTCCGAAGGAGATAGTTTAAAAATACGAATGCATCCTACGCCCATAGGATTAGCATTAGCGAGGGGAATCGGGAAGTTTACTGACGAGCAGCCTTAACTGGTGTTGTGGTGTCATTTACTCTCAGCGTCTTTATCTATTTGTGTAATTTCTTCATCAATCAGCAAGTAATATTCAGATAATAATAATAAAGTGTATAAGCGATTATACTTACTGATTTATTCAACTGACAAATACTCATGTAAACATACCATTGTTTTTACAATAATTCATTTTATTTATTTTTATGTAAGTTATAATACTAGCTGGGGGAAAAACGACACCATGACGATAGTTGCGCACAGAAATTTCACAACGCCAGTTAAAGTTTAATGTAAATAAGTTGAATGTTAAGGCTGTTCTCAAATCCAAACTGGCAACTTTCTGTCACATTTTTAATTCATTTTTGTTCACAAACGTGTTAAATTGGCAGGCGTTCTTATTCAGAAACTATGTAATCAAACTGCTTTTTCCGTTTTTTTGTTAAAAGAAGAATATTTTTCAATAAAGGCTGTCAAAGTGGGCTTTTTGAACCGATTTTCCGGATGCGACAGCGCAGGAAAGGAAAAAAAAAAAAGGCCATCCTGGGACAACAATCACTTATAAATAACTCATCAAGATCTAATTCATTCATCATAAAATGAATAAAAAATTGTTCGATTAAAAATAACTTCAACAATTGTGCCTGCAAGTATCAGGTTTTTTATGTTTAACAAGAACGAAACATCATGCATCCGGCATAGATTATGAAACACTTTCCAACACTAACAGAATATTATTAAAATATTCATTTTTTTTTTTTTTTCATACGATGAACCGAGATATCTAAATAAGCAATTTAAAAAATACTTAACTCGGTAAAAATCCATTTTCAGCAATTGCAGCCCATATTCGAAGTATTTCGTGTGGCCCTGTATATGATCTAGAGAATTTGTAAAGAACACTTAATACACTTTAAATTTACATAAAATTGCATTTCACAGCGGAAAGAGCACTTCTAGCAATTACCGATCATAGTCAGTCCTTTAACAACCGAATTCTTTTGTGCGTCTCTGTACATGAACGATAAATCCTACGCACTCCATAATCTATAGAAAATAATTTGTATTGAACCTTAGTGGTCCTTTTAAATTTCATTATGTTTCAAGTATCATAACATGTTCAAAATGCACCGCATGCGATATTTTTCTATAGATCATAATGTAAAGGAACTATTTTGTATGTCCCTGTAATCAAACTATAAATGCTACAAATTTTATACTCCTGTAAAAGCCTTTTGTAATTCACTTCGGTAATGCGTAATTTCATTATGTTTGAAATATCGTAACATCCATAAAATGCGCCGCAAACGATTTTTCCTCGTAGATCATAATGTAATAGAACTCTTTTGTATGTCCCTGTAAATGAAATATTAATGCTACACTCTTCATTTTCAATACCGAACATTCTATAGCAAAATTCAATAATGTATAACATTTTCATGACAATATTTACACGGACAAACAGACACACAGACAAAACCGAATTCATAAACACTTTTCAACTATGTTAGAAAGTGTTAAAAATTAGTCAGAAAATGTGTAAAAAAGTTTCGCATTGTTGAGCGGGGAAAAATATTTCTTTTAGAACCGCATTAAACAAAAAAAAATTAGATAATTTTCAAGTAGATTTTAGGACACAATTAAAGAGGTTAGTGGAAGCTTATGTTACGTCACATTTTCTCAAAATTTGTTTTATTATATGGATAAAAGTGTTTCAAGGTAAACTTTCATATGACAAAGCTAAAATACTACGATTCTAATTAATCTTGAAGCTATGAGACATTCTTTTTTAATACAATTTAATATTATTTTATTCAATAATAAGAAATTTTTTTTTAAATTCCAAAATTAAATTTTAATAAATTATTAAGAGAGAATTTAGTGCCCACCTGTTAACATTTCAAGCATGTGCTATGAATAAATAAATAAATAAATAAATATTTTCTTTTAACAAAAAGCTTTCGCTGTTATGAGATAATCCACCGCATTGTAAAACTAAAATACTAAGATTCTAATTAGTCTTAAGCATAGGAGTCATTCTTTTTAACTATTTAATAGTTTTGTATTTAATAATTTGAATAATGTTTTATATTGTAAAATAAAATGTTAATAAGTTCTTCTCAGAGCGTTTAGTATCACCTGTTAACATTTAAGACATGTGCTACAAAGGAGAAAATACATCCATAGCATTTATAAGAAAAAGCTTTCACTTTAGTTTTCTGAAAATTTAAATATTGTTACATAAAATATTCCTCCACTAAGTTCTTGATTTACTAGATGATTTTGTGACCCCCGCCCCCTCCCCTAAAATGAATGGCCCTACTGCCGGGGTTAGTAGGCTTCAACAATTATGAAGCTCATTCAGTTTCAATTGCTCCTATACACTTCTCTGCTACAAATTTCATGTACACAAATAGGATTAATAATTTAAGGCGGCTGGTTCTCAAAACAATATTTTCTCCGATCAACAACGCGAAACTTTCTGACTCATTTTTAAACATAAAAGCATGCTACTTGCAGGCTTGATTATTGAAGAGATTTGTAATGAACTTTTTTCTTCATTTTTCGATAAACGAATTAGATCTTGAATTATAAGCGATTGTTGTCTCAGGATGGCTGTTTTTTTCCTTTTCCTGCGCTGTCGCGTTCGGGAATTCAGTTCAAAACACCCACTTTGACCGCCTTTTCTGAAAAATCTTCTACCTTTACCCATAATCGAAAAAAAAAATTATTACATAGATTCTTAATAAGAGCACCTGCCAATCTGATGCGTTTGCGAACAAAAAAGAATTAATCTAAATATGTTATAGCCGTCACAAAAAATTTTTCTATATGAATCAAATCGTCTGCTACCAAAATTAAATAACAATTTATTCGTTCTTGATATATATAGCTATCACAGAAATCGTGAAAAATTGAGGATAGCGGCGACACCTGTTGAGCAGTATACAGCCAAACCTAATCAACGCCAATTTATGCCAAGGTCTAACAAAATATGAAGTTTGATGAAATTTCGTGCATTAGTTCTCGAGATAGAAGCTCCTAAAAAATTTGTGTCACATACAGACCCACAGACAAACAGACAAATACACAGACTTACGGACAGACATTTTCTAAAAACAGTCAAACCGTGTTCAGGACCTTCTAAAACGTATAAATCCATCGAAAATCGGAAGTCGAAATTTTTCTCGAATCCTCTACTTTCTTCTTGTAAAGATAGAAGAAAGTAAAAATGTGTCAGAGAGTAGCCAGCTTGGATTTGGCAGTTCATTTAATTCTTTGTCAAGAAAAAGAATGTTTATTATTTTAAGATTTTCAATGTCAGTGCTGCTTGTTTAGAGTAGGAAGTACCAAAAACATTTTTTCTTCAATCTATCGATTAATTTTTATGTGTAAAATTGAACTTTAAAAAAAGAGAGAGGAGGTGGGGAAGGCGAGAGAAAGCTAAACAAACAACTCTTCTTGTCTCCTTGTGATGTATCCATTTCTTTCTATATTTATTTCTTCGTAACTGGAGTAGATCGCTGTAACCAGGAGACGAGATGAATATTTCGGTTATCCAGCTAACTCCATACTATGCTTGGTGCATATAAAACAGAGAACTATTATTTACTAATTACAACTAAACAAGTGATTGGAGGACATAATTCCGAAAACCCGATGTTATCTCTTCTCCCACTCCGGTGCAAAAGAAAAATAAGAGAAAAAAGGTGAAACAGAAGATAAATAGAAATATGTTTACAAGGATTTTGTATCATTTGGAAGAAACCTGCCTTTTCGGTGTATTAGTTCTTTACTGCATGGAATTTTACCTATCGCATACAAGACTACTCTATAGTCCTGTATACAGAGCCTAATTATCCAAAAGGCACGTAAAGCACATGCTTCCCCTTTAAAACTTTAAAGGGTCGCCAAAATCACTGTGAAGAGTCACCCATTTTCATTCTTTTACATTCTTGTATTTTTGGAAAAGAAAATTTGCTTAATCCAAGAGGAAATACACGCAACTTATCTAACGGGGAAATAGGAATGATGTTAATTAATAACATAGCATTCTGATGGTGTCTGTTAAAAAATACTCGGGAAATTCAGCATACAGCTATGGGTACTAAATAGTATATAGGGAACGTTTAATGAAATATATGTGATCTCGGCCAAGCTACTCCCGAGAATAATATTAGTATCATTGGTGAGTTTCAAAGAATGGAGAATTAAGAAAACTTTTGCCAAAAGAAAAGGGGTCCCAAAATTATATCGTGCTTCCCCTAGATTCAGAGGTTAATCGGGCCCTGCCAATATCGCATAGCATTCTTGATATCCCGCAGAGGCAGGAAATAGGTGATCCAGCTACAGATATATACGACCCCCTAAGCTCCAGGAGACCCTCTGACCAGCAGGGGCATCCATGAAAAGCAACAGTTTCCTGTTCTTGCAATGCAGGTTGGGGATAGAGTACTGACAAAGACTGGGATACCAAATTTGTGAAATGGTCTATGAAGATGAAGGGACATTGATTATCAAGGACACCATAGGCGCAGCAAATGCGTGAAAGAGTAAATAGCATTTATGAAAAGGTGAATTTAAGTTCTTATGTAAAGAAAACGTGAATGTACAATTCACAGAAACAAAGTAACAAATTGAACATAAAAATGAATCGTTGCAGAATTACCGATATTATTATTATTACTATATTATTATTTTAAAATATTCCTTTGAATGTAAATTGAGTGTGAGCATAAATCTAGCACTAATAATTATCCCGAGTTCAACAACTCTCATGTAATTAATAAATATTATAATAATCTCCATTATTTTCACTAAAATTTTATTATTATTTTTATAAAATTAAACATAAGATATAGTAACCGGAAAAAAACATGACAAGGAAAAGAGGGGCAGAAAAAACAAGAGCAGAAAAATGTACTTTGTCCGATATAGAGCCATTATAACACAGCTAGGCGAATACAAATATTTTAAATCAATGTCTACAAATGCGAATATTGAGAAATGGTGTGAATATTCGCATACGAGAATGCTCGTTTACACCACTCTACTTGATTTTTGACATTCGCGAACGCGAATACAAATATTTTTCGACATATATCGAATTTTCGAATATATTTCTACAAATGCGAATATTAAAAAATGGTGTGAATATTTGCATTACTAATTATCGTTTACATCACTAATTGATTTTTGATATACGCGAATACGAATATATTCCGTCGATATTTACGAATGCGAATATTGAATAAGAGTGTTAATAATAGGGTTCGTAATTATGTTCACGAATGTCAAAAATCAAGTAGTGATTAAAACGTGCATTCTCGTATGCGAATATTCACACCACTTTTCAATATCGCATTCGTAGACCTCGACGAAAAATATTAGTATTCGCGTTCGCGAATGTCAAAATTTAAGTAAGTGATAAATACGAGCATTCTCGTTCGCGAATATTCTCACTTTTTTACACTATTGCTAATAGAATTCACAAATATTTATAGCACATATTCGCCTACGAGAATGATATAAATCAGAGATTTGTTACCTCGCTGTTTTTTAGCACTTATTTATCAATAAGTTCAATATGTATCACATCCTTGTCACGTTTTCTTCCGATCACTTTTAGGTAGATTTCGTAAGAAATACTACCTATTACATTCTCCCCTAAGTTGTAATTTTTGCAGATCTACGCCGATGACTCCCAGAACCCCAAAACACCCCCAGTTCAAAACTTTATCTATCTATCTATCTATCTATGTCACTTTTTTATGGACACGATAACTCCAATAATTCTGCACAAATCTCTTCCAAATTAATACATAAAATCAAGGGGCATAAAATATCCGTCAAGTTCGTTAACGAGCAAAATCGAACCAAGGGGAAGGGGAAATGGGGGGGGCTTTTTGTGAAAACAGAAAACCCCCCATAATTTCTTAATTATGATACGTATCAAATCCGTTTAAAGTTATTATTACTTCTAGAAAAGGGCCGAAAATTTATGTATGACAGATTTTTGATATCATAAAAAATGTCCCAAGGGGGGGGGGGGGGGTAGAAGAAAAAAAATTCATAACTTCGTCAATTCCCAAGATATCAAATCCGCTTAAATTTATAAATCTTCTATATTCTTATTATAAATCTTCTTAATATTATATACAACTTTTATATTGACAAATTTTTTATAGGACCAACTTTTATGGTAAAAAAAATTAAAAACACAAAAATCCCTGCTGACTGCACCTACAGGCAGAGGTATATTTCGAAGTGGGTGGTCCCAACTGCTACATCATGGCAAATAAGTCTTTCTTCTGCAATTCCCAATAAACAGGTGCTCCACGGTCTGCTTCGAAATCTACCTGTGCCTGTAGGCCGAGCCGTCAGGGATTTTTTTTTCCTTATCGCATTTTTTTTTCTTGCTCTTGTTTTTTCTGTCATGATTTTTCCGGTCACCTTTTTTCCTACATTCATAAAATATATGAATGTAAATATTTATTTATTTAAAAATAAATAAATAAATAAAAGTTATTGCTGGCACATCTACAAATGAACTGCTTTCAATTAAAGAAATAATTATTAAATTTAGTTCAGTAAAAGACGCAGGCCAAATGTTGAAAATAAATTTGGCTTGTATTGTAAATGCATAGATTCGTATGAGTGGTATATTTTCAAATGAAAACATTTATCCGAAGCAAGATTAGTTTTGATTGATATCGAGTAAATAAATCACCGCTTAAAAAAATATAACCGCCATAAGTGATTTAAACACTTATTAAGTCATAAAACCATTTTACTTAAAAGAATATTTTTATCATTCTAATAAAACCATAACAGTAGCTTATTTAATTTCCTGTAAAACTGTATTCCTTATTAAAGCTATGTCACTGCGGGAAAGAAAACATTACAAATTACTATTGATTGATAAGCAATAGGAATTTTAAAGGAAATAGGGGAAAAATAATAAAATAATAATAGAATTATTTTATTCTTGTAATTGTATAAATGCGACAATTTTGTTATGCAAAATATGAAAGTATTAAAAAAAAAAGGATAAAAAAAATAAACAGATAAATATAGAAAAATCAGGAGCATCTTTCAAGTGTTCTAATTTTTAAGTTTAGTATTTCAATGTTGCTGTAATACAAATCTAACTTTACTATACACAGTCGAACTAGATTATGAACCAAGAGCATTTGCTTGTTCTAACAAAACTTTCGAACAACCAAGTTCAAGATTTAACATAATGAAACATTCGAAAACAAGCAAATGTTCTGTTAAAATATTTATAATTACAAACTATATAATGATTTTGATGGAGGGATATACATAGGAGCAATTGGAAATTGTTAAATAAGCAAATGAGAAAACAAATTTAACGGTAACTTGGCATTCGTCTTAATTATTTTTCAATTCTGAAGTTATGTGTCCGGAAATAATTCTACATGAAATGACGGGATTAGAAATTGACTAAATTATGCTTGCCATTTATAGGTTAAAAGTACCAGTAGTTAAACACTTAAGCTTTAGTAGTCGGTCACCTACACACACACACACACACAAAAAAAAAAAAAAAAAAAAAAAGTTGAAATTGTACATTATACGTGAGGGGCGTTCTTACTATAACTAGTTTTACAATGTAAAAAAAAAAAAAAAAAAATCATCGTTGTTATTTCAGTGAAAGGAATTATATCGTTGTCTGTCTGTCTGTCACAGAGCCAGCCGGTTCTCAGAAACTATATAACTTAAAGGCATGACATTTTGTGTACTTATAGCTGAATACCTACTATGAAGCTCAAAATCATAAAATTTGAAAAAAAATCGTATTATTTTAATATAGAGAGATAAAAAACCAAAAATCTAACAGGCTTTTCCTATTAAATTTAAACATTTTTCGTTATAGCAGTTGCGAACAATTAAAAATCCACAATAAAATTCTTTCTACAATAATTAATTTTCTATTGAAAGATTTCCACGTGAAAAATGAAAATAAAATAAAAAGTTTCATAACTTGGAAAAAAAGATTAATATAACGTCATATTGTTAATAAAACGGAAATTTTCAAACATTTTTCAATAATACAAGGAGTATGGGTATGTGTAAGTACAGAAAACAGCTTAATATGACGTCGTTAGATAATTAAAAATAAAATTAATCTGACGTCATATTGGAAATGTAACGGATTTTTCAAATGTTTTAGAATAATGCAAAAAGAGTATCAGTAGGAGTAATAGAAAATAATAAATATATGAGTTTAGAAAAAAACATGAGTCGAAAAAACGAGAAAAATTGACCGTTAAATTTTTACTTTATAAAAAACATTACCTTTTTTTATGAAATTTATTTGGTTTTATTAAAGAAAGGATAAAGTGTTTTGAAAGGAATATTAAACGAAACCCTTTGTGCGATCTTCGATCACACTTACCCACTTGTTTATTATTATTACGTATGTCACGTTTACAGATGTGAATTTTCTTTTCGACACCAGGCAGCGCTGTAAATTTCCTAATAGGATCTTCCTTTGCGAATGATTACCTCCATGGTTTAATATTTCTATGACTCACAATGAACGGATCTCTTGTGTTTATTTACTTTAATGGATTGAGATATTCGGCTCTTAACCTAATGTCCTCTGACGTCATCTCAGAATCTATACATTGTTTATGTAACTCATCACTCCAGCAAATAATTTTTTTGAACGATCTTTCTAAAAATGTAACTTTTATGCAATTTTATTCGAAAAAAAAATCATTTTGAATAAAAATGGCCGCTTGGCATATGAAAAAAGAACTTGTTAGCTCGTATTTGTTTTCCTCAGTCACATGACTTGCGCTTTTATTATACAGATTACGTATGATAGGATTTAATAGAATGAAGAAAATTTTTATTAATATCTTTTTAAATTTCGATTCGATTTTCATAAAAATTTGAAATGACTCGACAAAATTCTGCAACGATTATATATATACTAGGGGGCCTACCCCCTGCGAGCTACGCTCGCCAACCCCCGCTCAGACTTCGAGGCCTCTAAAAACATGACATCGTGCTTTATTTTAAAAATATTGGTAAATCTATAATTGGGTTGCCATGCTTTTAACGTTTTAATGGGGCATTTTTTGATTATCATGGCCTCATACACGGCTGTTGCGACAACTGACGACTGTTTCCGGGATTGATAAGTAAAATCAATTACAACTTGAAAACCAGCTTGTATAAAATGGTTAGGTTTAAATTGTGGCTACCTCTCGGACTTTTATAACAACGATCTGTATTCGATTCTTCCTTTGCGTTTAAGGATGAGAAAAATTCCATCTGCTTGTGAATAACATTAAAAACCACGGTATTGAAAAGTACTATGTTATAGACATTTTCAGTAACATGTTTTAATTTTCTCTCTATTTTAGTGCACCATCATGCATATTTTCATGTTATTTTAAATATGTAAATTATTTATTTTAATTAATATGTATATACGAATTTTCTAATAATTATTTATTTTACAAAATTAATTGAATATTTTGTGCATGCATGCCTGCATTTATTCGGCATCAATTGATGAGATATTTAAACAAATTTGCTATCCGCGATAATTTTACATAATGCTATGTCACTTGAATATTGTCCATAAGAAAATCGGGTACTTTTCCAGTATAAGATCCTTTGCTTTTAAGTTTGGCGTAATTCGAGCTTCAAAAAGGGATAGATTCGTTAATATACATAGATTTGCTGCCAAAAGTTAATGAAAACAAACCCAATGAACTTTTGGTGCTTTTCTATCATAGAGATCTTAAAGCTTTTTTAAAAAGTTTGGCGGAAAAAAACCAAGCAGGATATTTTATTCTCCTTCCGTTCAGTTGGGCAATTATTATTTTATATATTCGTTTCAAATATCCGAATTAGTGATTTTATAAATTCGTTTAATTAAATTTTACAATAAAATAACAAAATGATATCAAAAAATAATAATTACTATTAATTCCTTTTCCCCCCTTTCTTTTGCGTTTACATAAATGACGTCATTTGGACGAATTTATTCAAAATATTTCCAGTTTATAAATTAAATTAAATGCTGACAGACAATTGAATCCTGACGATAGAAATGTGATTTTTTTTTTTTCAAATTTTCCTTAAAAACATAATTTAATCTCAATCTTGTCTTCATTATCGATTGAAATAAAAGATAAATTCAATTTCAATTTGAAAATGATGAATAAAAAGAAATCAATAATCCCTATCGGGATCCTTTTCAAGTTTTTTCCCTTTTTTGTCACAAAAAACTGAGTAATTAGTTGCCATCATTACAGAAATGTCATTAAAATTAGAAAAAAATTAATATCTCGAAAACTAATTCCAATTTCAAAATTCTATTACCAGTTTTGACATCCGAGGATTTTTATGGACAATTGGTATTAATTTCATCATCAAGCGTTTAATATTTTATTAAAAATAGCCCTGAAACATAATCAGTCGTTTAATCAGTCGTTTCATAAAATCGTTTCATAAATTCGTTTCATAAAATCGTTTCACAAATTCGTTTCATTAGGATTTTATATATATAGGGTAGATAGATTAAATTTCAAACCATACGGTTGGGTAGTTTTTGCGCTGTTATATGCGGACGGATGGACAGACGGACGGACCAGATGATGACTACAGGTGTTACGTAGTTATATAATTACGAATGCACCTAAAAATGGCTGATTATAAATGTAAAAAGAATACCCACAATTCTTTGCTGTTGGCTGATGACTTATGAAAGGCTGCACATGGAGAAATTATAATATTTCATTTTGAACAAAAAATAAACTACTTATAAAGCATTTTACCTCATTACGGCTGACTACGCACTATACAGAGTGACTTAAAAAGATTGAAAAGCGTTTTTTTTTTCATTGTTGGAAATATAATGTAAATTTCAAAAGTGTTTAAGCTATAAAGTAGGATTAAAGATTACGTGGATGAAATAGACTTGCAATTAATTTTCAAAACATTATACTTTTAAAATTTTGATCGAAAGAATGGCCTTTGTTGCACTTCGTGCTCAGGACATCGCGAATCAATGACATTAATAATTTTTTTTCACAATTTCTGTAAATTTTTAAATTTGTGACATAAGGTCTTCCAGATACGCATTCAATTTCTTTTTATAATAACATAAATATTGAAAAATAATGTTTAAGTACACTATACTTTATCTATTTATTTATTTATTATTATTATTTTATTACATAGCTGCCAACTTTTAAACTCTATTTAACCACTAAAATTTAATAGAAATTTTTGCTTTATTTAATTGCAGATTTCGGCAACCAAATAAAGCAAAATTTACTATTAAATTTTACTGGTAAGTAAAGAGCATAAAAGTTGGCCGCTATGTTGTTGTTGTTGTTATTATTATTATTTTCCCACATTTACTTTGCATGATGTATTTTTCTTGTCTACTCTAGATCAATGACGTTATAAATGAAACACTACCATTGTTTGTTTGTTTCTGGTAAATAACCGAAGTCACGATAGAGGAGTGACTGCATAAATGATAATTTCTTCTATATGTTCCCTGTTGTGGGGTTTGGGGGTTCTTTCTAAAACACAACTTACTTGAACTTAAAAAGCTCATTTATTACTCAATCTTCACTTGACAATTAAATATTTAGAAAAAAATAAGTATACCCTGATTAGCTCCACTGAAATCTGTTGCCATGGAAAAGGTAGCAAATTATATTAAACTAATCAAAATATCAAAACTTAAGAATCCGAATAGGTTAATACAACAATGATAATTTTGAACTCATCATTTTAAGACAATATTAAATGTAGTAAGGGGCAACAGATTTCTAAATCAAGTAGCATACTGATTGCATAAAGAACACCCAACTCCACTCCAACCCGATCAAGCTCAAATCTCCATACACATTAAATTAACAAAAGTGTAATCATCATATAATTTGGAAAAATGCAGACAACCTGAAATTCCTCCAATATGAGGACCAAAAGGGGAAAGAGTTAAATCCGTTAATAGAATAGGGATATGATGATGCACTAAAATTTTAGAACAACCATAGAGATTCTGAACAAGATCCGATCGGTTAACCAAGAATCGTATAGTGGTGTATAATGACTGGATATTTTTTTTTTTTTTTTTTTTTTTTTTTTTTTTTTTTTTTTTTTACTTTTTAAAATAAAACAATTTTGGTGTATATTTTAGAAAAACAATGTTTCTGAAAGAGGAGAGTTAAAGCTTAATTTAACATTTTATGAAATTAAATTTAATATTACTGTTTCACTTATTAATCTATCCATCCTTAAATCAAGATCAAAAATACGATTGTATAACATTGAGTGAACTTCAATTTATGTTCATTTAAAACAGTCAGTTATGAATTTAAACTTAAGAAATTTTAAAGTCCTAATTTAATAAAGTTGAATTTTCTCTCCCTTTTTTTTTTTTTAATTAATCACAGAAAGGTTAGGCCATTCTTATAGGTCTACTGCGAATATAAAAAATTAATTATTTAGAGATTTATACAAAGAAAAACATACCATCTTTGATAATAAACAAAAAAAAACACAATTTATTTGAACATTTAAAATAATGAAGCAACTAAGTTATCAAAAATAATCTTAATAAAACAATATAACAGCTGATCTTTTAAGTTGAAACCACTCACTGGTTACTTTTAAATTACACATCATATTTTTAAAATTACCATCATATTACCATTTAATGGTCGTTCAAACATACAAACATTATATATTAACCTACAGACTATTTCTGTTCATAATGTTTATTCTTATTGAAATTATCCAAAGATATTCATTTCACTTTTAAACTCTGGTATAGCAAACATATTTTTTTTTTTTTTTTTAAAAGAGGTACAAATAAATAAAAAGAAAAACTATGCAAATAGTACTTACAACAGGTAGAGAGTTCTACAATTTTAGTCAATGGGCACTTAGGAGCATTTCCTCCTTTTTCAAAATCTGATGAAGCACTTAAGCTGGAGTATTCAGGCTGGGGAAAAATTCAGACGTGGTTTCAGACAATTTTTGGGATTAGCAACTAGCGCTATTTTAAAATTAACCTCATTTAGCTTCTCAATTATAGTAAAAGGACCATTATTTTGCTTGCTTAATTTTTTTGTATTACCAGGGGCGACTGTGGGTGTAAATAACCACACAAGATCTCCTATTTTAAAATTTTTATCAACAGCTGTCTTTTCACGGTATTTTTCCTGCTGCTCAGAAACTTTAATTAAATTACTATGTACTTCAGTGTATACTTTTTGAAGAGCTGGGATTAAGAGTTCGCAAAAAGAGGGTGCATCATTATAATTAAAAGAAGGTGGTTGAGAAAAGAGATTATATGGTAGATTCATATTTCTGCCATACATAACTGCAGCTGGGCTAAGTTTAGTTGAAGAGTGGACAGCTGAACGCATAGCTAGTAGTGCAAATTTGAGTTTAGTGTCCCAGTCAGATTGATTTTGGTTGGCTATGTGACAAAGTGCATTTTTAAGAGTACGATTCTGTCTCTCCACTTGCGAGTTGCCAGCCGGGTGATAAGATGAGGTCTTAATATGATTAATACCAAACATTTTATATACGTGCTCTATCGCATCTGAAATTAGATTCTTCGCGTTGTCCGTCGTAATAAAACAGGGCGCACCGTAGCGTGATATGAAATCAGCTAAAGTGTCCGCAATGACATCTGAAGTGGTTGAACTAACCGCATATGCTTCTGGCCACTTAGTAAATGAATCTATATATGCGACAATATACTTATTTCCCGAAAAAGTTTGCGGTAAGGGTCCAATGAGATCCAAATGAACCTTGTTCATGGGAAACTGGGGGGTCGGCATACGTTGCAGAGGGGCGAGCTGGTTCGCTCTATAAGCTCTCTTCTGCTGGCAACTAATACATGACTCCACTAGATGCTTGACATCTGACGACATTCCTGGCCAATAGAAGTGCTCACGAATGCGATCAATGGTCTTTTGAAAGGCTTGATGACAAGCCGCTAGGGACTCATGTGTTAGTGCAAAAACTTGAGTAACCAATTCTTTTGGCACGACTAACTTTACAGATTTATTCAAAATAGCTGACTCCCTTGTATCCTCACAAACTAAAATGTCATCTCTAAAAAAAATTTCATGTATTTAGGAGCAATTTCTACACCTTGGTCTAATTTTCTTGCAATCTCGCAGCATTTCTTGTCTGATTTTTGTAATTCACCAATTTTTTCAAGTAGATTGGAATGAGGCATAAAAGTAACTTCCTTTTCGACTTGTATACAAAAATTACAATTAACAGTATCATTGGAGTTATCATTGTTGACATACCTCGAAAGGAAATCTGCGACACTGTTACACTTACCTTTAACAAACTTGATTGTAAAATTAAAGTCTGAGAGAGTGCAGATCCATTTAGCCATGCGAGATGTAGGGTCGTGAATTTTTAACATAAATGTTAGAGGCGCATGGTCTGTATAGATGAAAAAATGGGTATTAGCAATGTAACATTTGAAGTGGGCAGTAGCCCAAACTAAAGCTAGTAATTCCCTTTCAGTGGTGGAGTAGCGGGTCTCAGCATCTTTCAATTTTCTGCTGGCAAAGGCAACAGGATGGAGCATGTTATTTTCATCTAATTGTGATAACACTGCCCCTAATGCTTCGCCACTGGCATCAGTATATAAATGGAATTCTTTCTCAAAATCAGGGAGTGCAAGACATGGTTTTGAAATAAGAGCCATTTTAAGGTCTTCAAATTCTTTCTGTGCATCTTCATTCCACGAAAATTTTCCTGTCTCTTTCGTTAAGTTGATTAGATTTTTAGCTCTCTTAGTAAAATCTGGTATAAATCTCCTATAGAAAGATAGAGTTCCAATAAATGACCTAACAGCCTTTCGGGTAGTTGGAGGTTTAAAATTTTCTATTACGGCAATATTTTTATTGATAGGTGATACTTGGCCACTACAAATCTCAAAACCTAGATATTGTATTTTATTCGAAAGGAAAGTGCATTTACTGGGCTTAAGTTTAAGTTTATGCAGTCTTAACCTTTCAAAGACCATGCTAAGCTTCTCAAAATGAGAATTAACATCACTGGAGGCAATTACAATGTCGTCGATATAAACAAGAATTCCAAGATTGCCTAAATCACCGAAAATAGCATTCATAAGTCTTTGGAAACTGTTACCTGAATTTGAGAGCCCAAAACAGTTACGGGTCCACTCAAAAAGTCCTTTGTGGGTGATTATAGCAGTTTTATGCCTATCCTCTGGGCGAATAACCTGTTGAAAAAACCCACTAGTTAAATCTAGCGTTGAAAAAAATTTAGCCCCACTTAAAGCATCAACAGAGTCGGTAATGTTAGGTATTGGGTAAGCATCTTTAACAAGATTTTTATTTAATCTTCTGTAGTCAACAGCAAGTCGATAGGAACCGTCTGATTTCCGAACCAGAATAACCGGAGAAGCAAATTCAGACATGGAAGGGGAAATTATGTCCGCCTGTAACAAAGTATTAAGTTGGTCTTCCATTTCTTGACGTAATTTGTAGGGGACTCTATAAGCTTTGCCTTTAACTGGTTTATTTGAAGTTAAGTTAATTTCATGCGGGATTGTATCACAGCCGGGTAAATCTAAGACCGATGCTGCAAATACATCTTTGTTTTTGTCTAGAAAATTTTGCATTTTAAGTTTTAATGGGGGTTCTAAATGATCTAAATTAATTTCAGAGCTCCAAGTGAGATCAGCGTGATCAAAGTCACCAATTGGAGGGGCCAAATTTATATTATAGGTTAATTTATTATCAGTTACGGGTATATTTGACTGGTCTACACATTTTTGAATTTTGGCAACAAAGGTTCCTTTATTTAAATGAATACTATTGTCTGAAAAATTTGCAAATGAGATATATAGGCCATGTTCTTTAGTGCAAATGGCTCTGGAGGTAAGGAGACCTTGATTTAAATTTTTCGCCAAAGGTTCTAACATAACAATATCATTTTCCTTAATAAAATTTTCCTTATAACTTTTAACCTGGGCTAACATTTTTGACTGCGGGGGAATTGAAATTTTGCTACATAACACAGCGAAACTTATATTTTTATTTTTATTGGTTTTATCACTACTGCTATCTTCATTGCTCTCCTCCTCGACTTCAGGTACCTTATCCTCTATACTTACCAAATCTTCACTTTCATCAATATTATAAATTTCAGTAGTCTCTTCAGCTAAATTACCCTGAGTTACCTGACTCGCTGCTGAAAGAATGTTGTCGACACTTTGAATACTTGAAAAATTTTCAGTGTTATTACCCTCAGAGCTACCGCCTGATGTTGTTTGCATGCAAAAGTTCTGCGCAACACTTTCAACTTCCTTATCTGACTCAGTTTGAATGACTATCTCAACATCTTTTCCCATATTACTCAACTGCGGGTCCTGAACTACCATATTTTCACTACTATGATTCCCATTTTCAATATTAACTGAGTCATGAACTTTCTCACATGCACAATTTTCAGGAGGGCTATTGGCATTACTACTTTTTGAATTCTCCCCTACTTTGTTGACACATTTTATATTTACAGAATTATTTTTAACACAATCATTATTTATACAATTATTATTAGAATTTACACTATATACAGAGTTAGAAATATTTACAGAATTAGTAGCAAGACAAGTATTACACCCTGAAGTATTACTTGGGGTTTCTACGCTTTGTTTACATTGGCCTGAAACTGGCACTTTAAGAGCGACAGCATTTGTATCACAATTTATACTTGCCCGGTACTCTTTCAAAAATGGCATTCCCAAAATCATATTAAATTCCTCTGCT
The DNA here is from genome assembly GCA_963931845.1 of Maratus michaelseni. Lineage (NCBI taxonomy): Eukaryota > Metazoa > Arthropoda > Arachnida > Araneae > Salticidae > Maratus > Maratus michaelseni. The sequence continues at coordinate 166,699,211 of OZ007595.1, read as the reverse complement.
AATTTACCTTCCACTACATAGAATTCAGCTTGACATTGAACATTATCAAAAACAAATTTTAAAAATACTTTCTTATTTAGGTGAACTTTCTCACCGGTGACAGTCATAATGGGGATATTGCAATTCTCCATTTCAAAATTCTCTAAACAGTTACAATCAGTACCACTCAGGAGATTAATTGCAGAACCCGTGTCACATAATGCATTTAGGCAAACTTTATTTATGTAAATTCTTGCAGTTGGTAATGTATATGATTGGGGCTGAAACATACTATACACAGTTGGGGGGTCCAGGGGCCTGTGGGGGATCGAGTTGACCACATCTGATCCGGCCACTAATAGTTTAAAGCCTCACTTTCACTGTTAGCTACTGGGGTGTTATTTACCGTCTGCACTTCATTTCTGTTCACAGCTGTGCTCCTATTGTTTTGGTAATAACCACCTCTTCTTCCCCTATATCCGCCTCGCTGATTGTGGTTCCCTCTAGGATTTTCACCTCTGTTTCTATAATTTTGCCCACGGCTCCTGAAATTTTGACCACCTCCCCTTCTAAAATTATAATCGACAAAATTTAGTGGACAATCTCTGGCATAGTGGCCTTGTACGGAACACCTATAGCAGGTTACGGGTCTTACTTCCTGGTTATTTTCCTGCATATCCCTAGCCCTAAGATCAACTAAACTGTCTATCTTAGCTGCTAAAACATCAATTTGAGATTTTAGTTGGTCTATCTCCTTCTTTTGTGATCTATCTTGCTGAAAAACAGCAGCACAGGGTAGGTTTTGGGTCAAATTAGGGTTGAGAATTTCCTCGCGGTGGTTGTAGAAAGGGTTAATGCTCCTATAAGCCTTTTCCTCAAGAAGCGCAATTTTGAGGACCTCTTCTGGGGATTGTGGATTTCTCGCAATTACCCCCTTTCGCACTTCTGGTGTAAGATTGCTCAACAGCATGGAGTGTAGTAGAGCCGTTCGGCTTTTATCGACTACTTCACCCTGGATACCTTCAATTACAAGGGCTCTTAATGACATATCATATGCCTTGTCATAAAACTCCTGAACACTCATATTGGGTGGCTGTTTAAAATTTAAAAAATGACTGAGGGCAACATCTGGTGTGGCCTGTGAAGTATAACTCTCTTTTAAGATTTTTAATAGCTCATCAGATGTTTTTGCTTTGTGAATTTTTATTCGCCTAGAAGCAGCTCCTGATAATCTAGCTAACAAAACGAATTTTTTCTCCTCCTCATTCCAGTCGAATAATTTGGCAAAACTCTCAAATTTCTCAGAAAAATCTGAGAAGCAGACTGAGCTGGCCTCTCCATTGAATGGGGGAATGTTTGACAAATTGTCCACTAGTGCATTTTTCCGCTGAATAGTGGCAATTGCCTCTGAATGCTTATCAGCCATGGTTAGAGTTAGAAAATGACAAACAAACCAAAAAGAAAATGAAAAAAGGGGTGGGGGGACAACTTAAAAATGAGAAAAAGAGAGGGGAAAGGAAAACCTTATAAATACATAAAACTTAAGTACAGGACTATGCTTTTTGTAAATAAGAAAAGGTTATGCTCACAAGGCATAATTTTGACTGGGAATTGTAGCTTACTAGCACAGAGAGAGAGCCTAGACCTCTTTTTACACTTGAACATATAAATAAAATTTTAATTGCAAAAACACCCAGTTGCTCTTTGATACATAAATACATACAAGTAAAAAAAAATCAATAACCCAGAGACCGAATTGTTACGGCTCCATTTGTTGTGGGGTTTGGGGGTTCTTTCTAAAACACAACTTACTTAAACTTAAAAAGCTCATTTATTACTCAATCTTCACTTGACAATTAAATATTTAGAAAAAAATAAGTATACCCTGATTAGCTCCACTGAAATCTGTTGCTATGGAAAAGGTAGCAAATTATATTAAACTAATCAAAATATCAAAACTTAAGAATCCGAATAGGTTAATACAACAATGATAATTTTGAACTCATCATTTTAAGACAATATTAAATGTAGTAAGGGGCAACAGATTTCTAAATCAAGTAGCATACTGGATTGCATAAAGAACACCCAACTCCCCTCCAACCCGATCAAGCTCAAATCTCCATACACATTAAATTAACAAAAGTGTAATCATCATATAATTTGGAAAAATGCAGACAACCTGAAATTCCTCCAATATGAGGACCAAAAGGGGAAAGAGTTAAATCCGTTAATAGAATAGGGATATGATGATGTACTAAAATTTTAGAACAACCATAGAGATTCTGAACAAGATCCGATCGGTTAACCAAGAATCGTATAGTGGTGTATAATGACTGGATATTTTTTTTTTTTTTTTTTTTTTTTACTTTTTAAAATAAAACAATTTTGGTGTATATTTTAGAAAAACAATGTTTCTGAAAGAGGAGAGTTAAAGCTTAATTTAACATTTTATGAAATTAAATTTAATATTACTGTTTCACTTATTAATCTATCCATCCTTAAATCAAGATCAAAAATACGATTGTATAACATTGAGTGAACTTCAATTTATGTTCATTTAAAACAGTCAGTTATGAATTTAAACTTAAGAAATTTTAAAGTCCTAATTTAATAAAGTTGAATTTTCTCTCCCTTTTTTTTTTTTTTAATTAATCACAGAAAGGTTAGGCCATTCTTATAGGTCTACTGTGAATATAAAAAATTAATTATTTAGAGATTTATACAAAGAAAAACATACCATCTTTGATAATAAACAAAAAAAAACACAATTTATTTGAACATTTAAAATAATGAAGCAACTAAGTTATCAAAAATAATCTTAATAAAACAATATAACAGCTGATCTTTTAAGTTGAAACCACTCACTGGTTACTTTTAAATTACACATCATATTTTTAAAATTACCATCATATTACCATTTAATGGTCGTTCAAACATACAAACATTATATATTAACCTACAGACTATTTCTGTTCATAATGTTTATTCTTATTGAAATTATCCAAAGATATTCATTTCACTTTTAAACTCTGGTATAGCAAACATATTTTTTTTTTTTTTTTTTTTAAAAGAGGTACAAATAAATAAAAAGAAAAACTATGCAAATAGTACTTACAACAGGTAGAGAGTTCTACAATTTTAATCAATGGGCACTTAGGAGCATTTCCTCCTTTTTCAAAATCTGATGAAGCACTTAAGCTGGAGTATTCAGGCTGGGGAAAAATTCAGACGTGGTTTCAAGCTAACATTCATCAATCCTCTCATCTCACTGCATCACTTGCCATCAACTACTAGGTCCATCATCTAGTCCGGAGGGGAAAATCGTTCTACGGTCCAGAACTTCACCGTCGGAGTCAGTAATTTCACCTTCCTGAAGCATGTGTTTTATTCGAAGATAGCCATCACCGTAACTCAGAACACTACGACTTCTAACGACCGGTTTAGTTCAATATCTATGATCACTTCTGATGGTTAAGAAGTCATAATCTTGGAGCGCCACTACGCCAAAAAAAAATAGGCTACACATATCTTCTTCTTAATTTCTCGTTAACAGTTATAGATCCGCAATTCGAAAATGCCCTTATAGCCTCTTTTCATCATAACATCATGACTTAGGATGGTTAATGTAGGGCCATCAATGCCCCACTCTCAAAAAAAAAAAATCTTCCAGAAACCTGTCCGCCATCAACAACTTCGCGATCCAGCCCACAGGCCAATCTTCGAGCCCCGTAATAAGTCGAATTTTTTTTACGAGTCAAACGACAGGTCTCTTGGCCAAGCAACAAGTGTCGTAAACATTCATTCTCCCGCGCTGCTTGAAAAACGGGACCGATCCACTCTGCCAGGGGTACGGGAATGGAAACAAAAGGAAAAATGGACTCATCGTGAAGACTACAGCTTGCCGCTCCACTCTGCCGGCCGCTTCATGGGGGAAGGAAACCATGCATCACCCCCATGGCGTGTGCTGAAGGGGGTCCTGTTAGCCTCTGTTTACATGGGCGCCAGCTATCCGCCTGATAGCAGAGCCAATTGAAGCCTGACGTAAACTTACAAAGCCTAATTGCGTGTATAGTACACTCATAAGATAACGTAATTCTTATACAGGGCGGTCGGTCATTCTTATATCAAAGTCAGACTAGATGACTCCAAATTTTCCACCTGTGCAGTCTACTGACAAAACATCCCTCCCCTGCTGTCTGCTTTTCGTATTTGAAAAACAGGAAGCTACGTTAGACTATAAACGTTGAAATTACTTTGCAAAAAGAAAAAGAAAGAAGAAAAAAGAAAAACTGATTTTATTATAATTATTACAATTACTTTTATTTATTTAAATTTTTATTAGAAACAGAAAAAAAGAGTGCTTTTAAATAAATGTTGAGAAAGTGATTTAAATAATTAATGTAGATTAAAAAAAAAAATTTGTTGAAACCAACCGTAACATCCCCATGTTTCATTAAAACTGCAAAATACACACGAGTTACCATTTACTTTGCCTAGGAAAAGTAAAAAAAATAAAATAAAATAACAAATAAAAAAAGAGTTGTTGTTTGTTTCAGTTTTTAGCTCACAGGCTATCAAAGCCTGAGAGCTAATGTGCCCGCCCGTTCTGTATGTAATGTATGTATGTATGTACGTAACGCGATAACTCTTGATAGAAATAAGCGTTTTGCTTCAAATTTTGGATATAGGTGCCTTATGATAAGGCGCTTCCCTGATTAGGTTTGAGGGTTCGTTGGTTAAGTATAAAGGGGAAAAGGGGGGCTAATCCCCCCCCCCCTTATTAACATTTCTGCTCGTTCGCTATAGCCATGTTTTGTGCATTGCATTTTTATATTAGACCAATCGTTTCTTTTCTTTTTCTCGTTAAAATCAGGTTTTCGTTACATCCGAGGTCGTTGTCGTTGTAAACGAGTTCATCTGTATGCTTTTATATGAGCTGGACTTCTGCTTCCCTAATGCACAAAGATGTTCTGATAGAGAAAGTTAACCGACCAGAAAAAAATCACATAAGTTCATTAACCGCAAAGACCTTCATTCTCAGAAAATTAACCTAATTAAGTAATACTGACAAATGAAATTAGCTTTGATGAAAAAGAAAAATGTATCAGAAGAGCTTCAGCGTGTTAAAGTTTAACTACACTGATTCACACACTCATTCGTAGCAATTACGTTACGTTAAATTATAACATTTCGATTTGTTCTTTCAAGACAGTAACCCACTCCAGGGCAAGTAATTGTGTTACTGTAAATGTTCAATTCACACTATAATTAAAAAATATATATATTTGAAAATATATAAATGCAATTTCAAGTAATTTTTCACATAAACGGTGAAAGAAAAAGTTTTATTCAAAAATTCTGGTACAAATTTGGATTAAACTTAAGTGGTATAAAAATTCGCCCTTTAAGGAACATAATATGTTAATTCAAATGACTGAAAAAAATGCTTTAAGTGGCCATAATGGATTTATCAAATTAAAATTTCCAATATAAATAGTAAATGAAATCAAACTAAATATCGCCGATATAGGTGAGGTTCTTAGAGTTTATATGAGGTTTCACATAGTATTTTTGATTCAACAAACTCAATTCAATATTTAGTATTTTTAGGTGCGTTCGTAATTATATAAATACGTAGCACCTATAGTCGTCGTTTGGTCCGTCCGTCTGTCCGTCCGTCTGTCTGTCTGTCTGTCCGTTTGTCTGTCCGTCCGTCTGTCTGTCTGTCTGTCCGCATATAACAACGCAAAAACTACCCAACCAAATGGTTTGCAATTTAAAATATATTATCTTTGCAGAATTTTGTCGAGACATTTCAAATTTTATTAAACTCGAATCAAAACTTTAGGAGATATTAATAAAAATATTTATTAAGAAATTTGAAATTTTTTTTAAAAATCGGTGCTTTTTTGTTATAGGAGCTTCCGATGGATGTTAAATCGTCAAGCGACCGAGATACTTATTTTATTAGAGAAATTAATCTGCAGACGATATAATTCATTTCACAGAATTAAAAATCATCAAGATCTGAATATTTATATAACTAGCTGATACATATATATCTGAATATTTATATAACTAGTTAAGATATTTGTATGAACAGTGTCATAAAATATATACTTAACTAGCTGTTTAACCCGTTCTACGCACGGGATATCATGAATTTAATTCTAAAACGTGCGTACGAACGCACCTCTTTTGTAACGTTTGACGTACAATTTCCAACTTGTTTTTCCTTTCTTATCAACCACCGTGTAAATACCATGACACATCTGTCCATGATATAAGAAATACATTTTTGAACAAGCAAAACAGTGTAAAGAAAATACCCATCGTATTCCTTTCAATGCTTTTTTTTTTTTTTTACTTTAGAAATAACCGGTTCTAAATATTGGTTGCAATGATAGGTGCTTAGCTAGGATTTGTTTCTAATGTTAATAAAATTCCATAAGAAATAAACGCTTACTATATTTTATAATGTAGTTTAAAGTTTATTTTGCCAAGAAAAAAGAGTGAATGACAATACATCCCAATATTTTTTATGCTCTTCAAGGAGACGTATTAACCTTTGAAAACAATGATAAAAGGAAGCAGTAGAAATGGGGTTACATTTCTTCATTTACATGTTAGAATATCTGTATTGTCTGTTAAGAGTGCTCTCACTTGTTTCAATCACTCACCAAAAAAAAAAAAAGTTATAGTTTGTAATTGAATCACCCCCCCCCCCCCCCATAATCTACAAGCGTTTTACACTTTATCTCAATTAAAAAAAAAAAAAAGAAAAAAAAAAGAAAAAGAATATCAACTGAGATCGATGGAAAAAATATAGTAAAAAAATATATAGATTATATATATATATATATATGTGTGTGTGTGTGTGTACTAGCGGAGTTTCGCCCGCTACGCTGGTCAGTTTATTCCAAACGGACCTCGATAACACGAACTTAGTGGGCAGCCCACTGTCTTCGGATCCGGTCAACTCGGATTTAAATAAAAAACTAAAAATGAAAATTTCATTTAGAATTCTGCAGAAACTGCATCAACATATTTTTAAAAACTGTGATTGTTGATTTATTTTTTTGTCCGAAGGGTGAAGCGTTTCTCTTCAACGAAAATTGACCCAGACTCCAGGCAACAAAATGGCTGCTTGTAAAATTCATCTGAAGAAAAAGCTTCCATTTCAAGGAAAAAGAAAGTTTTTCTTCCCGTTGGAAGTGGGGAGAAAGATGAATGGGTTTCTCATTGTGTGGGTTTGAACCGCTCCCTATTCCCTTTTGTTCAGATCCAGCCCATTCCAAAACTATAGAAGGAAAGAATCCCCCTTGTATTTCTCATTCTATTCCTGCTTTGAAAAAAGTTGAAGCATGCGCACTGAGGTCAATTTCATGTGAAATCTGAAAAAATGCTCTTTTAGCTTTAAATATATAGATATATTTTATATATATAGATGAATATAAAGTGAGACAGTTATGGGAAAAATATTTAAAAGTAGCTCCATAATCTACAAGCTTTTCATACTTTATCGTTTTCTTAAGGGGGAAAAAAAACTTAAATATGAAGTGAGACAGGCAAAAAATTATTTAAAAGTAGTTCCATGATCTACAAGCGTTTTACACTTCATTGCTTAAAAAAAAAAAAAAAAAAAGAAAAAGATGAATGCCAAGTGAGACAGGTAGAAAATAATTTGAAAGCAACTCCATAGTCTACAAGCGTTTTTCACTTTATCGTATTTAAAAAAAAAAAAAAAAAAAAAAAAAAAGGTATAGATCAATGTCAAGTGAGACAAATTGAAAAGTTATTTAAAAGTAGCTCCACAATCTACAAGCGTTTCACATTTTTGCATTTTTTTAAAATTAAGTGATTAATAATCAAATGAGGCAGATGGTGAACAATATTTTAAAATAGTTCCATAATTTACTAGCGTTTTATCGCATGAAAAAAAAGGCAAGTGTCAGGTGAGACAGATGAAAAATATATTTAAAAATAAGCCTTTGTTTTATTTTATTGTATAATAATAATAATAATAACAACAATAATAATTCTATCGATGATAATACTCCTACTAATAATAATCACAATAATGATATTCTGTTATGTGCGCGTGTATAAGAAAGCAAATTTATCCTTATATGTTAGTATATATATCTTTATACACATCTATGCATGCAAATGCATCTGGAGAGAACGTATCACAATTCCTGGATGTGGTATGGAAATTTTTTCGAAAATGTGATTGACCAATGTTGATGTTTTCTTAAACTTTGGGAAGGGATTTATTCCCTTCAAGAGGAAATTTCCTCTACACCATCCCCTAAATTCGTCATTGTGATTAACATATATTGACTGACATATATGATTAGAAATATTAAAATATATTACTGTAATTATATATAATATTAATATAAAAATTATATTACTATATGATTAAATATGTATGTAATCAAAAATAGAAAATGCTGGGAAAATAAATAATGAAATAAGAAAAAAAAGTTTAAAGAAAAAAAAATGAAGTTTTTCAGATTTTGACATTTTTTTTTTAAATTTATTATTTATAAACATTTTTTACTCTTTGTCTCTTTTCTTTTTTTTTTTTTTTTAATATATATGTACATTTATATATATGTTTCTTTTCAAATATACATTAATAAATAAATAAAAGTAAAGTTTATTATTTTTTTTAATTAAAAATTAAATATTGATATATCTTCTGAAAAAATAATGCTTTTTGGATAATGTTTTTTTTTTTTTTTTTCATTTTTGAGTACAGAAAAGAATAAATATTAACTTGTATTCAGGAATTACAAATATAAAAAATTGCAACACTTTTTTAAAGGAAAAAAATCCTTTTTATGTGTACTTCTTACCACAAGAATCCTATTTTCAAAAATAAAAATTCTCTAAACAAATTCTTAAAGACAATTTAATCACTGTATAACAAAAGATAATTGTATAAAGTCTCATAACTTTATTTTCCATAGAAATTTATATATATATATCAATTTGAATTTTGAAAAAAAAAATACATTCTGAAATAAATGGATTTGAATTTTTAAGTACTTCTCAGACAACCACAAATGGAACAGGCTCTACCTAAAAATGGTTCTACCTTTCAATCTGATCATTGTATTTACATGCGGTTTGCATCATTATAATTTAAAAAAAAATAGAATCTAGAGTACTTTTTAAGGCAGAAAAAAAAGTAAAAATATAATATTTTCGATGATTTTGTGTCCTCTAATACCTTAAACCAAAATACATAAAGCTTCAAAATAGGATTTAAAGGTATATAGTTAAAAGTTTGTATAAAACATTCATAATTAATTTTCTCTGTGCAGATGCTGAAAGAATAAATCATATAATCAAAGTATTGTAAGAAAAAGCAAACCTAGATGTACAAATCTTCAAAAAAACATCTCCCCTTTAAACAGAAACCAGCACCTTTGAAAAGCGCCGACAAGGGGATGACGCGACATTCAACAGGTAGCTCAGCCAATCGCGTGCCGATCTGAGAATGACGTGTTCAGCGTCATTTCCCTCCCCGACCACGATTGTCCGGCTGAAAAATTTCCTCTAAAAGCCATTCTCATTTCTCTCGCTTCATTCACCGTGAAATCTCTTTTGGTGCCGGACAATCAGAAGCAGCTCAGAGAGAAGTGATTCATTCCAAATTCAACATGAGGATCTTAACGCTAGCAGCACTATTCTGCCTGGTTGTTATCATATCGGCTAAGAAGGTGAGCATCAATTGATTTTTTTTTATTGTGTTCATGCATAGCATAATAGAAAGAGCTTTCAAAGCGCTGGTTTACCGACTGGTTGTTATGTGCTGCCTTCGAAATTATTTTAGGATATGTAAGGTATGCTGATTGATGGGCTGATTTCTTTATTTTTCTTTATGATTTTGTTGTTGTTGTGTCAATACTTTCAAAGCACTGTTTTTCGTACTATTTATAATTGCCGCTGTTATGTACTGCCTCCGATATTATGCTTGTATATATAGGGTTAATGTAGGTCAGATGCAAATTTATGCAGTTAATAGTTAATGTAGTATAGCTGCCAAGCTTCCGCTTTTTTTTCTTTACAATTTGAACCAGAAAAATATTTAATTAAACGATTCTTATATTTATGTAGTTATTAACTAACTTATTTTAATAAAGTATCTGATTTTGTTTCACTCGGAAAGAAAGAAAAAAAAATAATAACAACTTAAGGTTAATTAGTAGTTAAGCTATGATAGAGAGATGCGATGGAGAAAATAAAAACACTGAGGATGTTAATGAACCTTGGTATCGTATGAGATCCCTTTGTAATTGTAGAATTATGTTTACATGTTCAAAAAAAGATATATATTCAGATCCATTTGACATTTGAAAAGCTAGTAATCTGTATGGATTATCTTTCTTTTACTCATACTCGTATACAATATAAAATGCTTTATAGTATTCTCCACATATATGAATCGCATCACTGGTTAATCGAGTCAGCCACTTTATTGAGTTAAATCATTCAAAATTGAACATAAGTATCTTAACGTTAGCAGCATTATTATTATCACATTAATTGCTTGTTAGTTATCATATCGGCCTAAAAGATGGGCTGATTTCTTTATTTTTCTTTATGATTTTGTTGTTGTTGTGTCAATACTTTCAAAGCACTGTTTTTCGTACTATTTATAATTGCTGCTGTTATGTACTACCTCCGATATTATGCTTGTATATATAGGGTTAATGTAGGTTAGATGTAAATTGGTGCAGTTAATAGTTAATGTAGATATGCGATGGAAAGGCTAAAAATGCTGAAGGTGTTAATGAATCCTGGTATCTTGTAAGATCCTGCTATTGTAGAATCATGTTTAAAATATGTTTGCAACATGCTCAATTTTTTTTTTTTTTTTTTTTTTTTTTTTTTTTTTGACAGATGAGAGAAACCAGTAATTTATTTTCATTCATTATCTCCGTCCCACTCAAATGTTTGTTTAAAATGCTTTACAGTCCTCGTCGCACATAAGAATCACTGGTTAATCGAGTTAGGAGCTTTATTGTTATTATCATCATCATTATTATTATTATTATTATTATTATTTTGACGCACTAACATAATTATTTTGAATAGCAGTAATCATATTTCGTAATTAAAATATATTCAGGTATATGTGGTATTTTATAATGCATTTTTGTTCTACAAATCACTGGATGGTGAAATCAACCTTTTTAATATGAATCAAATCATTGAAAGCAAATTGAAAATGATAATATTATTTTTTGTCGTTTATTGGAATATGTCGCATTTTTTAATCAAAATGCTCCGTGCAAATGTAATTAATTTAAACGGGGATTATTGTATTTATTTATTTATTGTGACAAAATTTAAATGATTATTTATCTAAAATTTAAGATTTATATTCTCACAAAATTGAAATTAGCAAAACTAATTAATTTCTTTTCTTTTTTTCTTTTCTGCCTATGAATAGTAAATTTGCTAAAAAAATATGATTTAATTTTGAAGTATTGAATTTAAGACATTAATCTTCCTTTAAAACGCAAATTTCTATCAGAAAAAAAAAATCTATTTTGATTAATTAATTTGACCAATAATATTAAAATCTCATTTCTTAGCTTTCTAGATCAGTTAGTTTTGTTTCTGTTAGGGTTTTGTTTCTATCAGATGATTAAAATCAGTGATTTAAATCGGAATTTGAATCAGATGATTTAAAAAAAATCATTGATTAAAACAATATATGTTTTTCTTTTTTTTAATGATGTGAAAAATAACTTGTGTCATTATAACATCCTTTGAGAAATCAAATTATTCCGCCTTTTATATAAAGTAAACACAACAAGCAAAATAAATTTTTCTAGATAATAATAAGGAATAATAATAATAATAATAACATAATAATAACAATAATAATAATAATAATAATAACAATAATAATAATAACACTAATGATGATGATTCTCGTAGTTTCTCATTCGACTTTTACAAATAAATATGATAACAACAAATTGAAGCTAAAGGAAAATAAAATAATGATAATGTCCGCTCAACAGCTATTGTTAAAAAATTTACTGAAAAAAAAAAAAAAAAACTAATTCGTATCAAAATGTTGACCATAGCAAGCGAGAGCTATTTCAGCACAAGTTGAAACAATATTTTCTTCTTTTGGATTTTTAGACAGCAAATAAAGTAATCAGTTGTAGATGAAAGATGAAAAGACAGGGAAAAAAAGAAAAAAAAATTCAAAGCACTAAATGCCAATAATGCCCACTGATTGGGTAATAATCTTAATATTTAATATTTTGGGTAGTTAATGTGGATAGCAAAGATAACTGGTCATCCATACGATTATATATATATTCCGCGTGTGTCTGTAATCAACAGATGCAATTATATTTCTTTCTTTTTTCCCTTTAGTAGTTAGAATGTTCATTATGTGTAAGCTGATGTGTATACAATTACAATAATTTTACAAAATACAAGTGCAATAAGAGCTGCCATGACATTTTGTTTGATGTGTTATATTTACTAATTATATTTGTGATATTTACTAATGGAATTCTTTATTTTCAGTTTTTACTAAGTTTCTCCAATTTCTATTTATAATTTTATTAATCAAAGCTGATTATTCATTAATCAATTTAATAAATCATTATAATTTATTAAATATTGATACGTTCTTTAATGACAACTAATTTCAGGTTTAATTGTTTTGAAACCTACAATCCTTGGTAGCTATTCACTGCCTTAATGCAGGAGAAAAAAATCATAGAAATCTTATTTAATTTAAAACAGGTAGTATTTCTTACGAAATCTACCTAAAATAAGTCCAATTTGAATAAAACAATCCTTTTTTTTTTTTTTTTTAAATTAGAAAAAAGCATGATTTTTTGCACCTTTGTTTCTATTTTACGTAGAACTTGAGTTACACGCATTTGAATATTAGTTATGTTAAAGGTTGAATTACATTTTTAGCTTTTTCTCAAAACCAGATTAGTAAAATTTTCTTTTAATTAAAGGGGGTGGGGGAGGAAAGCAAAAGTTATGCATGTAAATGTTATGAAACGTTGTTTAAATAGTCTAAAGTGTTGATTTAGTGAATAAACCTTCATTATTATTATAATTTTATTATTTGTAATTTGTTTTATTAATACATGTAAGAACGTTAACTTGTATAACTGTTTGAATAGCTGGGTTAAATTTTTTGAGGGGAGGGGGGGAGGGGATCAAAATACATAAAAATATAAAGCTATTTTACATGTTCTAAGTTTTTAGCTGCATTCTATAATGCATTATGGACATTATAAGCTAATTTTTAAATATTTAAAAAATAGTCTTCGAAAAGCAGGCGGTTACGAAAAAAAAAATACCAATTTAAATAGATTCAATACATCAAAAATTTCGAAATTTGACGAAAATATAAATTTTGAGATTTTTTAAAACAGCGCTAAATATGGTTTGAATTTAAACATCGAAATTAAAATTTTATTTCTTCCAACTGTTTTTACAAATGCCTCTCAATAGTTTGTTATACCTAATTAAATATTTAAATGTATTCATTTTAGTGTGTATTTATATTTTTTTCTCCCCTATGAAAATATTAAGTTTTAGTTTAATATCTATTAAGTTTTATTTAATATTTACGAACTGTTCGAATTTTTCTAGTTAAAAATACATCGCATGTAAGAGGTTATAAAAATCGGATTTGCAATATACAGTCAAAGTGAAATGTGAGATTATTTATGCTTTAATGATAGTATTAAAAAAAAATAAATACAGTCATGATATTGAAATGACTGATCGAATGTTCTTGATAGGTATATAATATTTTAAAATCGACGAATTTAAACTATCACTCCTGAAATGTTATTAAAAACAATTGCAAAAGTTTTATAGAAATGTAAAATTTTAGTTAATATATCACTGAATGGGGATCATAACTTTTGCTTTGTTCATTTTAGAATAAATAAAAAGAAAAAAAATACTAATTTAAAGATATTGTAATTTTTAAAGTATTAACTTGATATAATAATCATAACAATACTGATGCACATGCATATATGCGATTTTATTTTATGCGTATGATTGCACAAGCTGATTTATTTATTTACTTATTTTTTTTTTTACACAAATAATATGTTTATGTGTTAAAAAATAATTTTAGTATAATAAATAATTAAAAAAATACTAATTTAAAAATATTGCTAATTTTTAAAGTATTAACTCTTTATAATAATAATAATAATAATGCGCATGCATGCATGTGATTTTATTTTATACATATGAGTGCACGCTATATGCATATGATATGGCGCAATAAATTAATAAAACATTAATTTATTGCGTTAGTAAATAATAATCGGATAAATTACCGAAGGAAATACATATACGTACTTTAGGGGCGTTATTCTCTCGCATTTAAATGGTTTGGAAATAGAATTTCAAGTAAATTAGTAATCCATAAGTGGAAAATTATATATATATAAAAAAAAAAAAAACGTTAAAAGCGGAAATATGCACATGCATATATGCGATTTTATTTTATACGTATGATTGCACAAGCTGATTTATTTATTTACTTAATTTTTTTACACAAATAATATGTTTGTGTTAAAAAATAATTTTAGTATAATAAATAATTTAAAAAATACTAATTTAAAAATATTGCTAATTTTTAAAGTATTAACTCTTTATAATAATAATAATAATAATGCGCATGCATGCATGTGATTTTATTTTATGCATATGAGTGCACGCTATATGCATATGATATGGCGCAATAAATTTATAAAACATTAATTTATTGCGTTGGCGAAGCCTTTCTTCTTTTTTTTTTTCTTTCCTGTTTTTAAGTTTTTTATTATTTTTATTTTTTATTACGGTGGGAGTATTTCATCTTACATACACATTTATTTTATTTTAAATTATTCTTTTTAATTATTTGTATTATTTAATTTTTTTTTCATTTCAATAATCAGCTAAAAGATAAGTTATTGAATGACGCATAAAATATTTTAAACTATTTTTACGTATACTTATGATTTTGAAACAGTTCGAATAGTATTGAAATTTTGAAGTAATTTTTACTGGGAAAATACAAGTACTAGAACAAGGAAAACCAATAATTTAACATTGCATCATGATTAGAAAAATATTTTTCCAATGAGGTGATAAAATTTCAATATTTTCTAAAACGTAGATTTATTTTCAATATCTTTCCAGCCCTGTAAATGACGGATTTCGTGTTGGATAGTACTAGAACACAAAATTGAGAATAAAATTATCGATCTTCGCCAACCATTAAGCAAACTGCACACACATACAAAATAAAGTAAAAAAATAATAATAATAAATTTTGGTAAATAAAGAAAAGATATAATCACACAACAAACAAACAAAAGAAAAGTGACAAAACACACAACAAAAGAAATTGAATATTTTTTGTGCGGTTGTACTTTTTTTATTTTTAATATACATAAGTCGATTTTTGAAGAGAAACAAATCCAGACGTTACAATTTTGTGTCTTTCTGTGCATAACGTTAAAAAGTGTGGTTTAATCAACTCTTAACGCAACATTCTTTTTCCCTTCCTTTCTCTTTCTTTCTTTCTTTTTTAATGTAACTCATCCCCTTCAAGGATAATGACTCATCCAGGATCTACGTCTGTAGGGAATTTTCAAGTTTGATTATTTGAAAACTTTAATGAATATAATGATAGCTTTGTGCGTTTAAACAGGTTTTTCGGAGTTCTTGAAAGGATTTTAACCCCTTCTATCTTCCCTCTAATATGTCAGCTTGAGCTATCATATTCACTTTTTCAGAATTCGGTTTTGCTTTTACTGAGCAGAGAATGCCACTCTTTTATCATTATCCAAAAGTATATTTTGTCTGCATTTTCAATTTTATTTAGGAAATATTTGAAAATAACACTTATTTAAACTATAAATATACCGGTTGTCCGAAAAAGGTTGGACTGATTTGAAAGAATCATAACTCTAAAAATAATTGAATAAATGCAATTTTTTTTTCAAAATATTCGTCAAATATCCAAGATTTGTTAGATGTAGCTGTTTTAAAATCGTGACATTCAAACGATGCGCAGAATCGTTGATCGGAAAATGCAAATTGCACCACACATTCGCAATTTTAACTTTTTGCTTAGGTTATTTGTGTACATAGTGGATCCTTTCCTACTAAATCGAAGACGCTGAAGAACTTTCTAATTGACATTTTTCCCATAACTCCAATAGTTTTTAGACACGCTTTCCACTCCGGAATCATTGAAGAAATTGCGAATGTGTGGTGCGATTTGCATTTACATATCATCGATTCTGCGCATCGTCTGAATGTTACGACTTTAAAACAGCTACATCTAACAAATCTTGGATATTTGCCGAGTACTTTGAAAAGAAAATAATTTCGGACACCTGGTATATATGTATATTTCAAGTATTCTAAGTATTTTAAGGACAAAATGCCCCCAATCAAGATCTGCATGTGAAAAACATAGGCGAGAGCAAAGGGGAGATATTTCTTAATTATATTTTTCTTTTTACGTTCATAGTTTCAAATACATCTAAAAATAAACGGGGGTTCAGGGGGGCAGAACTCCCTCGAAGAAGAAGAAGAAGAAGAAGAAAAAATATAACTATTTCAATTCTCCATTTTAAAAAATGTTCATATATTACTTTCAAATATGACCGTCTGTTAGTGTGCCTAGAGCAATTTTTCAAGTGTTTTAATGCCTAGTTATTTTCTTTTGCTAAAATATAAACCAATATATTCGCCTAAAAAAGTTTTCCTCTGTATTTAGCGGATATTATAATTATTTTATGCTCATGTGAAATATATAGTACTACTATATATGTTGGACAGGGGTCTGTCCAGACTTTTTTCACAGGGTCCTGTTTTTGTGAAATTGTGAACAGCTTTTTATATTTGTGAAAAATCTAATCATAATTTTGTGAATTTGAAATGGTCGTTATATTCAGGTTCTTGTTTATGCATTTTTAAGAAGATATATGGATATAAAATATATATTTTTCTTTATATATGTAAAAGTGACAGGACAGATTTTACTTTTAAATGATTCATTTGTGAAATGTTTGGTTTAAAGATGGAAAATTTTTGTGAAAAACCTATTTTTAAGACAAAGAATTTTGTGAAGGATCCTGTTGTAGGGAAAACTTTGTGAAGGGTCCTGTTTTAAAGAAAATAATTTTGTGAAGGGTCTTTTTTTGAAATGAAAAATTTTGTGAAGAGTCCTTTAAAGGACCCATTTTTTTTCTAACCAGATCCATGAGTAGGTATAGTAATTAATCTAAAATAATTATTAATCTTTTAGCTACTCTGATTCAAAAATAAAATTAGTCAATAAGGCATTTTATTTTATTTTATTTTAAATTCAGATATCCTGTCTTCCTTTTATTTATATTTTGAAGAACTAATTTACATAGAATATAACAAAAACTTTATCGATTGATTCCTTTACTTTCTTATTTACGATTACAATATATTTACATCTTTTATTATTTTATTAAAGAAAAAAAAAAAACAGAATGAAAAAAAAAACTGCATATAATCTCGTATCTGAAATTTCTTTAAAGTGCAGATTAAATATTAACATTTCAAATCTCAGTTTTTTATAGTGATATCTACAATTTAGTGCAGATTGTGAAAATCACTGTGCAAACTTCTTATCTGTTATGACATGGGTGAATACCTAATTTTTCCTGCATACTTCAACCCAGTGCCTAACTCCGCACGCCATCAATTTCGATATATTTCTTTCACTAATTTATTATTATTTTTGTATATAGAAAATATATCTTTAACGAAGTTTTGCTTTGAGAATAACAATTAATTTAATGAGAATAACAAATAATTGAATGATTTATGTTCTTTAAGTTTTAGATGCACACTAATTAAAAGAAAAGAATAATTCCAGTTAAGCGTTTCTTAAAGACGGTGTTTTAAAAAAAGTGTAAATTTTGCTTCTCTGTTACCGGCCATTGGAAAAAGGCACACATGTGTAAATTTTTTAAACGGTGTTACTATCAGGGTTCGTAAATTTCATGATATATATATATATATATATATATATATATATATATATATATATATATATATATATATATATATATATATATATATCCGATATTTTGATATATATTCAATATTTTCAAACTAGTCAATTTACTGCTGATAATGAATGTTTTCAAACATAATATATGCATTTTTCTCCCCCCCCCCCCCACACACACACACACATCCTTTTTCTATTCACTTAGACCAAAATTGAAGATCAACTAATTGAAAACAGAAAAAAAAATTGTTTTACACACTCATACAAAATGTTAAAAAAAAAACTATCGAATTCAGTATTAATTATGAAAAAAATTTTATGTTTCATACAACAAAATTTTAAATACAAAATAGATTTTTTTTTTTTTTTTTTTTTTTGAAAAATGTGAACATAAATATAAGTTTACCTTCTTTTTTATTCCATAGTATGTTGTGCAGTTTAAACTGAAATAACCAAAACCAGAAAGGATTCTTTTCTTATAATGAACTGATTTAATAAAATCCAGCATGATTATTAGTTCTGTATTTAAACATTCAGCTTCAAACGTAAAGCTTGAAAAATATATATTTTTTTTTTCTATGGCTAAAAAAGTTACTGAGACAAAAGTTCTTTGTCTACAGAACGACGTCAGTCAATAATAGTGATAGTGATGGGCCAAACGATTATTTTGATTATTCGAATGAATCATTCGGGCATATCTGTCAAATTTCAAATTTTTTTTTTATTCAATTACTACCAGAAATTTTGAAAAAAAAAAAAGTTTCCGCAATTTTTTTTTTTTTTTTTTTTTTTTTTTTCAAAATTTCTGGTAGTAATTGAATAAAAAAAAAATTTGAAATTTGACAGATATGCTTCTGCACATGCCCGAATGATTCATTCGAATAATCAAAATAATCGTTAGGCCCATCTCAATAACAATTGAAAAAATTATTTACACTTGTTTTGACTGAAAATATAAAAAATACGCATAGTGGTATTTTGAAAGTAAATATCTGTGATATATATCACTGAACCCTGGTTACTATTATATAAAAAATATATTTTTTACTTAGTTCAATTTTCCGTTTTCCTTATAATAAACTATACGTTTTAAAAAACTAATTTACGTTTGAACATCAAAAATTTTCCTTCACATTTATCGATCGACTTCTTTTCACGATTCCGCTAATTTTTCACCTTTTCCTCTTTTCGACCGCTTCATTGATCGTCCTCGATCGCGAAATACCATGTTAACCTACTGAAAATTTTAAACAGGTGATTAATCATTACCTAAAATAATTATCAAAATACAGTTTTCACCATTACAAAATAGACGTCTGATGCAGACGTAGTGACTTTTTAAAAATATGTTCTTTAAATTTTAATTATGCTTAAGATGATAATAAAATTTTCATCTAGTCGATACTTAAATTAAGCACACATAAAAAAAAAAAAAAAAAAAAAAAAAAAAAAAAAAAAAACGCACTACGTCGGAATCGGCCGTCTACTTTCTGGTGGTGAAAAACTGTATTTTGATAATTATATTACATCAGCATACTTGCCAACTACACTTTAGGTGTAAAATTTACACTTTTGGGGCATTTTTTACACTTAGGGCACATATTTTTACACTTTTTTTGCAAAGTTTCTTCCAAGTTTAATTTTTCATCCCTTAATTTATGTATAATTTTCTAGTTGCTTATAGTAACGGTAAATGATGAATGTAAGGGGAATATTTAGTATTGTCAAAGAATGAATTCAGGTTTCATTGTCAAAAATCATCAGGAAGATTTTTAAAATTTGTATTGCATGTAAGAAGTCGCGTTTTAAATAAATTTGCTCAAACGTAAAGCAATTAGATAAGAAAAGCTGCGTATATGTCTTTAAAACCAGTTTCTTAATGAGTGTTGTAATGTTTTTCATATTTTTCTCATCAAATTATCTTTATAATGGTCAGCATTGTATTATTTAATGCTATTCATCTAACACATGGGCGGATAAGTTCCCAGTCTGGTACACAGATAGCGTTGCAATCGCCGAACCGATGTTTTTTTAGTAAATACTAACCTTTAAAAGGTAGCAGAAAAAATGTCACGACGATTCGCCGTGTGGATTAAACGTTAGAGTGGTTTCAGTTGAACGACTTTGTTGATAAACAAAAAAATAGATAAACAAGAATTTCAAGAATTGTTATTTGATGGGAAAAAACACCGTTCAGACAAAAGCTTGGCTTGATAAGCGTTATCCGGACACTGCACCAGGTAAATCAACCATTATTGACTGGTTTGCTGAATTTAAACGTGGTCGTACGGACATCAGTGACGCACCACGCAAAAGAGGTGGTTACTCCGGAAAACATAAAAAAGTCCACAAAATCGTTTTGGGTAACCGTAAAGTGAAGTTGCAGGAGATAGCTCAGACTCTGAAGATATCCAAGGAACGTGTAGGTTTTATTTTGAATGAACATTTGTCTGTGAAAAAGCTGTTGTCAAAGTGGCTGCCGCGCTGGTTGACTTTTAACCAAAAACAACAACGAGTCGATGATTCTGAGCACTGTTTGGAGCTTTTTCGTTATAAAATTATGTTATTTATTATTAAATTATTATTATTATTCATTTATTAAATTATTATTATAAAATTATTATTATTGTTATTATTAAATTATTATTATTTATTATTAAAGTTATGTTATTTATTAAAGTTATAAAGTTTTGATAAAAAGTTGTGCTTTCTGTATTAGACCGGGAACTTATCAGCCCATGTGTTATTATGTACTTAAAATTTTTTGAAAAAGGCTGTGTATGTGTTACTTAAAAATGGGTTACATGGGTTTTATGTTCAAAAAAATTGTGTGAAATACTCTTCATGCGCCATTTTATACTTTGCCATTTTTAAAAGTTGGCATGTATGGGTATTGAGGAATCACCTGTTTAAATTTTCCCATAGGTAAACATCAGATTTCGCGGTTATTGAAGATCAAGGAAGCGGCCACTTAAAAAAGAAAATAGAAAAAATATATATATGTACACATAATCTCCCATTTGGAAGATCCTCCAAAGTGCACATTAAAAACAGACTTTTTCATTGTGACATATACACTTGAGCGCAAATACGCACTTCATTGTCTCGAGCTTCCTCTTATCTATTGATAAGTGTTTGGTTTTCAAATAAAACGTCGAATGAAATGCATGATGTCGCTGCAACTTATCTCTTTTCTCTTCAAGTGAAAAAGACGGAAAACAGAGGAAAAAAGTGTTTTGTTCGACGCTTTACAGACGAATAATTTCCTTTCCTGCATCAATTGCATTCAACTGAAATGATAAACTTGTTAAGAGCTTTGCGAGATCTTGACCTTCAGACTGAGTTCTAACAATAAGTAGATTGCCGGTTATTGAAATATATGCCAGGTTTTCTATGTTAGGTATTAAAAACACTTTGAATTATGTTTCCCTGTAAAAATTACCATAGTGATTAAAAAACTCTTTGAATTACATTTTCCCGTAAAAATTACTATAGTGATTAGAAAACTTTTTGAGTTGCATTTTCACGTAAAAATCACTATCGTGATTAGGAAACTCTTTGAATTACGTTTTTACTTAAAAATTACTATTGTGATTAGAAAACTCTTTGAATTACATTTTCATGTACAAAATTCTATAGTGATTAGAAAACTCTTTGAATTACATTTTTACTTAAAAGTTACTATAGTGATTAGAAAACTCTTTGAATTACATTTTTACTTAAAAGTTACTATAGTGATTAGAAAACTCTTTGAATTACATTTTCTCGTAAAAATAACTATAGTTATTAGAGAACTCTTTGAATTACATTTTCAAGTAAAAAATATAGTGATTAGAAAACTCTTCGAATTACATTTTCCGTAAAAATCACTATAGTGATTCGAAAACTCTTTGAATTACATTTTCATGTAAAAATTTCTATAGTGATTAGAATACTCTTTGAATTACATTTTCATGTAAAAAATTCTATAGTGATTAGAAAACTCTTTGAATTACATTTTCTCGCAAAAATAACTATAGTTATTAGAGAACTCTTTGAATTACATTTTCAAGTAAAAAATATAGTGATTGGAAAACTCTTCGAATTACATTTTCCGTAAAAATCACTATAGTGATTCGAAAACTCTTTGAATTACATTTTCATGTAAAAATTTCTATAGTGATTAGAAAACTCTTTGAATTACATTTTCATGTAAAAAATTCTGTAGTTATTAGAAAACTCTTTGAATTACATTTTCACTTAAAAATTACTATAGTGAATAATAATAATAAAAGAAACGAAAAAAAATAAATAAAAATACTGCTTTTAAGGTAGATTTTACGAGTATTTATGTCCTTATATACTTACATCCATCTTATATCCTACATACGTGTTATACATATATACATACTTATTTATAACAACCTTTAATACATACAGTAGATGTAACAATATTTTCTGTCAACGAACGAAAGTAATAGTAACTGATGAGTGATGAAAGATCTTCCACAATACTGATTTCCCTAAAGCTTAATAAATCTTTGATTTTTATAGATTCCAAGATATGCTATAAAATGTGCAAGGACTTGCGGTTCCTGGGTTGAATTAAAGATAATAATAATAGTAATTTAAAAAAATACTCCTTATGCTGTTCTTGTCCGTATGTTCAGAGTCTAGCCATCTTGCTAAGTTCTCTTTGGCAGTGATAAATCCTCTTATATCTTTTAGCCCTATCCATGACAGGGTGAAAAACTTTGAACAATTCCCCTTTTTTCCCCTCCTTTGCTTATATATAACCCGAGACTTCTCACCAAAAGAAGCTGTTTGTCTTTATTATAATTATTGTTATTAAAAGAAATTTTGAAAAATCGGTCTTAATATAGGTTTAAAATAAATGTTCTGGGGGTATCAAAAGTGTTCAAAATGTGTGCTGAACAAATTAAGTGTTCTCAAAAGTGTTCTGAAAAGTGTTCCAAAAAGTGTGCTACAAAGTGTGCTGAAAAAGGGGACAAAATGTGTTCCGAAAAGTGTTCTCAAATGTGTTCCCAAAAGTGTTCAAAATGTGTGCTGAACAAATTAAGTGTTCTCAAAAATGTTCTGAAAAGTGTTCCAAAAAGTGCGCTACAAAGTGTGCTGAAAAGGGGGACAAAATGTCTTCCGAAAAGTGTTCTCAAACGTGTTCCCAAAAGTGTTCAAAAAGTGTGCTAGAAAGTCTCAGAAGTGTTCTAAAAACTGTTCCAAAAAGTGTGCTAAACAAGGGGACAAAATAAGTGTTCTAAAAAGTGTTCTGAAAAGTGTATAAATATTTGCAGTGTATTCTTTTGAAAACATTTGCCTGCGTTCAGCAGTCCTTTCTGAATCAAGCATGTAGATATACATAAGGGGAAAAAAAAAACTTTTTTGTTGTCAAATTGTTCTACCGATGCCCTTACATATTATGCAAGTCGAACATTATTTTAATTTAAATATAATTTGATATCTTGAAGGGTAAAATACACCACCGTGACTGAGTTCGTGAACTTTTTAGGCGTGTTTGATGAGGTCATTCTTTTATCGCGCCACAAGAGAATGCAACGATAGTTGAGGAGGATCCCTGACATGTTTACAAACTCCTCTGAAGCGAATTTATTTTGTTAATTTCATTAAAATTTGTTTTAAATGTTTTAGAAAAACGTTTAAAATAATTTTTAATTCAAACTATAAACTAGATGGTAACACCAAATATTTCTAATCCTCTTGAAAATTTCACCTCCCACCTCATACTATAGTTCAACAAACAAATTCACTCTCTTGAAAAATTTCGCTCGTATTCGAAAAATTTGTATCGTCTTATAGCACGCTTTCTTATCTCTTTTCCTCTTTCCGGAGCACCTCCACCACCCGGAGGCATGAAGAGTGGTGGGCAGATCTCCTCTACCACTTTCTCCCGTCCCTCGGTGTCCTCATACTGCCATTCTTATCCTACTAAGTATCTTGTAGTGCACCACAATGTGGTATATCAATTTCAATATATTTGAAATAGTGTACCTTATAAAAATGCGCCGCAGACGATGTTTGCCCACATACCATAATGTATAATAGATCGTTTTGTGTGTGTGTCCTGTAAACGAACTATAAATGCTACAAACGTCATTTTTAATTGCGAATATGCCATAGTAAACCTCAATGACATACAGCAATTGCATAGCAATCTGAGTATATTTACGCAAGTTAGAGCACGGACAGATGGCCCAATTTATAAACACTTTTAAACTATGTTGGAGAGTGTTAAAAAGGTCACAATGACCACAGTCTTTGTAAAATTAAGCCCAGAGAAATAATTTATAGCTCTTGTCGCAGTACATTGGAAAAAAAAAAAAAAAAAAGAGTTGATTTTACGGTATAATTCTGGCATCCCTTGCTCCGAGTATTATGCCGTAAACTTAACAGTAATAAACAGTAAAATAAGCAGTAATACTCTTACCGCGCATTTTTTTTCAGTGTATTTGCAGTTTATACGTCTTGAGGTGCTGAATAAGTAAGATTCTTTTCCCTTATAATCTTAAGAAATTATTTTTGCATAATCCGATAATAACAATAGTATCGCATGATTTTTTAACCTTTGGACGTGAGTCAAAACAAATTACTGATACAGAACTGAAAATCCGTATCTGTATTTGTAATCGAAGGT
The DNA here is from genome assembly GCA_963931845.1 of Maratus michaelseni. Classification (NCBI taxonomy): domain Eukaryota; kingdom Metazoa; phylum Arthropoda; class Arachnida; order Araneae; family Salticidae; genus Maratus; species Maratus michaelseni. The sequence continues at coordinate 166,674,501 of OZ007595.1, read as the reverse complement.
TCTCTTGAGATTCGAGAATTCTTTTCCCTGTTTTTCAAGGCGGACAACAACATTCTTGGGCGATAAATACAGACAGATGATGATTTCCTGGTTTCGGATAATTGGATTTCTCTCGGAATGAATTTTGGATTATTCGAGTGTCACACAAATGTTTTCATTTTACATTCATTTATCATATTTTTCAGCTTTAAGGCTGTTCTTAAATCCAAGATGGCTTACTTTCTGACACATTTTTAAATTCATTTTTGTTCGCAAGCGTATCAAATTGGTAGGTGCTCTTTTAAAAAAACTATGTAATGGAACTGGTTTTTTCTTTCTTTTCGTTTTTAAGTAAAAAGAGAAGATTTTTCAGAAAATGCTGTCAAATTTGGCGTTTTGAACAGAATTTCTGGGCGCGACAGCGCAGGAAAAAAACAAAAAAAAACTTCCGTCCTGAGACAACAATCGCTTATAACTCAAGATGTTTCATTGGTGACTCAATGATGGCTCATTGATGACTTTCAAGGTGATTCATTTATCGGAAAATGAAAAAAAAAAAATAACTTTTCGATTAAATATATTATTTCAATAATTATTGCTTTTATGTTTAAAAATGAGTCTGAAAATGTATCAGAAAATTTCTCGTTGTTGTGTGAGAAAAATATTTTTTTGAAAACAGTCTTAAGGCTGTTCTCAAATCCCAGCTGCCTACTTTCTGGCACATTTTCTTACTCATTAAATATTAAAACATGATGGGTTTTTCAGTTTCCAATAAATGAAATACTAGTTATAAGCGATTATTGTCTCAGGCCGGCAGTTTTTCCTTTACTGTACTTTCGTTTCCGAAATTCGGTTCTTAACGGAAACTTTGACTGCATTTTCTAAAAAATCTAAGAACACCTGCCAATTTGATACGTTTACAAACAAAAATGAATCAAAAAATGTGTCAGAAAGTTGCTAGTTTAGATTTGAGAACAGATTTAAACATAGTGTATGGTAATAGTGCCTATAGACATTTGACAGGGGGAAAAACTTAACTGATTAAATTACAACAAGGTGTTCCTAAAATGTCTAGCACAGATTATTTTTAAATAACTAATAATTTTCTTAAAATAAACGTGTTATACCTATTTACTATTTAAAAAAAATATACAAAGCACATTAAAAGCCGTAACGTTTATTTAATTTGTATTTCAACTATGACCGATAACTGTATTATAATTTTTGGGCCATTTTCAGATTTTTTTTTTTTATTATTATTTAGCCCAAATGAAATTTCCCCAAAATAGATTACCCTTACTTACTCTAATTAAAAATCTTATGAGTTTTTAATGTGTATTTTATTGCATTAGATTAGTCTTATGTTATTGTATAGTGCATCACTGAAAAAAAAAATGTTGATTTTACGGTATAATACTGAATATCAGTAGTATACCGTAAAATCAACATTCCCCCACCCCCACCCTTTTGCGATGTATATAAGTGAACTCAGATCATTGCCTCATATAATAAAATTATGAGGAAAGAATTGTGAGGGAATAATGAAATACTTGTGAAAATCATTTTGTACAAAAATGATTGGTATGTTTTCAACTGCTAAATATCTTTTGAAACATATTTCCAATAATATATTAAAAGAAAAAGAAATTTTATTTGCTTTTGTTAAATTTATAGTAGATGAGGGAGTGATAAGTAGTAAAAATTCTTACTTTGGTCTAATACTTGAAAGCCATGTGCTAGCTATTGAAGAATGTTGTTGAGCAAAAAGCAAAACGGTTTTATTACTTTACTCCTATACAAACTATCCTAGACCTTCATAATGCAAGTGCTGCTGCCATTTACTGAGTAAATACAAATTTATAGTAATATGAGGGAATGATGTCAATTACTGGTGACAACAACAAAAAGTGCCCCAATTTCTTTCATTGCATAAAATATTAATCTAATTAAGTGGATAATTATTTATTTGAGTATCTTTAATGGATTATATATATAGTATATATATATATATATATTATATATATATTTGTTGTCAATTAGTTATTTTACTTTTATTCATAATTTCACAGTTTTTGTTGGTGGTTGTAATGTTTATTTAATGGTTCTCTCTCTATATATATATATTTAAAAGTGAAAACACATGTGAAAAACAAAGGATAAGACATTATAAAAAACAATGGAATGGACACTGCAGGAATGATAGGATAGAAAAGCAAAAAATGGAAAACTATGAATATCTTATAAAATCTTCAGAAGGGTTTTATAAGAATATTCATAGTAAATATATGTTACTTCAACAAATATTTTCAGCATTATGCCTAAAATCGACAATATTAAGCCCCTATTAACATATATATGTGAAACAAGACAATTAATAACCTACATGAGTTCAAATAACAAAATAAATAAATAAATATACAACTTAAATAGAAATAAGATAAATAAATAAGATATATATATATATATTCAATTTCTGCTTATATATATATATACATATATATATATTTTGGTATCCATGTTCAGTTTGTTGGAGAGGGGGGGGGGATATGTTTTGTTGTCAATTAGTTATTTTAATTTTATTCATAATATATATATATATATATATATATATATATATATATTCTTTAGCAATGTTATGGCTAATGTGATGATGAAACCACTCATTTTATTTTGTGGTATTTAGGCATTTGGGACTTGATAATTCTGTCTAAATTCCACAAATTTCATTCATTCAATTTCATTCATTCAATTTTTAATTTAATTTCTTCTTTATTTAAACAAGTATTTGGTATCTATATTCAGAGTGTTGAGGAACACTATCGTTGTCAATTAATTATTACATACTAAATCATAATTTCATAGTTTATGTTGGTGTTACGGTAATGTTTCATTAATGGTTATATATATATATATATATATATATATATATATATAACATTATAAACATACACACCACAACGACAAATAAACCCTTTTCTTTCCTATATGTGTGAATGGGAACATAGTAAAGGAATGATATTTGCATTTAAAAAATATTTTTAATATTATATTTAAATTTCAATAAGCAAATAATAATCACAGGCGAAGTGATTAATATTGATAGTTTAAATCACTTTTTCTTTTTGTAATTTTAAAAATACGTCCACGAGACCCCTTTGATACGAAATTGTCACTTTTCTGAGAATTACTGTTTTATCAAACCTTAAAAACTCCGGCGACACAATTCGCGTCAATATCTCCCTCTTCCCTAGGAATCCCCGCATGCTAATTTTCCAGCTGCACCCGATTCTGTCTGATCGTTTTATTACGCTTGTAATTACGTGATTAGTATCAGCTGAAAGGCAGCCTTACTTTGAGTCATTTTCGTGCGAAATCCTGACACTGTCCTGATGGGTTTTATTCGCACCGCTAAACTTGGAGCACGGCTCTCTTTCAAGCAGTGTCAGATTTGCGCTAATGGAACATGATATTACACAGTGAGAATCGAGAAAATAAAATGGTGAATCAAACAAACAAAAGCAACTGTGAATGAGGATTTAATTCTTTTACGTTCTTTCGACCTCTTTTTTTCTTTGTTTTGCTTTTTTTTTTGTTGAATCATTTTACTGTTTATAATGTCAGTTTTCACTTCAATTAAGATATTAGATGATATGTTATGCGAGCTGTGAAGAGACATGATATTTTTGTTGTTGCTGCTGGAGTTTCTTCTTTTGTTTTCTTTTTTTCATTAAGTTTGGTCTTTATTGATAAGTTTTTAGTGCGATATTCACTCAGTAATTCAATTGAAATTACAACAAAAATTCAAGTAATAATCTTCCCCTCTCTCTCTCTATAAAATCTAATGGAACAATTTTATGAAACGAATTTGTGTAACGATTTTATAAAACGCTTAAATTTCCGATTTGTAACTATAATTTTGAATGAGTGAATGAATGAACGAATGAATAGAGGAATGCAATCAATGAATGAATCAATATATGTATGAATGAGTGTATATATAAAGGAATGCATGAATGAATGAATAGATGAATGCAATGAATGAATGAAAATATGAATGAATGAACGAATGAATAGATGAATGCAATGGATGAATGAATACACATGTATGGATGAGTGTACATATGAATGAATGCATGAATGAATGAACGAATGAATAGATGAATGCAATGAATGAATGAAAGTATGTATGAATGAGTGTATATATGAATGAATGCAGGATTGAATAAATGAAAGAAAGAAGTAGTAGAAGAAAAAAAGACAGACAGATAGATAGGTGGAGAGGCAGATAGAGACACACACAGACAGACAAATATTCCAGGGTTTGACGCATGAAGGGCGTAGGGGACAGAGTCTCTAGTTATCCATAATAAAGAATATAATTAGTAGAGAAAATTAATGTTTGATCACCTTTTAATTAATTGCATTTAATAATCTGCATGTGACAAATAAACAAAAGGATAAAACATGTGTTTAGAAATATTAATTTATTTCAAATGAGATAATACGTAACCGCAAAAATTAATTAATAGTATTTTAGTAATCAGATCATATACTGCGAGCTAACATTGATTGAAAACTGTTGTAACTGAGGATGTTGTTTTACTACATATGTTATATTGCCACAGCTGAAAATATAGACAAAATTCTGAAAATATCTGAAAATCTGAATCATCCAAATAAAATAATGGCGGTATCTCATCAGAAATATTTTTTTTTCTGGAGTGACGTCTAACGCCTATGATAATGAAAATATTTCTCCCTTGCTCACGAGAGCAAATCTAACGGAATCCAGAAGTCACGCGATGAAATCTTCCAGACTGATGAAAGAAGAAGAAATAATTTCATGCTGTCTAATGTTATTTTTTCCCAAAATGCACTTTCTATTCTGGTTAAGCCCTGCCATGCAGCACTCAAAAGCAGGTTTTCCCAGTTTGAGAGATGATTTTTATTTTATTCCATTTAGAATTTCAAAGGGATCAAAATGTATAGCACTGGAATTACCGACTTTTCCGAAATGACTTTTTCTCGAATATATTTTTTTTTCTTTCTTTCTTTTTGGGGAGGGGGTGGGGTGCATTCGAAAATGGTACGCTTAGTTGGATGGAAATAAAATTCTGTTTAAATAGGTCGATAACTAGTGATGGGCATAACGATTATTTTGATTATTCGAATGAATTATTCGGGCATGCGCAGAAGCATATCTGTCAAACTTCAATTTTTTTTTAATTCAATTACTACCAGAATTTTTTTTTAAAAAAAGATTTCTGCAGAAACTTCTTTTTTTTTTCTTTTTTTTTTCAAAATTTCTGGTAGAATTGAATAAAAAAAATTTGAAGTTTGACAGATATGCTTCTGCACATGCCCGAATGATTCATTCGAATAATCAAAATGATCGTTATGCCCATCACTATCGATAACATCGTTTTCGCATTTAACATGCATTACTTTTCTAGTAAGAAATTTGCACGAGCTTCATATTAGTTTGTGCCTAAACGCGTTATTTAAAAAAAAAAACTTTTTTTTTTTTTTTTTTTAATAAAGAGAGAGAGAGAGATACTTTATTTTTTATTTTTAATGGGAAGTAGTTTTGTTTTTCTATTTTTTAAATTCCTACTATTAGCTCACACCCTCTATATATATATCTTGTTGGAATTTTCAATCGTTAATAAAATATTTTCTATTCATCCATTCAAGCTCAAATAAATTTTTTTAAACTTGTACTGGATGACAATTGATGTTAATACAGTTTTTTCAAATATGAATTCATTCATTAAATTTAATTAATTAAATTTTAATTTTTATATGGGAGAAAAAAAAATTCTCCCATTGTTTTCATAAATGAAATGAAAGATGTATCTCAAATGAGTGATGCCAACAAAAAATAAAATACCGCAACGATGATTATAAAATAATGTTCAATAAAGATCACGTGGGACATTAATGCTGCACGGGTTTATTTTATATATTTATGATTAAAAAGTAGGAATTGACTTGAAATTTTTTTTTTTTTATATTACTTGTTTCCCTGTTACAAATATCATTAAAGTCTTAGTCAGTATATTATTTGAAATGAAAAATATATGCCGAAAACATCAAGAAGAAATTAAAATATTTAAAAAAAAATTGAAAAATTATTGTTGTTTGTTGCAATGTGGAAAGCTATGTAATTTTTTATTTTTTAAGAAACATTTTCCATATGTATAGCTGTGTAAACTGTCGTATGCCACACGTAGTATGTCTAAAAATTTTAAATGTACATGCTACGCGATAAAACCAGTCAAAATGAAAATAATAATAATAATAATAAAGATACGTAAACAATATTGTCTTAACAGGTATGAAAGAGAACGGGCTCGGAAACCTGGTCCCAAATCTATTAGGCGCTCTGAAGTAAAAGTCTGTGTTATCAATTAAACCCTTTTAAATCATCAAAAGCACTTTTAAAAATTTGAATAATTTCAGTTTAAAATCACATTAAAGTGAAATACCTCATGTTTTTTTTAAAAAATGTATTGAGTCGAAGCATTACGGTGAATATCATACTTTTGTATAGCATAATTAAGAAATTTCTTGTATTCGTATTTAATCTATGGTCTTTCATAATGTCATTTTCTAACTTAATAATTCTCCGAACTACCTATTTTTACAGACATAATTTTATTTTTTCAATTTTGGATACGCCACAAAAACTGTATAGAAGTTAATCGAAAAAGTGACATCAAGTTATGATAGGATACAACCAGCTCAAAAAGAAATAAAATTTACGAACTCAATTCCGTTTATAAAAGGCATTTCCCTAAAATTAAAAAGAGAATTAAAAAAACTTAGAATAAATACTCCCACCACCCCAGATCCACCCATTTTCAAATGAATCAGATCAGATACGGAAAAACTTAATTATCAATAGACATCAGGGATATACAAGATTAATTTCAAAGATAACGAAGGATAATATAATTCATATATATGCATGACAAAAAGAAAAATTCAAGACAGAATAAAATAACACAGAAGAGATATAAACTTAAGTAAATCCACCACTGCAATAGCCAGATTAAACAATAAATCTCAAATTACAATAGACTTCAATAATGTTGAAAAATTAGCCAATTATAATAATTTAAACTACGCATTACAGAGGGCAGCAATAGAAATATATACATCAAATTCAGAAACTTGCAATGATATGGCTCATGTCAAAATTGATACCAGATGGCGCCAAATGTTGTTAGGAAAAGACAGAATGGAAGTTTCAAACAAACCGATTGACAGAGCAGAAAACCATAACATCAGTATTGAGGATGCCTGGGACGAAAGGTGAAAATATTTTATTATTGTGAAACTTTTAACATATGACTGGTTTTATGTGATTTTAGAGATGTTTTTAAGACTTCCGAAACGTGTACAATGTCTATCTATATGTTGAAAAAAATAAAATAATGCCTGTAAAAATAGGTAGTTCGAAGAATTATTAAGTTTCCTGTATTCATTGATAATTTTGGAATGTTTATAAAATTCATTTAGAATATGATCACAAAAAAAAAAAAAAAAAAAAAAATCCATTTTAAACTGCATAATAGAATATCTTTCTGTCGGTGAATTCTAAAGAATTCAGCAAGTATATAGTTCAGTGTGGTGTGGTATGTAAGGGGCTTATAAAAACTGCTAGTATCTCGGCAACATGCTTTACCATTAGGCAAATAAGGCAATCATTAGGCTTATTAGTCGGTCGCATAGGGTCGCTCTGTGGCTCCAAAATTTTGTACAGAATTGTTGATTTTTTTTCCTTTTAAGAGAAAGTGAGAGAGATAGAACATGTGTGTTTTCCGTCTTCCACCTTGTAAACATATATGTTTATTCAAGGCGAAAGGAGGGGTTTGGGCTATTTCGAGGAAATAAGTTATTTTTCCTTCAAATTCCCTAAACTGGGCATTTACCATCCGGCTACGCAACTGAAATTCATCTGGAGACTGAGAAGTTGCTTGAAACTATGGATGATTGGCAACTCTAGTATATAATTTTAATATTTGATAGGGAGTGCCACAAAAATTCTGCGGCTCAGAGCCGCCAAATTCTCAGTTCCTAGGGTTGTAACATTCCTAATGCACTAATTATTATTATTATTATTATTATTATTTTTAGTGCATAGGACCGCTAAAAATCTAAAGCTGACTCTGAACTGGACCCCCAAGAATCCTAGATGTTCCTGTATATAGGTTGCATTTTTAAAAAATATCACTGCGGTTGAAGAATTAACATTGTATTAAATTATTTTTTGAAACGCCTTGCATAATGCTATAGATAAATCCCTGACTTTTTAAAGAATGTGTACTTTAAAATTTGTAAGGTTAAAAAAAAAAAAAAATCATAATAAACATGTAATGCATAATTCAATAACTATGCATTATATTTTAAAGCCAAGTAATTAGTATTGTTTTATGTTGATAACTATTGCTCTTTGAAAACTCGAATGAGTTATAATTTGTTTACTTTCACCTGCAAGTTGTTTGCTACTCATAGTCTACTGGTATTTTCGTTCGTGATCAGCTGGTCAGTTTTTTTCGCTCTGTTTCCTTCTGTTCACATCAAATAGTGTTGACGTTTCGCGTCAACAGACACCGATTGTGACGCAATACTCTTTCAAAGAACTTATCATTGTAGGCTGACCGCTAAAAATATCGCTTCAAAACGAAACTGGATAGTTCCTATTCATACATTTATTTATTCATGAAAACACTTTGAATTACTAGGATCAAATCTGTGTTCAGCAAATTTAATTTTGGACCCTATGGAGTCATCCATTAATAACTTCTAGAGGGTGTGGGGACGGCTCTTCAAAGTGTGACATAGTGTGATAAAATTAGCAGAAAAATTTCAGAAAAATGAAAAAAATAAAAATGAGAAGCTCAGCTTGTTTAAATTTCTGAATTTTGTTTGAGTTCATTCAGTTTTGTAGAATCTCAATCAACGCCGCGCTGAAGATATTCTGTAGCGTGCCACTTATGGCAGGCATACCATAAGTTCACCGTCCCTGGTTTACACTGTAAAAGAAAGATAAATGAATCTTAATTTAGGAAAATATGCCTCTTCCGAGTTACATATGATTCCTAAATGCGTGATATATCTTTAGAAACCCCAGAAATCTATATATATATTCGATATTTAAAGTAGAATTTATAAAAATAAAGTTTCTTTTGCTGCTACTGATTTTCGTAAACGTTTCCGAGTAGTATTTTATAGTGTTTTAATCAAATTTCTCAACCCGGAATATAAGTTTTTCCGATGCTATCCATTCTCAAATAAACATTTTCATGTTCAACAAAGATTGTTTTACAAACAAACATGGTAAATTAACAATATTTACATTAACATTAAATTTAATAATATTCTGTTACTCTTGCATGTATAAATTCAGTTATGCTGCTGAAAATGTTTAATTAAAAATAAATAGCATCCAAAAAACCGATATTTCGGTATGAGAAAACTGTTTAATACAGTATAAAAACTACTCGGAAACGTTTTCGAAAATCAGTGGCAACAAAAGGAATAAATAGCATCCTACAAACAGATATTTCGGTATGAGAAAACTGATTAATACACTATAAAAACTACTCGGAAACGTTTTCGAAAATCAGTGGCAACAAAAGGAACTCTGTTTTTTATAAATTATTCTTTAAGTCGCGTATATATATTGCTTTCTGTGGTTTCTAATGATAAAGAGGTTGTATATTTTAGTTATATCATACTTCGGGTCTTTTATACAGTGAAAAATTTTCTCCACAAGACCAAAGAAAGTAAATAAATGGTCTGCTTCTCAGTACACAATACAAAGAGCTGTTGATTTTACAGAGAACAAAACTGTCAGTCAGGAAGAAAAAACTGTTTATTACATGAAACAAATCTGTTTTTATTACGAACTTTCTGTTATTTTTACAGATTTTGACCCTAAAATAAACAAACAGATTTCTTCCAAAATAAAATCTGTATTTTTTACAAACTTTCTGATTATTTTAACAGATTTTTCAGTAAAATAAACTGTTTGAAGATTTAAAAAAATATTATACGTAAAATAAACAGTTTTTTTGCTTGCGTACTGACTGACAGTTTTTCACTGTAAAATGAACATCATTTTTATTTATTTTTCTTTTAGTGGGCCGCAACAGAAAATATTCTTTAAAAAAATCTTTAAATTCTCACTCACAGACATTCACAAAGTTAGGTGTCTGTTTTACCGTTAATAAAATTCTCATTAACCGGCATTCACAAAGTTTAGATGTCTGTTTTACCGTCAATTACCTTGGATTTTTTTTTTTCATCATTAATCCATAAAGCCGCTTTCATAATCAGATTCTGGAAATAGCATTGCTGTAATCCGATTCCCTGCGAATTTTATTAAATTCTTCCTTTCTTTCCTGCTGCTTACGCACACCATTCTGCCGAATGGAATAATTTTTTTAAGACAGGAAGTTTGCTCAGTGATTAGCGAGAAAATTGCTGTCATCGTGTCGAGAACATTGGTTATGATGAAAAAAATTATGTAATTGACGCATTTCTGCGAGTTGTTGAAAAGTAATTGCTTTTAACAGCAATTCATGTAAATTTATGAACATCATTCAAAAAGGGAGATTTTTCATCATAGATAGCAGCTGGGAATAAATTTCCCGTGCACAGTTAAAAATCTGCAATAAACTGCCCGCCATTCAACCGTTTTTATAGAAAACGGTTGCATAATCGTAATTTATCAATATTAACCCGATTTTGTACGAAATAATTTTTTTTTAAAGAAAAATTCTCGAAAAAATATTAGTGATAAAAGCGCTTGTACGAAGACATTTTCGTGTTTTTTCACATAGGGTCATTTAATAGTTAAAAAATAATAATTATTATTATTTCTTGTTGCCCAAACTGTTTGAAATTTCTATATATTATAAATACAACGGTTTTACAGCCGGTGTAAAAATTTTGTGAAAAAATATTGTTATCTGGTTGTAAAAGAAATATGTTTTCTTCTCGCCTTTTTTTTTTTTTTTTTAATTGTTTGTTTTCGCGTAACTCCTTTAACATAACAATAAAAAAAAATAGTTCTCATCTTCCGAATCCGATCTCTCTGAAATTTCAATCGATTATAAATATAATTGTATCCAAGTTCTCTTTAAAATTTTGTGAAAATATATGCATATTAAGTGATGAAAACATGAGTCGAAGCAGGGCAAAACAGACCGCTTTTTCCCCATTTTTATTTTCGAAAATTTCTCGGATTTTATTTTATTTAAAATACGAGTACTTCTGAATGTTTCAGAAGACTTTGAAACGTCCGAATGTTTCGATAATTATGTAGGTGGTATAAATCTTGTCTACCGAGATGCTCTAAAACGATGGCGTCGAAATACGGACGTTTAGTTACTTTTATTGTAGGAAAAAGAGTCTCCATGAGGCGCGAAGTGACCTTGCGTTCGTCGGTGCTTTTGAAAGAGTTAAAATTTGTATTTTTAAAAACCGATTTCGCCATTGATTAAAAAAAGACTTTAGCCTAGCGATTTTTTTTTTTTTTAATGTATGTGGATATTTTAAAATTGCGCCCTGGAGGGACGTTGACATAAGGAAGAAAAACGTTCTTCAAAAAAAAAAAAAAAAAAAAAAAAAAAAAAAAAAAAAAAAACAGATCCTATTTGAAAATTTAAAAAAAAAAAGTTAACAATGATATTTATTCAAATTGATTGCAGCATTTGAGAAAAGCGTATGATCTTTCTGAATATGTTGTCCAATTTTAACTGTAACGAATGGTTATGCTGATTTTGGCCGATTTAAAACTACGCAATAACACGCACGCACACACACACACACACACAAAAAAAAAAAAAAAACCTTTTTTTTTTTATCCGATACCTAAATTGTGTTCTGGGGATGCGCGAATGCTTTTGCCGTCTCGCAAAGAAATATATGAGTTTTTAATTAATATCTCTTCTAATTATCAAAATATTTAAAATCCGAGATTCAGGACATGCTTTCGCTAGAAATCGCCAACAAACAGACACACACACAGGCAAAAACTTTCTTTTATTATAGTATAGATAGTCAAGTAATCGTTATCTGTAAAAATGGTTGAATAACTGCACAGTTTGCTGCAGAAGCATATTTTTAACAGTGTGCTTTATTAAATTAGGTTTGACCCTTTATGTTTGATTTATCTTTAATCCTTTTCCGGTTTTAGTGGCAGTAAAACACTGAAAATTCTTAAAATTTGAAGTATCATTATAACTCGGTCATAGCAGAAAGGAATGTTTGGTTTTTTAAATGTTAGAACATGGAAAAAGGTTTTCTAAAATTTATTTATAGGTTACAGGGATCGTATAAAAATTTAAATTTCATAACTTTATACATAAATGATGATAAAGAACAACATTTGAAACATTTTTTGCAATTGGAACTATACCTCTAAAATTAACGTTTTGAAATTAGCTAGTCGTCCTAAAATATAAATATTTTTGGTCAGATTTTTTAAATGCATATTTATTTATACATTGTTTTAAAATGTAAATAATTTTTTTCATAAAATGAATCTTTTAAAAATTAAAACTGTTAAATTTTAACCATGTTTAAAATTTGATATAGCTTCTGCTCGTTTTGAAAACCATCTTTTTTTTCCCTTTCATTTTTGAATATAGAAAAGAATAAATATTAATTTTTCTTTTACATCTATAAAATAATTTAGTAAAAGAAAAAAAAAAAAAGTCTTTTTTACTACGAGAATCATATTTTCAAAAATTTTTCTCGAAACTAAACTTTTCGAAGACAATTTAAAGAATACATATATAACTGAAAAAACCCTTCTTCAAAGTACTGTAACTTTATCTTTCATAGAAATTTAGATGTATCAATTTAAATAAAAATTTAAATTATAGTTTAAGTTTTGGAATTAGCTATTGGTTAGCGATAAGCCAACAACATCCTGTATACTATAAAAATCAGCTGTTTAGAGCTGCACAATTTTAATAAAACTAATACATAAATTATTATAGAATAAACAAACAGCTCCATATGAAAAGTGGAAACTTTTAATTATAAATTTTTAACAGGTGGAAAAATTATTTCCGTATCTATTCATAATTTTTTTTACTCGATATAAATATTTTTTTCCGAAAATGTTACATTCCGATTTTATTGTTAGTATTTTATTATTATTATTATTATTATTATTATTATTATTATTATTATTATTATTTGCGTTGGGAAGGTGGGGGGGGGGGGGGGGGGGGCGACTTTCTTGGTTTTGGCGAATTAGTTTTTGCTGCATTGGTATTACGGTGAAGGTGAAAATACTTTTAAAGTCTCATATTCAAATAAGACTATTTTCGTCAAAAAGCAAACATAATGACCATAATCAACAGATGTAAGATATGGTGTTAAATTGATTTTCAGTATGCATTTGTGAAACAGTAGGATACATATGAATATTTATAGAACAGATTACTTGCCTATTTGCATTTCAAATTGTGCTGCACAGAAAAAACGAAAAACATTCTAAACGTACAGTTTAAAAAAATATATATTATATTCATCAGTTTTATATCTATGTAGGTTGATGTATGAAATTAAGAAATTACTATGAAGTGTAAATTACATAACAGCAACAAAATATTTGTGTGAATCAGGTTAAATGCCAGTTGTAAATGATTATGTAATAGATATTTCTAGCAATTCAATCGCGGATCGCGGAGCTACCACTATCTTCGGATAATAATATTCCCATTATTTAATCTCAGAATTTCTGTCATTAAATATGGCGTATATTGAGTTGTTGGAATACGATATATGTCTGAAAATTCTCTACCCAACTTTTTTTTTCTATTTTTAATAATAATAATAATTTATTTAAAATTTCTAATACAGATATGTGTAGTGAAATTAGTTTAATTAAAACCCTGTTGCATTTTTAACATATTGAATTTCATTTGCATTGCAGATGTGAGATTAAAGTGTTATAACCCGATTTTATTTTTAGTAATTTTATGGTAATAATTGCCTTGAATTTGGGGAATTAGTTTTCGCTGCATTGGTACCTCAGTGAAGGTGAAACTACTTTTACAGGCTTATTGGAGTCAGAAAACAAACATAATAGCCATATATCAATAGATGTAAGGATATAGTGTTAAATTGATTTTTTTAAATATGCATTTGTGAAATACGTAGTAGAATATATATGAATATTTATAGGACATATTAGTTGTCAATTTTCCTTTCAAATTGTGCTTCTGCTTCAAAAGGAGAAAAATATTAAAAACGTAGAATTTTTTATACAAGGTGTTTATATTTATGTAGGTTAAAGTATTGAATTAAGAAATTAATAACGAATTATAAATTTAAAAAATACTAACCAAATATTTGTGTGATTGCTTGGGTGATTAAATACCAGCTGTAAATGCTATGCATGACTTATCTGAAATCCTTTCCTCCCCAGGGTTAACAAATATCAAGATATTTTCGAAAATATAAAAAAATATTCGATATTTTGTTATATATCCGATATTTTTAAAATAGTCAACTTACTGTTGATTAAACATATTTTCAGACTTAATATAAATGAGTAAATAAAATATGCGAAAATACTCGCTCGCTAATGTTGTCATATGGCACAGTTATTTTATAATATCTCGTTTGCATTTCAATATTTTTAAATGATGTTAGCTGAGGTCGATCTTTATGCAGGCTCTTTTTTACTTTTTCGATTTTGGTTGCAATATGATAATGTTTTCACTTTCGGAACAAAAAAAAATCATTTAAGAATATTGAAATGCAAACGAGATATTGTAAAAACTTTCTCCCATAGGATTAACATTACCAAGCGGGTTTTTTCGCGTGAGTAAAGAAGACCCTTAATATAAAAACTTAATAAAACACTTATTCTCAATGTCTCTTTCATCTTTTCTTTTCTTTTTTCTTTCTTTCTTTTCTTTCTTTCTTTTTTTTTTTTTTTATTTACAACAAAACTGAAGATTTAACTAATTGGAAACACAAAGAATTTTCTGAAACTTAAGCTATTTGCTTTTTAGACTCATCATTACAATGTATTCCATCATTCAGCATCAAGCATCAAGACAATTTTATGTTTATATATACAACAAAGTTTTAAATAAAAAATAGTTTTATTTATTGAAAAATGTGAACATAAATATAAGCTTGTCTGTTTTTTCTCCAAAATCAGAAAAGATTATTTCTAGTGGAGCTGTAAATAACCGGTTATTTAAATTAGACACTTTATCTTTTAATGACGGTTCTAAGTTAATATTGTCCCATATAATTATTGGTGACACATTTAAAAACTTGGCTTCAAACATACAGCTTGGAAATTATTATTTTTTCCCTTTTTGGCTAAAAAATATCACTGCCAGAGGCAAAAGTTCTTTATCTGCACAACGATACAGCCAAAGTCAACAACAATTGAAAAATTCATTCACACTTGTTCTGACTGAGAAAAAAAAATCGTGCATATTTTAAAAATAATAATAATAATAATAATAATAATAATAATAATAATAATAATAATAATAATAATAATAATAATAATAAATGTCAAACATCGTGAAATTTCGAAAATAAATATATATATATATATATATATATCACGATATATCTCCATTGATATACGTATATTACCAAACCTTGCCCATTCCCCCCTCTTTTTAATTAGTAATAATAACAATAATTATAAAAATTTACATAAAAATTCTCAAATAGATATATGCATTAAAGACCTTCTATTCTTGAAAAGAACCTATCGCATAAAGTTCGTTTGCATAATAAATGTTCATATGTTATAACCCATTTTTAGCCTTATTATATATTCCCATGGCAATAATTTTCTTGGATTTGAGGAACTCGTTTTTGCTGCATTGGTATAGCAGTCAAGGTGAAAATACTTTTACAGGCTTCTTCAAATGAGACTGTTTTCGTAAGAAAACAAACATAAATAACTATAATCAATAGTTGTAAGGATATGACGCAAAATTGATTTTCCTTATGCATTCGTGAAATTTGGGATATATCTGGGATATATTTGGGATATATTTATAGAACATATTAGTTGTCTATTTTCTTTTCAAGTTGTGTTGCATAAAAAAGAGGAGCTAGAAACATTCAATAGAATTTTGTATACAATATTTTTACATTTATGTAGGTTAACGTATTAAATTAAGAAATTAATAACGCATTAGAAATCACATAGTAACAAACATAATTGTGCGACTGCTTTGATTAAATACATACTAGTAAATAATACATAAGGCTTGCACAAAAATTATTTCCTTCTTTCTTTCTTTTTAATTTTAATGATAATTTCATTTAAATTTTTATAAAAAATGCATGTATTGAAAACTTTTAATTGGTAAAAAGAACACATCGAGTATTAACTTCGTAGTACATATTAACTTCGTGTGCATCACTAAAAATGGATTCATAAAAAAATAACATATTAATTGTTTATAGTTTATTTGTGCTTGACTAAATATTATGTTTATATAATATAATAAGCAATTAAAAAAAATTTTAAGGGATTTAATTTCTGCGACATTTCCATTACTATTTACTATCTTACTTGGTCTTATGCATTACTTGGTTCAAGCTTGTCAAGTACATTTCTGCAAAAATATGGTTAAATTACTACGCATATCTTTTGTTCTTATAAAACATTTTTAACTGTACTATTTTGACCGACTTCAACATTAAATAGCTCTTAAAATATTTTTTAATTTAAAAAATGTCTACTTCAGGGTATTTATTGAACATTTCTCTTTAATACTAACAATTTTCATATTTTGTATCTGCAATAGTTTTCTTAATATTAGCCGAGAAAAACTTCCAACAAAAAAAATCCAGTTACCCTGGTGACAGCGTTAGTTACCTTTTTTCTTTCGTTCTTTCTTTCTTCTTCTTTTTTTTTTTTTTTTAGAATAGAGAGATACAAAAATCATCAATCTTAAAATTGGTTGCAAAAGACGCTGCCTCCCGGACTATGAAAACCTACAATACATTTGATTATGAATATTGTTGTATATATATATATATATATATATATATACATACATTCTAATCTTCATTCTACTTATACTATTCGGTCTTTTAATTCTTCATTTTTTTTTTTTAGATTTTCCATCCACCAAAATAAGTATAAATTCCTGAGCTTGATTTTGTCGATAAACTTATACATTTACTCATTTAACGTCATATTCATATTCAGGCGATTAAGATAGAAAAGTTCCCCTTTCCCTCCCCCCATAATGCAATACAATGAAAAATAGTTCAACTAAACGAGAATCACTAAATTTTTGACGCATTGTTTTCGCGTAAAAATACAGAAATATTTTTAAAAGATATTTTAATGAAAAAGGTATTTAATAAAAATATAATAATTACATTAAACATTAATAATAATAATGTTTTTCTTTACATGATTCTATTTCAAAACTAATCGTTTTAAAATGAACTGTAATAAATAATATATGTAAATGTAATATATGTAAATAAATATACACAAGTGCAACCTAAACAACATATTACCTTATTTGGAAGATATATCATAATTAAATGTGTAATTCGAGATCTCTCTTTCTTGGTTTCAGCACTGCTTTTGCAGTTTTATTCTTAACAGTAAAGCGGTAGGGAGTATATTTCAATGGATTTGAGAATGTAGGGTATAGTCCAACAAGTAAATGAACAGCTCTCAGTGAATGAACAATTAGTAAATATTTTAATAGAATAAAGTTGAAAAACTCAACACTATAGTTAATTATCATACTGTGTTTAAAAAACACGTAATTCGGTAAAAGCGTGTTATAAGTTATTTGTACAAGTTGTAAAATAAAAACATAGTAATGTTTTTAAAATGCTGCCTGTTCATTCGTTGGAAATTTTTGCGTTCACTCACTGGTCTTTGTTACGAACTGTTCAGTTACTTGGTTTTTGTGTAGCTCCTAACATCGCAAACAAATGAAATATAAACTTCCTTTTATTATTTTTTAATCATTTGTATACCTCATGTATTTGCTCTGCCAGACACCAAAATGTACTGTTTATTAAAATATTATTATTATTTTATGTACTTAAGTGTTTATTTTACTGGTCGGATTACCCTATTTCGAAAATATTTGGGGAGGAGAAAATAACGACTGTTATGGATATGGTATCATTACATACCTGTTTAGAATCCCATCTTTCGACATATAAATGCTGAAATTGTGAGGTATGTAAGTAGCGTTGGCGGATTACGTATATTTTCCGGATGATATAAATCAAGAACACTGACATTTTTTTTCCTTTTATGATCTCACCCTCTGGTTTTTATTTCATTTCTTTTCTTTCTCTCTCTTTTTTTATTTCTTTAGAGGCTAGCAACTTTTTTTTACGATTTGTATTTATTTTTTTTCTGTTTCTTTACTTTTTTTTTAAGTGATAAAGTGCTAGATCTGTCAGAATAAAATTTTAATCTCAGAAAATAAATGTGACACAACAGAAACTGACGATGCTATTAGTGTTATCTTTTTAGATCGAGGTGCAGTTTTTATACTTATAGCTTTATTTTACTGGTTCTAAAAAAGAAAAATGATCTTTAAATGAAACTATCGCATAAAGATTCTATTATTTACAGCTCGTGTATCATACTTTAGGCTGTACGAAAGTGTATAAGCAAATTCAAAGAGGATACTACAGAAAAAAAATTCACGATTTCATTTTCAAAATTTAAAAAATATACTAAAAAAGAATTGTTATCACAATTAGTGGCAATTCATACACATAGTTATTTTCTCTAAGAAATAAAAGATATATAAATATTTATGAAATTCGCTTTAAGTTAAAATGAAACAACCAAATAGTGGATATTTTTTTCTGAGTGAAATTAACTGTCTGCCCTATTGCTGAGAAGGATTTTTTTTTCAACTAGATACATCATATTCAAGGCTGGATTATCATAGCTGAGGTTTATATCAACAGAGCGAAAAATGTCCAGGCCAAGATACCCAGGTTCGAGTGTTGGCCTGGACATTTTTCGTTCTGTTGGAATAAATCTCAACTATGCTACTCTAATCTTGAATATAACTTTATGTCTTTCAGTTTTCTTCATATTTATGAAATCCGTTGTTTACAATTTGTAGAAAGTTTTAATAGGACTTTAAATTTAGACACACACACACACACACACACACACATATATATATATATATACACACAGTAAAATCTCGTTATAACGAATTTCTGAAGACCCGATTAAATTCGTTATACTGAAAAATTCGTTAATGTGAAATTTCAATATGGCGTTAAAAAAAAAAAAAAAAAAGGAAATCTGCATGCACATTGAATAAAATTATATATTATTACTACACATATTAAATTTCGATTAACATCCAAGCATTTCAGTAAGTAATAAATATACAGTACTAATGAATTGTAAACCTACTAGTTAGAAATAAGATAATTATTAAGTTCATTAAGTTTCAAGATTTTAATCGTAATTATTATAAAGTTATTATAATTTATCTTAGATACTTGACGGATTAAATAAAAAAACCCCACTGACATCTGCTATTAATGTAACTTTATTTCTTTACAAAAAAATCACAAAATGTGTGTATGTCTGTAAACGCGCTATCTCCCGAAGAAATTGAGATAGAGACTTGAAATTTGGTATGTACTTAGTATGTAATAATGGGAAGAAGCTTATTGAATTTCAGTAACTTCGATTATCCGGAACTATTTTTTTTCGGACTCTCGAAATATTCGTTCTGATAAAAGGTACATAAAATTTTTTGAAATTGTTTATTTTAAAGAGTGAATATAAAAGACAATTAAAAAAACATAAATTCTGCATAAAGAATGAAGTCGATCGGATAATGAGTTGCCGATATATTTGTAATCCTATTTCCCACACTCTTCGTTATTTCATGACCCTGTATTTCATTCAAATTTCAATTCAAAGATATATTTTAATTGGAAATGAGACGCTTAATTCGACGCAGTAAACCGTTAATTAATAGGATTATCAATTTTGGAGTTATAAGGATGTTTCTTTTACGCCATTCAGTAACAGAGCATTTAAAGTTCCTGACGTTATTAAGCCACGATTTTATTCGAATTGCGATGCATTTTATAAATAGTTTACACATGTTTTATTTTCATATTTTATATTATGCATATCCATGATGGGTAAGTATTACGGTGGCCCCCAACGACTAGTTTATTTTTATACCTATTTTTATTTTCGGAAGGCCGCTAATGCCAAATGTGTTTTACCATCACGAAACAGAGCAAAAATTGTAATTTTTAAAAACAAGCCCACTACCAAATTTTCCATAATCGGGGTCGGTGCCAACGCCAAATTATTGTATTGTAATGGTAAGTTTTTGGAAAAATCACGAATTGCAGTCATGAAATTAGGCATGATTTTGAAGATAAACATTGGATGTTTATAAAAGAGGGTATTTAAAAAAAAACTATTTTTATTTTTGGAAGGCCGCTAATGCCAAATGTGTTTTTACAATCACGAAACGCCCGCGCTTTATATTTCACGGCTCACTCCAAAATCATGAATGCTCGCTCCAACTGTAAGAGACAAACAAGCAGGTGTGTGAAATCCAATTCATTTTCATTTATGACTTGATACATCGTGATACACAGTGATTATTTCAGTCATCATAACATCATTGATCAATATCGGCTTCGCGTCGTGATATACCGTCAATTTCTTGCAACATGTTGTTTCCCTATAAAGTGATTATGGTACTTTATCCGGGATGACTATTGAATTATGCCTTCGGGTCAAGGGATTCTTATGATTTTGCCAGCAGTAGAATACACGAAAAAGGCTGTAATTTTGATCTTTTCTGAGATTAGAAATTTTTTTCCTTTTCGGTATCATTTTCCGTAATGATGAGAAGATCTTCTAAACCAATTATTCGGTTTTTTTTTTTTATTAGTTTAATGTTATCAACACCTTGGGGCTAAAAGAATTCTCACCTGTTTTGCTCATCTCAGAGTTTACGGTTGCCAGATGGGAAGATTTTGTAAAGAAAAAATATTCAAGATAGAGATGCATGCAATCGTCGGATTAGCGATGCTCCATAATCATGAGCTACACTGAAAAAAAATTGTTGATTTTACAGTATAATACTGGCACCCCCAGCTGCTAGTATTATACCGTAAAATTAACAATAATAAACAGTAATACACTATTGCGCATGCGCGGCTGCGTATTAACTGCCAGTATTATACTGTAAAATCAATATTTTTTTTATCTACCGTGCATGCGCGGTAGCGTATTACTGCTTATTAAATGAGACTGCTTATTACTGCGTATTACTGCTTATTAAATGAGATTTACTGTTCATTACTGTTAATTTTACGGTATAATACTGGCAGCTGGGATGCCAGTATTATATTGTAAAATCAACATTTTTTTTTTTTTTTTTTTTTTTTTTGCAGCGTAATATGCACTTTTTCTCTGCCGATGATCACATAAGAATCAAAACAATGTCTTTTTTAATATTTCTCATTTAATATGTCTCATATTAAAATCTCCCCACAATGGAAGGGATTTCCCCCCGTGACTCAACAAACAGTCTGCGAGGAATCACGCAGCTACCAGAGCATTCACGGCCTTTAATTAATCATTGACATTTTTTGTGACTGTTTTTCTATCTCGCAACAAAACGTGGCTATCATCATTTTAGTTGAAAGATGTTTAAAAAAAAAAGAGAGAATTTTTATTTAGAAAGACACATTGGTGTAGTTTTTACAGTTCATTAAACTACCATGACAGGATGTACGGTTTGGCGTCAAGATGGTAGTTATATAAGTTTTTAAGTTAGTGTTTTTACTTACCCATCATACGTAGTATAGGGTAAGTCTAGTAATCGTTTTGAAAAAAAAAAAAAAAAAAAAAAAAAAAAATGTTGACGGATTTGCACGTTTCAGACACTGGAGATTCCAAAAAACATATTTTTAGAAAAAAAAAAAAAAAAAAAAAAAAAAAAAAATGCCGTCCGTCTGTCTGTGTGTGTGTCTGTATCTATCGAACAAATTGAGATAGAGACTTGAAATTTGGTATTTACTTAGTATGTAATAATGGGATGAAGCTTATTGAATTTCAGTAATCTCGATTATCCGGAACTATTTTTTTCGGACTCTCGAAATATTCGTTCTGATAAAAGGCATATAAAAATTTTCGAGATTGTTTATTTTAAGGAGTGAATATAAAATACAATAAAAAAATATAACTTTTGCATAAAGAATGAAGTCGATCGGATAATGAGTTGCCGAGATATTTATAATCGTATTTTCCACTCTTCGATTTTTCATGACCCTGTATTTCATTCAAATTTCAATTTAAAGATGTATTTTAATTAGAAATGAGACGCTTAATCCGACCCAGTAAACCGTTAGTTAATATGATTATCAATTTGGGAGTTATTGAGCATTTAAAGTTTATGACGTCATCAAGCCACGATTTTATTCGAATTGCAATGCATTTTATAACTAGTTTACACATGTTTTATTTTCATATTTTATTTTATGCATATCCATGATGGGTAAGTATTATGGTGGCCCCCAACGACTAGTTTTATTATGAGTGATATGGCATTTAGACATAAAAATAAGAATCGTCTTTATTTTAAAGTGAATATTTAATTCATAACATAGTAATATGCCAGAATAGTTGAAACTAAATTATGATTCTCATTTAAAAAAATGTCCTTTATAAATCTTTTTCTTAGTTAAATTTACCCTTTACTTATACACTGATTTTCTGACTTTTTCATTGATTTATTAATATGAATTATTATAAGGTTTTTTTTTTTTTTTTTTTTTAATTTTTGCCCTTATTTCAGTGGCGTAATGTGTTTCTGCACATGCATGGAGACAAAATTAAGGATTTCTGTCATTGTAAAAGTCCTTGTTTTATTGTTGTTGTTATTATTGTTAAACATGGATTAAAAATACACTATTAAAGAAAAGAATAATAAATACAGTCGGACCTCCATTTAACAAACTTCTATTTTGCGAATTCCCCTATTTTACGAACTTTTCCATGGGACCAACAATATATTAGGAATTTTCGTGTAAAATAACCTCTAAATAGCGAAGTGAATTCTCTATTTAACGAACTTTTCCTTGAGAATAATTTTTTTTCGCTATTTTTAAAAATATTTATGGACATTTCAAACTTATGCTTTATTTTTACATCAATAAACTTGAAATGGTTTTACCAAGCCGCTATCCCCCATTCAGAAAGTTGTACAAATTTTGTGCTATTCCTTGCATTTCACCCAGGCTGTACTTATCTTCATGTACACCACTTCGCTATAGAAACTTTCAATAACTCTCTATCACCTTCAATAGCCCTTGAACCTGTTTTCAAGTTTTTTGATTAGTCATATTGGTCATTTCGGTTTTATAGAAAGTTTTCAGTAATTAAAGTGAAGAACGCGTGTGATAATGTATGCTTAAATTTTCTCTGCTATAATAAATTTGGTTATATCATAAAAAAATAATTCATTATAAATTTACATACGAAATTATTTACTTAATCCAAAAATACAGTGTATTCCAGGACAGTAATATTGTTTTACTCTTTTTTTTCTACAATTATTTTTAGATGAATAAAATAACAAACAAATTTATATAAGTCATTTAAAAAAAATTAAATAATTACTTAATTTATATAATATTTAGTGCTTATGAATTTAAGATTTAGTTTTATATCGTTTATATAGTTTATAATATTTTAATATGTTAATCTCTATTTAACGAATTTTCCATATAACGAACTTTTTTTGCTGGATTTACAGACTTCGTTAAATGGAGGTCCAACTGTATTAAAAAATTTTTTTTTTAATCTATTGCACTGTGGAACTAGAAGCACTATTATCTATTACTAATGGGAAAGTTGCCGCTGTGTAATAAGGTTCAATAAGTAAATAAACAATAAAAGAATGGGATGACACACACATAGCGGATGTGAAAGTCACGAGTCCGTGGCAATGGAATTCTTTTCCCCTTTCTCGCCATAACTCTTACTTTCTTTTGAAAATCTTACTAATTAGCTACCTCTCTCCGTGAAGAGTCCAGCTGACCTCATTTGCTGCTAGGCTACTCATTAACGAGAACCTTGGAGAAAGCAAATCGCGGAATCGGGGTCATGTTTCTTTTAGCTAATTGTTACAGAAGTTTTGTTGTTAGCGGGCTGCGCAATTTCTCTTTTTTTTTTTTTTCGTACCGAAATTAATAGTATATTTTTCTTTGTGCTCATAAGACATAAAAAAAATCGGAAAAAATCTTCGTTGTTTCTAAAGCGTGGAAAATTAATGGTTTTTGGAAATTATAAAAGCATTTATCACGTTCCGTTTTGATTCTAAGATAAGAACAGGTTTGTGAAACCACATCTACCGTAAAATACCGAAAGTAAGCCCCCCACCCTCATATATGTGAATTTTTCCTTTTTTGAAAAAGCACCATTTATAAGCCCTCTCCTTTAAGTTTTCTTTTCTGACGTTTTCAATCCTTCTGTTTTTGCAGAAAATTCCTCCTAAACGAATATATCTTATGAAATTTATTTTTATCTAATCTCTTTGCATATCATTGTATCAGAATGGCATATTTCGCTAAATTTGTTTAATTAATTTATTATTTTTATTAAGGGAAACTACCTAATTTCTATGAATGGGAATTTTTAAACCAAAAAAATGTTAATTTGATCTGATTTTATTTTGTAAATTGTATACATCCTGTGAAATTTCATAAATTCCCAAATAATAGCAAGATCTTAACTTTACAAGACGCATATGTTGAACATTATAAACCTCCTAACATTATATCCTTTTTTGAAAAAGCACCATTTATAAGCCCTCTCCTTTAAGTTTTCTTTTCTGACGTTTTCAATCCTTCTGTTTTTGCAGAAAATTCCTCCTAAATGAATATATCTCATGAAATTTATTTTTATCTAATCTCTTTGCATATCATTGTATCAGAATGGCATATTTCGCTAAATTTGTTTAATTAATTTATTATTTTTACTAAGGGAAACTGCCTAATTTCTATGAATGGGAATTTTAAAACCAAAAAAATGTTAATTTGATCTGATTTTATTTTGTAAATTGTATACATCCTGTGAAATTTCATAAATTCCCAAATAATAGCAAGATCTTAACTTTACAAGACGCATATGTTGAACATTATAAACCTCCTAACATTATATCCTTTTTTGAAAAAGCACCATTTATAAGCCTTCTCCTTTAAGTTTTCTTTTCTGACGTTTTCAATCCTTCTGTTTTTGCAGAAAATTCCTCCTAAATGAATATATCTCATGAAATTCATTTTTATCTAATCTCTTTGCATATCATTGTATCAGAATGGCATATTTCGCTAAATTTGTTTAATTAATTTATTATTTTTACTAAGGGAAACTGCCTAATTTCTATGAATGGGAATTTTAAAACCAAAAAAATGTTAATTTGATCTGATTTTATTTTGTAAATTGTATACATCCTGTGAAATTTCATAAATTCCCAAATAATAGCAAGATCTTAACTTTACAAGACGCATATGTTGAACATTATAAACCTCCTAACATTATATCCTTTTTTGAAAAAGCACCATTTATAAGCCCTCTCCTTTAAGTTTTCTTTTCTGACGTTTTCAATCCTTCTGTTTTTGCAGAAAATTCCTCCTAAATGAATATATCTCATGAAATTTATTTTTATCTAATCTCTTTGCATATCATTGTATCAGAATGGCATATTTCGCTAAATTTGTTTAATTAATTTATTATTTTTACTAAGGGAAACTGCCTAATTTCTATGAATGGGAATTTTAAAACCAAAAAAATGTTAATTTGATCTGATTTTATTTTGTAAATTGTATACATCCTGTGAAATTTCATAAATTCCCAAATAATAGCAAGATCTTAACTTTACAAGACGCATATGTTGAACATTATAAACCTCCTAACATTATATCCTTTTTTGAAAAAGCACCATTTATAAGCCTTCTCCTTTAAGTTTTCTTTTCTGACGTTTTCAATCCTTCTGTTTTTGCAGAAAATTCCTCCTAAATGAATATATCTCATGAAATTCATTTTTATCTAATCTCTTTGCATATCATTGTATCAGAATGGCATATTTCGCTAAATTTGTTTAATTAATTTATTATTTTTACTAAGGGAAACTGCCTAATTTCTATGAATGGGAATTTTAAAACCAAAAAAATGTTAATTTGATCTGATTTTATTTTGTAAATTGTATACATCCTGTGAAATTTCATAAATTCCCAAATAATAGCAAGATCTTAACTTTACAAGACGCATATGTTGAACATTATAAACCTCCTAACATTATATCCTTTTTTGAAAAAGCACCATTTATAAGCCCTCTCCTTTAAGTTTTCTTTTCTGACGTTTTCAATCCTTCTGTTTTTGCAGAAAATTCCTCCTAAATGAATATATCTCATGAAATTTATTTTTATCTAATCTCTTTGCATATCATTGTATCAGAATGGCATATTTCGCTAAATTTGTTTAATTAATTTATTATTTTTACTAAGGGAAACTGCCTAATTTCTATGAATGGGAATTTTAAAACCAAAAAAATGTTAATTTGATCTGATTTTATTTTGTAAATTGTATACATCCTGTGAAATTTCATAAATTCCCAAATAATAGCAAGATCTTAACTTTACAAGACGCATATGTTGAACATTATAAACCTCCTAACATTATATCCTTTTTT
This sequence comes from Maratus michaelseni, assembly GCA_963931845.1. Lineage (NCBI taxonomy): Eukaryota > Metazoa > Arthropoda > Arachnida > Araneae > Salticidae > Maratus > Maratus michaelseni. The sequence goes on along the minus strand of OZ007595.1, from coordinate 166,647,754 downwards.
GAAAAAGCACCATTTATAAGCCCTCTCCTTTAAGTTTTCTTTTCTGACGTTTTCAATCCTTCTGTTTTTGCAGAAAATTCCTCCTAAATGAATATATCTCATGAAATTTATTTTTATCTAATCTCTTTGCATATCATTGTATCAGAATGGCATATTTCGCTAAATTTGTTTAATTAATTTATTATTTTTACTAAGGGAAACTGCCTAATTTCTATGAATGGGAATTTTAAAACCAAAAAAATGTTAATTTGATCTGATTTTATTTTGTAAATTGTATACATCCTGTGAAATTTCATAAATTCCCAAATAATAGCAAGATCTTAACTTTACAAGACGCATATGTTGAACATTATAAACCTCCTAACATTATATCCTTTTTTGAAAAAGCACCATTTATAAGCCCTCTCCTTTAAGTTTTCTTTTCTGACGTTTTCAATCCTTCTGTTTTTGCAGAAAATTCCTCCTAAATGAATATATCTCATGAAATTTATTTTTATCTAATCTCTTTGCATATCATTGTATCAGAATGGCATATTTCGCTAAATTTGTTTAATTAATTTATTATTTTTACTAAGGGAAACTGCCTAATTTCTATGAATGGGAATTTTAAAACCAAAAAAATGTTAATTTGATCTGATTTTATTTTGTAAATTGTATACATCCTGTGAAATTTCATAAATTCCCAAATAATAGCAAGATCTTAACTTTACAAGACGCATATGTTGAACATTATAAACCTCCTAACATTATATCCTTTTTTGAAAAAGCACCATTTATAAGCCCTCTCCTTTAAGTTTTCTTTTCTGACGTTTTCAATCCTTCTGTTTTTGCAGAAAATTCCTCCTAAATGAATATATCTCATGAAATTTATTTTTATCTAATCTCTTTGCATATCATTGTATCAGAATGGCATATTTCGCTAAATTTGTTTAATTAATTTATTATTTTTACTAAGGGAAACTGCCTAATTTCTATGAATGGGAATTTTAAAACCAAAAAAATGTTAATTTGATCTGATTTTATTTTGTAAATTGTATACATCCTGTGAAATTTCATAAATTCCCAAATAATAGCAAGATCTTAACTTTACAAGACGCATATGTTGAACATTATAAACCTCCTAACATTATATCCTTTTTTGAAAAAGCACCATTTATAAGCCTTCTCCTTTAAGTTTTCTTTTCTGACGTTTTCAATCCTTCTGTTTTTGCAGAAAATTCCTCCTAAATGAATATATCTCATGAAATTCATTTTTATCTAATCTCTTTGCATATCATTGTATCAGAATGGCATATTTCGCTAAATTTGTTTAATTAATTTATTATTTTTACTAAGGGAAACTGCCTAATTTCTATGAATGGGAATTTTAAAACCAAAAAAATGTTAATTTGATCTGATTTTATTTTGTAAATTGTATACATCCTGTGAAATTTCATAAATTCCCAAATAATAGCAAGATCTTAACTTTACAAGACGCATATGTTGAACATTATAAACCTCCTAACATTATATCCTTTTTTGAAAAAGCACCATTTATAAGCCCTCTCCTTTAAGTTTTCTTTTCTGACGTTTTCAATCCTTCTGTTTTTGCAGAAAATTCCTCCTAAATGAATATATCTCATGAAATTTATTTTTATCTAATCTCTTTGCATATCATTGTATCAGAATGGCATATTTCGCTAAATTTGTTTAATTAATTTATTATTTTTACTAAGGGAAACTGCCTAATTTCTATGAATGGGAATTTTAAAACCAAAAAAATGTTAATTTGATCTGATTTTATTTTGTAAATTGTATACATCCTGTGAAATTTCATAAATTCCCAAATAATAGCAAGATCTTAACTTTACAAGACGCATATGTTGAACATTATAAACCTCCTAACATTATATCCTTTTTTGAAAAAGCACCATTTATAAGCCCTCTCCTTTAAGTTTTCTTTTCTGACGTTTTCAATCCTTCTGTTTTTGCAGAAAATTCCTCCTAAATGAATATATCTCATGAAATTTATTTTTATCTAATCTCTTTGCATATCATTGTATCAGAATGGCATATTTCGCTAAATTTGTTTAATTAATTTATTATTTTTACTAAGGGAAACTGCCTAATTTCTATGAATGGGAATTTTAAAACCAAAAAAATGTTAATTTGATCTGATTTTATTTTGTAAATTGTATACATCCTGTGAAATTTCATAAATTCCCAAATAATAGCAAGATCTTAACTTTACAAGACGCATATGTTGAACATTATAAACCTCCTAACATTATATCCTTTTTTGAAAAAGCACCATTTATAAGCCCTCTCCTTTAAGTTTTCTTTTCTGACGTTTTCAATCCTTCTGTTTTTGCAGAAAATTCCTCCTAAATGAATATATCTCATGAAATTTATTTTTATCTAATCTCTTTGCATATCATTGTATCAGAATGGCATATTTCGCTAAATTTGTTTAATTAATTTATTATTTTTACTAAGGGAAACTGCCTAATTTCTATGAATGGGAATTTTAAAACCAAAAAAATGTTAATTTGATCTGATTTTATTTTGTAAATTGTATACATCCTGTGAAATTTCATAAATTCCCAAATAATAGCAAGATCTTAACTTTACAAGACGCATATGTTGAACATTATAAACCTCCTAACATTATATCCTTTTTTGAAAAAGCACCATTTATAAGCCCTCTCCTTTAAGTTTTCTTTTCTGACGTTTTCAATCCTTCTGTTTTTGCAGAAAATTCCTCCTAAATGAATATATCTCATGAAATTTATTTTTATCTAATCTCTTTGCATATCATTGTATCAGAATGGCATATTTCGCTAAATTTGTTTAATTAATTTATTATTTTTACTAAGGGAAACTGCCTAATTTCTATGAATGGGAATTTTAAAACCAAAAAAATGTTAATTTGATCTGATTTTATTTTGTAAATTGTATACATCCTGTGAAATTTCATAAATTCCCAAATAATAGCAAGATCTTAACTTTACAAGACGCATATGTTGAACATTATAAACCTCCTAACATTATATCCTTTTTTGAAAAAGCACCATTTATAAGCCCTCTCCTTTAAGTTTTCTTTTCTGACGTTTTCAATCCTTCTGTTTTTGCAGAAAATTCCTCCTAAATGAATATATCTCATGAAATTTATTTTTATCTAATCTCTTTGCATATCATTGTATCAGAATGGCATATTTCGCTAAATTTGTTTAATTAATTTATTATTTTTACTAAGGGAAACTGCCTAATTTCTATGAATGGGAATTTTAAAACCAAAAAAATGTTAATTTGATCTGATTTTATTTTGTAAATTGTATACATCCTGTGAAATTTCATAAATTCCCAAATAATAGCAAGATCTTAACTTTACAAGACGCATATGTTGAACATTATAAACCTCCTAACATTATATCCTTTTTTGAAAAAGCACCATTTATAAGCCCTCTCCTTTAAGTTTTCTTTTCTGACGTTTTCAATCCTTCTGTTTTTGCAGAAAATTCCTCCTAAATGAATATATCTCATGAAATTTATTTTTATCTAATCTCTTTGCATATCATTGTATCAGAATGGCATATTTCGCTAAATTTGTTTAATTAATTTATTATTTTTACTAAGGGAAACTGCCTAATTTCTATGAATGGGAATTTTAAAACCAAAAAAATGTTAATTTGATCTGATTTTATTTTGTAAATTGTATACATCCTGTGAAATTTCATAAATTCCCAAATAATAGCAAGATCTTAACTTTACAAGACGCATATGTTGAACATTATAAACCTCCTAACATTATATCCTTTTTTGAAAAAGCACCATTTATAAGCCCTCTCCTTTAAGTTTTCTTTTCTGACGTTTTCAATCCTTCTGTTTTTGCAGAAAATTCCTCCTAAATGAATATATCTCATGAAATTTATTTTTATCTAATCTCTTTGCATATCATTGTATCAGAATGGCATATTTCGCTAAATTTGTTTAATTAATTTATTATTTTTACTAAGGGAAACTGCCTAATTTCTATGAATGGGAATTTTAAAACCAAAAAAATGTTAATTTGATCTGATTTTATTTTGTAAATTGTATACATCCTGTGAAATTTCATAAATTCCCAAATAATAGCAAGATCTTAACTTTACAAGACGCATATGTTGAACATTATAAACCTCCTAACATTATATCCTTTTTTGAAAAAGCACCATTTATAAGCCCTCTCCTTTAAGTTTTCTTTTCTGACGTTTTCAATCCTTCTGTTTTTGCAGAAAATTCCTCCTAAATGAATATATCTCATGAAATTTATTTTTATCTAATCTCTTTGCATATCATTGTATCAGAATGGCATATTTCGCTAAATTTGTTTAATTAATTTATTATTTTTACTAAGGGAAACTGCCTAATTTCTATGAATGGGAATTTTAAAACCAAAAAAATGTTAATTTGATCTGATTTTATTTTGTAAATTGTATACATCCTGTGAAATTTCATAAATTCCCAAATAATAGCAAGATCTTAACTTTACAAGACGCATATGTTGAACATTATAAACCTCCTAACATTATATCCTTTTTTGAAAAAGCACCATTTATAAGCCTTCTCCTTTAAGTTTTCTTTTCTGACGTTTTCAATCCTTCTGTTTTTGCAGAAAATTCCTCCTAAATGAATATATCTCATGAAATTCATTTTTATCTAATCTCTTTGCATATCATTGTATCAGAATGGCATATTTCGCTAAATTTGTTTAATTAATTTATTATTTTTACTAAGGGAAACTGCCTAATTTCTATGAATGGGAATTTTAAAACCAAAAAAATGTTAATTTGATCTGATTTTATTTTGTAAATTGTATACATCCTGTGAAATTTCATAAATTCCCAAATAATAGCAAGATCTTAACTTTACAAGACGCATATGTTGAACATTATAAACCTCCTAACATTATATCCTTTTTTGAAAAAGCACCATTTATAAGCCCTCTCCTTTAAGTTTTCTTTTCTGACGTTTTCAATCCTTCTGTTTTTGCAGAAAATTCCTCCTAAATGAATATATCTCATGAAATTTATTTTTATCTAATCTCTTTGCATATCATTGTATCAGAATGGCATATTTCGCTAAATTTGTTTAATTAATTTATTATTTTTACTAAGGGAAACTGCCTAATTTCTATGAATGGGAATTTTAAAACCAAAAAAATGTTAATTTGATCTGATTTTATTTTGTAAATTGTATACATCCTGTGAAATTTCATAAATTCCCAAATAATAGCAAGATCTTAACTTTACAAGACGCATATGTTGAACATTATAAACCTCCTAACATTATATCCTTTTTTGAAAAAGCACCATTTATAAGCCCTCTCCTTTAAGTTTTCTTTTCTGACGTTTTCAATCCTTCTGTTTTTGCAGAAAATTCCTCCTAAATGAATATATCTCATGAAATTTATTTTTATCTAATCTCTTTGCATATCATTGTATCAGAATGGCATATTTCGCTAAATTTGTTTAATTAATTTATTATTTTTACTAAGGGAAACTGCCTAATTTCTATGAATGGGAATTTTAAAACCAAAAAAATGTTAATTTGATCTGATTTTATTTTGTAAATTGTATACATCCTGTGAAATTTCATAAATTCCCAAATAATAGCAAGATCTTAACTTTACAAGACGCATATGTTGAACATTATAAACCTCCTAACATTATATCCTTTTTTGAAAAAGCACCATTTATAAGCCCTCTCCTTTAAGTTTTCTTTTCTGACGTTTTCAATCCTTCTGTTTTTGCAGAAAATTCCTCCTAAATGAATATATCTCATGAAATTTATTTTTATCTAATCTCTTTGCATATCATTGTATCAGAATGGCATATTTCGCTAAATTTGTTTAATTAATTTATTATTTTTACTAAGGGAAACTGCCTAATTTCTATGAATGGGAATTTTAAAACCAAAAAAATGTTAATTTGATCTGATTTTATTTTGTAAATTGTATACATCCTGTGAAATTTCATAAATTCCCAAATAATAGCAAGATCTTAACTTTACAAGACGCATATGTTGAACATTATAAACCTCCTAACATTATATCCTTTTTTGAAAAAGCACCATTTATAAGCCCTCTCCTTTAAGTTTTCTTTTCTGACGTTTTCAATCCTTCTGTTTTTGCAGAAAATTCCTCCTAAATGAATATATCTCATGAAATTTATTTTTATCTAATCTCTTTGCATATCATTGTATCAGAATGGCATATTTCGCTAAATTTGTTTAATTAATTTATTATTTTTACTAAGGGAAACTGCCTAATTTCTATGAATGGGAATTTTAAAACCAAAAAAATGTTAATTTGATCTGATTTTATTTTGTAAATTGTATACATCCTGTGAAATTTCATAAATTCCCAAATAATAGCAAGATCTTAACTTTACAAGACGCATATGTTGAACATTATAAACCTCCTAACATTATATCCTTTTTTGAAAAAGCACCATTTATAAGCCCTCTCCTTTAAGTTTTCTTTTCTGACGTTTTCAATCCTTCTGTTTTTGCAGAAAATTCCTCCTAAATGAATATATCTCATGAAATTTATTTTTATCTAATCTCTTTGCATATCATTGTATCAGAATGGCATATTTCGCTAAATTTGTTTAATTAATTTATTATTTTTACTAAGGGAAACTGCCTAATTTCTATGAATGGGAATTTTAAAACCAAAAAAATGTTAATTTGATCTGATTTTATTTTGTAAATTGTATACATCCTGTGAAATTTCATAAATTCCCAAATATAGCAAGATCTTAACTTTACAAGACGCATATGTTGAACATTATAAACATTTCAAAACCATATACTATATGTGTCAAAACTCAAAGAATTAAAAAAATAGGCTCATAATAATGCTTTCTAGATTAAAAATAAATAATGATAATTTATATCAGTATAAAAAACCAGACTTACATAGCATTTATTTATTTATTTGTATCATTTACTCATTTTGATTTTTCACCTGTTTTTCCTACTTTTCCGGTATATTTTCATCTAAAAACGGGGCTAGACGGTATATGTAAGCGAAAAAACATGTATGGCTTCTCATGCTGTGGGGCTTATAGAGCACTCTACCTAGGCGACAAACCTTGGAAAAAAACATACCACCTATGTCGTCGAAATTCGTCGTTTCAGAATACTATTCCTGCTCAATTTGAAACCTAATCTATTTCAAAGTAATTTTTTCTGTCCTTTGCGATTCCGTCACAGCAGGGTTCACTGCAGTAAAATACATATCGTAGTCATACCACTTTTATTGCTAAAGATTTGACCTGGATTTACAAACCAATGCAAAAGGTAAATAAATTGTATAGTTGCATGTTTTTATTATGTGTAAAACAATAATTGCATAGTTTCCTGAGCTCACGAGCATAGCTGGAGGATCGCGTAATTACCCTTTTCTGCACCAAAATTAATACTAGTATATATTTTTCTTTATTTATTGATGTTCATATGCGAAATAAAAATCTTTCAAAATCATTGTTGTTTATATTGCGTGGGAAATTAATGGTTTATGGATATCATAAAGGCATTTATAACGTTCCGTTTTGATTTTAAAATTTGTAAAAAAAAAAAAAAAAAAAAAAAAATAAGAGCTTATTTGGAAAATAAAATATTTATCTTGTAAAGCATATTTTTAAACATTTTCTGTTTATTTGTGTTTGAGTGCCTACTAAGCGAATTATAAACTTATAATAAAATACCATCACACTACTTTTTTCTAAAGATTTGGCCTGAATTTTGCAAGCAAATGCCGAGATAATTGTGTAATTGCGTGCTCTTATTACGTGTTTAACTATAATTGCAGAGTTTCATGAATATAGAAAATTGTTACAAAACAGAAAATATTTCTGTCTGTTTTTTTTGTTTTTTTTTTTCCCATTCCTTTCATCCTTTTTATGCTTGTAGTTCTGTTTAAAAAACGTTTAATGTTTTTGTGCCTCTGTGTCTCAGTAAAAGGGATTGTTACATATGGCAAAAAAGAAAAAAATAAATCCTTTATTATTATTTTTATTATTATTATTACCAGTAGACCCGCCCGCGGCTTTCTCACTGCAGTCTTTGATATTGTTTGCTAATGCACTTTGTCATTAATTTTTAATTATTTAATCAAATAACGTGTTTCGATATGGATGTTGACAATAGAAATAGTATATCTGATTATTAAAAAAATCCCTGACGGCTCGACCTACAGGCACAGGTAGATTTCGAAGACGCAGACCGTAGGGTGCCTGTTTATTGGGAATTGTAGAAGAAATGACCTTTTTGCCGTGATGCGGCAATTGGGACCGCCCGCTTCGAAATCTACCTGTGTCTGTAGGTGGAGCCGACAGGGTTTTTTTTTTTTTTTTTTTTTTTTTTTTTTTTTTTTTTTTGCTGTTTGGTCCTATAAAAAAAAAAACTTGTCAATGTAAAAGTTGTAGATAATATTAAGAGGATTTATAATAAATTTAAACGGATTTGATATCTTGTGAACTGATAAAGTATGAATTTTTTTCTTCTTAAACCCCTATCTCCCCCCCCTCCCCCGTTGAGGCCATTTTTAATTATATAAAAAATCTGTCATGCATAAATTTTTGGCCCTTTTCCTAGAAGTAATAATAACTTTAAACGGATTCGATACGTATCATAATTAAGAAGTTATGTTTTTTTTTTTTTTTTTCTGTTTTCTCAAAAAGCCCTCCACCCATTTCCCCCCTTGGTTCGATTTTGCCCGTTAACGAACTTGACCTAGATTTTATGCCCTTTGATTTTATGTATCAGTTTGGAAGATATTTGTGCAGAATTATTGAAGTTATCGTGTCTATAAAAAAGTGATACAGATAGATAGATAAATAGAGAGATAGATAGATAGATAAATAGATAAAGTTTTGAACTGGGGGTGGTTTTGGATTCTGTTAGTCATGATCGGCGTAGATCTGCAAAAATTTTCCAGAAATTCCAAAATAAGTTGGAATGTAATAGGTAGTATTTCTTACGAAATCTACCTAAAATGCGCGATCTTCTCTGAAACATTTAGTTAAGTTAAAAGAGTGAAGTACAAGTCATAATAATCTGGAAAAGCATTATTACTCATTTAAATCATGGAATATTTTTCAAAGAGCAAGTTTCTTCCAAATATTGTTGTACTACAAATAATAATTACATGATATCCGGGTTGAATTTAGACATTTTTCTCCGGATGGAATTTTACTGCTCCAGATTGAGGATGTGGGTGGGGAGAGGGGAATTTTGGAGTTTCAGTGCGGATCCCTCCCCTCTTGGGCACCAGTTGGCATCTCCAAAAGGATTTTTGTGCAATAAACAGGTCCAAAATATATTATTAGAAGCTGCTGATGCACTTCGCAAATATTAACTGGAATTTCAGACTCTAACGTACTATTATATCAGTTTGGCAAATAAAGAAAACACTAACAGCGTACCTGTGATTAGGAAACACTAACAACAGCCTGTGATTAGGGCTGCCATGACTTAAATTACCTTCCTTTCCCTTCTCCATATGCATCCGTTTTCTTTACTCAGTTGTTAAATTCCAAACTGCTCGAAAGTCATTATCAAAGTCACCGTAAAAAAAAAAATAATAATAATAATAAAATGAGAGCTTTTTCTTCCCTTTTTAAACAAAACCTATTGTGTTACTGGACGAGAATGTTGTGTTGCAGAAAAAAAGGTAAAGAGTATGTTTATGTTAGTCTTATGCAGGCATTTTCAAGGTTACCCTACACGCCTCTTGAAAAACTTGATATCTTGGAACGAGAAAATTTTCGATTGTTGGCAATTTTCGCAGGTCAGAAGCACGATGGTTGCAGGGTGTCCAACTTAGAATTAAGCCGCGGAAAATGTTGATTTTAGAAGAAAAAAAATACAGGAGGAAATAAAACAAAGCAATTTACAAGTCGTACCTGAATGTTAAAGAAGTGAGGTTGTTACAGGTGTATGTGAGTCTGCCTGTTTGGTGGCTGAGTCACCAAAGGCAACACAAAAGATGGGTGATGGAGTAATCTTTTATTATTAACTATTGCCCGACGTTGCCCCGCCCAGGGATAATATTTTTAAAAATATCTAAAATTAGTGTTGAATTCAGACATTTTTCTCTGGGAGACATTTCTGCAGGGTTAGGGGAGGAATTTCTAGACTTTTTAATAAGCATAAAATTTCAACACATCTCTTTCCACGTTACGAATAATAAGAAGAAAAACCCCGCTTGGCTAAGGTAACCTTACCAATTGCCTGAATTACTCTATATATATCGCGCATCGCTATTCGGTTATTTCAAATGAACCTCGGATTTTTCTATGCGCCGATGAATATAAAAAAAAAAGCTCTCGACCGCGAGTTCACGCATATCGTCATAAAAAAACAACGGCCTTACTTTTTTAAATATATTTTAAACCTATTTCATATATTTTGAAAAAAAAAATAATAATAATCGATTCCCGAAAGTCTGTTCTACAAAACTGGATGGATGAAATATAAAATAGAAATTGGCTGATAAAAAACAAACGTCTCATTTTCGGCAAAACTTAAAAAAAAAAAAAAAAAATCGTGAAAAATTCAAAAATCGATGTACGCCTTCCGAATAAACTTCATTCAAAAAAGGATAAAATTTACTATATCCGGAAAAAAGATTGTATTTAAATTGTTTTTATAAGTGGGTCAAAATCGCCGGCAAGCTTGGAAGACAGGGGGAATATGCGAATCGTTTCGTTCAATATAAAATAACAAAAAAAATCTAATAAAATAAAATCCAAAATCGGAGTCTCAGGTGCATTCGTCTATCCTGAACCAAATTTGCAGGCCTCTCTTACGTGCGATTAGATTTCCCTAGCCATCGCCAACAAACGAACGCACACATACACAATGGGGGAAAGCCCCTCCCCCCTCCCCAAAAAAAAAAAAAAAAAAAAAAAACTTTTTTTTTTTTTTTTTTTTTTTTTAATATAGATTCAGCCATCTTCAAAAACATGCAACTTTGTGTTTAGCTGTGTTTGTAAGTTCCGGATTTCAGAAATTCTGTAATCAAAAAGTTGAAGTTCTGTGAAAAATAGTTGACAATTACCTTATGATTTCTTCAAAATATTCGATAATCGATTATTTATTATTAGTTAGTAACAATTTATTAATTGTACTCCTATGTTAACAGGGACAAATATGTTATGTTCACTAAAATAAAAAAGTTTTTAAACTGAATTAGGCGCGATCCCGACTCATTTTTTTTTCAAACGTTTGCTTATTCTAGACATTGTAATTAACACTTAATTCATAAATTAATTTTTAAATCATCTTATACATTTTTTCCTTCCCAAAACTTGGTTGAATATTCGTTCATATTTCCGGGTAATACGAAACTACAACATCTAAATTTCGATTATACCGTAAGGCCACTTTTTGTAAGTTTGAAAAATCATAAGTAAAACAGACTTCTAATGTATCGCGTGACCTCTGCCTAATTATAATCATGATATTCATTCCATTCACTGAAAGGCAACACAAAATGTTTTCTTTGTGACCTCTCTCTAATTATACTTATGATATATCATGCTATGAATGTGATCATAAGGTATTTTCTTTAAAAATACACCGTGCGAGGTGCCGGAAAGACTGTATGTAGTTCTGGTGAAAATATTAACATTTCTTGTGTTAAGTAGGTATACTTCCGTATTTATTTTTATTTTGCTAGTGAATATAGATATATCTGCATATAAATATAAGATTGTACTGTGAAAATCTCTTATAATGAAGTTGAAAAGAGCGTAAAAATTATTCGTTATACTTAACACTAAGTATACCAGCAACCAATCATTTGACTGGTACCAAATGAAGATATTTTGATTAAAATAAGAAATTTATTTATAAATTAATAAATTATAAACACTAACAGTTGATTGTTCAATGGGATTCCGAGTTGTAAACAAACAACTTCACTCCCTGTATATAAGTATTTAATATCCCATCTTCGAGCAGCCATGAAGAAACAAGTGGGTAAGTGTGATCGAAGATCGCTCAAAGGGTTTCGTTTAATATTCCTTTCAAAACACTTTATCCTTTCTTTAATAAATACAAATAAATTTCATTCAGCAAAAAAAAAAAAAAAAAAAAAAGGTCATGCTTTTTATAAAGTAAAAATTTACCGGTCTATTTTTTAGTTTTTTCGAGTATCCAAACCAGCCCGATACCGGGCGAAGCCGGCTATTATATTCTGTCATAATAATATCTGTCACGCGGACTAAATGCGATATAAAAAAATAATTTCAAAATTAAACATGTTGTACACCTTCAAAATGTTAAAATATGCGAATATTTCCATAATCGGAATTTTATCACGATTCAATATGTTTCTCAAACTCATATATTTACTATTCTCTATTATTCATATTAATACTCGCTTTGTATTATTCTCAAACATCTGAAAAATTCGTTAAACTTCCAATATGACGTCAGATTTTCTTTTTAATTCTCTAATGACGTGATATTAATCTGCTTTGTGTACATACACAGACTCCTTGTATTATTGAGAAATCTTTGAAAATTTCCGTTTTTTTTACCACTATGAGGTCAATCATTTTTATTTTATATTAATATTTTTTTTTCAATTGGTGAAACTTTTTATTTCATTTTCATTTTTCACGTGGAAATCGTCTGATAGAAAATTAATTATTGTAGAAAGAATTTCATCGTGGATTTTTAATTTTTAGCATCTGCTATAACAAAAAATGTTTACATTTAATAGGAAAATGCTGTTAGAATTTTGGTTTTTTATCTCTATTTATTAAAATAATACGAATTTTTCAAATTTTAATATTTTGAGCTCTTCATAGCTCGTATTCATATATATACACAAAGTTTCAACTCTGTAAGTTACATAGTTTCTGAGAATAGCTCTGTGACAGACAGACAACGGAATAGGGGCGGGAGTAATAAGGGTTTCGTGAGATGAACGAAACCCTAAAAAAAGGTATAAATGTAGCAAATATGCATTATAAAATGAAAGAAAAGTAAAAGATTCGACGGAAAACTTTATCACCCAATCCGAAATAAGTAAGGCAGCCAATCAAATATAACACAGAAATAATTTAAATAAAATAGTTTTAATTAAAAATTCTGATGCGAAATATTTTTTATAAAATTTAGTAAAATTCCCGGTATGTTTAGTGTTAAACTTCATCATAATCTGTGACATTTTGCTATTTTCAGAGAAATTAAAATTTCGATTTATCCGATTCTTCGATTTAACCGGTCGTGTATTAATCATATTCTACTGTGTAAACTCTTATTAGCTCACAGGCTATCTAAGCCTGAGAGCTTATGTGCCCGCCCGTTCTGTATGTATGTATGTACGTACGTAACGCGATAACTCTTGACAGAAATAACCGTTTTGCTTCCAATTTTGTTTATAGGTTCCTTGTGATAAGGCGCTTCCCTGATTAGTTTTGAGGATTGATTGTTTAACTATAAAGGGGGGAACGGGGGGGCTAACCCCCCTTAATTAAGATAAATGGTTTTTTCATGCAGAATTGTCCAATTTTCTTCAAATTTTGTATATAGGTTCATTGTGATAAGGTTCTTTCCTGATTAGTTTTGGGGGTTCATAGGTTAAGTATAAAGGGGCTAACGGGGGGGGGGAATCCTCCCCCTTAATTTAGATAAATGAATTTTTCATGCAGAGTTATCCGATTTTCTTCCAATTTTGTTTATAGATTCCTTGTGATAAGGCGCTTCCCTGATTAGTTTTGGGGATTGATTGGTTAACTATAAAGGGGGGGGGGGGGGCTAACCCCCCTTAATTTGGATAAATGGTTTTTTCATGCAGAATTATCCAATTTTCTTCAAATTTTGTATATAGGTTCATTGTGATAAGGTTCTTTCCTGATTAGTTTTGGGGGTTCATAGGTTAAGTATAAAGGGGGTAACGGGGGGGGGGTTAATCCTCCCCCCTTATTTTAGATAAATTATTTTTTTCATGCAGAGTTATCCGATTTTCTTCAAATTTTGTATATAGGTTCATTGTGATAAGGTTCTTTCCTGATTAGTTTTGGGGGTTCACTGGTAAAGTATAAAGGGGGGAACGGGGGGACTAACCCCCCTTGATATAGATAAATGAGTTTTTTAAGCAGAATTATCCGATTTTCTTCAAATTTTATATATATGTTCATTGTGATAAGGCGCTTCTCTGATTAGTTTTGGGGGTTCTTTGGTTAAGTATAAAGGGGGGACGGGAGGCTAACCCCCCCCCCCCTTAATTTAGATAAATGGATTTTTCATGCAGAATTATCCGATTTTTTCAAATTTTGTATATAGGTTCATTGTGGTAAGGCGCTTCTCTGATTAGTTTTATGGGTTCATTGGTTAATTATAAGAAGGAGAAACGGGGGATGGTTCCCCCCTCTTAATATATTGTCGATTTCTTCATTTTTCGAGGGCTTATTTCAAATTCTTTGAAATAAGAATATAATTTACAGTTAGTGTGAATAGCCTGTGAGCTCAATGCCGTCAGTTTAACTGTGCAGTTTTCTTTTATTTTTACAATTTACATCGATTTATTTATTTACATTTTTATCGTTTGCTATAAATTTCGTTTTGTGTGTTATTACCTGGTGTTCAATTCAACCATTTTTTAAAAGAATATCTTCAGGTATGCGGAAATTTTTGAACTCGTCGTTGCCCATTCATTTCTGACAATGACGACATTTAAAATTTTGTTATGTTAGCTTGTTTATGGAAAAGGTTGGTTGTTGGAAACATCTATTTTGGTTATGGTCTCAGTTGTTTGCTGCTCAGTGTTTATTTTGAGCAGCTGATCCAACTTACGGACTCTTTCCGGAATGTGTTCAACGTCACTCAGAAAATGTGTTTCGAAATATGTTATGTTTTAAGATCAAGAGACTTATATAACGTTTTATGAGGTTGTAATTTCTGCCTGGAAAAATAATTTTGCAAAATGTGGATAAGAAAAATCACTTCATAAAATGGTTTCAAATGCCTTTTACTCAAACCATTTCTCTTAATTGTATTTATTTATTTATTTATTTATTTTTAAAGTTGGATACTTTACATTAAGAAAATTATGGTACATTTGGTGTCAAAAAGATAATTGTTGGAAAGAACTTTACATTTTAATTGCCAAATTATCGCAGGAAGAAACAAAATAGCTATTCGATTGGTAATTATGTCTTTTTTTTCTTTTCTTTTTTCTTTCTTTCTTTCTTTTTTTTTTTTTAAGTAAGGATTATTTATCTCTATATTTAAATTGCAACGAACTTGAAAAATTTTCAATATCCAATTTTAACATCATAATTCAGGATTATTTTGAATACCAAAAAGGGAATTCATTTGGTGAAATAGTTTTGAAATTATGCAGATGTAAAGTTTCTAACTCCTAATTTTAAATTCTTTTTAAACAGTTGCAAAACAAACTGCAATAGGATTTTATGGGATTAGTTTTTCAAGCATAACTTAAAAACAACTTGGCGGAATGAGTTATAATTTTGGATTGGGGAAAGGTTTTTAAATATTTAAAAGAATATAAATTTACTAAAAGTTCAGGAAATCTAACTTTTAAGAATTGTTACATGTAACGCAATTTCATGCAATTATGTTCTTGAACTGCTTATTCTTGTATTTTTTAAGAATAAAAAGTAATGCTTCACATACCCCTCCCCTGTAGTCTCATTAATTTTATGTGCGCAATTTCAAATAATTGTGCTATTTCAGAATTCGAGTATATCTACGAGTGCGTTTTATTCTGTGATTTTATTACCACCATCTCGTTGTGTAGAAGATTTTATCCCATTCTAATAATACTTAATTACCCGCCAATCACGAAACGTCTGCATCTGTTACAGAAATTGGATAAAATCTCGAGTAACAGATACTTTTGCAAATGTGATCTCTTCTTATAATATCTTATCTAAGTTTAGAAGACCAACATTGAATAATTTTTGATTGGGCAAAACATTTTTGGTTGTCATACTATACTATTAAAACAGAACTCATATCTAAATAAATCTTCATCTATTTCGATAAAAGAAGCATGGCATGTATGCTTAAAATTTTAAATGTATGATGAAAACGTGAAAGCATTGTGAAAAAATGATCTCAGCACGAATTTTCTCCTTGAGATATGTTGATGCACAGCTGTCCGCTGTATATATAAATAAATAAACTTTAACTAAAAAGTTGGCCACCCCAAAGCGAAGGTTAATATACATCTTGTGTTGTATGTCATTCAACCATATGTACCGTTAAAAGATTTTTCTTGTTGCGTAAGATGAAGCACTTTGCATGATAAAAGTGCGCCTACACACAAAACCGTCTCGACACCCATTATTATGAATAAAAGCGTAAAACATCATCTGACGTCATAAGAGGAATTCCCTTACGGACTTAGAAAGATAACTAACGGCCCTTATATCTTTTTGGTTGGGGGACTTTACAAAGAATGTAAATACAGCAAAACCTGTCAAAACGGAACTTGCAACTTCTGTTAGAATTCTTGTGAAATTCAATATTACATCAAATATTTGTTTTGTATGCTGAAAAAAAAATTTCTCATTTTTAAAATTCTTAGATATGCCCTTCCCCACAGTCCCTAAGTCATATTCCACACTTCTTGTAGTAATATTTTAAAAGATTTTTGAGAAATGTAAGATTATCATCAACTGATTCAGAATCTTATTCTGAATCAGTTATCTTTTCTGGTTCTTTGCCTGTAATAGTTTAAATAATTTCTTCATCATTTAATTTCACACAAATTTCAGAATCGTTATCTATAGAGCTACACATACAGAAAATGTTTTGCAGCTTAAAATTCACAGTTTAATTTTTCTTTGAAGTCGAAAAATTCTGGCATCATGGTGTTATAATTTTGTGTACGATGTGTTTCTTGTACATCTGTAAATCTGGCAGGGTGAAAGGAATTTAGTATTTACCTATTTCACAGCATTTCATTTGGCATTCAAATTATATCTTTAACTTTTTAAAGTAAAGAAATAAAAAACGATTTACAAATCTCTAGCAATGTCGCAACATTTTTTTTTTAGATATTAAATGTTTTAGTTTGAGTTAACCGATGTGATAAAAATTAAGTTCAAATTAACAAACTGGTTTTAACATTAATTGGTTTGAAGGAAAGTTTTAGGTACTTTAAGATTAGTTCGATTTAAGGGGTTATACCTTACCTCCAAGGTCGAAAAAAAATTTATATTTTTGGAAAAAAGAAAAAATTAGGAAAATAAAACAAGATATATTCTTTATATCTCATTATTTCAAAATATTATTATATTGTTTCAAAAAATAATTTCAAAAACTCTTTTTGTATTTCGCTTATTACACTTTAAAGAAAAAAAAAATGATTTTTGTAATAAATAAATAAAGTTGGGTGTTCTCAGCAGACTCGTTCCCCGGAGATTTTGTCGTTCTAGTAGCCGTCCACGGTGATCACCCTTATACTCTGCCAAATATTACCTCACCTGCAATTATAAAAAGCATAATGTTTGTACTCCGAACACTTCAAACTAGAGAGTAATCATGCGGTTTTTGGAAAAATTGATTTTGAACAGAATGGCGGCCGTTCAAAGTTAAGATACCGATTTGCACAAAAAATTTGAACTTTCATTGTTTATAAAAAGTAGAAAAAATCATCAGGTCGCTAAAAGTAATTATTACTCTCTAGCTAATATTGGTGTTAAAAAATTGTCAACATTTAAAGAAGATTGGTTGAGATTTGTCCGAGTTATCGTCATCACAGACTTTAAAAACATAGTTTTGAGATAATCACGTTTAAAGATTCAAGTTATGATTTATGTATGATAGAACAAAGTAAATTAAAGCGGCGTAACTTTCTTAACTTTTATCAGATCGACTAGAAAATGTAACTGAATATGCTTTACTAATTGTACTTTCAGAAAATGCAATATATTTTTTTAAATGTTTGCAGAGAGGTATAACCCCTTAACCAAGTTCAAATTATTGCGGGTGTTCTGTATGTTGTATGATGTAATGCACTTTTGACAACGACTGTACAATTCATGAAAATTACTGACAGTCCTCTTTCGGCGAAAGCTAAACACTTGTCCATATGACTTTGAATTTGTCCTACCACGTACGCCATCGTCATGAAATAGTTTATGGCCGTTAGAGAAATTATAGCCTCTGATTATCCACGGTACTCACCTAATCTTGCTCCAGCAGACTTTTTTGTATTTCCACACCTGAAATGAGCCTTTAAAGGAGAGCAATTGCTGATTCCAGATATTCAAAGGCATTTGACAAAGGATCTCCATGCGATGAGGACTTTGCCCAGTTTTCAGAAAATGTACAGTCTTCAAACGTTCATCGCAAATGACAGATATTACTTTGTAGGAATATAAAACATTATTCCTGATTTGGATTAGAATCTTTTGTTTATAAACACATTAACCGAACTTTATTGTTCTGCTTTTTATAATAATACTTTCAATTGGCAATTATTAAATTAAAAGTTGTTCAATTGATGTTTTTTCTTTTTCTTTTCTCTTCTCGAAAATAAATATATTTCAGTTGGTGTTTCTCTGATTGATCAGTTTTGAGTACTTTCTTCCGCTGTAATATGAATACTGTCAGTATTGCCTTTGGAAAAATCTGGTCAGTACCGTAATTACAAAGTTTTGATTCCCCATCTATTGCCTGTCTTCAGGCAAATAGTACTACAAATTTGTTGTAATAAATAAAAAAAAGGAGTTAGTCTATAGAATTCTGTTTATCTTTTACGAAAGCTCGATAAACTTAGAGGCATATTGAAATAAAATGACTCCCCCCTCTCCCTCCCTTCCGCGTATAGAAATATTTAGACTTGACACCTTCTTACTATTTACTTAAGATAGCAGTAAAATATTTCTACCCCAATTGAGTTTTTCCTCTCTTATAAATATCTTTTTAACTGCGCTTTTGGGAAAGATTTTTCAGCAACACCACCAATTCGCAGATTTGTGTAGTTTCTCCTTTTTTTTGTGTGTGTGTGCCCACCGCTATACAAACGGATGCGTAGGCGAGAATAGAACTTGGAAACTCAAATTCTTCACAGCCTCTTGGGAAAGAACAGTGAAGTCCATGATTATTTGCAACTCAATTTTAAAAGCGAGAAGGTCCGAGTGCTCTTTATTTATAGCAGTCGAATCAGCCTGATCGCCCACGAACATGAATCCGCGTTACGCCTTTAATAAAGATAGTAAGAGGAGCTAATAAAAAGGACATTGTTGACCTTACAGTAAAGCACATCTTTTATTTTTATTGACTGCAAAGTGAAATGACTTTCTGATGGTATTTCCAGTGATGTGACTATCTTCGGAGCGTTTCTCGGCTCTCAATGATTTTTCTTTGTTGTTTTATAAAGTAGGTCTGTATAGTAACCATCGCCTATATGAATTACTGGTTAGCCGAATCAATCTCGTTATGTTCTGGAAAATTTCGTTCATAAAGATGAATGAAATACTCAAGAATATAACGGGAATCACAATGTTATTATTATTTTTTTTACCTTATTAAAGTAGACCGGCTTTTAAATCAAATTTATTTTAAAAATGTCATTAATTTAACAGCATTAATATTTTTTAAGATTAATGCTTGAGAACTACGGATACAGTAGGTTTTACACTGAACGAGATATCAAAATACAAAGGCAGCCTATTAAACGAAGGCTTACTAATACATTGATGAATCAGAAGGTGCATTCCTTTTGAGGTTTAACCTGAGGGAAAATTGAAAGAGACAGAAGAGACACAAAAATAATAAAATATTAGTCTGCCACTTTCATTAATAAAGAAGTTGTTTCATTGATTCTCTGAATTTAAAACAATAAACAATAATTAAACCTATCCACCCGCATGCTTGTGTTTGCCCACCGCAGAGGAGTAACAAAATTACAGTATTGAAAACTATCACCATCAATTCTTTCATAGTACAGTAGTCTCAGATATATCGTTTTCTTCCCTGTTTTTGCAAAAAGAAAAAAATAATAAACTTTATTCAGTTTTCTACGTGTAAGTACGTATAGTTAAAAGTAAATAAGAGCAATTCTTCATTGATAATTTTACTAAGAAAATTATAATATGCATATAAATTAGCATTTGAAGGTAAATATAAAACATTTACTTGTAGGTAAATATAAAACATTTACTTGTAGGTTCACTTTTCTTAATTTTAGTAATGTCCAGGACTGTTTGTTTAGCTCTATGCGCGATCTGTATCATCGATAGTGTAATTGATAATCGGCCAAAGAATGTAAAGGAGAGCAGAGGTTCTTTGAATCGGTCGTCGTATGCGATGTACATCTAACATCGCATCGGTTGATTGTTGGAAATCTCGGTATATCGTCGGTAGGCGATCGGTGACGAATCAGCTAATGCATATTTTCTTGCCTCGGTATGACCTTATTCTCATTTTATTGTTTGTTAACAAGAGTCTATGAGGATGGCGTCAAGGTAAATTTCTCACAATCTAATGCTTCATTAGTCCTATCATATGCCATATGTGTAGCCTTCTCGTTTACTTACAACGAAGGATGAATGAATCAAAAGTGTGTGGTGTGATAAGCATCCTTCCTTAGATTAATTAACATTGTTAATGAGATTTTACTCATTAGAAGTTAGTAAAGATAGCTCATTAAAGATATAGATGGCTGCGACATTAAAGATTCTAAAAATAGCATTGTTTCCGGGATACTTTATACTCTGGTAATTTTTACTTTTTCTTTCGACCAGTTCTTTTTATTATTGTATTTCTGAAAGAAAAGCGGCATTACTTCGTTCTTATAATTTTTTATACTTGAAACGATAGTTATAAAGAATATGTTACGTACCTTGAGACTAATGAAATTTAATTTTTTAAATAAATTATTTCGCATTCTATTCAATTCATACAACGTATTTTAATTTTATAACATTTTTTTTATATATATTTAATATTAAAGATTATAACGGATACATTTCCAGTGTTGTAACTAGCCAATTCAGGCAAACTTTTAAACTAATTATTATATATATATTTAGCAATTTTCGAAATATTACGATACTGAAGTGTTTGCGGCATTGCTTCAAAAATCCTGAAATAAATTGGGGGGGGGGGGGAGACTAGGAAAAATTGTAAAAAAAATTCTTAAACACTAATTTTATTCTTTTTTTTTTTTTTTTTTTTTTTTTTTTTTAGAAAATTGTAAATTGTGCCAAATGACTACACTATGAAATGGGGCTGTTTAAATACTATAATTTAATACTATAGCTAAATTAAATGCTATGTTTTACCTTTTAAAAAATTTGCGGTAGTCTGATATAAATTTTCAATTTTTATTCAAGCGCTAGAAATATGTCTTGCATAGCACTTGCACCGTTTTCTCAATTTTCCAAGTTGAAGAAAAATGCCAGGCTGATGCTGCCATATACTGGCCAATATGTAAACGATTTCAATAAAGCGGACTTAAAATTATATTAGAACACCTGCCGTTGACTTTTGGAAACTTTAAATTGGGCCAATAGTAAAGCATTAAAAACCGTTGCCAATTGGCTATGCGATGTATTGTATTGTTAATAAGGCTTTGTCTTCCAATGATACCTGTTTTTGGGAAAACTTCAGGATCATTCAGAAGTTATAATAATATTAACTGGAGATGAAAAATATGGAAGATAAAAAAAAGATCTTGTTACTTACCCATCATACGTAGTATAGGGTAATTCTTGTAATCGTTTTGAAAATTGAAAAAAAAAATTGATAGATTTACACGTTTCAGACACCGGAGATTTCGAAAAACATATTTTTAGAAAAAAAAAAAAAAAAAAAAAGAATTGCCGTCCGTCTGTCTGTGCGTGTGTCTGTAAACGCTCTATCTCCCGAACAAATTGAGATAGAGACTTGAAATTTGGTGTGTACTTAGTATGTAATAATAGAAAGAAGCTTATTAAATTTCAGTAACCTCGATTATCTGGAACTTTTTTTTTCGGACTCTCGAAATATTCGTTCTGATAAAAGGTATATAAAGATTTTCGATATTGTTTATTTTAAGGAGTGAATGTAAAAAACAATAAAAAAACATAAGTTTTGCATTAAGAATGAAGTCGATCGTATAATGAGTTGCCGAAATATTTGTAATCCTATTTTTCACACTCTTCGATTTTTCATGACTCTGTATTTCATTCAAATTTCAATTCAAAAATATATTTTAAATGGAAATGAGACGCTTAATCCGACGCAGTAAACCGTTAGTTAATATGATTATCACGTTTGGAGTTATAAGGATGTTTATTTTACGCAGTTCAGTAATAGAGCATTTAAAGTGTATGACGTCATCAAGCCACGATTTTATTCGAATGGCGATGCATTTTATAAATAGTTTACACATGTTTTATTTTCATATTTTATATTATGCTTATCTATGATGGGTAAGTATTACGGTGGCCCCCAACGACTAGTTTTATATTCAGAATCATTATTGAAGAGGATCTTCGAAGAATAAATAAAATAAAATAACGAGTTAAACATTTCATTATACATACCGCCTTTTTTCCTTACTCAGACATACTCATTTATTACTTTTTTAAACCACCAGTTTATACTATATCATTTCCTCTCGACCTAGTTTTTATTTTTTTTTTCTCTGTGCTTTTTTTTAGTAGACTTCCCACATTCTAGGAACGATCTTTTCATGCGATGGCCCTCCCAGGTTTTAAAGTAAAGTAAAATAAAATAAGCCATACCTCAGAATTTTGTAAGAATAGAAAAAAGCAAGATAGGCATCAACAGAAAAGAGAAGCACGTCAGCTTAAGTGAAGTATAAAAGACCACCACAAGCGTAGCATCACGAAAAGTACCGGTCATGCCATATCCCCACCTCACTTTTAACATTCTTTCGGTTTCTTTCACACTATTTACTTATTTATTTATTTATTGAGGTTACATTTAGTATATATAATGGAATTCCAGAATGTAATGTAGCGGGGATCGTACATAAATAAAACATAACATGAATCTTTCATTGTTTGTTGGTTTTTCGGAAATTCTTCAAAGTTTTTTGGTTTTTCATTTAAAATTCCATTTTTATTCGAGTTATATCATTTATAATTAAATAATAAAGTATGAGTAAGTAATGATCAATATATTTTTATTATTTATCAGTAAATAATAACAGGATTTCGGGTGAAACAATAGATATAAAAATTTGTAAGCTAAATAAATACACAAATAAAATCATACAAAATAATTCAAATAATATTTTGTTTTGAATTTATATTATTGGGTTGCCCGGAAAATTCGTTTCGTCTGGGAAAATTAATTCGTACCGAAAAATTCTATCATTTAATTATTAGACATTAATTCCGATAACTAATGTATAAGAATTAACCGGTAGAATTTTTTAATTTTTTCAAAAGTAACGAATTTTCTGGGCACCCAATATTATCCTAGGATAAGTTTTTTTTTTTTTTAATCATGATATTAAATAACAATTGTATATTATTTTGTCTTCCTTCTGATTTTATTATTATTATTTCAAAGCATTCTTTAAGGAATCGGGTACTTATAAAATATGAACAGTTAGTGAAAAGTTTTGAAGCTTGTTTTCTTAAAAATTATAAGAGACATTCATGCAAAATTTTAAAGGAATATTTAAACAGTACTACTCTTTTGAATTTCTTAAATATATATAACCATAAATGAAACATTACCATAACACCAACTTAAACTATGAAATATTGATTAAGTATGTAATAATTAGTTGATAATGAAAGTATTCCCCAACACACAGAATATAGATACCAAAAACTTATTTAAAAGAAGAATAAATTAAATTAAAAATTGAATAAATTAAATTGAATGAATGAAATGAAATTCGTGGAATTTAAACAGAATTATCAAGTCCCAAATGCCTAAATACCACAAATAAAATGAGTGGTTTGGGTTTCATCATCATATTAACCATAACATTGCTAAAGAATATGATTTTGGGACTACCACTCATAAACAATGAATCAAACCTGTGAAAAAATAAAAAATAAATACAACATTAAAAAGGAAAGAAACCATACCTATAATATACAAATAATATATATATATATATATGTGTATATACTTCAATTGCCTATGCTCTTCCAAATAACAGTCCAGATGTCATGACCAAATAGTTGCTCTGAGCCAAGGGTCGGAAGTAGCACGCTACAAGCAGCGAAACTACTGTAGTCGCTACTTTTTACAGTAGTTTCTAGTGTAGCGCGCTACATTTTGAACAATGTAGTGTAGCGAGTAGCGCGATACAAAAAATCAGTAGTTTGTAGCGAGAGCCGACGCTACTTTTAACGCTACTTCATGAAAATAAAGTGCAATTCTGTAAATCACGTCATCGAAATTGCTTCTTTTGTGGAGAATTTGTACTGCACAACAATTCCCGAATTGCAGTGGCAAATCTCAGCTGCAGTATATAGCAACGCATCGCGTGAAGTCATAGATTTTTTCCATTGACACTTTTTGCTGAAATCTAGTACTAACCCACCAAAAGAATTAATTTTCTTGTTGGCAACACTTGACTATTTATTCGTTATTAAGTCTTCATGTTTTAACGCCGGGTTTCGTATTATTTGAAATTGCTCTATTTACAGATTTATTTATTGTTTTCATTTAGGGTTGTTTTTCTGTAATTTTCTAGATTATAACATCTTTCTTAATTTTACTACGAAATTTGTTAAGTGCATATAACACAAACACAAAACATTTCCTTGTATGTTATCTTTCTTAATTTTTTTAATGCCCTCGGTTATGTCGCATTCATTTAATTGTATCCTGATAGACGCGATATAACGAGGGATCAATTTATTATTTAAACCGTGTCTTCAATTTCTAGTGTAAATTGAACCTACTTTGATAAAATTTGAAAGTAGCGAAGTAGTAACTACTTTTGAAAACTAGTTTATAGTCGCTACTTTTTAAAACAAGTAGTTGTAGTTGTAGTTAACTACATTTTCCACAAAGTAGTCGTAATTAGCTACAATAAAAAAGTAGTTTTTCCGACCCGTGCTCTGAGCTAATGTGTTGGCTATTGGAAAAGTATTGCCAATCGTGGGTGCATCCAAGTCAAGACTGGAAACTTTTCTGAATATTAAGAATAACCAAATGGAAATGGACTAGAAGATTTCTATGTCTTACATTGTGGCTAAAAATCGATCTTTTAGTTCTTTTATTCTTGATAGTAAAATTGAAATTATTTAAGTACATAAAGTGGAATTTATTATCATTCAAAAATCTCTTCAAGACTGAAATCAGTCCTGAGACTGAAGGTCATGCACCCTTTTTGGCAATTGAAGCCAAAGGGTTCTGGGTTCGAGTCCTAGCCTGAATAAATTTTTCACTCAGATGGAAAAATTACTACTCGTATTTCATCTGTTAGTTCATTTTTTTCCCTTTTTTGTCTGGCATGTAGTAATATGCACCGACCGTATATTTTAAGCGGCACAATAGTAACAATTGTTAATAATAAAAATAATAAATCAAATTGAAACTCAAATGATGTCATTTCTTCCTTGGAAAAAAACGTTAAGCATTTAAAGTTGAAAAAGAGAAATACTTATAGGTCTCTCCTTATAGTTCTTCCTAATCTGATAATATCTGGACAGAAATAATCTTAATCTCTGCCCATTTTTCTTTCAGAAATCAGATTATTTTTTGTTTTTTCTGTGGTATGGAGGATCCGCCTCCTACCCCCATTTCCACTTTCAGAAAATCCCAGTTCACAGTGACAGGTGATGGGTATCAGAGAATAAAAGTGCAGCTGATATTTTCGAATGAAGAACTGGATTTATTTTCGCGTTGTTTTTAAATATGAGGACCTTCAGGTAGGAGGGGGGAGGGGGGGGCAGTTGCTCTTCGATAGATTTTCCGATTTAATTAAATAAAATTTATTTTTCTCTCATGAATTTGAAAGAAAAATTATAAAATTTATTCTTTACAAGTGGTTTTAAACAGGTGTTTATAAAAACTTGGAAAAGTCAGGAAGATTTTTATGAACTAGAAGTCAGGGAAATTTACAATTCCCGAGAAAAAGTCAGAAAAATTTGATATTTTGTAAAATAAAAAAATCCGATTTTTTTTTTCTTTAAATACTTTTTGTCTACGCCCTTTCAGTCCTCCCTTATAACTATATTTTCAATACCAGCTTCACTGAATCTTCGTACAAGTTTTTTGTAGGATTACTTAAGTGATTCAGACTGTTTATCTTTATTTGGGAACTGGACATTTGTTAGCTTAATTTATTGAATATTTTTCATCCTTAAATTTGGCTAGTTAAAGAGAAGATATAGAAATGTGTATTATTATTATTTAAGAAAAAGGATGGAACCCAAAATGCGTATCTGCAAAATGTTTAACATGTAGGGGGAAAAAAATCTTATTAAAGAATATGGAGCTGCAAGCAATCATTAGCCATGAAATATAATAGCCTTAGTGTTCGTTCAACAATTTGCATATTTTTCAAAAAAAAAAAAAAAAAAAAAAAAAAAAAAGTCAGTAGTTTGTGTTTCAAAATTAGTTGTGAAAGTTTCACTCTCAAATTTACAACTGTTAAGATTTTAGGGTGTTAAGGCAAGATTAAGACAATTTAGGGGGTTCCTCCCCCTGAGCCCCTTGGAAAACAATTTTTAGTTAGGCTTTTCTCTTTAGGTTCATATCTTTAAAGTCAATTTTAAACGGTAATCTCTGTTGGGGGGAGAAAAAAAAAAGTAAATTGTTTTTAATTATTCATTTTGAAAAATGCTGGTAGAAGCTTATTTTGGGATTTTTAATGTACCTTATTTGTTACATATCTGTAAATATTTATTTATTTTTTATTTGTTTAAAAATTGGGTTGCACTTGGGGTTTTGACAAAATAATCTCAGCTTAGTCTTTTTCGTGTTTTATTCTCCATTAAAACAAAGAAAGAAAAGAAAACGGACTATAGAACACACCTGTTTCAAAACCTCGCCCCTTCTTGGATTTTGTTCTACATTGGTCCATATTTTAAAGTAGCAATATTAATCAGAAATGGTGTTTATTGTTTATTAGATTAAAATGTTTATAACTATAGTAATTTGTGGACGTGCCTATCCAGACTATTTATTTCAAAGACTAATGTCCTACTTAAAAAAAAAAAAAAAAAAAAAAAAAAAAATCCAGTTAGATTTTAAATTTGATGTTTAGAAAATTAGTAAATTCTAATTTAACGAAAAAGTGGACAATGCTTTTTGAATCTTAGGCACCTGAATTTTAATACCTGAAATTTTCAAACAAGTAGGTATGAAAATTAGATTGTGAATGTATCAAAGAGATTTGTCTTGTTGAGCGGGAGAAAAATAAAAATTTCAATTATAGTGAACATTTTGCTATCACAAACTCACCTGCAGACTGTAAATAATGAGAATAAGCTATATCTGACATTATTACTAGAACTTTGCTTTTACTCTTGCATGGTAAAGGTTAAAATAAGGAATTTCGCTTGTAGCCACTGGCCGGTAGGTTGATTTTTTTTAGTAGCCAGTTACTGGCTAGTGAGAATAACTTCTTTAGTAGCCAGTAAGTACATTTATGTCACTGAATATTTAATTAAAAAATACATAATGACTTTACAGTAAACAAGTAATTTATGTACTAAGTAAAAATATTTTAATTTATATTGTTTTGAATAAACTTGATATATTTCCAATCTATTTTAAAATTTAAAATAAGTTAGCAGCAAAGTTATACACAACATGCTTATGTAGCTAACTACATTACCGTTTTCTTTTAAGTTATTTGTCCAGAATTAAGATCTAACAATAAAAAAATAGGTATGTTTATGCACTTAATAATAACCCACAACATGATATACTTTATAAAAGCACAACCTGTGGGTGCGGGTCAAAAGTAGCCAACATCTTCATAAATTCAGGAATTGTATGTATTTCGCCAATTAGTTTCGGGAAAAATTGTAAATTTCGTCATTCGGGAGCTTAAAACTCATGGATTTTGTCGATCGGGAAAGTAAAAATCATTAATTTCGTCGATCGGGTGCGTAAAAATCCTGAATACCGTTGAACGGGCGCGGAAAAATTGCGAATTTTAAGGAAAAAAGGAATTGGAAAATTGTGCATATATACATATCAGTACAAAAACCCTTAACGGGTTAAAAGTTGTGACGCAGCACTTTCTTTTGGCTCTAAGAATTTCAAATATGGGTCTTAAAAGTAATGATATCAAATTTGAGTGACGCTATGTTAATTTTTTTTTAAATCATCATTTTCTTTTTAGTTTTATTTATATTCACAGGTGCAATTATTATCTTAACATGAAAATAATATAAAATTTATTCGCTAAAGCTTTTTCATTCAGATCTCTCAGGAATTCAAAATATGGGTTTTAAAAGAAATTATATCAAAATTTGAGTGACACCTTGACGTGAATTTAATAGGATTGTTTTAAATTTAAATTTAAATTATTTTTCGTTTGTCTTCTAAAGTATATTTACACATACAAACAATACTTTTAATTTTTCAATACACTGTTAAATATATTACTTTCACTGAGCCTATATTATGTATTGAAATGTATTTATTTCAATAGACTGATTCATGTTTTGTGCCACGGTATCCAAAATCATAAGTAAAATTTATGTAAATGATTAATTTGCGTCATAGTATCCACTTGCATACGTTTTCCTTTGTTTGGATACTATGACGCAAATTAATCATTTACATAAATTATACTCATGATTTTGGATACCGTGGCACAAAACATGAATCAGTCTATTGAAATAAATACATTTCAATAAGTGGGGGCAAAGTGGGGTGTGAACACAGGACATGCATAATATGATTAAACAGTCTCGGACATTTCCAACAATATATCACATGAAGGGTGTGTGCAAAATTTTAAAAAGTACCCGCCTTGGGGGGGGCAAAGTGGGGGGATGGACACCAGAGATGCATAATATGACTAAGCGGTCACAGACCTTTCCAACGATATATCACATGAGGGGTTGTGCAAAATATCAGAAAGTACCCCCTTGGGGGGGCAAAGTGGGGGTGTGGACACAGGAGATGCATAATATGATTAAACAGTCTCGGACATCTCCAACAGTATATCACATGAAGGGTTGTGCAAAATTTTAAAAAGTACCTCTTGGGGGGGCAAAGTGGGGGTGTGAACACAGGGGATGCAGAATATGATTAAACAGTCTCAGACCCTTCCAACAATATATCACATGAAGGGTGTGTGCAAAATTTTAAAAAGTACCCGCCTTGGGGGGGCAAAGTGGGGGGATGGACACAAGAGATGCATAATATGACTAAGCGGCCACAGACCTTTCCAACGATATATCACATGAGGGGTTGTGCAAAATATCAGAATGTACCCCCTTGGGGGGGCAAAGTGGGGGTGTGGACACAGGAGATGCATAACATGACTAAGCAGTCACAGACCTTTCCAACGATATATCACATGAGGGGTTGTGCAAAATTTCAAAAAGTACCTCTTGGGGGGGCAAAGTGGGGGTGTGAACACAGGGGATGCAGAATATGATTAAACAGTCTCAGACCCTTCCAACAATATATCACATGAAGGGTGTGTGCAAAATTTTAAAAAGTACCCGCCTTGGGGGGGCAAAGTGGGGGGATGGACACAAGAGATGCATAATATGACTAAGCGGTCACAGACCTTTCCAACGATATATCACATGAGGGGTTGTGCAAAATATCAGAAAGTACCCCCTTGGGGGGGCAAAGTGGGGGTGTGGACACAGGAGATGCATAATATGATTAAACAGTCTCGGACATTTCCAACAGTATATCACATGAAGGGTTGTGCAAAATTTTAAAAAGTACCCGCCTTGGTGAGGCAAAGTGGGGGGATGGACACCAGAGATGCATAATATGACTAAGCGGTCACAGACCTTTCCAACAATATATCACATGAGGGGTTGTGCAAAATTTCAAAAAGTACCCTCTTGGGGGGGCAAAGTGGGGGTGTGAACACAGGAGATGCAGAATATGATTAAACAGTCTCAGACCTTTCCAACAATATATCACATGAAGGGTGTGTGCAAAATTTTAAAAAGTACCCGCCTTGGGGAGGCAAAGTGGGGGGATGGACACAAGAGATGCATAATATGACTAAGCAGTCACAGACCTTTCCAACGATATATCACATGAGGGGTTGTGCAAAATATCAGAAAGTACCCCCTTGGGTGGGCAAAGTGGGGGTGTGGACACAGGAGATGCATAATATGATTAAACAGTCACAGACCTTTCCAACAATATATCACATGAAGGGTTGTGCAAAATTTCAAAAAGTACCCTCTTGGGGGGGCAAAGTGGGGGGATGGACACCAGAGATGCATAATATGACTAAGCAGTCACAGACCTTTCCAACGATATATCACATGAAGGGTGTGTGCAAAATTTTAAAAAGTACCCGCCTTGGGGGGGTCAAATTGGGGCATGGACATTATCATTAATTTCGTCAATCGGGCATGAAAAAATCATGAATTTCGTTGATAGTGTATTTAAAAATCATGATTTCGTTGATCGGGTATGTAAAAATCTGTGAATTTCATCAATCGAGCACAGAAAAAACATGACTTTTGTCGATCGGGGGAGGGGGGATCATATATTTTGTCAATTGGGCACGTAAAAATCTTGAATTTTGTTTATCGATCGCATAAAAATCACGTATTTCAGCAAATAGATACATAAAAACGAAGAAATTCCTTGATCGGCACATGAAAATCATTAATTTCATCAAACGGATGCATAAAAATCAAGAAATTTATGAATCAGGCACATAAAAATCATCAATCGGTGCGTAAAAATTATGAATTTCATCGATTAGGTACGAAAAAATCATGAATTTTGTAGAACGGACGCATAAAAATTACCAATTCGTAGAGTAGTCGCATAGAAATCACGAATTCATCAAGTGGGTGGTTAAAAATCACAAGTTCATCAAGTAGGTGCATAAAATTCACAAATTTCATCAAACGTTTGCATAAAAATCAATAATTTCATCGATCAGGTTCAGAAAAATGAAATTTCGTCGATTGAACATGAAAAAAATCATGAATTTCGGTGATCAAGTGCATAAAAATCTTGAACTTCGTTGATCGGTGTGTAAAAATCATGAATTTTGTCGATCGGGTGTGTAAAAATGATGAGTTTCAATAATCAGGCACAGCAAAAACATGAATTTTGTGGATCAGGGAGGGGGAGATCATAAATTTTGTCGAACACAGATGTAAAAATCATGAATTTTGTTTATCGGTGCATGAAAATCATGAATTTTGTCAAACAGGCACATAAAGATCAAGAAATTCATTGATCGGCATGTAAAAATCATTAATTTCATCCATCGGGCATATAAAAATGATGAATTTAGTCGATCAGGCATGTAAAAATCACAAATTTTGTCAACGGGGCACATAAAGATAAAAAAATTTGTTGAACGGCATGTAAAAATCAGAAATTTTGCTGAACGGGCACATAAAAATCACGAATTTCTTTAATCGGCGCATAAAAATCATAAATTTCGCCAATCTAGTGCAGTAAAATCATTAATTTCATCGATCTGGTGCAGAAAAATCACTATTTTCGTCGATCTGGCGAGGAAAATCATGAATTTTGTCAAACGAACATGGGAAAAAAAGAAAATCAGAAAATCCTGTATTTGGTCGGTTTTCTCCATATTTTTCAAGTCAGTTTTTCAAGTTTTATTGCCGAGTGCCTATTTTCACCTTTACCCAAAAACGAATAACATCGAATTAAAAGGAGAAAGTTATTAACTATTTACAGGAAAAAAACTTTAACGGCCATGTACTTAGCTGTACAAGGTCTTAACTCGAGCGTAAAAATGAGGAAACGTGTTTCCTTACCGATGCTCAACTACTGTATAAAGCGTCAACAAAAAGGGGTGACAATCCCATGCAAATGAACTACGAAAACTTCCAAAAATGAGTGTTGGAAAAACTTCTTCCAAATTTGCAATCGAATAGTGCCCTATATATGGCCAATGCTCAACATCACATGCCTGTTGAAAACCGCACTCCTGCAAAGAATTCTATAGACTGGCTGAAAAACAACAAAATATACTGTGGCGAACAAATACAAAAAGTAGAACTTTTCTCTCATAGAGAGTAATCGTCCAAAGAAAATCATCTATAAAATTGATAATAAAATTCTAGTTTAGAAGGTATTATTTTTTTTAATATTTTAAATGATAAAATTTTATCCGCCCTTCCAAATTATTTGAAAATACAAGCTGCAATTTATAATAGATAAAATACTCCCCCCCCCTCCCCCAGGTATTTTGTTTATTTATTTATTGTTTTTTATTTATTTTGAATTGATGGTTCTCCATTTCAAAATTTTCATTTTATTTGATACTTTGATGGTCTATAGCTGTTTGTGAAGCTTCATGCATGTTTTGCTGTTACTGTATATTAATTTTTCAAATTCATTTTTAATAAACTTATGCAAGTAAATAGTTTTAGAGCCCTATGTTGTTTTCAACATATTCAGACAATTTCAAACTTTGCACTCACCAACACTTAATTTATAAGATCTGACTATTAAAAATCATTGCGAAAAAATTAACAGCGGTTTTCTCTAAAAAAAAATTTTTCTTTCTTCTATATGTTTTCAAAATACACCTCTGTACAAGAAACCCTATGTAAAATATGGATATTTATGTAAGTTGTAATCAAAAAATTAAATGTATTAGCAGCAGTTGAAATTTAATAATTTTTCAGAATTTACTTTGAAGAACAAACACTTATTACAGTCAACAGTAAACAGTATTTTATACAAAAATTGGGAAATGTTTAAGATGATTAAATTTGTGAAGAGTTAATTTTTGGTAGGAAAAAGTTTTGTGAAGTGTCCTGTTTTAATATGAAAAGAAATGTGAAATAACCTGTTTTAAAATGAAAAAAAAAATGTGAAGGATACTGTTTTAAGATTTAAAAAAAATTGTGAAGGATCCTTTAAAGGTGTTCTTAATTCTTCTTAAACAGAGCCCTGCAATATACTTACTAAAGTTGTATTTTTTCTGTGATTTAAGCACATATAAGGTATTTCATACCTCTAAATTAGTAATTTTAAATGATTTTTAAAGTCACAGGTAAATGATAGAAAAATTGAAAGATAAAATAGCTATTTGTTTACTTTTTAAACTCTGAATTTAAAGTAAATAAGAACTTATTTATTCATTGTATAGTAATATTTTAGAGCTAAAAAAATCTATGTGGGTTAAAATGATTATATTCTTAAGTTTCGCGAGCAAATAGCAATTTTTTTACTGTATTTTTTAACAATTTTTAATGTAACATTTGACATTGAAACAATATAGTGCTTGAAAACTATTTAACAAGCTTATTAAAAAATGAATGTGAAAAATTAATATAAAGTAAATGCAAAACATTCATGAAGATAGAAGTTTGTCACACAACTGTTTGTAAATGTAATGAGAAAAAAAAAATTATAACAATGTAATAATACTGGCAATATGAATGCAATAAGGTAATGCCAGGGGTCGATCCAGGAAAAATTTGGGGCCTATTTAGGGTCCCTTCACAAAAATCTATTTAATAAAATGGGCCCCCTTCACAAAAATCAATTTGATAAAATGGGCCACTTCACAAAATTCTATTCCATAAAAACTTACTATTTATTATTTTGTGATGTTTTAAAATGTGTAATTTGTAAACAAACAAGTTTGCCAGAGAGGAAAACTTCCACAAAAGGATTTAAAACAGGTTTTGTTTATAAATGCTTGGTTCGAATTTGATTAAATCGATTTCAACTTTCGTTACAAAATGTTATTTTTCACAAAAATATAATAAATTTCACAAAAACAACCTTTACTTTTCACAAAATGGGCCCCAAGAAAAAAAACCTGCATCGACCCCTGAATGCAATAAGAAAAAGAAAAAAAAAACTATTTGTTTACTTTTCAAACTCTGGATTTAAAGTAATTAAGAACTTATTTATCCATTGTATAACATAAAACACTTAATTCACAACTAACTTTCTGCATTTTCTTTTACAAAATAACATAAAAGTAATATTTTAAAGCCATAAAAACATGTAATTGGCAGTTGCTCTGACAAACTAAGCACCTTACCAAAACGAAATTTTTAAAAAGAACCATCAAGTCATATAAAATAAAAAACAATGAATAAATAAACAAAATACCTAATAGTAAGTATAATATCTTTGATTTTCTGTGCCTATCTTTTCCCCAAATGCCTCTCGCTAATTTGTGCTTCGCGCATTGATACGATAATAGTTGGTTGGTTGTCTTCGTTGCGAAAGAAACAAAGAAATGAAAAATATTTTATCATTAGAAAATGAAAGATTTATTATATTTAGCAGTAAAATTGAATACATGTAATTAAAAAATATTTCCTCATTTTGAAAAAGGAATCTAAATAATTTTTCGAATATATGCATGTTTAAAATCTGAAATTATTTCTTTGTAACAAAAAGAGAAAACATATAAACCCCAATTGAATTTAATACATATGTTTTACATGTTTAGAGTATATAATTCATTGTTTTTACATTTAAAAAAATATAAATAATTAGCCCGGTCACAAGCTTTATTAATAACGGCAACCGTACATCAAATTTTAACTGTAATTCCCGGCGGAAGAAGGTAGTGAATACTCTATTGCATTTGTACAGCTTGGCTTAAGAAAATAGTCCCATTTTTTTAAATCGGATTATATAAAAAACTAGAGTTTTCCTATTTAAGCGGATAGGTGGATTCACTTCATATAAAACCGATTAGTATCATATATTAATTTTAAAAAAATCCTTCGGGCGGTTTTCGAGATACGCTGTCTTACACCATGACACCATTACATGCAGAGCGAAAAACTTCCCATTTTACTTAAAAATGGATTTCCAGATCTTAAAATCTACTGCATGTAGAAATCTATAAATTTCAGGATAGAGTTAGACCGGAGATATAAGACAACTGTCAAAAAATCAAAACGATGTACCTCATATTTGCTGAGATATTAAATGTCGGCTTTTCGCTTTTCCTTTGAACTCAAACTAGCTGTATATATGGAGTGACGGAAATCTTCGGTATTAAGCATTCGGTTTTCGTTTTTTTGCTGCGTCACTCGAGAAACTACCGTCTCTCATGATATATATTTGTCCGGTTCGTTCCATATTATTAATCGCCAGTTTTTCAAGTTTAACCGCCGAGTGGCGACTGCTTGTTTTCATCTTTATTTCATGGTAATAGCATATGTAAGGAAAGAAGGATTCATAACTTCGAAACTCACTTTTTTTATGTATACTTAAGAAGTTTTATAATTTTATTGAACATAATTTGGTTTTATATTATGTCTAAAAAACGTTTAAATATACTTTGTTTCATTTCACATATCTCCCCCCCACCCCGCCCACTCACACACATATATTTAATTTTTTACTTGATGTACTCATAAGACTTTTAATCACAGAGTTAATTTATAAGTAAGTAAATCAATAAGATTAAAAATAATAAACTATGTATTACATATAACAATTTATTTATATAAAACATATTAAACTGCTATGTACTGTGCATCGTTGAATGAATTCAGTATTGGATAATACATGCTAATAGTTGTTATTCCTTTCTTTTCAGCAACACAATGAAAATATCGATATTGTAGAACCTGAAAGCAAAACTCATAGCACAAAAAAATATTCCAAGGAACATCAAAAGCCTCATCATCACAACCATAAGCATAAGAAGCATACAGTAGAAGAGGAACTGGTAAATAGTTTTTTTATTCAATAATATGCCTGTTTTTTATGTGGCAGAATATTGGTATTTAGGTATTCAATAAATAATCAAATATGAACTTGCTGAACAGTTCAGACAATTTATAATAATACATGATAGAGTTTGTTTGTCAATCTTTGCGTAGTCTCACGTTGTGATGCCCAGTGCTACTAAAGGAGATAGATAGGCCTTAATTTTTGCCCCATCCCCTCGATAGGGTAATAAAAAAAAAATCTAAGATCTTTTGTTTGTTTTCATATAACTTTGGATCTGTATTTACTGCCTCCGTGATTAATTCTTGTTTGAAGATAGTTTAAATGTGCTATACGCAATCAGTAATATAGCTTCATTCAGAAAATGTTAAAGTATTTCTGTTATATCAAATTGATTTCTTTTTCTTTTAATGATAAAAAGTGCTTATAACACATTTGTAGTTTTAATATATGTTTCATTTTATTTTTCACTCATTAACATATTGCTCACCCGCAAAAAACGTTACACGACATTTCACAGGAGAGGCAAAAGACGATTAGCAATATTTTACTGTAACATAAAACTAAAGCACTTAGCTCTGTGTGCAGCTATAAAAACATGAGTCAAGACCTAGAAGAGATAAGATGGATTGAGTAAATTTATCCTTTCACCTACCATTTGCCCCCCTTCTGTGGTACATAAACATAAATTAAATTGATACATTTTCTTTAATAAAAATAAAATAAAATAAATTTTAACAAACCTTAAATTCATTAATCTATATCAAATAACTGCATGCAGCAGGTTCTACATTCATGTTGTATTATTAGGGACTGATACTTTTCTTGCCTAAAAACTTGTAGTTCAACGTGAAAAATTGCAAACTAGTGAGTGTTAACTTTTTCCCAAAAGTTTTCAAAAAGCTGTGCATTTTTTTTTTTTTCAATACTTGATACTGCTTGTAGAAATATGGATTTTAAATTTTATGTTTTATTTGATTTTTAAAATACTTTAAAATGCATTTAAACAATTGCATGTAAATAATCTAAATGTCCTATTTTTAATTCTCATTTTATCAGAAGCAGTTAATTAACAGTTTTCAATAAATCTAGTATTATGCAATATTTAACTGGTAAGCTTCATCTGAAATTTTGAAAGCCATTATATGTATGTATTATTTCTGCATCCAACAGACAAAATACATGTTTAGATCAGAGTATGAAAAATTTTCTACCTCATACACTATATGGCCAATAGTCACTGGACACTTTTGATTTTAGATATTTTGTTGAAAATTTGGAGAAATGCTTGATGAATCATTCTTATTCAAGATCATATTTGATCTTGTATCTTCCAGCAAATGTTTGATCATGAGAATAAAAATAATAATACTTGTGATCACTCTGCAAAATAAAATGCTCGAAATTATCTGTAACTGTAGCACAGGACTATATGAATCTTGTACAATTGTATTTTTTTGTATAAGAATAGCATATATATGCATGGAGATGTAAAGGTTTCTTTAAAAAATTCAAGAAATTTCTGCATGTGTTTTGTTTATAGCATGCAAAGTTTTCAAACAAATTTAACTCTATTTTCAGGAAACTTAATAAAGTACAGTAGAAATAATACACTGCAACTGAAATTCAGTTCAGTATATCGCCAATTTCTTTCTGAAATTTTACAATATTTGATTGGTCTTTTTATATGTGTTCCCTAGTATAGTAAACTACTAAATTAGGCAAAAAGGAATTATCTTTCATGCATGTGCAATTAAAAATTATTTCATACAAATGTTCATATTTCATCAAATATTTAATATCTCTAATTGTCATGTATCGTTTCTACTGTAATTTTCCCCATTTCCGGAAAGTAGCGTAAAATTTGATTTAAAACCTTGCATGCTATAGACAAACATTCAGAAATTTCTTTAATTTTTTAAAGAAACCTTTATTTCTCCATGCATATACGTACTATTCTTACACAAATGAATACAAATGCTGTTTAATATCCAAATACTCCTGTACTACTGCGACATATCATTTCATGATCACAATCATTACATTATCATGACACTTTACTGATCACATTTTTTTTTATTCGATTTGTTGTTGGTCCCCTAATTGCCCTTGTAATCATACTAAAATATGAGATCAAACATGTTCTTTATATTCCTGAAGTTCCAGAAGAATTCATCAAATATTTCTCTAGATATTGGACTGTGCTTCTCGAATTGAAAATGTCCAGTGAATTTTGGGCATATTGTGAAAAATAATAATGAAAAACCTTTCAATAATTAAAAGTAAAGTTAATTAGGTTATTTAAAGCACAACAATTTGCTCAATATACCTAATTTTGGCTGCTAGCAATAGTATCTCAATTTTTACAAATTATTTTTATGATTACATTTAAAATTTTCTTGAATTTCCTTCCAGACATACTGTTTTTATAAAATATCAAATCATAATAAAAATTGCAAATCTTAGGCTCCCTTTTTTTCTCCTCTGTACTCTCAGGGTTTAGAAGAAGAACCTGTTGCAATTAAGTCAAAGAAAGCTCCAATAGAAATTCCAGAGCCGGAAATTGAACTGCAAGAAAATCTTGAAACTAGCAAAAAGGCCGTTGCAGAAGAAAAGCATAAGGAACAGGTGCAAGATTTGCACCTCCAAGATTTAACATATGAAGAAAACTTAAAGAAAGAAAAAAGAAAGAAGGGACATCATGGTGCACATCGTGCTGGTAATACTTCATTTAACAAAACTTTTCTGTTGTAATAAACTTTTATTTAGTATTTTATAGCATTCTTCGTGCATAAGATTATCTGAGAGACCATCATAAGACACCTGGGCCCTTATTGATTTTGGAAAGTCTTTTTCACATTAACCTTTGTTTTTTTTCCTCTTCTTTTCTATTCCCCAAGAGTTTTCAGCCATGGAAATGTATATTGGTATGTTATTATGAAATGGAATCTGTTGACTCATTTTTTAACCCATTCGCTACTGGCGTCCTTGATGAAGAACATGCCTTTCCATTGAGTATTTTTTAACACTTTCCAACTTAGTTGAAAAGTGTTTATGACTTCGGTTTGTCTGCCGTATGGCTGTGCTCTAACTCCCGTAAATATGATCGGATTGCCCTGCAATTTTTATATGTTATTGTCGTTATCTATAGCATGTTCCCTATTTCAACTGAAGTGTGTAGCACTTATAGATTTTTTACAGGGACACTCAAAAGAATTCCGTTACATTACGGTCTATGGGGAAAAATCATTTGCGGTTTATTTTAATGATGTTACACAATTTCAAATACATTGTAATTGATATATATCACTAAGGTGCATTACAAGAAACTTAATATGGAATAGGGTGTGCATAGCACTTATAGTTACTTTACAGGGACAGTCAAAAGAATTCTGTTACATTACGTCTATGGAGAAAAATCGTTTGCTGTTTAATTAAATAATTTTTCACTATTTTAAACGCATTGTAATTTATATATATCACTAAGGTGCATTACAAGAGGCTTACTACAGAATATTGTGTGTATAGCAGTCATCGTTCATTTACAGGGACACACAAAAGAATTCTCTACTGTCTGTTAACAATAAATCCTGGAAGTGCATTTGAAGTTGCTGAACGCGATTTTAAATTTAACTCGCTTTTTGTCTAATACTTGGTGTGTATAAATTCTGTAGATCCTATACAGGGCAGCACAAAAATTCGCAAACACATTTCCGTTTATTGACAGAAACTCCAGAAGGAGAATTTTAAATTGTGCCACACGTTTCCTAACTAAACTAAAATTTAGCATCCTATGTAGTATATATAAATCTATAGATCATATACAGGGCTGAATAAAAGTATTCGGATATTTTTCCACATATTTTTGGTAATTCCTGAAATCGGATTTTTTAAATATGTTATGCATTTTTCAAAATTGTTTAGTTAGATATCATCTTACACTTTACGGTAAAGATTTTCAAAATTATTTTGCAAATGTTGGAAAGTGTTACATAATCTATGCTTGACGCATGATTTTTCGTTCTTGTTTATCTTAACAATTATTTTTGTTAATTTCAGCATCTAATAATGATAGTGTATGTCTATACATTTAATATTATGCATTCACTTATGTTTCAGCATTTAGCATTAATAATAATAATTTCCATAATTATCTATAAGCTGTTGACGTTTTTTTTATTTTCACATATGTTTCACTCCTTAAAATTAAATTATGGACTACTTTTCCAAATTAATACTTTGTGATAAACAATAAAAAACACTAGTAAGTTTTTATGCTTGTTTAGTTTTGTTGTAACACAATATTTTCCGAAATCTTTAAAAAATCTTCCTTAGACTGGTGTCATATAAAAAATATGCAAAATAACTATTTTGTTAGATTTTAGCAAATAACATATTCGTTAAATTTCAGTAAACCTCAACTTCTGTTATTTGGGTAGTTATTCTCAATTCTATTCGTGTAAAAGTGATTTTTTTCCAAAAATTGAAAAAAAAAATTCAGTAGCAAAAGGATTAAATAAATGTTATTGTTACGTAATAAAAATATTACTAAATGCACAATTTTTAATTAATATGCAACAGAATACAGTCTGGAAAAAAAAAAAAAAAAAAAAAACCCTGTATATTTTAATCTCCAAATGTCACAGAGAAAAAAAAAAAACTGCCATTTAACTGGAAATTATGTCTTCTTTCAATTTATGTGTAAAAAATAAGCTTAAGTCTCATACTAAATTGTACCAAACTCTGAAATTTTCAATACAAACACTTAATTTTGACATTATATTTTGCTTTTTTGGTAAATTTTACCAAAGGATGCCTAACAAGAAGTTATTCGTCCAAGTTGTGTAGGAAATATGAAGCTTAAAGTTTGGAGTTTCCCATGTTTACTCAATTTGTAATCATTGTGAAAAATACTGCAATGCGGGTAGTTTTTAAGGAATAACTCAAAAACTACTTGGCAGAATGAGCTGCAATATCTGAAGCTTCTAGAAATCTATTTCTGCTAAAAAAAAATTATAGGTTATAATTAATAACTTAAAAAAAAAAACATATATAAACTAATAGAGCTGTATGTGTTTATAGCAGAAATAGATTTCTAAAAGTTTCAAATATGAAAATCCAAAATTACAGTTCATTGTGTTAAGTAGTTCTTGAGTTAATGTTTAAAAAATTACCTGCATTGCAATCTGTTTTGCAATGATTACAAATTAATCTAACGCCATAAGTTCTAAACTTTAAGCCTTCATAATCCCTAAACTATTTGACTGAATAACTTCCCGTTAGGTATCATTAGATGAAATTTGCAGGAAAAGCCAAATATGATGTCAAAATTAAGTGTTCATATTAAAAATTTCAGAGTTTGGTATAATTTCAGTATGAGGACAATCCCTAAAGCTTATTTTTTTTATCCATAAATTGAAGAAAGACAATTTCCAGTTGAATGACTGCATGGGGTGTTTTCTTTTATTTTAGCCGACTGCACAATACACAGTGTTGGGACTCTATACAAAAAAATGTGAGTTATAACTGTTTATTTTAATCTCGCTGCATTCTAAATATACTGGGTAATTCAAAATAGAGGTTATAGTGCTTATCTCTTAACATTTTCAGGGGCAAGTAATTGTGTTTCTGTAATGTTGAACTGACACCAGAATTTTCGGAAAAAATTATTTCAAAAATTTTCGTACAAATCTTGATTAAAATTAAGTGGTATAAATAAAATATATCCCACCATCCTTCAAGGGGTTAAACTGCTGATGATAGAGACTTCCGATTACAAAAAGTATACAAATCAAGTGCAGCTTTTACATATGGCATTTGTTTTGCAAGGGAATGTATATATATTAAAATATAAAATTTATTTTTATATGGTCCCTGGATCCTTAAGTTATATTTAGAAACATTTTCTCATGCTTTGAGAAGAAAAATAATAAAAATTTCATTTTTCTATGACGAACAGTCACCAAGTTATGATACTTTAAAGCTTATGAAATTTCGTTCTCTGGCAGTAAAAACAGACAGATGATTTTTTAGTGCCAGAAAGCTCCAAAATTTCATAAACTTTAAGGTATCATAACTCAGTGAGTTTTGGTCGTAGAAGAATGGAATTTTTACTCGTACTTGTCAGAATATGGAGAAAATGTTTCTTAATAAAACTTATATTTCCTAGGGACCATATAAATATATTTTCATATTTTTCTTTCTATTATCAATGGTTTAAGAAATACCACTATAACCCCTATTTTGTATCATCTTCTATATTTCTTTCACAGCTACTAATTGAGTTGGGGCCACGGATTGGTCCCATAGTCAAGATGGCACTGCAAACATCCAGTTGGTTATGTTTTATCAATAGTGTCTGAACCTGGTTCTGGAATCTCAAATGAATGATATTTGTGATTTGTGTAATATTTAATTCTTTTATATGAAGGCCAAATTGAATTCATTTTTCTTTTGAATAGATATCTAAATGTATATAATTAACTATTTTCATAGTATTCTTACTATAATTGGGAAAGAGGGGGAAAACTTTGTGACACTGTTAAGGGATCCATTAAATATTAATGTTTTTAATATTTATTTCTATCTAAAATCAAATGACTGAAATACAACCTAATAGCATATTTATATCAACAGAATCTTACATCACTAATTAGTTGTCTAAATGAATAACCAAAATAAACCAAAATTTAGAGATGCATTCACTTACAGTAACAGTAGCAAATAGGGATGGATCCAACCGTTGATTTTGTGGAGTTCATATCCGCCCTTTGTCATAATGATAAATATGTCCATTTTGCTAGTGATATGAGAATAACAGTTTTAGAACAAAATCAGAAAGAATTGACACTGAATAAAATGCATTTTTTTTTCATCCTTCTTAAAATTCAGTTTTCCTTCCATTTGACTACATAAAGTAGATAGTCTTTTTCTCCTAGATCTATATGATTACTAATTTTCATGATTTTGAAAATTTCACAAAAGATTATTTTTCTTGTCAATGATTTTTTTTTTTTTTTTTTTTTTTTTTTTTTTTGGGGGGGGGGGGGGGGCGTTGAATTTAAATATTATGCAATATTTGACAAAATGGGGAAATTCATTCTACATCATTTACATGGGACAAAATTTAACAGCCCTTATTTTTTTTTCTTTTTACAAATAATTTTAAAATTTTCATTATAATAAAGAATGCTGGAATTTATATTATAGCTCTTTGTTAATAACTAACAATTTTTTAACAGATGTTTTAGAAAAGAATAGTGAAAAGGCTGAAAAGAAACTCTTTGCAGAACAAGAGTCCAAGCACGCAGTAGATGAAAAAGTGATTGAAGATTCATTCGAGCCCCTTAATGAACCAATAGAAAATGGAAAGCATGGCAAGAAATCAAAAGACAAAAAGTACAAAGTTAAGGGAAATGATAAAAACAAAAACAACAAAAAGAAGGCCTACGAAAAGAGCAAAGATAAATACAACAAGAAAAACAAGGATGGAAAGAAAAACAAAGACAAGAAATACAAAAAGGACAAGAGATATTAAACATTGATTAATCACACTTTTAATGCATGAACTTAATTCCAAATCATGATGTGTCAATTTCATGAATACTTCCAAGTGATATCATTTTTCTACCTGTAATTTGATACAATCAACTTTTCTATGTTTCTACCTATTTATATTGAAGCATTTCTACAATGTCATTTTTGTTGTTTATTTATATATTTCTGAAGTTAGTTATCCAATTCTTTGTTTTTAAACCATTCACCTATTTGTATTTAACTGCATGTTAAGACAAAGAATAGGATGACTTCCGTCCTGTACCTTAACCAAGATTTTTTTTAAACTAATAAAACTTTTAAAACTATTTGTTTGAATTTGCTCTAAGAAAATATATTACACATTTCAAAAGTTCTTGCATTTTAGACAAACTTTAAAGAGAAGTATGAGCACACTACAACCGAAAAAAAAGTATAACAGTGTTTGCTTTTGAACACTTATAAATGTGTGTTTAAAAAACAAAACATAAGCATTTAATGTTTATCTTAAAAATGAAGCCTAATTTCATAACTCTGATTCAAACTGGCCTCAAAAATTTGTTACAATATGTTAATTTGGTGTGGATACTGATTATGAGAAATTCACAACTAACTAATGAAGAACCACAAAGTAATTCAAGTGCAAACTAGTGAATTTATTTAAAAAATTTTAATTTTTGCTCTGATATCATGGCAACAGGGGAAAAAAAGGATTATTCAAACTATCCCTTCAGGATTTCTAAATTGCTTTTTTTTTTAATTGCATAATCAAAATTAGTTAACATAAAACTATTAATTGATAAAAGTGCATTTAAAAATACTACTCTGTTTATTTTTTATTTATATTTTATTTTCTACTGTTTAGAGTTTAAATATTTCATTGTTGCAGTTTTACAGACATTCAGCATATTTTAGCTAGCATGATTTGGCCCATAATTAACTCCATTGTTCTTGTAACTTGTATAGAGTTATAACCATAAAGAATATTTGTCCATTTATCGCCTGTGTCTGACTAATACAAAAATGCCTTAAAATTAATTTATTAATATATAATTAAGTTCTAAAAATATTAAAATGTTGTATT
This sequence comes from Maratus michaelseni, assembly GCA_963931845.1. Taxonomy (NCBI): domain Eukaryota; kingdom Metazoa; phylum Arthropoda; class Arachnida; order Araneae; family Salticidae; genus Maratus; species Maratus michaelseni. Next base: position 166,603,323 of record OZ007595.1, on the reverse strand, counting down.
GTCATCGAAAATACATCTGTGTATTTAATTTGCATAATTTTAATATATCAGAAAATGAGTGAAAAATCTATTACAAACTTCTATGAGTACATACATGAACCAAGTTAAGTTAAATAAAAGAGTATTTTTTTAATTCCAGACAACACAAAGCATCTCAGCTATTAAGAGTAACATAAATTAAGTTTTTATTTCAGATATTGCTTTAACCCTATGATTTATGTGATACAAAACACTACAAATTTATTTTAAGGCACACTACAGTAAAACTTCCATGACAGACATTTCCAAATAGCAGTCACTTCTATTTAGTGAACACTTTTTCAATCTCTAACACAGATTTTTGTATACACACATACCTATTTGTATGTTTTTACCCCTGAATAGCAGACATCTCCGAATTCTGCAGTCCCAAAATGACCGCTATTCAGGGGCTTTACTGTAATATAAATAAAGCTGCTTCAATGTTCTTAGTAATACAAATAATTTTAAAATCAAAAGGAATTATGTTTACAAAAAATTTAACTAGATTTTTAAACATATACACAAAAGTTTGTAAACAAAGAATTTTAATCAGATTTGTTGTAGATGATTTGTTGATTTGAAATTTATAAATATAAGTTTTAATTTGTTCTAAATTTGATGAATTTAAATTTTTAAAAGATTTCACTTTATAAAAATATTTAGCTTAATTTATGATTTTTTTTTTTTAAATCATTAATACTATTACAGCGAAACTATTAGTATTTTTGTCTCTATATGAAGATGAAAATATAACTATCAAATTAAGGTAAATCTGCTAAATTAAAATTTGATGAATGATGTGGGATATGAATACAATACATAGTTTAATTTTCAACTGAACTCAACTTTATTTTATGAGACACATTCTGTATATAACACTCTGTAATTAGAAAATGAATAACAGACAATTAAATAATATGGAGTTTCCTTTAAAAACTGATATATTTTTTTAAGACTGTTTACAAATAAGCAGCTTCTAGAAAACAGTGCCAAATTAGATGTTTTAAACAAAATTTTGGAGCATGAAAAAGAAACCATTTGGTAGTAATTGATTAAAATCAATGATGTACCACATTTGTAAGGAAAAAAAAGAAAATTCAAATTTTCCAATGTTGAATGAGAATATCTAAAACATTCATGCATGTAAAAATGAAAGTGATTCTGTAATGGTGTCATCTTATTACACAAGAGAAATTTCAGACCAGACTTTAAAAAGTGATGAAATAATATTTTTTTGTATTTCATAATATATTGTGAAACTAAACAGAAAAAATATTTGTTGCATTTTCTATTAATAATTTAAATAAATTATATTTTGGATTTATCAACACTTCTACCCTCTGAATTAAAATGAACAGTTAACCCCATACCCTTCACAAAAAGAGAGAGAGAGAACACTCCCATATATTTTAATAGCCACACTATCATAATGAAACACAAAAAGTATCATTCAACTGGGAATAATTATATAATTATTTACAAATATAATCAGCTTATGTGCCTCATCATTGGACATATATCTCTACATTGGAAGAATAAAAAAGTAAAATTTTTGAAAATACCCAACTTTGACTTCATATTTTGATACTTGGTTAAATTTTAGCTTCAGATCTCAAATTCGAAGTCAAATGATGCAGGTGTATAGGAATTAGATATAAAATTTTTCACCACCTAATGTTAAAGTAATTTTTAATACTTTCATACATATCTTCTATAATAATTATTTTTCTATACTGACCTTTTCAGTGCTGTTAGTGCTCAGTAACCCAAACATAATGCTATGATTTTCACATAGTTTTATAATTTTTATGTAAAAAAATATGAATTAATAAATTTATATTTGAAAAGATTATGAATTATAACTAATAAATATTTGAACAGAATCTTTTACTAGAGGCTACTAATACACATACACAAAATTTTAGCTCATTCCATTAAGTAGTTTTTGAGTAATGCTTAAAAAAACTATTAGCAATAAAGTTTGAGGAATAAGACAATCATTGAAATAAAAAAATTTTAATTTCATTAAAAAAAATTAACAAAATGCAAAAGAGGCCTCAATTATATAATGGGATATTTTGATGATTTATTCAGTTTTTTTAAACACTAGTAGTATTTGCTATTAAAAAGTAGTAATAAAATTTATATTGAATGTGTACCTTAAACCTCTCACTGACAAGTCTGTGTTCACGTTTGTATGTTCACTAAGCTCTAGGTTTCACTAGAATACAAGTATTATTTAAATTTATATAATTTTACTGATACAATGTAGTTTTAATACATTGAATAATGATTAATACTCTCAAGGATTACATTCATATGTATATATATATATAATTACTTTTTTATATAATGTTGGAATAATCATTTTTAGCATTTGAAACAAAATACGGAGAAAACAAGATTAAAATTTTGCCTTTTTACTGGACAGTCAAGAGGGTTAAAGTAATAGATTTCACTAGACCTCTCTCACATCTAGCTGAAATTAGGCTTATTATCAGTCAGATTGCAAGTTCCCCTCTTCAATGTTGATCCTATGAGCTTGAGGTGAATTTATATATTTTAAATTTCTCATCAGAAAATTAAATTTATATATATATTTTTTTCTGTATACTTTTCTTAAAGATGTTTCTTTGCTTTTCACTTGGCAAAATATTTGTAAAATAAACACTTAATTTTATATTTCAAGTGTTAAAATCTTGGTGGAGCTGTCAAACTGTGAATAAGATTAATACTTAAAATAAAATTAAATACATATTTTAGAAACATTTTGCCAAGTGAAAAGCAAAGGAACATTCTTTATAAAGAGTATACAGAAAAAAAAGTTAAAATTTTTAATTTTCTTATCAGAACTTGAAAATTATGAATATATTCCAAGCCAATAGAATTAACATTGCAGAAAGGAATATTCTCAGAGCACATATATTATCTAGCGAGCGCATTCCCATTGCTTTCGTTTGCAAGAAGTGTGGCCAAGATACACCACATTCCAGGAGGCATTGGGCAATGAAAGGTTACTAGCAGCAGTGCTAATCTTATCCCTTTATCACAGCTCTAGGCAAGCGTGCAGTATTTTTATGCTGTGACTCAGAAACTTGCAAGCTTGATAGAAATGCAAAGCAGTATCAAAATGGAAAGGAAGTTTTCCCTGATATTTATCTAAATGTTTATTTATTTCATTCTTTATCATTCAAAGAATGACTCATAAGTAATAAATAAATGCAATTATTAAACTTTTATTTAGATTTTCAAAACAACAACAAAAAAAAAGAATGATATATTATTTTAAAGTTAGTCCAGTTTTCAATCTTTCACATGGATTTATATTTAATTTCATTAGATATTTATTTTTTTATTGTTAATACAAAGTAACGAACAGAACAGAAAAAAGTGAAGAAATTAGTTTTTATGAAATTTAACTTTATGAGCTGGGAGAATTCCCAGCTATTTCTTCTCTCTTAATCTTTTGGAAAGCTGTACATAAAATTTGAATTAAAAAAGGGCTTCCATAAATACTTTTTTTAATGTAATGGTAGCAAATTTAAATATTAAAGCATGCATAAGCATGCTTTTACAAACAAGCAAGAGAAGAAATTATTTAAACAAATTGAATTTAGCATACTTTTTAAAAATTCATTAACTTAAATTAATAAGTGAGAACTTCAATAAAAAGTAAAAAACATATTCAAGTTGAAGCATAAAAAAATAAAGACTTAATAAGTAAATAACACACTATATCATTAAACTGTTGCTAGATAAAAAGGTAATTTTTAATATAACTTTCCAATTATTAATTAAACAAAACAAATATATATTTTTTTTTTCTAAAACCTCAACTAAAAATTATAAAATGACATAAAAAATTTTGAAAAAATATTTCAAATATTGCATTATTTTTAATTTAAATAATATTTAAAAATTGTCCTTCTAATGTGTATGTATATATATATCTGTTTATACTTATTTAAAACATAAATTTAATCTAAAATAAGGAAATTTAATTTATTTAAACATAATTATTTATGCTTCAAAAGAACGAAAAGTTTTGTTGGTGAAAAATTATATTGCTAAGCACCATTATAAGAGACGTTAAAATGCAAATTAATCAAACTTTTTCAAATAATTACACTTAATATTTAAACTGATAACACCAAATGGTAGTACAATTTATTATTACATACATTTATATTAAAAGCAAAATATTTTCTGTTTTCAACGTGACAATGTGAATAATCAGTATCATAGATGCAATGATATACTTTTAAGATCCTTTAAATATTAAAAAATATAATAAAAAATAAATACATATCGATGAAAGGTATTTGGACAAGGATTTTCTTTTTCTTTACACACATAGGTACAACAGCTTGCTACCATTATAATTTTGAATCGTAAGCATGAAACCGTTTAATATATCATTCATAGAAACCAATGCTATTAGTACGCTGAGCGGGATGCTTCTTGCACTTACAAGGAATTTCTCCATAAATGCATGCTCAGAAATTTTTGAAAAAATTTTACAATATACCTCTCATAAGGATATATACGTTTATAAAAATAATTACTGCGGAACCTTGATATGACGTCTGTAAAAAATTATAAATTTTTTTTATTTTTGGCAATTTATTGCTGGTTGGCAACAGAATGAAATAATAAGAAAAAATATATAAGTTTTTATGATAAATGCTCTTTTAGCAAAAACTTTTTCTACTCTTCATACTAAACTAGTTTAAGTAAGTATAATTTAAATGAATACTTTTATAACTACGCTTTTGCCATATATATATATGTATACATAAAGAAAATTAACAATCGTATTCTACGGTTTAGAACTAAATTTAAATTGATTGAAAATGCTTCAAACTAAAAATTAATGTCCAATTCTGAGCACTGTCAATTTGACTTCCATATTGTTAGTGCCAGAGACAACAAGAGAAAAATATTATTGTCATGGAAACAATGATTTATTCAACATCAAAATGTATCATGAGAGCTTTCTTAATCGGACAATTACTGTTAAAATACACTTAAAATTTATCCAGCTGGTGAACCGTGTAAAAATAAACAACTCCAGCAATGCACAACTTGTGTATGTATTATATAAGCTTATAGAAAAATAAAAAACTATTTAATCGTTTAAGTTTAAATTCATAAAGTACTATGCATTTAAACACTCAAGCAATTTCCAAATGCTTGCATTTGGCGAGGAAAAAGTGTTGCTAGCCAAATCATGTCTTTTTGTGCCAAATCCAGCTGGTGAACCATGTAAAAATAAATAACTCCAGCAATACGCAACTTGTGCATATATTATATAAGCTTATAGAAAAATAAAAAACTATTTAATTGTTTAAGTTTAAATTCATAAAGTACTATGCATTTAAACACTCAAGCAATTTCCAAATGCTTGCATTTGGCGAGGAAAAAGTGTTGCTAGCTAAATCATGTCTTTTTGTGCCAAATACTCAAAAGTTAAAATTTTTTTTACAGATTTTCTACTGGGATTAGTGCAGTTAAATTTGACTGATCCTTTATTACATACATGAGTAGTTCCATTTGCATTTTTTTCAAAATGTTCTGAGTATACATTTTAAAGAGACCTTTTTTGTGAGTGATGTGATTTCATCTTGGCTGCAGAATGGCTAAGAAAATTCTCCCTCTAATATATGGTTACTCCGAGGGAATTTCAGATCTGACTGATGAAGAGCCTTAAATCTTAGTCTAGTTTGACGGTCTAGATTCATATTAAGGTATCAAAAGTAGGTGTTGGTATTAAAAATTTTAAAATCTGTTTCTCTTTCAATAAGGACACAACCTCTTAAGCTTATTTTTTCAGTGTTAAAAGACACAATGTCCAATTAAATGACATTTTTGTTTTACTCTGCAACAATTTGGCGACTAAAATGCGTTTTTTTTTTAATTTTATTTTTTTTCCCTTTTGATGTTTTAGCACATATATGTAAAATTAGAAACAGACGTTTTATGGAAGAATGTTTAAAAATGTTTCTAAAGAATTTTTATTTAAGAAATTTCTATCTAGAATTTTACAAGTGGAATGAATTTCATTAATGCTGAATTTTCTTTAAAAATATAATGGAGTAAATACAAAGCTAATGCAAGTACATTTTGATGGTTCTATCGAAGTTAAAGTTATCTATGGTTAGTTATTTTCTGAATAAATAAATGTTTGGAAAAATCAATACGTTTGAATAAAAATGGAAAGTTCTCATGTAAATATTTTATAGACATGCAAATATTTTGTCATGTATTTTATAAGTAGAAATACATAGCTACTTATATGTCATTAATAACTGAAACAATATTTACAAAAGATTACATTTATTATAACAATACATCAAAACAACTTTTGCCTTTCATATATTACAGCATGATATTTCAAACTGTATAAAAGAAAATTTATAGTGGCACATCAGAATGAAATTTAACTGCATAGTTGTATTTATATAAATTAACACAAAACTGCAAAGCAAGGCTTTCTAGATATTGCACATTATTTTAAGATAAAGTTAAAATTACAAGTTCAATGGCTTGGAGAGTCGTTTATGTTGATGTTCAGTAAAAGGTGTAACTCCCCGGATTCTGGTATATATAGGTTCAACATATATATCTGCATATAATTCTTCTAAAGAAATTTCATTTGCAGTTTTAGCTATATTTACAGCTTCATCGATCTCCTTACGAACCTCTTGATCAATTTTCTGCAATAAAATTCACAATATTAAGAAATGAAGTTAATTTAATAGATTTGGCTGTTGAAATCTATTGAAATCAGTGATCATAACAAATAACAACAGTGAATGCTTAAGGGGGAAAAACATACAATCATAAAGACACACACACAAAAAAGAAGAATTAATAATAATAAAAAAAGAAATGCAAAGTAATCTTTAAAGCAGTTCACAAAAAAACATTTTTCTCAGCTCAACCAGCAAAACCTTCTGACACATTTATAGACTCATTTTTAAATGTAAAAGGATGAAATGTGCAGACATGACCATTGAAGTGATTTGGAATCAAATAGCTTTTTTCATTTTTTATTTTACATTTTGAGTTATAAATGATTGCTGTCACATGATGACCATTCCTGTGCTGTCACATCCCGAAAATCTGTTCAAGACACCAACTTTGACAACATTTTCTGAAAGATCCTTCGACAATATCAAAAAATGAAAAATGCTATTCAATTTTATAGTTTCTGAATAATTGCACCTGCATATTTCCTGCATTTAACGTTAGAAATGACTTTGGGAAAGTGCCAGAAAGTAGCCATTTTTAAATTGCAAACAACTGTAGTAAGATGCTTCAGCAACCCTTTGAAGAAAAAAACTTATGTGCGTATTGGGTGACCACATTCTGATGGTGAAAATATATTTTGATAATTATGTTATGGAATGCATAATCATTTTTTAAAATTTATTTATACAGTAACCTGGGATTTTGCAATCTGTGGGGGGGGGGGTGAAAATCCTATTTTGCTACAGGACCCAAGAGAGGCACCAGGATTTGCCCGACAGGTATATATATGGATTAGAATCTTGGACAGGTAGACAGAATACTCGGTAATTCTGTTTCAACCCGAGTCGAATCTGACAAACATATTTTCATTGACCCGAAATGACACATTTTGACCCAAAACCGACCCTAACCTTAAATGAAATTAATCCATATTTTAATGCAATTATGGAAAAGTAGTTTACATTTTCAATTTTAGTTTCTAAGTAGATAAAGGAATATATATATTTTTTAATATTCAAATAGTATATAGTTTTCCATCTGAAAAAATATTCTAAACTTTCTTTTGAATAATCGGGTTGATGATTGTAAATTTTATCAGACTGCAGGTTCTTTTCATGTCATATCTTATATTCTTTTTATATCAAAATTCAAGTTCTTTTTATGAAATCAATCGAGAGTCGTTAAATTATAAGCACACAGCAGAACAGACTTCTTCTTAAAAACTTAAATAACTATTTATTTACATTTAAATATAGAATATTATTCTTTATAACACTCGTTTGAGCGTTCAAAATTATTACCGAAAGATCGGTTCAGAAAGTTACATCATCATCTTACTGAAAGAACGAAATCAGAATAAACAAAAAAAAAAGGCCGTTGCCACTAGCAACAGACAAAAGGCTAGTCAGACAAAAACTCGTTTGACTAGCGCCAGGGAGGCAATCGTAACACGGGTCAACCTGAATCTGACTTGAAAGAGTCAAAACACAACCCAAACCCGAAACGTTTAAAGTCCACCCAACCTGCAGTGAATAAAATTAGCGTCAACCCGACCTGAATCGAACTACGGGTTGGGTTGTTGTCGGGTAAAAATCATGTTACCCGAGCCAATGCAGGACTTTATCAGCGAGTAATCGATTGTCTGTGTACATTCTAGTAGACAAACTGATATACACTCATTAGAATCCTGCATCGGTTCGGGTAATCCAATTTTACCCAACACGCAGTTTGGGTCAGGTTGACTTATATTTTTTTACTGCGAGTTGGGTTAACTTTAATAGTTTCACATTTGAGTTGGGTTTCATCCCTTGCGGGTTGGGTTTGGCCGATTTTTCAAAATAATCTCCAAAATATTTTTTTCAGAGGGAAAACTACATATATTTGAATATTAATTAGTATATATTGATTTTTCTACTTACAAGATAAAATTCATACTAGAGATATAATTGCAGGCTATTTTTCCATCATTGCATTACAATATGTTTTAAGTGTTTGTAATTTCTGGTTCGAGTCGGGTTGAGGTCGACAAAATGTGTCAATTGTTGTATGTTATCACTTGATGTCAAATTGTTATTTACTAATGTTCCAATTGAAGGTGCTCTTTCATGTTTAGAAACTAGATTACGTGAATTTTATTATTCTGATATTGAAGTCAAAGATTTTATTAACTTAACCAAACTTTGCATTACTCATACTACTTTCAAATTTAACAGTAAATTTTACAAACAATCTGATGACTTAAGCATGGGAAATCCTTTATCACCAATTCTCTGTGACATTTATATGCATTATTTTAAAAAAATAAATAAAATAAGATGAAACTGGTGTGAAACACTAATTAAAATAACTTCTTAAAACACCATCAAAACATTAAAAATGCGCTAGGCCTTTCGAAAGATCTGAGTCTTTCTTCGTCAGGCGCAAACAGACGTGCATCTACTATGAAAGCAGCAGCAAGACTGAAATGAGAGGTAAGGGAGAGAAAACAAGCTGATGCAACAGCCAATAGGAAAGTAGAAATCAACAGCCAATAGGAAAACAGAAGACAACAGCCAATCACAGAAGAGTAAAATCAAAACAATAGAGAATACAAAATAGAAGGGGAATAAGGAAGTGAAAAAAATAAATAAATAAAGCACACAAATAAATAAAGCACACAAATATATTAAAAAATGGAAACAGATGAAAATTAAGAATTAAATAAGTAGCCAAAATATATAAATATAAAAAAACAGACTAAAATTAATTAATACAAAATAAATTATATGAAAGTACTGAAGAGGTTTTTCCAAGCAGCAGAGAGCATGGTGGAATCAGATTTATCATTAACAATAACTTCACGATTAAGATAAATAGCTAAATTTTCCAAAAAGTCCAATTCAGAGATACTATTAGCATTAAAGATAATTTTAGCATTTTTAAAATTAAAACAATGGCCGGAATCCCAAGAGTGCTTGGCAATTGAAGATTTCGAAATTTCTTGATTAGTTACATAACGAGTGTTCTTTTAAGCGGATTTCAAGATTTCTTTTAGTTTGACCTATATAAGATAAATCACAGCCATTACAAGGAACATTATAAATTCCCCATTTACGAAGATCAGGAACAGGAGATTTGGTGGAGGGGAATTTGAATTTATTGACAGGTTTAAAGATAATGTTAAAATTGAAGCGTCTTAAAACTTTAGCTAATTTGAAACATAAAGGAGGATAAAAAGGGAGGACAACCAAATTATCAGGTTTGCTTTTCACAGATTTAGAAAGAGTAGAATTATAAGACGCTCTATTGAATTTCTGCACAGCATTATTGATAACAGAAGGATTGAAACCTCTTTTGACAGCAACAGTTTTTAAGTAATTAAGTTCATCCTTAAGGGATGCAGAGTCGGAGCAAATTTTGAGAGCATGATTTACATACGTATAAAATACACCGATTTTTTGGTTGACAGGATGATTTGAGAGAGCATGAGGTGGGTTAGAGACAGAAAAAGGTTTTCTATAAACACAAGTTTTGAAAGAAGAATCACATTTGGTAACTAAAACATCAAGGAAAGGAAGTTTATTACAATTTTCTAACTCAAAAGTAAACTGAATATGTGGGTCAATAGAATTGACAGTTTGAAGAATGGTAGAAAGATCAAAAGGATTATCAACTAAAACAAAAGTATCGTCAACATAACGCATCCAACATTTAAAATTAACCAGATTTAATAATTTTTCCTCAAAATAATGCATATAAATATTACAAAGAATTGGAGATAAAGGATTACCCATACTTAAGCCGTCTGATTGTTTGAAAAATTTATTATCAAATTCAAAGGTAGTTTGAGAGATGCAAATTTTAGTTAAATTAACAAAATCTTTGACTTCAATATCAGAGAAATGAAATTCACGTAATCTTGTTTCCAAGCAAGAAAGAGCACCTTCAATCGGAACATTAATAAATAAAGATTTAACATCAAGAGAAAGCATAGAACAATTGAATGGGTTAATATTTTTTAATTTACCAACAAAATCATAAGAATTTTTTATCGTATGAGAATTAGAAATGCATAAAGGAGAAAAAATGGATGTTAAAAATTTGGCAAGAGGATAAGTGACAGTACCAATATTAGAGACAATAGGTCTTAAGGGGACATTGGTTTTATGAACTTTAGGCAAAGCATAAAAACGAGCACAGATGGCTGAAGAAGGAATAACACAATGTTTAGTGTTGTCATTTAAAACAACAGACTTCTTAACAGCTTTCTTGAGAGTGGAAAGATGCGAATTAGTAGGATCTTTTTTAACTTCAATATAAGGACCTTATGATAAGAGAGCATAAACTTTATCAGAATAATCTTTTTTATCCATAAGAACAATTTGACCACCTTTATCAGCTTTAGTAATAATAAGATTATCATTGGACTTAAGCTCATTCAGAGCGATATATTGAGAACGTGAAATATTAGGTTTATATTTAGAGTTATTATTAGAAATAGTATCAGCAAGGATGTGACGAAGAGTTTCTTTTTGAAAAGGAGTGACTTTACTATGTTTAAAGGAAGACTCAATAGGAGCAATAAATTTGGTGAGAGAAGGTTTGCAAGACTGAGAAAAATTTAAACCAAGATCTAAAACACTTTTTTGTTCAGGAGTTAAGATATGAGAGGAGAGATTAACGATACAGTTCTCATTCGATAGATTCTTATTTGAAAATTGAGACTTTTTTTGCTTGTTGCACAATGAAAAAAACTTATTATCAAGCTTATTTTGATGAGCAGTTTTGAAAGTAAGCAGAGAAGGCCAACATTTATTTTCCATATCACAGAAATTGTCAAGATTTTTACTAAGGAACAAATGAAGGTCATAAAGCTCTTCTTCAATTTTGGAGAGAGTATGCCGAACATCTTGAATACAAGCTCTTAAAATAATAAAATGTGAACGAACCATAGCTTTAGAAATTCTGACAGAGCTACTAACAGAACATTTAAGTTGAATAAAATTAGGAATAACATTATTTTTCTTGCAATTTTGAAGAAAATTTAAGTGGTTAAGAAATTTTACACGCTTACGTCTGAGTTTCCATCTGAAGGTCCTTATATTGAAGTTAAAAAAAGATCCTACTAATTCGCATCTTTCCACTCTCAAGAAAGCTGTTAAGAAGTCTGTTGTTTTAAATGACAACACTAAACATTGTGTTATTCCTTCTTCAACCATCTGTGCTCGTTTTTATGCTTTGCCTAAAGTTCATAAAACCAATGTCCCCTTAAGACCTATTGTCTCTAATATTGGTACTGTCACTTATCCTCTTGCCAAATTTTTAACATCCATTTTTTCTCCTTTATGCATTTCTAATTCTCATACGATAAAAAATTCTTATGATTTTGTTGGTAAATTAAAAAATATTAACCCATCCAATTGTTCTATGCTTTCTCTTGATGTTAAATCTTTATTTACTAATGTTCCGATTGAAGGTGCTCTTTCTTGCTTGGAAACAAGATTACGTGAATTTCATTTCTCTGATATTGAAGTCAAAGATTTTGTTAATTTAACTAAAATTTGCATCTCTCAAACTACCTTTGAATTTGATAATAAATTTTTCAAACAATCAGACGGCTTAAGTATGGGTAATCCTTTATCTCCAATTCTTTGTGATATTTATATGCATTATTTTGAGGAAAAATTATTAAATCTGGTTAATTTTAAATGTTGGATGCGTTATGTTGACGATACTTTTGTTTTAGTTGATAATCCTTTTGATCTTTCTACCATTCTTCAAACTGTCAATTCTATTGACCCACATATTCAGTTTACTTTTGAGTTAGAAAATTGTAATAAACTTCCTTTCCTTGATGTTTTAGTTACCAAATGTGATTCTTCTTTCAAAACTTGTGTTTATAGAAAACCTTTTTCTGTCTCTAACCCACCTCATGCTCTCTCAAATCATCCTGTCAACCAAAAAATCGGTGTATTTTATACGTATGTAAATCATGCTCTCAAAATTTGCTCCGACTCTGCATCCCTTAAGGATGAACTTAATTACTTAAAAACTGTTGCTGTCAAAAGAGGTTTCAATCCTTCTGTTATCAATAATGCTGTGCAGAAATTCAATAGAGCATCTTATAATTATACTCTTTCTAAATCTGTGAAAAGCAAACCTGATAATTTGGTTGTCCTCCCTTTTTATCCTCCTTTATGTTTCAAATTAGCTAAAGTTTTAAGACGTTTCAATTTTAACATTATCTTTAAACCTGTCAATAAATTCAAATTCCCCTCCACCAAATCTCCTGTTCCTGATCTTCGTAAATGGGGAATTTATAATGTTCCTTGTAATGGCTGTGATTTATCTTATATAGGTCAAACTAAAAGAAATCTTGAAATCCGCTTAAAAGAACACTCTCGTTATGTAACTAATCAAGAAATTTTGAAATCTTCAATTGCCAAGCACTCTTGTGATTCCGGCCATTGTTTTAATTTTAAAAATGCTAAAATTATCTTTAATGCTAATAGTATCTCTGAATTGGACTTTTTGGAAAATTTAGCTATTTATTTTAATCGTGAAGTTATTGTTAATGAAAAATCTGATTCCACCATGCTCTCTGCTGCTTGGAAAAACCTCTTCAGTACTTCCATATAATTTATTTTGTATTAATTAATTTTAGTCTGTTTTTTTATATTTATATATTTTGGCTACTTATTTAATTCTTAATTTTCATCTGTTTCCATTTTTTAATATATTTGTGTGCTTTATTTATTTGTGTGCCTTATTTATTTATTTATTTTTTTTTTCACTTCCTTATTCCCCTTCTATTTTGTATTCTCTATTGTTTTGATTTTACTCTTCTGTGATTGGCTGTTGTCTTCTGTTTTCCTATTGGCTGTTGATTTCTACTTTCCTATAGGCTGTTGCATCAGCTTGTTTTCTCTCCCTTACCTCTCATTTCAGTCTTGCTGCTGCTTTCATAGTAGACGCACGTCTTTTTACGCATGATGAAGAAAGACTCAGATCTTTCGAAAGGCCTAGCGCATTTTTAATGTTTTGATGGTGTTTTAAGAAGTTATTTTAATTCTTATGCATTATTTTGAAGAAAAGTTATTGAATCTGTTAAATTTTAAACGTTGGATGTGTTAAATTGATGATACTTTTGTCTTAGTTGATAATCCTTTTGATATTTCTACCATTCTTCAAATTGTCAATTCTATCAACCCCCATATTCAGTTTACTTTTGAATTAGAAAATAGTAGTATCCTCCCCTTCCTTGATGTTTTTGTTACCAGATGTGATTCTTTTTTCAAAACCTGTGTTTATAGAAATCCTTTTCCTGTCTCTAATCCCCCTCATGTTCTTTCAAATCACCCAGCCAACCAGAAAATTGGTGTTTTTTACACTTATGTAAACTGTGCCCTAAAAATTTGTTCAGATTCTGTTTCCCTTAATGATGAAATTAATTATTAAAAATATGTTGCAGTCAAAAGAGGTTTCAACCCTTCTGTTATCGATAATGCTGTTAATAAATTCAATAGACCCTCTACACCCAATCTACACTTTCTAAATCTGTTAAAACCAAACATAACTTAATTGTTTTGCCTTTTTATCCTCCTTTACGTTTCAAATTAGCTAAAGGTTTAAAGATAACACTAACGTTGAAGCGTTTTAAAACGCTTCAACGTTAGTGTTATCTTTAAACCTTTCAATAAATTTAAATTCTCCTCTACTAAGTCTCCTGTAACTCATCTTCGAAAATGGGGAATTTATAAGTCCCTTGCAATGGTTGTCATCTATTTATATAGGTCAAACTAAAAGAAATCTTGAAACCTGCTTATAAGAACACTCCGATTATGTCACTAACCAAGATATTTCTAAATCTTTTATTGCCAAGCATTCTCGAGATTCCAGTCATAGTTTTAATTTTCAAAATGTTAAAATTATCTTAAATGCCAATAGCCCTCAGAATTGGACTTTCTTGAAAATTTAGCCATTTATCTTAATCGTGATGTTATCGTTAATGAAAAATCTGATTCCATCATGCTTTCTGCAGCTTAGAAAAACTTGTTCAGCTCAACCATATAGTTGTTGTTTATATTTAGAATTTTTAATCTCTATTTTACTTCCATTTTTTATGCATTTTATTTTTTATTTATTTTATTTTATTTATTTATTATTATTCTCCCCCCACCCCTCAATTTTCTTCATAAATTTCCTTCTCTTCTGCTTTTTAGATAATTCTCTTCTGTGATTGGCTGTTGCCCTTCTGCTTTCCTATCAGCTAATGCATTCTGCTTTCCTATTGGCTGTTCCCTTAACTTGTCCCTCTTTCCATCCCATTTCCTTTCAGTCTTGCTCCTGCCTTCAAAGTAGTTGCCCGGCTTCTTTGTGCCTGACGCAGAAAGACAAAGTTCTTTTGAAAGGCCTTGCACATTCCTTATTGTATGGTGTTATTAAGAAGTTTTTATGCTTTTATAGCACCAGTTGATTAGTAATAATGTCTACTGTTTAATGCTATACTTAAATTTAGCTTAAGGGGTCATCTATCGATAGAAATTGTACCAAACTTAAAAAAATTTCAATACTAACACCTATTTTACATCATATTTTGATTCTTTGATAAATTTTACCTTAGGATACCAAACAGTAAACCATTCAGTGAAGTATTTTAGGAATTATGCAGATTTAAAGTTAGGAATTCCTAATGTTAAATTTGTTTTTAATCATTGTAAAACAGGTTGCAATGCAGGTAGTTTTTTAAGCATAACTCAAAAACTACTTGGAGGAATGAGCTGTAATTTTGGATTTATATATTTGAAGATTCTAGAAATCTATTTCTGTTAAAAACAAAATTTGTAAGTTTATTTTTTTAGAAAATTAATATTGAAATTATTTTTCTTTAAAAATATGAATTGTAACCTATAAATTTGTTAACAAAAATTGATTTCTAGATTCTTCAAATATGCAAATCCAAAATTACAGGTTAGGACATTACAAATTTTGCCAACTAGCTTTTGAGTTACACTTAAGAAACTATCAGTATTGCAATCTGTTTTGAAATTATTAAAAATGAATTTATCATCAAAAGTTCAAAAATTTAAACTTGTATTTCCCTAAACTACTTGATTGAATGAATTTCCGTCTGGTATACAAAGGTAAAATTTACCGAAAAAGCTAAGTATATCAAAAATATATGTTAATATTGAAAATTTCTATATGTAGATGAACCCCCCTAAGCAAAATATAGGCATAGCTTTAATTAGTAGGCATTATTATTAATCAATTGGTACCAGTCATATTTTTATTGAGTTGTGTGATCATTTTTTTTTCTAGGATTGTAGTTGAAATTGCTGTTATTAAGTGATATTTTAATTGTTAGTAAATTTAATAGTAACTATGTTGTAATACTTGAAAATTATTATATATTTCTAATGATATACAACTCTATGCTTACTAATTTTTCAATAGTTAATTCAACATAATCTTTTCAAATAATCTTGGATATAATAAAGTAATAATTAATATAATCATATATGTGCGAAAATTCACTGAAGCATAGAATTTTTAAATTGAAACAGTAACTGTTAATGCACACACACACACACACACACACATATATATGCATTAATAATTTATATATATGCAAATCGTGATATTATATATATATATGTTATCTTGGTAATGCATGTACCAACTAAGAAAGTAAATTACTTTTTACTAATACCTGAATCTTAACCAAAAATGTAATATAACAGTTATTGTATTGTAATAAATGCCTCCACCATCTTTCAAAGTACATCATTATAATTCATTTAAGTAATAATTATAGCTTCAGCTTTATTTTCTCTAGGAATGTTAAGGGGAGCAATAATATCATAGAATTTTAACTGGGTGCTTCTCTAGGAAAATATTAATTTAGCATTTCACTAACATACACACACAAAAAAAAAAAAGGAAAAAAGTTCAAAATTTGAGGTTTACACATAAAAGCTTTTCTCTCCTCATCATTTTTGCTTTTGTTTTGACAAATTACTACTTTCCAAACATTTCTGATGATAAATTAAAAGAATTAAAATATAACAAAATTTATTATTATATATTAAGGATTATTTATAGTGAAAACACCTAACTCAACTCGGCAACTTAGGAAATTCTGAAAAGAGACATAGTTGAATAATGTAATGCTTGAAATCAATGTAAATAGACATTTTATTTAAGAAACAAAAGCTGTGAGGAATAGGGGTCTGGAGGAAGAATGGACCCTTGACTCGAAGAAATGACATGGTCTCTTGTAGATTTTTCGGATGGCGGCACCTGACGCCAAAATATATATATATACATATGTTAAGAAAAAGAATCCACTCTGTTTTGTATCTGCTTTTATTTAAACACTGCTTTACTACAGCTGTTATACATGTACTTTTCTATTACCATAATTTATGGAAGAAACAACATGGCATTTAGAAGAATAAAAATCATTTTTAAAAATGTGATGTTTATGAAGTGTTTTTACTTTTTGCTAGTTTCTTAAGACATACTTTAAAATGATTACCAAATTGATACTATTTCAATACTAATATTTATTGATAATTTCAATTTAATAATCATCATTCAAATTCAATAATAACTAAAGACTATTTTAAAAACAAGTGGGTAAGTGTGATCGACGATCGCTCAAAGGGTTTCGTTTAATATTCCTTTCAAAACACTTTATCCTTTCTTTAATAAATCCAAATAAATTTCATTTAGCAACCAAAAAAAAAAAAGTCATGTTTTTCATAAAGTAAAAATTTACCGGTCTATTTTTCTTGTTTTTTCGAATATCTAAACCAGCCCGATACTCGCTTTGTATTATTCTGAAACAGTTGAAAAATCTGTTTATGAGATTTTCTTTTTAATTCTCTAATGACTTGATGTTAATCTGCTTTGTCTCATACTCCTTGTATTATTGAGAAATCTTTCCGTTTTATTACCACTATGACGTCAATCAATTTTATTTCATATTAACCTTTTTTTCAATTGGTGAAACTTTTTATTTCATTTTCATTTTTCACGTGGAAATCGTCTGATAGGAAATGAATTATTGTAGAAAGAATTTCATCGTGGATTTTTAATTCTTGGCATCTGCTATAACGAAAAATGTTTAAATTTAATAGGAAAAGGCTGTTAGAATTTTGGTTTTTTATCTCTATTTATTAAAATAATACGAACTTTTCAAATTTTAATAGTTTGAGCTCTTCATAGCTGGTATTCCACTATTTACACAAAGTTTCAACTCTGTAAGTTACATAGTTTTTGAGAATAGCTCTGTGACAGACAGACAACGGAGCGGGAGTAACAGGGTTTCGTGAGATGAACAAAACCCTAATAAAGTATCTTTATAATGACATAGCTGCTAAACTTTTATTTTTTTTTTCAAGTCAAACAAACATGTTTTGAACCAGAAATATTACATTATAAATGAAAACAAGTAAATAATACATAGAAACAAACATTGTTTTAAAATAAATTTTCTGGCAAATGATATGATTTATACAGAAAATAAACTTTCTATAAAATCTCCAGTACAGAGGATGTATTCTTCATTTAGTTAAGTAAATAAAGAATTCATGCTAATATTATTGAGATTAATTTGACACAATTAATCTCAAATTATTCAATGAATACTTACTAAGAATTCTTGAAATAATAATAAAAAAATATATATGAATCAATCTGACTTTACATATTAACTATTAATGATAATTGCTTACTTAAGCTATATAAGAAACCTTTGAAAAAATAAAACATATAAATCCAAGAAATTGTGATAAAAACAGCAAGAAAACATCAGCAGATAACTGAATTTAATATAATATTTAAATAAAAAAACTACCATAATAACAAAAGCTTACTTTAAGTTCATCTGACTCCACTAGACCGGCATTTATAATTTTTTCCCTGAATGAAGTGATAGGATCTCTTGTTTGTCTAACTTCTTGCACTTCTTCTCGAGTACGATAACTAATAGAAATCAAAATATTAGTTATTAATTTAATAAAAAAAATTAAAGGTCAGAGCTAAAATAATCATCACTTAGATTATATGAATAATTTGCTTTTTTGAATTATTACTATTAATTTTGCTCGTAATTTCACAGAATACACACTATGTTTAATAATAATGTAACTAAAATCTTCAGTAAAAGAGATATTCCAACTGGCCTTCTGATTTATTTTCCTATGATTTTTCCCCCTGAAAACTCACCACAAACACAGATTTTTATCTATAGATTATATAATATATTTTAGAAAATAATAGTTTTATTTCTATTTTTAATTAAAAAAAATAGTGTTTCCCATAGCCAAAAATGTCTTATTGCTAATCCGATACAGTGCTTCTTGTATAAATTATTTTATTACTATAGATTTTGTCAAAATGAAATAAAAAATACAAATATAAATAAAAAGCTAAAGAAATATACCTTGTACCAGGATCACTCATACTATGCCCATGGTACCGATAAGTAGCAACTTCCATAATGAGAGGACCCTTGCCAACTCGGCATATCTCAGCAGCAAACCGTGTAGCTTCTCTTACAGCTAATACATCCATTCCATCAACCTGAAATAATTCAAGTAAAGGAAAAACATCAATTTAAGTTTATAAAATGCATTATTGTATTTTTTTAGAATAAGCTAATAATTTACCTATTCATTTAGTTATTATTATTGGTACTTCTCCATCATCCTGTCGACCACTTTCCATGAAAAAACTATCGCCAAACTGTAGGATCTAACGCAAAAAACACACAATCGTGGTGTCACATTCACTTGATGTCAGATGTGTTACTTGTGTTTGTTATGTGATCAAGTGATTTTTAATTTGATGCTTATATGTATTTTTAATGATGTTTGCTGATTAATTAGTTATTTTGTTAATTAAAATAACAATTATATCATTAAATGGTAATGCCATAACATTAAAAGAGAAAAATAACTTTTTAAATACTGCGATACATAATTACATTCAATAGATCAATCTTAATGGACATCCCAAACACTTATCCACTAGCTGAGACTGATAATTAAGAAAAATAATGTAAATAAACAAATGTCCAAGGTAATTTTTTTTTCTGTTTTCATTATATTGTAAATCTTATTGCTTAAAGTTACTGATAGTTGACATTTTAAGTGAGTGGGGCTTTTCCGAATGTTTTCTTTAAAAAAAAAAAATCCAATGGCAACAATCTTTTTATTCGTTCATGGTGTTACAGTTTGGCGATAGTTTTTTTTTTATGGAAAGTGGTCGACAGGATAATGGAGAAGTACCTTGATTATTTTTTAAACCCAGGTTAACTGTATTTCTCGACATGTGTTTTGATTGTAACTGTAACCTTTACCAACAAAAGAAAAAAACAACAACAAAAATAATAAAGTTTAATCAATGTAAACTGGTTATTTGCTTAAGTTTTAAATGGCATGAAGTATTTTGTAGTCCTTAAGGATGCTGTGCAACTACTGGAAGCAATATTTGTGCACACAAATTACGTTGTAAAAAGGTTAATAGTGAACAAGTGAACACACACATATATATATTCTATTAAATTTAAGTTAAAAAATTTTGATGTGTCACAGAATTTTCAATAAAATCAAAGTGTCTGATCTTAAAGATTTTAGAAAGATTGCTATATACAGTAAAATCACCATGACAGACATTCTCAAACTGCAAACACTTTTTTTAGTGAATATGTTTTAAATTCCCAACACTTGCACATTTGTATGTTGTACCTTTGAAAAGTTGGACACCTATGAACAGCAGACAATTCTATGCTCCCAAAGTGTACACTATTCAGAGTAATAGTATATTACAAATGTTGACTAATTTTACAGGAATTAGAATTAAATAAATAAAATAAAACACATACCCAGATTCCAGGAATATAATCTCCTCTAGCATAATAATCTGTAGAAGCTGAAGACCTTTCTACACTAGTGCCCATACCAAAACCATTGTTTTCACATATGAAGATCACAGGTATATTCCACAACTTTGCTATATTAAATGCTTCAAAAACCTGGCCTTGGTTGGCAGCTCCATCACCATAAAGTGCTAAACATATATCATCTCTACCCAGGTACTTCAAGGCAAAACCAATGCCTGCACCAAGAGGAACCTAACAAAACAAAATTAAATAACATACAATATAATAAAACAAGTTTCCACTTTAGTTCCTTGAAAAAAAAAAAGCATTATTATATTAACATTTATCTACACACACACACACACACATATACAATAAAAGGTTTGATCTTTCATTTTTATGATTTTTATTTTTCACCATTTGTATATGTAGTCTTCGTTATGGTTATATATATATTTATTTACATACTTCTATGTACCTGTTAATAGCTGTAATATCATAATGGAAACTCCTAAAATAAACTTTAAAAAGTCTGCCCAGCCTGTACTGGGAGTAAAAGGTACCTTCGCTATTCCTTGTTTTTAAGAATTCTACTAATTTTACCTGAATACATGAAGCTAAAATGTATGGAACCTGATTATAGGTGATTCCCAGTTTTTGCAATATAGAATTTGAATGGTTAATTGGTTGGTTGATTTTATGATGGCCGATTATCTACACGAGGGATATAGGCCCTAGGGGGGGGATGACTTCTATGGGAGTCTTTCTAAAGGATTCTAACACATATTTACGGCAAGGTTTGAAAAAAACCATGGAAAACTCTGAACAGTTAGATCAAGGAGCGCGACAGTGGTTGAACTCAGCACCTTCCGTCCACCAGCTATGAGAGCAGAACCTCTCAGCCACTAATGGGGTTAGAATTCAATTGAAAATTTAAAAAAAAATAATAATAATAATAATAAAATAAATAAATAAATAAAAATTAGTCAGCTATCGCCAAGTTGGCTTCATTTCTGTCAACATATTTTTGCCACCAAATTTAGTAATATTTCACCAAGTATTGCCAAGCCTAGTGAGAATTTGATGCTAGCAGATAATGACTATGTAGTTTAAACATATGACATTTGAAACAATTGTTACACAATTAAAAAAAATTTACTAGAAAGCATGTTCTCATATGACATTTGTAACTGTTACAGCAATGAAAAAAAAAAATTACTAGAAACTACGTTCCTTAAAACTCACAAATTAAACCAGTTTATGGAGGAATCCCTTATTTTTAGTATACTATCCTTTTTCAAAATGTCAGCTACACTAGAATTTTAAACTGCTATATCTCAGCCATTTTTTTAAGATAGAGGTGAAACAAAAAATGTTCTGGAATCCTTCTACTGAGGAGAAGATAAGAGAAAAATCTTATAGGATTTCTAATTTTCCTTGTGCATTTTTTAAAATTTAAAGTCTTTCAGTAACTGCCATTTTTATACAAGATGGCAGATGAAGCTGGTCTACGAACTCGGTCGAGACCTTGGTAAGCATGAGTGCAAGAAGTCCATCCAAGCCAAGACTGAAAACTTTTCTCAGTATTATATTTTCTGAGTATATATTGGATATAACCCACTGGAGATGGGCTAGAAGATTTCCGCTATCTTGCACTATGCTAAAAATGGGTAGTTTGCAATAAAAGAGAATGATTAAAAGTTTTTGCCTGTAAAATTGCTATTTTTTAAATATATACAGTATAATTTACAATAAGTCAATAATCTCTACAAGACTTCATCTCCTATCTTGTAAATAGGTCTCGCACCCATGTTAGTAAGACCCAAGGAGTGAGGGGGGGGGCATCCTCCCTCAGAGTATGAAAATATCCTCCTCTTACCCCAGAAGATTTGAGATTTTGTAATGGTTTAAGAGTACATATTATGCCCTGTAATTCCATAATGTTTCCCCTTGGAGCTGCAAGATTTCTTCCTGGAGGAAAATGTATCTGGATTCATCATTAGCAAAAAGGATGACATTGTATCATTCACTGATCAGTGATGAAAGCCAAAATTAAATCAGCATAGTTTTTCATAATAAGCATCTTACATTTATATTTAGTTCAAGTCAACCCCATAGATGCTGAGATATAACTACCACAGAAATTGTGAAATTAAGAGATGAAAAGTTAAAAGGATGATATTAAAAGTTCAGGAAAATAATTTTCACTACAAAAATCTATTACCACAGTCAATGCAATATATATAAACGTGTGTGTGTGTGTGTGAATGGGATGTGGTTAGAGATTCCCATAACAATGCCTGATCACAATAGAAAGGTGTAGCACTTTCTCATGAGAATTAACAAGGCTAGCAAAACTCGATACACAATAAACTTGATGACTTAGTGATTTGCATCTCCGGCCTGGGAAAAGAATGTTAAAATTCACTTCAGAGTTCCTTTTCGAGTTGGTCTGGACACACGGTCTAGCCAAGCTCTGATATCGCCGATGTATTAACGGCCGATAAATTGCAACAGAAGTCCCTTTTCCCCCCTTAAAACCTGTATATAATTTGTATGTGTCCTGTAAATAGAATTCATGCCTTACTCCAGATATTAAAACCGTATTATTTCTATATAAGCGAATCATCAATTAACAGCACTAAATACCCAAGGTAATTACACGTATATATATTATTCATGTAGACATCAACATTGCACAAAAGACTAGGTATAAAACAAAAAAGCTGCAAATTTTGCTGAAATTTTAAATCCAAATTCTCTTGAATAAATACCTACATGCTTCTAGCACTTTAATTGAAACATTTAACTAAAGATATGTTTTTATTCTGTACAATACAGTCAAAACACAATATTTGAGAATAAAAAAAGTAAATTTTAGAACAACAATACATAGAATATTGAAATAATGAAAATAGCATAGTAAAAATCTGAAGAATCATCAATGATTAATTTTATTTTTATTTTCAAATAAAAAATAGAAGTATTAAGTTTAAATTTTGTTATTTAATCATGTAAAAGATTACAAAACAATTTAGAAAAACAATCTGTTAAGGCTGTTTTTAAAAAAATATTTCTCCTCACAAACCTTTATGACACATTTATGGACTCTTTTTTTAAGCGTAAAAGTGAAAACTTGCAGACAAAAGTATTGAATAAATTTGGAATTGAATAGTTCATTTTTTAATAAATGAATTACATTTTGGTTCTAAAAGATTGCTATATCATGAAAAAAAAAGGGTTGTCACATCTAAAAGCATGGTTCAGAATGCCAACTTTGACATCATTTTCTAAAAGATCATCTGCCTTTATTGAAAAAGGCAAAAAAAAAAAAACCCTATTTCACAGTTTTGGAAAAACCTGTAAATATCATGCATTTGAAAACAAAAATGAATTTAGGAATATGTCAGAAAGTAGCCAGTTTGAATTTGAGAACAACTTTAATTAAACTTGTTGACTAGTCTTTCTTCATTCTTTTGGGGGGATGGGGGGGGGGGGGGGCAGGAGGCTGGTGGTGTATGACAACTATCAAACAAGCCAATAATCAATGTGACTATTAAACAATATAGTCTAAAATGGCACCTACCCTTTACTGGTTTTATTCCTTCATTTTTTTTACCCAAAAGAGGTGCTCGTCCCCAAGTGTAATGTGGTGGGCTCCCAAGAGGGTGGAAGCCACCGCAAATTGCAATGGCCTATATCGTCCTTTCACTTGGATTCAATGGGGGTGGACAGCAGGTGGCAGCACCCCCACCGGCCATAGAGCACACAGGAACTCTCCTGGTCATGCTCGCTAAAAGTTCCCCAAAACTTAGGTACGGCAGTTAATGTGCCTGGGGCACCTCCAGGCACCTGGCGGTGCAACTCAGTTTTACCCAAACAAGGTCAGGATTAGAGTCTGTATCAGGTCAGGTAACCTGATTTCACACGAACTGTAGGTCAGGTCAGGTTGATGCTAATGTTTTTCATTGTAGGTCAGGATGACTAATTTTTTAGCTTTGGTTCTACTTTAGGTTGGGATTTGATTTTTGCGGGTCTGGTTAGGGTTGACCCAGTTTTTCAATGAAGTCTAGAATATTCAGACGATAAAAGCTATATTTTTTAACATTAATGAGTAATATATATGTTCATCTTTCAACATGGAAGATAAAACACTGATAAGAGAGATATAATTATAGACTATTTTTCTATAATTCTATGAATTTATGGATTAATTTTGTTCCATTTTAAATCAGGTTTTGAGTTGATGGAATTTTTTTTTTAATGTTTGGGTCGGGTTGCGGATTGACTTCAAATAGAATTTTCAGGTTTGGGTTGGATATAACCCGACTCATGCAGGATAGTCCGGATAGCTCTAATCAGGAAAGCTCATTTAATGCTCTGACAGAGGAATCAGAAATTACATATACCAAAGATTTCAAGGAAAATGTTTTGAAAGTTTGAAGAACATTAATTTTAATTATTAAACCAATCTTTAAAAGTAGTATGTTAAAAAAAGGTTTAAGGGAGGGAAAGAAATTGAAAATGTAAAAAATTAAATATTAGTCAATGCTAGTCTTATTAGATGCAACACTTAATAGGTGCATACTAGAGATGAGACTGGCTCAGGTTCAATTTTTAGACCAGTCTTCAGTCTCAAAGGGAAAATTTTATTTATTAACAAATTGAAAAAAGAAAAAAAAAGTTGTTTGAAAACAAGAATGCAGTCCAAGTTTCTTAAAGTATTTTACAATTTTTTAAAAATCAGTTTGAAAGGGAATAGAATCGACATGTTATTGATGGGATATATGGAGAAATATTCTATCTGATTCTGACACCTTTGTATGGTTAATGCAATTAGATATCCCTTGTCTATCTCGTTTTCTGTTTGAAGCTTTTTTTTCAACATTACTGGAAAACAGAAATCATGTCTTTCTGATATAGATGATCAATGATATTTTAAAAGAACAGCAATTGTGATTTTTGTAGATTTCTTCCAGTTGCTAAGCATAAATAGCAAATTGCTATTTTAAACATTTCAGGGACAAAACTTGGTCATGAGAGAGGACTAGTACTCTTATCTATGTAAGAACAAATTTTTAAATGAGAAAATTAATCTTGTAACAATTTTTAAATGTTATTAACAATTTTCTACAGCATGCTTTCAGTATCTGGTTCAGATGATACAAAATTTTTATGAATAATGCAAATGGCATTGAACACAGCATGGCATGAGAGAAACAAGGTCAATCATAAGAAATAAGTGAGCAAAAATGATTAGGGAAACACTCTGATATCTTTCAGCTCTTTTACATTTTGATTCTTAGATTATCATGTTTAATCATATCCTAACATGACTAATAATAGTCTAACAAAAGTATTCATAAAATATGTATAGTAAAATTCAATGTAAAAATTACTGAAAAGAACAACAAAAAATCAAAATTACAACCAAATTAAATGATGAATCATATGCACAAAAGAGAAAAGACCCACAAGAGCAGCAATTCTCAAACTATTAGTTGCAAGCAATGATTTGAAGGGCAGCAGAATGATTAATCAGATCTTCAAAAATCATATATTCTAATACGAGCAAATCTTGTGTGTGGTTATATATATATATGCAAAATTTATCTTAAAAACGGCTCTAACGATTTTGACGAAATTTTGTGTCTTACCGTTTTGGGGCACCAGAAAACCATTGGGCTAGGTCACATGTTCGAGAAAATTTGATTAGTGGGTCATTTTGGGTCATGGTCAAGCTAATTGTATCTAAAAAACGGTTCAAACGATTTTGACGAAATTTTGTATCTGACTATTTTCGGGCATGAGAAGACTATTGGGCTGGGTCACATGTTCGAGAACTTTCGATTAGTGGGACATTTTAAGGTCAAAGCGGGTCAAATTAATTTTATCTAAAAAACGGCTCTAATGATTTTGATTAAATTTTGTGTCCTATGAGTTTCGGGCACGTGAAAATCATTGGGCTAGGCCATATGTCCGAGGAAATTCGATTAGTGGGTCATTTCTGGGTCATCGTGTCTCAAGATCTAAAAAGCGGCTCAATTTACACTAAATTTTGCATCCAATGGTTTTCGGGCATGAGAAGACTGTTGGGCTAGGTCACATGTTCGAGAAAATTCAATTAGTGGGTCATTTTGGGTCATGGTCAAGCTAATTGTATCTAAAAAACGGTTCAAACGATTTTGACGAAATTTTGTATCCGACTATTTTCGGGCACGAGAAGACTATTGGGCTGGGTCACATGTTCGAGAACTTTTGATTAGAGGGACATTTTTGGGTCAAAGCGGGTCAAATTAATTTTATCTAAAAAACGGCTCTAACGATTTTGATTAAATTTTGTGTCCTATGAGTTTCGGGCACGCGAAAATCATTGGGCTAGGTCACATGTTCGAGAAAATTCGATTAGTGGGTCATTTCTGGGTCATTGTGGGTCAAGATCTAAAAAGCGACTCAATTTACACTAAATTTTGCATCCAATGGTTGTCGGGCACGAGAAGACTGTTGGGCTAGGTCACATGTTCGAGAAAATTCAATTAGTGGGTCATTTTAGGTAATTTTGGGTCATGGTCAAGCTAATTGTGTCTAAAAAACGGTTCAAACGATTTTGACGAAATTTTGTATACGACTATTTTCGGGCATGAGAAGACTATTGGGCTGGGTCACATGTTCGAGAACTTTCGATTAGTAGGTCATTTTTGGGTCAAAGCGGGTCAAATTAATTTTATTTAAAAAACCGCTCTAACGATTTTGATTAAATTTTGTATCCTATGAGTTTTGGGCACGCGAAAATCGTTGGGCTAGGTCACATGTTCGAGAAAATTCGATTAGTGGGTCGTTTCTGGGTCATTGTGGGTCAAGATCTAAAAAGCGGCTCTATTTATACTAAATTTTGCATCCAATGGTTTTTGGGCACGAGAAGACTATTGGGCTGGGTCACATGTTCGAGAACTTTCGATTAGTGGGTCATTTTTTGGTCATTGTGGGTCAAGATCTAAAAAGCGGCTCAATTTACACTAAATTTTGCATCCAATGGTTTTCGGGCACGAGAAGACTCTTGGACTGGGTCACAAGTAAGAGAAAATTCAATTACTGGGTCATTGTGGGTCAAGATCTAAAAAGCGGCTCAATTTACACTTAATTTTTTATCCAATGGTTTTTGGGCACGAGAAGACTGTTGGGCTAAGTCACATGTTCCAGAAAATTCAATTAGTGGGTCATTTTGGTCATGGGTCATGATATTTGAACTCAAATTTAATTTTGACCGAGCATAGCTCGGTCTTCCCTGCTCGTACACTATTAAATTTATTTGCCGCAAAAAATTTAATAAATACATTATGCAACCTTTAAAGAAAAATAAGTAACTTCATGGAATAATAGGGTTTTATTAAACTTTGCGCTAAGAGTAACTTGAGGTTAAATTTAACAAGTTTCAATACTGGTGCAGACAATCTTATTGGTACAAAACAATGTAATAGTTCACAGTGATTTTAAAACATATTAAAACAGTGTGAATATAAATAAAACCTAAATTTAACAGACATGTAATCAAAATCAAACTACGCACTTAAGCCAATGAAATTATTGGAACCATTTCTGGCATGCGGCTAACATGAAACTATCACTTTTAATAAATTTCAAATTTTTATTTGAATACATAATACATATTTTTCATGCAAAAATGTTTTTTGGTGTTCTTAGCCTGCAATCCAAAAATTATATATATATTAAATATAAGAAGTATTTTAATTTTTTTTTTTTTATGGTTTTTACCTGTATTCTGTAACCTAAGAAAGCCTACTTTAATTCATCTGTTTACAAACTGTATGCTTCAATTGATTTAAATTAAATAAAAAAATATTCTTAAATTTTTTTATTTAAAAAGGATTAATTTAAGGAAGACAACCCTTTATGTCCCAATTTATGAATTAATGAAAATTTCAACTTCCAAAGCATTTTTCTTAATTTTTTAAAAATACATTAGAAAATGTTTTCAATTAATAAATAAAATTTATTAATTTTAATAGACAAAATCTTCCTACACTAATTAGGTATTACAGAGGATTTGTGAGACATTTACAATGCCACTCAAATCATATTTTTTAAATATTATTTTTAGTATTTTATAAAATTAGAAAATGTATAAATATAGTGATCTTTCACATAAATACAGAAAATTTTCAGAACTGAACTTTCCACTCCATATCTTTCAACATAAAGAAAGCTCAACAGTTGTAATTAGAAAGAAATTATTTTTGCTTCATTCAATGAATAATATTTTTGGAACATGATTCATAACTCAAACTAAATTGCCTAGCTGCCAATCAATGCATTAAATAAATTTAGCAATTTTTTTAATGGTACTTTAAAGTACCATTGAGACATACACAGGGTTAAATATTTGACAAAAATTTCTCATAAACAAAAAAGGTTAAAAAAGAAGAAAATCAAATATTAAGTGATTTTAAGAGGAAAAAGGACCACACCTTTGATAATTATAGCAAAAATAATAACTTTAACATGATTTGAATTCTAAATGACTATTCAGAAAAATTAGTGCTTCACCTGAGCTCCGACGATACCATTCCCACCATAAAAATTGTCATTATACATATGCATGGATCCTCCTTTACCTCTGGCACAACCAGGTTCTCTTCCTAAAACACAAGAGATATAAAATATTAAAAACATTATAGCACAAACTACATCAATAAGAGACTATAGCATGTAAATTTAATAAACTTTTCATGATAAAATGCATAGCAGATATGAAATATACAAATACTTGTTTATCAAATATATAAAAAAAGGTACCTGCTATGTCAAATTTTTTTATTGATAAAAATTTCAGATAAAATCCTGGGATTATTAAACATAAATTGAAATATCAATCTTAAATTTATTTATCAGAGTTCTGTCCAGACTTTTCTCATAGGGTCCTGTTTTTGTTAAAATTGTGAACAGCTTTCTATATTTGTGAAAAATCGTCTTAATTTTGTGAATTTGAAATGATCATTATGTTCAGGCTTTTGTTTATCCTTTTATAACAAGATCCTTCATATATCTAAAGTATAGATAATAAGTTCTTTGGGGTCTTGAGCTGTTTTGGGACAGGTCAGATTTTACTTTAAAATGATTACATTTGTGAAAGCTTCAATTTGAAGATGGAAAAGTTCTATGAAAAAGTGGTCAGTAGGAAAGTAAACAAATACCAAATTTTTAAGGTATTAGATTAAATATTAAAATGTACTAAATTGTATTACATAAATATGTAAAGTTATTATCAGGCCTGAAAGTTGCAGCTCACTGAAAAAGCTGAACTATGCATGGAATACAAAATTATTGCAATATAACATGCAGAAATAAATATCAGCGAAAATTACAAAATGAAACTCAGGTATATAATATGTAAAATAAATATAAAAATAAAGTTAAATTATATTAAAGCCATTATTATTTTTATTCACAACTATTTTCCTTTATTTATACTATGAGTTTAAACAAATCCCCATGTTAAAATTTGTCCATTATATTAGCATAGCTACTCGAGCAAACACCATTGCAGCAAGAAAACACACATTAAATAAATTAAAAAAAAAAAAAAGAGAGAGAGAGAGAGAGATAATATTACAAAATTTGTGCATTCATGCATTACCAGCACAAAATACAATTTAAAAAAAAATCTATGCATTTTAGTTTAGTGCTTTTAAAGAAATAATATTTTTTTAAAAACTATTTCTGTTTTCTTATTTTAGTGTTTCCCCTCCCCTCCCTTGATTTTGCATTTAAAAGAATATTTGGTAAAACTGGGAACACTAGGAAAAAAGCAAACACATGTAGTTAATTATTTTGTTACACATCTTAAAATCAGTGTTTAAACTTATATTATAACTTATTTTTAATTACTGTTTTATATTTAAAACATTACATATGTTAGAAGGAAAATTGAAAAGTACAGAATTTGTGCACCATTACAAGTTCATCTATGTATCCCCTCCCCCCAAATTTTCAGGTCACGATTTCTTCATGTTTTTATATCAATCTCAGAAACAGCCAAAATGACATTAAAAAAAGCTGGTTTCAGTGAAAGAGCTGAAAACTTTCATGCTTTTATTATGCAAATTTTTCATCAGCAATTGCCAATATGTTTATTATTATTATTATTATTTCTTTAAAAACTGAAAAATAAATAAATGTATTAAATATTTGTGACCATTTCTTTTACAGTCATTGCTAAAATATTATTGCTTGAAAAATGTTCTTTTATTTAATGATGAAAATTGACTTTTTAGCATAACAATAATAATAATAAATATTGTGTTGCTTTTAAAACTAATGCTAAATTTTTACTTATTTAAAGGTTCTATTAATATAATATTTCTCTGTAATAGATCTGCTATGTATATTTTCTGTAACATTTTAATGTAATTTATGTAAAAAAAAAAAAAACTAAGTTACATTTAATTAAAATTAAAAACCAGTAAATCTTAAGATCAGGAGTTTCAATATAATATTTTTAAGACATTGCAATTTTTACCTTACTTTATCTAGTGTTACACAATATATAAACTTTTGTTTTTTCCCCCAAAACTTTCATAACTGGGAAAGTCACAATTAATGAGTTATTTTATAAATTTTCTTTTCCTGACATGTTATGAAGTAGAATTGCTAGGCAACTAGTAAAGTAAAGAAGAAAAAAAAATACTTATGATAACAAAAATATAAAGCTGAAAAGTTAAAATGTTTTATATTTTTTGAACAGATGCACAAAATTTCATCAAAAAAATATACAGAAAATTTAGAATGTCTGATATATGTATTGCAGACCTGCCAACCTTTAAAAATGAGAAATAGTAGCACACCAAATTCAAATTTATCTGGAGGTTGGTTGGTTGGTTGGTGGCTGTTTTTTTATGCTGCAAATTTTAAGCGAACAAATACTAATCAATTAAACGCATGCGTATATGCATCAGGGGTGATTCTGAGTAAAAAAAAAAAAAAATTCTGAAATTCACAACAAATTTTCTGAAAGGTTACAATAAGGGGGGGGGGGGGGGGGGAATCCATTCCCGGCACTAACTACGTGTTATTTTTTGCACACCTTTGACGATATATGCATTTTTCCACGATCTTTTGACGAAATTTGTCGTTTATTCGTGATCCCATAACGAAATTTGCCTTTTTTTTTCGCGATCTTTTGACGAAATATGTGGTTTTTTCGCGATCTTTTGACAAAATATGTGGTTTTTTCGCGATCTTTTGACAAAATATGTGGTTTTTTCGCGATCCTTTGATGAAATTTGAGGTTTTTCGTGATCTTTTGTCAAAATTTGTCGTTTTTTCGTGATCCTTTGACGAAATTTGCTGTTTTTTCGCAATTTTTGATGTAATATGTGGTTTTTTTCGCGATCTTTTGACGAAATATGTGGTTTATTTGCGATCCTTTGACAAAATTTGCCGTTTTTTCATGATACTTTGACGTAATATGCGGTTTTTTCGCGATCCTTTCACGAAATTCGCGTTTCTTTGCATGATCCTGTGACGAAATTTGCGTGATCATGTGACAAAATCCGCAGTTTTTCAAGTGATCCTGTGACGAAATTCGCGTTTTTTTCCAAGAAAATCGTAGATTTAGACAGATTTTCATAGCATCGTAGTTTTTGGCTCAAAATCGTAGCAACTACGATTTTTTTGTAGCAGTTGGCAACTCTGGTATTGACAAAATTTTAAACTAATTGGAGTAATTCAAGACTCCCATTGGGAAATTTTAACATTCATAATTTATCATTTAAATCAATTATCAAAATGTGCCATTTTATTTTCTATGAATAGAAAAATTTGAAAATTGTCTGAATTACCATAGAAAAGAACTAGCGAAGCTTCGCTCGCTACACTGGTTGGTTTATTTAGTAAGAAAATTTCATTTAGAATCCTGCAGAAACTGCATCAATGTATTTTTAAAAACTGTGATTATTGATTTATTTTTTCACTGGTGAAACTTGGAACTATAATCAGTAAATTCTATCAATATTGAGTCGAATGAGCCAAACCGCGTCATGATCGGACCCATACAACCCGAGATAATTTGAAATGAAATAGCAAAATCCTCAGCATTTTATTTCTTTTTCTGTATAAAAATCGAGATTTTGGAAAAATAAAAAATTATGGGCCGAATTCGAAAATTTTTTGAAACTCTGAAATCCGAGCCCACTTTAAAAGCAAGGATGTTTACTTTTCATTTAGAAAAATCCGATATTTTAAAAAATTTTATAGGGCCTGAAATTTGGCAGCATAAAAATTTTCAATCTTTCACTCAATGTCTTGAGTGAAAGTCAGGCATTTCAGCGATGAAAGGATGCATTAAAAAAGCGAATAAATTAATTAAAAAATAAATTATATTTCCACTTCTAACTATCCCATTGTTATGAAAATTAGATATTTGGATTCATCGTTGAAAAATACATATATATGCATAATTTTCAAATTCATAAATGCAATATTTAAAAAAATTTTAATAGGGCTGCAATTCTTCTAGTATAAAAGAAACCTGGTTTCTGTCCTCCTTTTTGACTGAACACAAACAAATAGTGTTCTCATTGTAAACCCTGCCGTCAAATAAAGCATGTGGAAAAAAGCTCATCAATCATGATCAAGGAACTCGGGGAAGGGGTAGTAAAGTAGAAGTCATAGAAAGAGCGCTATGGTTAAAAGCAGTAAGCCAATAGGTGAGCTATTCCTTTCCCAGCCCTCTTGATTCTTGTTAATTCTATTGCATCTTTTATTCAACATTAAAAAAAAAGTTGAAACATGCGCAGAAAGATCGATTTTGCTCTGAAATTCTTCTCTTGTTGCTTTAATATATAAGGGTTATGATGTAATTGTCCTACATTTTTCGAATAAATGAACCAAATTTAAACAAAAACCGTACAGCTAATTCTGGGTATTTTATCAACTGAGTTTGGTGATATATATCAATGGAGATATATCATGATATTATCCAATATTTATTTTTTAGGGATGCACCGAATAGTGATTTTGACCAAATATCAAATATTCGGCTAGCCGAATAGTACCAGTGAGGCTGAACACCGAATATTTGGCAAACCGAATAGTAACTATTCGGCAAAATACCGAATATTTGGCTGGCCGAATATTTTTATATTTCAGAGTTTAAAAGTATTAAAAGTTAAATTATAAAACAATTTTACATAATATTTAACACAGATACAACATTTTATAAACTAGACCTTTTTACAAGAAACCTTTACACAAAAAAAATCTGTGCTTTGAGTTATAACTTAAAAAAAGATAGTCTTAAAACTTTTTTAATTAATAAAGTTTTAAACTTTGTAGCTTCTTCTGTGAATTAAAATAAATTTATAAAATGTTCTTATATTCTAAAACAAATACTTTAAAATTAAAGAAAAATTCTGAGTGAATTAGAAGAAACTTTTTACAGTGATATAGTGTTTATTTGTCAGGAAGGGACTAAACTAAAGTAAAAAAATATTAAAAGGGTGGCAAATCAGCAAGTATAACTTTCCTGCTCCTTTTGATTTGGCAAGGAAGTTTTTAAATGCACCAGAGATGGTGCCTGGAATGGGAGATCATATTCAGGTTGTAAACATACAGGGTGTTCATACATCTTGGAACAAACTTTCTGCATAGATAATGTGGTCAAAGCAAACATTTTTTAAGCAAGAAACATTATCTCAATCCATTCATTCCATCAAAAATACAATACATTCAGACAGGGTGTGTCACCACAAGCTGAAACTGAATTTTTGTTCACAACTATAACAACAATGAAGATATTTTAGAGAGATTTGCATTGCATTAATTTTGCTTGTAGCAAATATGATATTATTGGAAGTTGCTGAATTTTGGCCAGTGACACAGTATAAGTAGTACAGTGACACAGTATAAGTAGTACTGTCAGCTACACTCTGAATAAAGGAATATCTAGCTCAGTGCTGTTTAGATATAAATGGTGGCAATTTCCAGTACATCCCGTGATTCACAGAAATCAAAGTAACTATGCTGAAAATACAGTTACAATATCTTCAATATTATTAAAGTAACAAACAAAAATTCAAATTTAACCTTGAGTGAGATGCACTTTATTTTTGATTGAATAAGTGTGTTGCGATACTGGTTTCCTGGACAAAAATTGTCTGTCTTGATGTCTATTATCATTTGTAAAAGTTTTTTTCCGTTTTGTTTAAAAACATGATGTTTGCAAAAAAACAAGAAACAGATTATTTACTTAGACAATATTCAGGAACTTATTTGTACATCATTAATTGTTAATTTTCTTAAGTGACATTTTTTAAACAGTGAATAAATAATGTAAAAGCATTCTCTTTCATTGAAATATGATTCTATTTCTAATTATTTTGAATATCTTTATTAATTAACAGTTAAAAGTACAAATTGTGGGGGTTTTAAAATATTTTTTAAAAGTTTTTTTAAGTATTCGGTTTGGCTGAATATTTCAATATTCGGCCAAACCGAATATTCTGTAGGCCGAATAGTTCGATATTCAGCCAAGCAGAATATTCTGAAGACCAAATAGTTTGATATTCGGCCTAACCAAATATTCGGTAATATGGCCGAATACTGAATAGATACCAAACATTCCCTCTTCAAAATATCAAGATGTTTGATACTTTCATATATTTGATATTTATTTTCAAAATATTGTGCATGATATTTTTGATGTTTTTAGACAAAACAACTATAAATGAATTTTTCAACTGTTATTGGTTGTGTCGTTCTGTAGACAAAAATTTTTTGTCCCTGGTTGCATAATAATAATAAAAAATATAATATCAATGAATAAAACTGATGACGACATAAAGTTTAAAATTATTTAAAATAGATATTTATGTGATAATAGTGAAAAAAAAAATAGTATTCCATACAATTACTGATTAATAAAAAACAAAGATTATCTTTTTAACAATAATGCAATGTATATAGTTTAATAAGGGAAAAAAAAGCACTGTCTATATATTATGACATATGTAAAGTATGACAAGAATAAAAAAAACATAAGGTTTGTAAATTCAATTCTAGACACTTAGCAAAAAGTAATATGGAAATTACTTCAAGAAAATCAGATTTCATCTAAAACAAGATCGAAGACAAATAGCATCATCAACAAATTACAATTCATGTTTTGTGAATGAAGAGAAGAGAGCAAATATTAATTAAATTTAAGTGAAAAGAAAAAAAAAGGCAAAAAAAAAAACTATTTTTTTTTAGTAAGCAGCAGATAATAGAATCATTAACCAAAAAAAGTGAAATGGGTGGTTCAATGATATTTGGTAGACCTGCACATTTGTCTTAAAATTTTTTTGCACAAGTCTCAGAGCTCAGATTTTTATGTTTTTCATCTGCTAACAATAATCTTGGCACATCAGCAAAGCATTTTTCTAATAATCCAAGAAGAATTTAACTAATTCATGGCTTAAATCTGCCAAAAATACATTTTATAAATGCACAAAAAAAGGAGAAAAGAAGATATGAAGAAAAAAAACAAATACATAAAAGTTTTGTAAAGCAATGGCAAAGAATCAAGTAAAAATTAAAGACGGTTGTAATTTTAATGATCATTAATGAGTGGAATATCATGCAAGTATAATACCTGTCAATTCAGCAAGAACTCCTTTTACGGAAACGCCTCGAAGGTATGTCCAACCATGAGCTCTATACGATGTGATAACTGCATCAGATTTACGAATGGCAGCTTCCATACCAACAGCACATGCCTCCTAAAAATTTCATTTTTAAAATGTCAGATTTTATTGTTTCAATACAAGAATAAGTAAGACCCCCTTCACTTTTAAATGCAAATTCTGCAAAAATAAAAAAAACCACGTATAAGTCGACCCCTTTTGTTTTTACTTCAATTTTGCATAAAATCAAGCCAATCTGAAGAAAAGATGGAGAGATTCGCCAATGCAAAAAACAGGTAAGTAAACAAAAACAAATCAATGAAATATCTTTTAAATGATAAATTATTATTTTATTATTCTTGCACATAAAAAGCCAGAATTTTGGCAGTATTTGAAGTTTTTTCTTGTTGTTTTAATTGACTTCCGTATAAGTCGATCCCCCCAACTTGCTTGTCAAAAATTGTCAGAAATTCTTCGACTTATACGTGAGTATATACGGTAAATGATAAAAATATAATCTCAAATTAATAAAAATATTCAAAACAATTAGAGTGCTGTTAATTAACCTAGAATTCTAGTTTTAAACTTTGAATTGAATATAAGAATAACCAGTGGGGAAATACATCAATCTACTCGCTATTGGCAAGTGCTATATAAACTTGGCCTGTGCTCTTCCATGCACTATGATAAACAGAAAAACATAAAAATGATCTTTTTCACCATTTTTCACAAAAAAATATTCTCATTTATATTTTAAAATGTTCAACTTAATTCATATAAATTCTTTAAAAATGAACCTTCCATTAATTCTTACTACATTGCATTTTATTTAATCTACTTATCACTATATTCCATTTTTCAATCAAAAGAGTAGTAAAAATGGTGAATGTTCCCAAATTGGGAACACCATAAAAATTAATGCCCAATATCTTTAAACTAAAGCATTAGAAGACAAAAGATGCAAAAAAAAAAGTTGGAAATTGAAAGTCAAACGTGACTGTTTATACTATAACTAGTTTCATAAATATTCAGATCTTGGTGCAATAGCTGTTGCACTCTTATGAAAAAATGCATGAATACAAAATTTATTTTATGTACAGATTTTCATATTATAGATATTAATTTCATTTTATGAAATTAAGTTTCAATACACTTTTAAAAAACAATTACAACTCTGTTTCATTAAAATTATACTATTCCAATACAAAACAATGTAAAAAAATCATTGTTATTATTTCAGTGACATGAATTATATCATCTGTTATTATGATATGATTAATTTATGTAATAAAATAAGTACATTTTAAGTTAGCAACATTTTATTTTTTGTTGACATTACTGAAAATTCCAATGGGAAACTTCAGCCTAGCTCTGAAAATTTCAGAACTTGAAATCCATATTTAGACTTTTTTTCCATTTAATATCCATTTCTTTGAAAACATCTATCCAAAAAACTGTCAGTGGATTATAGGACTGCTATAATTAAACAATTTTAGTATACAAATTTGATTTTTAAAATCAGCAATATGGAAATAATAAGACTATCTTAAATAGGACATAATCACCATAGCAACCTAGAATCATTACCTATCATGAAATATCATTGAATTAATTATGTATGATAGGATTTAATAGAATGAAGAAAACTTTTATTAATATAAGTTTTGATTTGATTTTCATAAAATTTGAAATGACTCAACAAAATTTTGCAACGATTATATATATTAAATTTCAAACCGTTCGGTTGGATAGTTTTTATATGCTGTTATATGCGGACAGACGGACGGACCAGACGACGACTATGGGTGCTATGTATCTATATAATTACGAAAGCACCTAAAAAAAGGAATTAAAAATATACCTGGATTTGAATTTGGCCTGTAAAAAGTTAAAATGGATGTAAATACCACTAAAGATTTTAAACAATACTTTTATACCAATCACATATATTCTCAAATATGCTATTTGGCTATGGATCAGATGATGGAAGATTAACCATAAGATCAGATTAACCAGAAACAGGTATGAAGAGGTTATACAGTGGTATATACCATAGGGAAGAGATAGGGGTGGAGTGTGCTTTCCGTAGGAAATTCCCTTGAAAAGTGACACCAACATGACCATTCCTACTGATGTAAAGGTTTTCGAATTTTGTGCGTTATTGCTTTTTTGGCAATTTCAAAAATGTTGCCAATCGTAAAAAAAATTATAAAAATAGTCACTATCTAGAGTATGCATGTGAAGTGCAAAAAATTAACAAAAATTATATAATAATTTGTTGAAAACTAATTTTTGTTATTTACTCGTACATATACTCCTGTCAATATAAGCCTCATTTAAATACCCGAGCTATACGTAAGTACAATTTTGTTTACTACCCAGTGTTGGGCATTAATTAAATTTTCAATCAATTAAACAACTGCTAGATTCAATTATTTAATCATTTTTCACAATGTTGTTTTTCGAATTATATTAGCAAATATATATATTGATGACAGCACTAGTGGTTACATGGAATCTTTAACTTATAAAAGTAAAAAAAAAGCCCTTGTTTGTAGAGTTTAGGGAAAAAAGGAACTATGATATTAAAAACGTGCTTATCATTTACATTTCATAATTTACAGACTATATGCTCAAACAAATGAAAAAAATTTCTGAGTACCTTTTATTAATAATAGAAATTAAAAATATACCAAATGAAACTATGGAGTAAACTAGTACATAAATATAAACTGAGTAAAACAAAGAAACTTAAAATCTACTTTTAAATAGTAAAAGAAGCTTTTCGCTTTAATTTAATGATATTGTAATTTGTTTCTTTTATTATAGACCTTGGCGATAAAAGCAGATGCCAAATTTCATAACTTCATTTCATCAATGAAAATGATACAAGAAAAGAAAAGAACATATCATGTGACTGTTATGTTGAATCCATGTTAGGGCTACCAAAGCTCTCTCCACCCCTATCTCTTCTCTATGGTATATACCATATACCTCCTGGATATTTTAAAGAACCTTTGTATACTTTCTGTTCAGTGCTATAGTGAATACTCTCTAGCATATACCCTCTGCCTATAACATATATCCTATATAACAATACAATACAGCACTTTAAAAAAACTAAAATCTGTCAAAAAAAAAAAATATTTTTTTTAATTTATTTTTTCTTTCTTATGAAGGTAGTTTTAAATCTATGTTTATACAGCAGAAGATCTTTATAACAAACCTAAAAACACGAGGTTGTGCGTTACAGAGAATTTTGCATTATACAGATCACATTTCACACATCATTAAATTTAGCTTGTAAAACATGGCCAAATATATGTAAAACATACCAAGATACATTAGAGTATCTTTATATTGCATTCTTTATTACCAGGAGTTGTGCAGATTATAATTTTTTGCATAATATAGATCATTCCACACATTGTTAAATTTACTTTATAAACATTGTGCAAACATACCTGTATCAAATCATAGCAATTTTTTCAGTAATTAGCTCTGAATTAAGTAGATAAAGGTGAACTAATGTATCAAATTTAGTCCTCTAGAGAATAGCAATTATTTATAATGTGGGAATTCAGTTGTTTCTTAACTGAAAATTTATTGTTTACATCTGAGAAGTTGTGCATTATGTGGAGAATTGTGTTATATAGAATTGCGTTATAAAGATCTTCCACTGTATTTTAAACGTTTTAATTATAGTTCATTACAAGTGAAACTGTAATTTCATTTAACTTAACACTTTTCATTCATTAACACTGCTTATCGTAACTGCTGAATGTTTTCAGTTTTCTAAACAAATGATATTAAACAATAAAAGAGTTAAAAAATTCACCTCTGTGGCCAGGATTTTTTTTTTCTTTTACATGGGAGGAATCTGATAGTTTTTCAGCTGCAATGCCTTTCTTTTAAATAAAAGAATAAGCATAGATCCTTACTCACTTATTTTGGGGAGAAAGTGGCCATTGTTTTATATACAAAATAAACAAACAATAATTATAAATAAGGAAATTATTTTCATGACATTTAGATAAATAAAGAGAAGGAAACATGTTACATTATCAACCAATTAATCTGCTACACAGACATAAAAAGGGAAAATGTGAAAGTTTAACTAATTCAATATGTGCTCTACAGATTTAAAAAAAATAGCACTATAACATATCTATAAGAAAATCCAGAAAGTACTAAAATTATTATTATGCTAGCAGATATCATTAAACTGCAAGATACCAGTTTTAAACCCACTAGAAGAAATTGCTGTATCAATCAGCATCAAACCAAAATTTATCTGTGACCCAACAATGTTGGATCAAGCCGATTATCATAAAAAAATAATTATAACCCACAAAATAAGCAAAATTTGTATTTAGAAAGAAAATATAGTAAGATAGATTAATCTTCAGACAAAGTAAATTTTAGTAATTTTTTGTAGGCCCAGCATTCATTTTTAAGTTATTAGATTAATCTTCAAGATCTATAGTAATTTGCAGCGCCTACTGCCATGCTAAACTGTTTCTGTTACTATATTGTAAATAAAACAGATATTATAATTTTACAAATATATGTAGATAACATATTTTTAATAATTAACTTATCTTAAAGCTATTCTAAATTTTTCTCACTTATTTATACCAAATTTCATCTTTAAAAACACTTATTCCGTTTAACCTTTCAAAAAATCCTAAATGTGTAATTTTCAGTGCCTTATACTTTTTTTAATAATTATTTCTTCTTTTCCCTTTACAAAATTTTCCTTTTGTGCACCCATATTTTTCTTTTCTCTTACAATGTATTCAATTAAAAATGTTCTATTAGGACCAAACCTTCTGAATATTTCTAGAAGGTTTATTCTTATGTTTTGAGAACCACTTTACTCCCTTATTTTAATCTGCATTCTTTCCACCAAATGAGGATTTTTAATTGGTTGGGACTCAATCTACGAAATATTTGGTAGACTTGCATGTTTGTTGCATTTAAATTCTTTTGCACGAGTCTCGAAGCTCAGAGTTTTGTATTTTTCGTCTGCTAAAAATAATCTTACCACAACAGCGAAGCATCTGTCTTATAATCCATAAGGAATTTAACTAATTCATTGCTTCAGAATTATGTAAAGCTCAAAAGTTTTCTTTAAAGGCTGTGCACAGAGATATTCTGAAATTTATTAGTTGTTGCAGTTAATGGACTAATATGGAATATTATGGCAGTAGAAAAGAGAGTTCTTCATGAATATGTGTAAAGTAACTGCAAGAATAAACAGATTTTGTTAGATATGTGTAGTTGTTTATTTATTTCTAGTGAAATTCCTTAGAATCGAGCCAGCAGACTGCAATGATATTGTAGAATGTTGTGCTATGAAGGTAATTCTCTGAACAGGCCAGTCGTGAATTTCACTTAGTCATTCTCCAATATATGTGCCATTTTTCATAGTTAACATTTGAGTCATCTTCTTTGATGTTTTTAAAACTTTTTAGAAGTAATGTGAAAGTTACTACCACACCTAAAATGTGGAAGTTTTTTGTCAGCAATAGTGACTGATCAAGAATTAGTTACCTTACCAGATCTACTATAATATTTCATGTATCAAAATACAAAGATATCTGTAAAAAATAAAATAATCGATTTTGTATTAAAAGTTTGAACAAAAAAATGAGGGGCGAGGGAGCTATGGTAAAAAATAATTTAAGTTTTATCAATGTTAATGGATTTTCCTTCACAAAATAATATGATTTCAAAGAGAAGTTTCTCATTAGTATGAAGTAAAATCATAATTACATTAATGGTACATAAATGCACATGCAGGGCTCGAAAATTCTAAAAATTTTAAGGTTCCCAGCAGGGAACCTACATGAAAAGTGTAGGTTCCCAGAAAAATTTATGTGTTCCCAGTTTTTTAATAAATTCAGAGCTTAATGAATGAAGATATTGTGTCATATAAACACAGTTTTGAATAATAAACTAAAATTTTAGGTTTTTGGTTTATCAATTAACGCTTTGACTGTTCTCTATCCAAAAGCTTCTCCTCCCTCCCTTCATAATCTTATAGATGAATAACTTAACAGGGAAATGTTGCATTACATTTGCCCACTAAGATAAAGCATTACATATTGCATTTACTAATTTCTTCAAACGTATGCAGAACAAATAATTAATATATATATATATATAAAATGGGAATGCAACTCCCGTGCGTGCTCGGCGCTCCACGCGTTATTTGTCCCACCTCCCCCTTCCGAAAATCACCATGGTCCATAGGAGAATAAAAATTCATTGCGGATGGCGGTGGCCACAGCGACTTGGGAGCGCTTCTGTTTTGGTTCCCAGCCGGGAACCTGAGTGGAAAAAATACGTTCCCAGAAATAATTTCTGGGTTCCCCGGGATCCCGGGAACACTATTTTTCGAGCCCTGACATGCAATTTTCAAACAGTCATGCCATTTAAATTAAACCTACCTGACCAGAATACAAATGACAAAATCCCCTGATAATTTTTTCCTTATATAAACTATTTGCAGCAGTTTCCATTCGACGAATCACCATCATATCGCGATAATATTTCAGAGCATCTTCTTTAGAAACACTAACATCACATGATGGCCCACTTTCTAGATGATGAAGTTTGTATGGCTGTAAAACACACACAATTGAATAAGACATCTGATAATTATTTCTTATTTTGAAAAACAAATAAATACAGTAAAATCTACATATTGGACACTCCCAAATAACAGACACCTTTATTTATCAAAAACTTTTTCAATCCCAAGCCCAAGACCTACATATTTGTATGTTTTTACTGCCAAATATCAGACAGATTCTGAAGCCCCGAGGTGTATACTATTCAGAGGTTTTACTGTATACTTGGTGCAGAAAGTCACAAAACAATCAAAAGAAAAAATATGCTAAAAAACAAATTTAAAGAATGGTAACCACATATTATGATGAAAAACCTACTTAAAAATAGAATTTAAATACAATGAATATTTTTAGAATTTTGATATTTATTTAAAAGAAAAACTTTTGAATAAACTTGAAAAAAATTAAATTACGCCCTGCTACAAAGTACTCATTGTTAGAATCAATGTAATAAAATCCCAGATATATCTATAATAATTCTAGTTTACTGCTTCAAATCACAGTTTGGACACAAACTGTTTTCTTAAAAAGTAAATGCTTTCTTGGAGGAAAGAACTGCAAAAATGTTCCATTTTTAGAAAAACTGAAAAAAATGTGCATATTAACTACATATGCTTATTGTGAAATTTTAATATTTTTTGAGGTGTGCAATTTAAAAATCTAGCATGCAAGAATCTGATGTAAACAAACAAAAATTCATTCATGATTCAATCATGGAAGTTTATTTATACATGAAGTTGTTTGTTATTTTTCACCTTCAAATGATGAATATTATTAAATTTTATTCCATAAGAAAAAATATATTAGTTATCATATTTTACTTTTA
Source organism: Maratus michaelseni (assembly GCA_963931845.1). Taxonomy (NCBI): domain Eukaryota; kingdom Metazoa; phylum Arthropoda; class Arachnida; order Araneae; family Salticidae; genus Maratus; species Maratus michaelseni. The sequence continues at coordinate 166,559,535 of OZ007595.1, read as the reverse complement.
TTCACATTTAATGAACTGGGATTTTAATATAAAACACATAACTAATGCACTAAAAAATGTTTTTCTGAGCATGCACAAGGTTCTTTCCATCAATGAATGCCGCTCTCAACTGCAATAGCTAAGAGGCAATACCATAATTGTTTATATTAAACTTCTGATACTTTGTTCTTTGCAATTACAGATCTATTAATGATGTTTTTATCAAATTTGGCTCTAAAATCACTTTCTATTGAAGAGTATGTTAAACTGTGATAAGAAAAATATTTAATTCTGGCTAGCAGTAATGCTCCTATTTCTAAATTTTAGGAAGTTTGAAGCTTACTTTTATCTTGTTTCAATCAAAATTAAATTGATCTGTAGTAAAAAAGAGAGAAGTTTGTGTGTCTGTGTGCTGTGTTCTGAACAGACAGCTGTACGCAAAGCTATAAGATTTGGCAGGTAGGTATCTATATGTCTGAAGTTATGCAACTCATAGGTAGTTTTTAGATTTTTTTATAATTAGCCAAGATATTAATTAAACAACATAATGAACATCGCAAAATAGTGAACTTTCTTTATTCTGATGATTGTGCCTTCCCTGTTCTGTAGAATCACAGATGAAAGCAAAGATTCAATTTTTACTGCATTTTGAAATTAACCTTCTATTACCGGCAATAGAAGTTTAAAACCTCATACTTTAAGTACGGCGATATCTTGGAATTTTCTCCCCCTACATTGCAGTGACCGAAACCTTTGTCCAGAAGCGGGGCGAAGTGTTGGGTGTGCATTGGAATCCAGGGTTGCTGTATAATTCCAGGAAGTATTGAGTAGGTTGTTACTTTCGCCAGTTATCCCCATTTTTGATTACTTTCAATGTTATATTTAACACGAGTGCTAGATCACGAGGAATGAATTAGTACGTATGAATAATGAATCATTAGGACAAAGTATTTTGATAATTTTCCTGATCAGCATTGTGCGATACAGTTATTAAAATGTTATAGATGAACTCACATTACAAACTGTATTGACAAATCAACTAAAATTAAATATATGTATATTTATTTTAACATTTATAAATAATAATAATAATAATAATAATAATAATATATTTATAAACACAATTGATTATAATATATTATAATATAAAAGTTTAAGAGATTTTTTTTTATTTGTACATTATATGGTATGTAATTAATTCTAAAACTAATATTCAAAGCTTTCAGGGGGAAAAAATAACCATTACTGACTTTATTTAAATTGTATATCAGCTTAACAGTAACTTAATAATGTACTAACTAAAATTTGTTTGTGAATAAATGAATTTATACACATACAAAAAAAAATAATAATAAATAAAAAGAATTATGTTACATTATAAGAGGTAAAAATTATTAGTATTAAAAAAAAGTTAACTCTATCAAAACATACTGAAATGATATGGAGATTTTACAGTCTTGTAAAATATAGACTGCATAGCATTTATTTCTATAATTTTTACGGACACGCACACACACACACACAAAAAAAAAAAAAGAATTCGGTTACAGTAGTTTATGAGTGATTATTGCCGATAGTGTCACTTTCTGTCTAAATTTTTAAACATGTGCTACTTTCGGGCATTTTGATGAAAGTGATTTGGAATCAAATAGTTTTTTTTAATACTTTCCGATTAATGAATTACATCTTCGGTCATAAGCAATTATTGTCTTATGACGGTAGTTTTTTCGTTTCCTGCGCTATCGTATGCGGAAATTCGGTTGAAAACTCTAACTTTAACAGCATTTTTCTAAAAAAAAACTCCTGTCTTTACAGATTAACGAAAAAAAGAAAAATTCGATTTCATAGTTTGAAAATACGAGCACTTGATTCATTTTCAAACAAATTCTAAACCTCCTTTTCAGGGCGATGAAAAGAAGAAAAAAAAGCTTTATGGCTTAAGAGCATGTATTATTGAGAAATTTTATTTTATTTAAATAATATTCCCGCTTAACTATACCTTAGTTAGTAGTATGTACTAAAATTTGTTTGCGAATACATAAATTCATACACACACGCACAAAATAAAAAAAAATGTTTGTTGCATTATAAGAGAAAAAAATCATTTTTTTTTTCAAAAAATGTTCCACCTTATCAAAACGTACTGAAATTGATGCGAAGTTCACTGCAGTCTTCCAGAATATGGATTGCATAGCATTTATTCGTACATTTTTTTACTGCACACACACCAACAAAAAACCTCTAATTTCCAGACATACTGATTGAAGTGATTTGGAGTCAAAGATTTTTTCTTTTATATCTATATAGTTTTCGATAAATGAATTTCATCTTGAGTTATAAGCAATTGTTGTCTCACGACAGCAGTTTCCTTTCCTGAGCTATCATATTTGGAAATTCCGTTCAAAACATCAACTTTAACAGCATTTTTATAAATAACTTTTTCCTTTAACGAAAAAAAAAAGCGTTCGACACATAGTTTCTAAGTAAGAGTGCCTGCTTATTTGATACATTTGGAAAAGATATTCCCAAATTAATAAGGAATGTTACCGCTCATTTCTACAGAGATCCGTAGAATTCTTTGAAACTGATATATATTATTAAAATGTATTCTTCCTGTGAAATGTGTAGTCTATAGCGTTTACTTGTTAGTGTTTATAAGGACACCCCCCCCCCCCTCCTCCACGCACACACACACACACAAAAGAATAATTCGTTATTGCTATGGGAGTAAAAATCGTTTCAAAGTGAAGAATAGCATTGTGCTATTAGAATATGGCACAAAATACTGAGAAAATGATACGACATATTCCACATACAGGATTAGGCAGTTAGAAAATGGCATGGCGCACTCTAAAACCGTCAAACTGCAAAAAAGATTGGTTTTTTTGGATGGAAGATTTGGGGGACGGGGGTGTTGGAGTGAGTGTGGAAGTAATTTAAATGAATTGCTATTTATTTATTGTTATTAGAGGGCAATAAATGCGGCAAACGCACAGTTTTAAAGACTTAAAACTTTGTATAATTGTTTTGGGAGGAGTGTGCAAAGGGCGAAGTGGATATTTTTGGACTGATAATTTTGATAACCGATTGTTTATTTATTGTTACTAAAAAGCCCTACTTAGAACAGAAGATTTTTTTAATACAGTGTTTTAAATATTTTAAACTTTGTATACTGGGGGGGAGCTTAAATTTCGAGGAGAGGGGCTTCTAATTTAGATGATTAATTAATTAATTATTAATATTAGAGAACAACAAATAGGTCAGCAGAATTTTTTAAGAGTTCTCAATATCTGAAACTTTTTCTACTGAAGGTGTGTGTGCATGGAGAGGGAGTGGGGCAAAGGAAGCCGAAATTCCGTGCCGGGAGGGGGGGGGGTGAAAAAGAAGCCGAAATTCAATGCCGGGAGGCAGGGGGGTTCATTGAAGTTATAAAAACAAAAATATGGTGTATGGTGGATATTTGTGAAGGTGGGGGGGGGGCGCACAGTCCAGATTTCATGGTACTATGCTATTTTTAAATAATAATGTGAAGGAGCACGGGAAAGTTTCAATGTGTGTCTGTTTGATCTATTTTTTATTTATGTATGGTTCCAAAGGAACCAATTTAGCTCTGAAAAGAGCTGTTTGTTTTTAGCCCTGAGAAGGGCTGTTTAGTTTTAATTGATGGAGAATTTAAATGAAGTGAATGCGAATGCAGAGATTTATATGGAGATGCATGGAAAATCTTTTAATTAAATTGGAATGAGTTTTGATGATTTTCACTGACTAGAAAATGCTGCATTTGTATGGAATTTTGCGAAACAGTTTTTATCTATGCATAAAGCAACGTTGCACTTTGTACATATTACTTTTACACGCCTTTGTAAACCTTGTTTGGAGCATACAACACATCTTCGGTATTTTTTCTCATCCAAAGGCCAGTGGCCTGCAGAGGAAGTACTAGTTACCTCAGAGGAAGTATCAGGTTTTGAAGAAACAGTTTCTCTTTTTTTTACAAGCATTTTAATTAGTGACATACGGAAGTCTCTATGGCTTTCAGTGCTTTGGGATAGAATGTAGGCATTAAGGACAGCAATGTCCAGCAAATGGAAAAATAATTTTTTTGTCCATTTTAATGTGCGTCGTTCGAAGGCATAGCTGTTTGCCATCCTGTCACTCAGGTCAACAAATCCCATATTTTCATTGTAGTCAGCGATTATTTTTGGTTTTTTTCCATCGTTTGAAACATTATGCTCTGTGGGCTTGTGCATGCTGCTTAGCATATAAACATCCCGTTTATCTTTCCAGCGTAAAGCTGTAAGTCCATTTCCATATCGTATAAGAGTTTCTCCACGCTTTAATTTAGGTTTTGAAATACACTTAGGGAAACTCTTCCTGTTGTTTCTGACAGTGCCACAAGCATTGATTTGTTTGTCCTTTAACAGATCGCGGTAAAGTTCAGGAGACGAAAAAAAATTATCCATGAACAATTTATGTCCCTTTCCTTTGATAGTGTCAGCCATAGTACTAACTACATTATATGATGCAGAATTTATATCTGTTTTATTTTTATCGTTGCCCAGATAAACTCTCATATCATACGTGTATCCTTTTTTATCAGCAATCTTATACATTTTGATTCCCCATTGTTTTCGTTTTTTAGGAATATACTGCCTAAATGCAACACGGCCTTTAAATTTGACAATTACTTCGTCTACAGCAACCTCTTCTGTAAGTTCATATGGTTGTTTGAAAACCATATTCAAAATATTGAAAAGCTTTCTCATTTTCCACAATCTGTCAAAATTCACTGAATCCTTGGAAGGTTTTTCATCATTATTGGTGAAGTGCAAAAATTTTAAAATTTGAATAAACCTATCCCTAGACATGATTTTTCTAAAGAAAGGTGTTTCAATCATTTCATTTGTAGACCAATAATCATGAATTTTGTCTTTGTGGATATGACCCATAAGTAAAACAGCACCTAAAAATATTTCTATCTCTTCAGGTGTTGTTTTTCTCCATTCTGGCGAATGCTTTCTTTTACCGTTTTCCTCTGGTCTTAAATCAAACACTTGTTCGGCATATCTATTTGTCTCCATGCTTATCAATTCTAAAACTTCGTTTGGAAATAGAACTTTAAAATAATCATATGCATTTTTGAATTCTGAAACATCAATGCATATTCCAGGATTCCCAGTAAATTGCAAAATGTTTACTTCATCATTTTCACTGTCTTCATTCCATTCAAATCCTTCTATTTTACTAGGTATTTCCACATTTTCTTCGTTTAATATCTCGTCAGCCGTACAATTGAGAGATTCCTCAAGATCATCAAATTCACAATCTGAATCACTGTCAGCATAATTCTCTGCATCGCATTCATTCATAAGTTTTAGAATCTCAGCTTCGCTGAGACCCTTAAATCTAGGAGCCATAATAAAAAAGATTTCGTAATTATAAAATTTTCTCTAGCAAAATGCGCTCCTCTTTTCAAACTACTGATAAACTAATGACGTGTTAAAAGAAGCTTTCGCCAAAATACTTGTTTTTCTCCCCCGAAGAATCGCCAACTGTAAAAACTGACCCTTCAGTCCAATGTGGGTGGGGAAACTTTCTCCGGGAGAGTCGAAACTGACAGCTGAGTAATGACTTTTTCCTCCAAAAAGGGGGTCGGAGGCCTTGGTAAGGAGTTTCACCAGCGCCGTACTGGAAGGATATTTAGCTCTCGGTGAACCATCTTACCAAGCCGTACCGAGCAGGTTAAAGTAACCCCTGTATAGTTTAAAAAAAAAAAAAAAAAAAAAAAAAAAAAATTTGTCATTATTTTGCTCAAATTTGAAAGTTTTCTGTTTCTCTGCAATTTGAAACTGTTGTATTTGCTTCCAAGGTGAAAGTACAAAATAAGAAAAAAATACCCACTTATTCAGAGTATCTTTCTCTTTCTAACAGTGCAATTACTATTATTTTTTAAATATTATTGTTTACTATTACAAAAAAAATATTTTTTTTTTCAGAAGTTGGATTAGTGTGTTCCAATTCCTTTTCAAGTTTTATGTGGGTTTTCTTGATTTTAAAACTGCCGTCATCCTCTATCTGGGCAGAAATATAACCCCCCCCCCCCCCCCCCCACCACCAAAAAAAAAAAAAAACACTTATTCACAGTGCTTTTACGGTTCTGGCAGTAAGTATCTTAAAACTTTGCTATTTAAAAAAAAAATATATTTTCTTGAAGTCATTTCAAGGATTCACCATAATTTTTATTTATTTATTTTTTTTTACTTGGTGCCTTCGAAGATATTATGCTTTGGATATAATTTTGCATTTTAAAAGAGAGAGGGGATTGTGCACATTTAACATTATTTAGGTTTTCTCAGGAACTTTTGGTCAGAATTGAAAGTTTAATATATCTAAATGTCAGAAATTAAAATGGCAATCGCTTAGTACATTTGGAAAGATTTTCGTTTAAAAATATAAAATCATACAAATTTGAGATTTGTTGGAAAAAACAGACCAGAGCATGCATAGCATGTCCGGTGTATGTTGCTGAAAGCATTGGGTTCTTCCCAAAATAGATTCATTTAGATAGATTTTTTTTGTTTAAATATAAAATCATACAAATTCGAGGGTGTATGCTGCCGAAGGCAGTAGGGCCAACATTACTAGGTTCATTTGGAGAGATTTTTGTTCAAAAATATAAAATCAAAATGAACCAGAGCATGTGTAGCATGCCAAGTGAAGTTCATAATAATAAATTGTTTTTATAATTTAAGAGTACATTGATCACTCTTCCATAAATGTAATTTTCAATGCCAAATTTTCAAATTTAAAAAAATAATAATTAAGCCTGAAAAAAATGTTTTTACACTGCTTTGGACTTACGTAACATCATATCTCAGTATTCTTCCAGATCATGAGATAAATTTTATTAAAATTGCATTTTTACATTACAGAGATGTCAAGTTCATAACCATAATGTCCACATACCTGACTTATTTTTGTAATTTTTTGAAGCACATGAAATATAAATATTAGATTGAAGTGAATGATGCTGTTGACATAAATTTTGTATAATATTACATGTTATTTAATTTTATTATTTTATAATCCTTATTTATTTCCTATCTGCGTTCAAATAATACTATTTCCAGAAATGCTTCATCACCTTTAAGTTATAAACTGGTTACATATAGGTTTTACATCCGTAGAGCATTTTCAGTGTGTACTGATAGTTATATCAATGAAGAACTAGACAGAATGAAAATTATAGCAAATGAGAATGGTTTTTCAGAGAAGTTAGTCCATAAGTTAATTTATCAATATGCATATCAGGATAACAAACAGCAAGAATTAACAGGAAAATCAACTAAATTTTACAAATTTCAATATATTCCGAAACTTTTTGAGAAATTGAAATATAATTTAAAGAAATATGAAATAAATTTGGTAGCATCCTCTCCAGTTAAATTGAAAGCATTACTACATAAGAAGATTGATCCCATACCAATAGACGATTTAGCAGGAATCTATAGAATCTCAGTTACTATAGAAATAATAGAAAATAGGATGAAATGTTATAAAGTTAAAGACTACATTGGTATGACTAGAAAATTAAAATTTGTGTAAAAGAACATATTGCAGATATAAAATACAATAGAAGTAAAATGGCACTTTCCAGATTAAAACAAGAGCAGTCGATTAAAATAGATTTTGATAAAGCTAAAATAATTAAACCCACATCCTCCTTTCATCAAGCAATAATAAATGAATCCATAGAAATTTTAACCAGAAAAGTTAAGACATGCAATGATTCGGTATCTTACAACATCCATAAACTTTTACAGATTGTTCAAAACTGAATAAGATTAGCACATCCCTCCCAATGCTTCCCATCCCTAGTGACCTGTTTGTAATGGTTTGATCATTCTTCAACAGAAAATGATGTTTTACTAGTTTTAGACTATTTGTTTTGTGTATGTCTGCGTGTTAGTTTTATAAACCTGATGACAAGCTAAGGTTACTCGAAAGCGCTAGGTTTTTATCAATGTGAAATACAGTTATGTATGTTTTGAAAAACACCTTAAGTAAAGTTTTATTAAATGATGCATATGTGTTTTGTGACATTTGTGTTGTTTTAAATAATAATTATAGTACAAAGGTGAATATTGATTCAAATGGGTGTTGTTTTTTCATAGCTCAAGTTTATTTTGTTAAAAATATAAATTATGTTTTGCAAAAAAAAAAAGAGTTTTGTATCAACTTTACAGATCCAATAAGCTATAAAAACTAGGGTTGTGACAAATCATGACTTATCAGGCTGTGTGGACACATTATATTTTTGAAAAATTATAATATTTTGGTGCATTTATGTTGTGTGAAAATCGCACCAATAACATTTTTTTCTTTTTTTAGTGAAAATAGCTATTTTTATTTTTTGAGTGTGTAAATTAGAAACAACTCTTTGATGTTGAAATAAAATGTTTTGGTTTATGGTATTATTTCTTCTTATTTTGCCTCCCTTTGTATTTTAAATGAAATGAATAAAAGACAAGTATTTTAAATGTATATATAACAATTTATCACCTACTCTAGGTTAACATGAAAGTATCAATATTTTTTATTATTTCATCATTTACATATATTGTTTGGTTATACCACACCACAATTCCGTTATAATTTTTGGTACTTTCGTGTTATAGCAGCCTCCACAGTTACAATTATGCCAAGGTTTCAGCTATGATTTTGCCGAGATCATCACAAAGCTTATAAATACATCATATATACTCCAAACACTCATATATTTGCTATATATACATCATTATATACATATTATTTATGTCTTATATGTCATATATACATCATTATATACATATTATTTATGTCTTATATGTCATATATACATCATTATATACATATTATTTACGTCTTATATGTCATACCAGCAGGAAAGACTGAGCTATATTCGGTTAAAATTAGCTTTGTTTAATTCAATATAACAATAAATTCTCTGTACAACATATAATAATCTGTACTATGTATACTAATTAATTGGTTGAATTCTGTTTTTGAGAATATTCTATGTTCTATAGATGCTAACTGGTTGAATCATATATCTTGGCTGCTTCAGATTCTATAAGCCAATATTTTCTCCAAATGTTGTCAAAATTTGGCGAAAATGTGCAAACTTGGCACATTCTTTCATTTGGCGGCAAGCATGCATTTTGGCATTGCTAATCTTGAAAGTCGATTTTCTTGCCAAGTCTCGCCAAATTTGCCGATATTTGGCAAAATGTTGCCACTGTTCAAAAACTTAATAACCGTTTCAACATTCGTGCAATCACATTGAAATGCATTGACCCATAGTGACCCCAAAATGGCCTACTAATCGAATTTTCTCAAACATGTGACCTAGTCCAATGGTCTTCTCGTACCCCAAAACGGTAGAATACAAAAGTTAGTCAAAATCGTTAAATCCATTTGATAAAATTAACTTGATCCATAGTGATCCTAAAATGACCCACTAATAAAATTTTCTTGAACATGTGATCTAGCCCAATTGTCTTCTGATACCCCAAAATGGTAGGTTACAAAATTTCATCAAAATTGTTAGAGCTATTTTTAAGATAACATTTGCATATACAGTAGAAGATCTTTATAACGCAAACCTAAACACACGAGGTTACATAGAATTTTGCATTATATAGATCACATTTCACACATCATTAAATTTAGCTTGTAAAACATGGCCAAAATATATTAGTCTCTTTATATTGCATTCTTTATTACCAGGAGTTGTGCAGATTATAATTTTTTGCATAATATAGATCATTCCACACATTTTTAATTTACTTTATAAACATTGTCCAAATATACCTGTATCAAATCATAGCAATGAGATAAAGTTGAACTAATGCATCAAATTTAGTCCTCTAGAGAATAGCAACTATTTATACTGTGAGAATTCAGGTGTTTCTTAACTGCAAAATTCATTGTTTACATCTGAGAAGCTCTACATTATATGGAGAATTGTGTTATATAGAATTGCGTTATAAAGATCTTCTACTGTATATATACACACACACAAGATTTGCTCTTATTATAATGTAAAACTGCATATATTATATAAGATTAAACATATGGATAACAAAAAATTAATTGAAAATAAGCTTATTCAATTTCAATGATAAATAAATAAATAACATGCAGTAAGTATTAAAATCTTATTTCCGATTTTACTCACTTTAGTTTGAAAAGTAGCTTCAGTAGAGTACAAGCATCGAGCGCAGTCTTTCACTTTAGGTTTCTGAAATAAAATATAAAAAATGCACTTTTCATAAATATCTCTGGAGAAACACAATATCTATCATTAGCCAGGAAGGGGCTTAAGATCTTAGTTTCCACTCCCGAAAATTTATATTATTATACCCATTTTTCCCCACTAGAACACAGTTTAAAATCTTTAAAATTACTTAGTTTTTTAAAACTTAGACATGTATTTTGTTATGCAGATTGAAATTCAATAACAAAGATAGCCTCAGCAGATCTCATAAAAAGGTTCTACCTTATTTGCTACTCTGAAGTAACAATAAAAAAATGAGTAATTATTTAAACCCCTCCCCTCTCCCTAAAAAATCTGCTTTCCTTCTTTACCCCTGCCCCAGATAAATTTTAAAATCTTTTAAACTATAAAAAATTGTCTGTGCTGTTTGTTACTTTGAAATAACAATAAATAAATAAATAATCATTTAACCCCCCCCCCCCCCCTCCCCCGAAAAAAAAAACTGGCATTTTTGCTTGTCCCACTCTAACACACAAAGTTTAAAACTTTAAAATTCTGTAATTTTAAATCTTTTCTAAGTCCTATTTATTATTTTGAAGAAACAATAAATAACTATCCAAATCCTTTACCCCCTTGAAATGTCTGCTTCTGCTTCATGCCCTTTCACTCCAGCCCAAAAATTTTTATTTTTGAAATTTTTTTGCCCTATTTTATTTATCAATTTGGAGTAACAATACATAAATAATAATATCAAACTATGCTGCAAAAAGCAAAGGTGGAATGATGTGCATGTAAATTGCTCTATTTATAAAACAATGAAAGGTAAGAAGAAAATATGGATTGTTGGCATTAGAGCGAGCAACTGTTTGAATTAAAAATAGCTTTCTTCTCAAAATGCTTACTTTTTCCCCTAAGTGTTCTTGGATTTGTCCATTTGTAAATTTTGGCTTTGCACACCATTCCTGCAGAAAGATTTTGATGTTAATGAAGTATGTTGCTGAAAACAGTAATTTTCTGCCATTAAGCTTAAACTCATTCTTGATACATACAAGCAAACTACAAACTTTTAACTGAAACATAACCATCACCTAGCATTACTGCAGCCCAAGCTAAATATGCTGTCCACATACTATGCTGATTCATGGAATGCTCGGAAAAATATGACTTTGCCACTACTTTTTAAACAGAAAAATAGCTTGAAGAACAATTTCAAAAGAGATGTCCCCAGGCCATGACATGATACTGGACTTTAAGAAATTCTAGGAATGCAAGTTCATTTATGTATATTTACTAATTCGGCTGAACCCTAGAACAAGCGAGACACTTGGTGATGTTGAATTTTGCAAGGCGATAAATTACTTCTTCTAGCAATATCACTTAGTTCCTTACAGTGTGGCTACGCCTACTGCTGTATGATCAAACAAGACATTTGATTGGTTGTTACAGTTCATTGTGTTTTTCATCTTTCGTGTCATTTTGTTTCTTGAAATTGGTTTGTAGAAAGAATGTGGAGTTGTTTTTTTATTTTTGTGTTTTTAAAGATAAATTTCATTTGTTTGTCATTTGACTTGGCGGACAATGGTAGTAATGGTTTGTTCAGGTCATATTTTCAAATGTTTAGCGATAATTTTTTAAAAATATTTTTGAAGAAATTTACAAATGTTTAAGAGTTTATTTTTTAAATGTTTAAAGAAGTTTACAAGTAAGCAGGGTCATACTGGCCCACCGGGCAACGAGGCAAATGCCCGGTGCGCACTCGTCACTTTTTTTTTTTTTTTTTTTTTTTAAGCACGTTTAAAGTTGTGCATACTGAAAGGCATAAAATTTCAAAGATTTTCATATGGAAAATTAAAAAGTAATACTTTTTATTTTTAAAAGCATAGCATAAGCAAACTGTGTGGGATCAAAGACAATTATATAACGCAATTTCGAGATAACATAAATTATCGACAATCAGATGTGCTATTGTTACACATGGTATCCTGGAACATCGTGTTTTTGTAATCCTGACGCCCTTGGTCAGATTTTTTTCAACGCCTCTGCAAAAATAGCTTTCAAAAAACTAATATCGTGTTTGTGTTTTTGTTACTATGGCGCCCATGGTACAGATTTTTTTTTCAGCGCCTCTGTAAAAATAACTTTCAAAAAACTAATATCGTGTTCATGTTTTTGTTATTATGGCGCCCTTGGTCAGACTTTTTCAGTGCCTTTGTAAAAATAACTTAAAAAAATTAACATGGTGTTTTTGTAATCCTGGCGCTCTTGGTCAGATTTTTTTCAACGCCTCTGCAAAAGTAGCTTTCAAAAAACTAATATCGTGTTCGTGTTTTTGTTATTATGGCGCCCATGGTCAGATTTTTTCCAGCGCCTCTGTAAAAAAAAAAAAAAAAAAAAAAAAACTTTAAAAAAAAAAAATTGTATTTATGCTTTTGTTATTATGGCGTTCTTAGTCAGTCTTTTTCAGCGTCTTTCTAAAAATAACTTTAAAAAAAATTAACTTTTCTGTCAAATATTTAGTGCCCTGGATGATAAAATATTTCTGCTTTTTGTGAAAGTACAAATGACGAAAAAAAAAAAAAAAAAAAATGGAATGCAATTTAAGAGAAGAGATTTTCATTTTAATTGGTCCCACTTTCAGAGGTGGCTTTGGTAATCATGTCGCCCCTATAGTCTGATTTTTTCAGCGCCTCTGTAAAAATAACTTAAAAAAAAAGAAAAACTAATATCGTGTTTTTGTAATCCTAGCTTCCTTGGTCAGAATTTTTCAGCGCCTCTGTAAAAATAGCTATTTAAAAATTAATATCGTGTTTCTGTAATTATGGCGCCCTTGGTCAGATTTTTTTCGGCGTCTGTGTAAAAATAAGTTTAAAAAAACTAATATCGTGTTCTTGTTTTTGTAATTATGGCGCCCTTGGTCAGATTTTTTTCAGCGCCTCTGTAAAAATAACTTTCAAAAAAATTATATATATATTTTTAAATCATGGCACCCTTGGTCAGATTATTTTCAGCGCCTCTGTAAAAATAACTTTAAAAAAACTAACACCGTGTTATGTAATCCTGGCTCCCTTGGTCAGATTTTTTTTCAGCGCCTCTGTAAAAATAACTTTCAAAAAACTAATATCGTGTTTTTGTAATCCTGGTGCCCTTGGTTAGATTTTTCCAGGGCCTGTTTAAAAATAACTCTAAAAAATCTAATATTGTGTATTTGTAATCATAGCGCCCTTGGTCACATTTGTTTCAGCGCCACTGTAAAAATAACTTTCAACAAATTAATATAGTGTTTTTGTAATGACGGCACCCTTGGTCAGATTTTTCAGCGTCTGTGTAAAAATAACTTTCAAAAGATTAATATCGTGTTTTTGTAATAGCTCTTCCCCCACCTACCCACCCACTTACACACACGTACACTCCCCATAAGCACACACACAGTGTTGAATTCAAACACTTTTCTCCGGGAGGGACTTCTGTGTCTCCGGGGGGGGGGGGGGGGGGGGTGGCATTGTAGAGTTCAGGGGTGGATATTGTACTTTTTGACCATCCAAAATACAAAATCTCACATTTTCCGCAGGGGACATTTTATTGCTTAGAGGGGGGGGGGGATGTCCCCCCGGGTCACCGCCTGAATTTAACACTGCACACACATAAATCGATGCTCTTAGTTCTAATAAACTGGAACATTTCATAATTTCTTAATGATAATATAGGCCAAAGACAAATTTTTCACAAGTTTTTGGGCAATGGAAACTTATGTAAATTTTGCTTTTCAAAGAATAAAAGGTTAATTTTTCATATCTATTTGAAAATTTTTTACAATTTTTTAGCATTTAAAAATGCCAATAGTATCTAAAACCCTTTTTTTTCAAACTGTATCTGCTTAACGACTCTAAACTTCAAACACCACCCCGATTTACAAATTGAAAAATACACATGACATGTAATCGAAATAAATATATAAACTACTGAAACTTGTAAAAGTTGTTTCACAAAAGAATGGATGAAAGAGAAGCGCAGATGCGCGCAGATGTGTTTTTGTTTTGTTTTCAGTGCTGTTTGTGGGAGTTCCTAAGAAGACAAATTCCCTAAGAAGACATGTCGGTGGAGTTTCACCTTAGATACCCAGTGGTATCTGTAAGTAATACCAGATGTGACACTTTTTATTGATTATACCATATTGTGGGATTTTTGGATCTCTGTAACTTTCTGAAGAAAATAGAAACCGGATGTGGAGGTATTTTTCCATGAAATACTAATTAACACACGCTCGGCGTACAGACATCAGCAAAGAAAGAAACGTTAAAAACGAAAAAATAAAATATCGAATTCAGTAGCTGTTATAGGAGTTTTATAATGTTTTGAGCAATAACATAAGCTGTCCAAAACTTTTTGACGATATTATTAAACAATTTTCATTGATACATACTTTAAATTTTTAGACATTCCCATTAAGGTGAAAACGAAAAATAACTTTGCCAATAAACCTTATCATTTTTTAGATACTTTTTTTTCAAGATATCGAGTAAGAAATAGCTGCAAAATAATGAACACATATAAGCTTATTGCGGTAGAAAAAAAGTGTTATTCTTCTTCTTTTCTATATTTTACCCCCATTACGCAATTAAGTATTTCTATTTTCTTTGACTTTGTTTTTTGTTTTGTAATACAATGCTTAAATATAATTTTGATAGTACATATATTTTTTAAATGTAAATATATTTGAATCTATTGCTGCTCTTCTGGTGCATTTATTTATTTATTTTTTGTCTGTGTGTGTGAGTTGCGGCGACTATTAAAATTAAATTTGGCTTCTGTAATTAAAATAAACAGCAATTTAAAATTAAATATGATTTATTTTAGTGACTAGGCGAGACAAAGGGTCAGGGTTCGTACGGATCAGGGAATTTTCCAGGAGTTTCACCGGTATTTTCTTTATAGAAAAACAAATCTAGATTAAACTTGCGGAACTTCACCTTCGTTTAAAGAGAGATTTTCTGTAAGAAAATACTGGTACTGAATAATTTCCTGGTCGCAAAATTCCAATTACGAACCCTGAAGGGTGGAAATTACGGAAAGCTTTTTTTTTTTTTTTTTCAAAATGCCGACTGTTTTGAGGAGATTATTCAACTTTTATCGAAGAAAAATGAGGATTTTTGATGATAAAAAAATCCTTAATGCTCTGCATAAATATATAAGAAAATAAGCTGACAAAATTAGAAGTAAAACAATTCAGTATTATTAAAGTAATCGTGTATGGTCATATATTTAAAAATGCAATTTTGAGAAAATCTAGTTTCAATTTTATTGTAGAATGCTTATTATATAATCTCTTTGGAGATTTAATTAGAATGTTACAAGAACTTGATATGTTTTTTGAAATTCAAAGATATTATAATTATATATATTGTATATATATATATTATATAGAATCGTCTATTCCAGGTTCTTGATTCCGTTGATAAAGCCGCTAAAATAAAAACTCGATTTTCCGAAATTTATAAGTTATGATTACGTGCAAATCCTTAAAGCGATTTTCGAAAAAATATTTTTTAACGTTCAGTAATGCAAAAGTTTCTGCTCATTTACAAACATAAAAATAGTGTTCGACAGGAACCGAATTTCAGTTACCTTTCTAGTTTCGACAGAAAACGAAAACGAAATTATCTTAAAAATAAATTCAAAGTAATAACATAAACATGCATGTTATCTGAATAATGTTTTGCGTAGAAACGGAAGTACATAATTATTAATTAAAAATTAATTTTATTGAAATAAAATGAATTAAATATAAGGTGCTATAAACATAAAAAATAATTCAAAAATAATTTAATTTAAAAATAACGAATTTAATCAATATTATTAATACCTTCTAGATTTATCCCCTTTTATTTGAATACATAGTATGTGCGGCTCTTTGGATGGTAGTGGCGTTTGGGAGAGGATAGGGAGGGGCAGTTATAGTAATACCGATTATTCGGCAGTATTTTCGCCAAAACTAAGATTTTGCGCTGAAAACGAAAATGAAACCGAATATTCGGCCAAACTCTACATAAATGAATGAGAATTGCAGGCTTGGTTATTGAAATGATTTGTAATACAACAGATTATTTTCTTTAAATTAATCACATCTTGAGTTAAAATTGATTGTTGTCTTGTGACAGCAGTTTTTTTCCTCTTCCCGCACTGTTGCGTCCGGAAATTAGGTTCAAAACGGCACCTTTGAGAGAATTTTCTGAAAGATCTTTTGCTTTTCCTAAAAAAATATAAAAGACAGTTCTATTACAAAGTTTCTGATGGGCTATAAAAAATAGCTGGTATTTTCGGCCACTTATAAAGCTATCAGCAGTTGTAATGAAATTTAATGAAAACCTTTCAAACAAAATTATCATGCAATACAATTCAAGTAATACTTTTCAAAGTAATGCTTTTAAGGAATTACCGTAAAATCCCGTTAATCCGCCCCCCTAAACACGACGGAAAATCGTAAAATAAGCAGGGGGGGCGCTTACACGGTATTAAAACTGTAGTATATGATATTTATGCGTGGGTGGGGGGGGAGAGCTGATCATCGCAAAGCATGCATTATTTTAATAAAGTAACAAAAGAAACACATTTTGAAAAAAAAAATGATAGACAAAATAGAAAAACAGTAGAACTTCACGATTAATGGTGATTTCAGATTATAGAAAATTCTGGATTTCAGAAGCTTTGAAGCTGGAATGCATTTAGATAAATACCCTAATTTCCTGAAAATTTCACAAGATCTACAGGACTAATGTTCAGCCATAAGAGAAAAATATTGAATTTATTGCAAAATATTTCAATTTTTAACTTTTGTATTTAATATAACACTTGATAAATAAATAAATCTGAAATACAAAATTGATAATTCAGTACAAAACATTTGCAATTCTATTACACATAAGTAAGAATAAATTCAGAAGATTTACATTACTTAGTATAAAATTATAATTAAGTAAGGTAATTACTTAAATATTTGTTTAAATTAAATATAAAATCCTTGTACTAATTATTATTTTTTCTTTTGTCTTATTTATAATTTAATATTACAAGATCAACGAATCAGACAAAGATTTGTCTGGCGCCATCTGTCGAAGTAAAAGCTTACTACGCAATTCGATTATCATTTGAATCGAATATCGCCGTATGCGGAGAATGAATAGCTATAATGGATGAAGCATAGAGTGCGATGTTTGTAAACTAAATATGAGTTAAAAACTATTGTAAAGCATGAAATAAATGGATTTAAGGAATCAGTTGTTAATATAAAACAGAAATCAAAAGATTATTGGTAAGTTAAAAGTACTTTAACATTAATAATTAAGTTTTTATAATAAAGGTACGTTGATATGTACTGTTTATGAACTTTATACTGAAATTAAATAACTATAAATAAAGATGACATATGAGTAAATGGTAATGAATGCTTGTGTTTCCAGAGTGTATCTGAGGCAGTAAGACCTAGATATAAAATAATGGTATGACTTTTCTTAACAAGATTTAATAAGTTACGCGGTCGCGCCATCTGTTGATTTTTAAGAAAGATATTTGCAAATTTGCTCAAAAAAATATGTTTATTGACATTTGCGAAGATATTGAGTAGGAAAAAAATCGCAGATAATCCGCAGCGGCGTATAATCGGCATTACAAGAAAAATAAAGTTTTTTAACGTATAATCCGCGGATTGTAGGCAGGAAATTAGGGTAATAGCACTAATATCTGTCATTAATAAGATAACAGAAAAATAAAAGTAACTTAATAATTTAAAATAATTAAAAAACACTGAGAAATTGCAGTTGAAAATGTCCTGAAGTAATTTCGAGAACTAGTAACATTTCATGTGGTGTCGCCATCTGTTGTAAGTTAGGAAGATTAAATAACCGTTTTTTT
Organism: Maratus michaelseni; assembly: GCA_963931845.1. Lineage (NCBI taxonomy): Eukaryota > Metazoa > Arthropoda > Arachnida > Araneae > Salticidae > Maratus > Maratus michaelseni. Next base: position 166,541,393 of record OZ007595.1, on the reverse strand, counting down.
TATCATAGTTTCGTATCTATAAATGCTAAATAAATAATATAAATCACCAAAAATTGAGAACATATAGAACGAATTGGTAGTGTTGCCAGATTATTAAAACAAAAAACATTACTACCACAAAGATAGCACAAATTACGCTACAAATTCGACTGTGTATCAACAAATCGATTGATCTGATAAATCAATCGATATATATTTTTTTGTGATTTGTTTTCATAATAATGTTAAATACAACTATAAATTCTTTAATAAAATAAATAGATACTCTTTTAATCAATATATTTTCCACACAGCATAAAATACAGATTTTTTTAACTTATTTCATGAGAAATTTTCACTATCGATATTTTTATAACCATATCGCCATGAAGCTAAATTTACAGCAAAACTAATGTTTAGTTATATTGCTTTTTCAGATCGACAATGTGTTTTGTACATGTTTGCGATATATCAAAGAATCGTCACGCCTTTCTGATTCGTCGGAAAAAAAAAAAAACACTTAAGATAAAATTTTTGGTGTTGATCTTGACGTGCACGACGAAATTTCTTTTGGGGGAGGGCGCTTTCTCGGGATTTTTTGAATTTTCCAATTTGTTTACAAAGTGGGAGGGGGGCGCTTAATCGGGAAGGGCGGATTAACGGTATTTTACGGTATTACTTTTCCAAAGATTTTCTGCCCCTCCCCCCCTGCCCTGCGTATACACATGAATTGCAGTGCAAAAGAACAAGATCTTTGAAAAACAAAAACAATCCCAGTAGCCCAATAGCTTTTGTAAATGTAAGTTTGCTCATTTGAAAAGAAACCGAAATACATTATGTCCGAATGAGACCGAAATACATTATGTCCGGGAAAAGAGAGTACCGAAATCAGCCATCTATTGTCCACCCCACAGAAACTGGAAATGCATGTGTTTCTAATTTTCAACCGATAGTCGGTATAAGTAAAGTGCTCTTGATGTGAAATCTGCTTCGTTTGTCTCGTTCTATCCAGTGTCAAAGAACTACTCCGTCTTTATATTATTTGCCGGTGACCTGAGTTATTTACTTATTTTAGTGTAATCTTAAACATTTTTTCTTATAATAAGCTTGTACTTCAACCTTTTTTAAAAAAAATAGTGTACAGTGTTATAAAATATCATTACCACAGCTCAGATATGCTGATGTTGCATTTTGCATAACAAGAACTGTGACTTATCCATGGAAAAACAATATAAGGTATAAGACTACAAATTAATTTTTTTGATTGTATCTCTTTCACAAGAATGTTTATTAGTTTGAATTTTTGCGAAATCTGCAAAATTTGCCTAATGTATTTCTTTATTTTCTCTTTGTAACTGTTGCGAGAAAAAAAAAAATCATGCCGGCTCGGCCTACAGGCGGGGTTAGATTTCGAAGTTAGCTACTAATTTCACCAATAACAACTTAAATCAAGATTAGAGATAAACCCAGTTCTTCACTAAGAATGAGCTCTAGAGACCTAAAATTTCTTAAGAAGTTTGTTTTGTTTATCCTGTCTTTATACCTCACATTTTCAACAAATTTATGAACCTATTGTCGTTTTTGTTATTTTTAAAGAATTCTAGTTCTATTATAAAAACAAAATTCCTAGTTTGAAAACAATGTCCTGACGTATTCAACAATTGAAAGATGGGGTTAATTTTCGTACTTTTCGAAACAGATTGATAAGTTAGAAAGCGTAAAGAATGTAGATGGGATTTGGTGTTTTCCGTTTTATGTATCTCGAACGGTTCAGCCGATGCATGTTTCGAAAGACGGGCTAAAAAAAGCCGCTTTCAGCTAGTATCTGCCTCCACACTTTGGAACGTGGTTTCTGGCACTCGTCGGTGCAACATTTTTCGGTCAACCTTTTAACCCCTTCGCGACGAGAGCACTTTCCTTAATTTTTAACCTTTTACCACCGGTTTTTCACAACAGAAAATTTTCTGTAATTGAATCGCGAAAATGCTCTGACTAAGTAAGGTAAAATTTACAATAAAAAATAACTGAGAAGAATAATGAAGGATTCTAAGCACCTTAAGTGGCACGTATGCTGGTCGCTCATCTCCAAGGGGTTAAATTGAGGAGTTTAATTAATATCTCGGCCAATTATATAAAAAAACAACAAAATTGAAACTCAGGTGTATTAAGACCTGTCTTGAACTATTCTCATCCAAATTTATCCGATACTTAAAACTGTAGAGCACACTTCTACGAATACTTTTTAAAAAATTAGCTGAAAATGTTCAAAATTGTAAGAGAAGATACATTTTAAAATTTACTTAATATTGTCAAAAAAAAAAAAAAAAAAAAAAAAAAATCGAATGTTGCCTGGAAAATTGAATAATTTCTTATTAGAATCATTTTCCTTCATTGAGTCCTTTATTATTATGCCAAAAATGTACCTTAAAATACTTAAATTAAAAAAATGTTCAAAAGGTACCTAGTCCCCTTAAAATAAAATTTATGGCCAGCCTTCTTGGGACTTAAATTACATATGAAAGGAGGGGAGGGGGGGGGGTTAAAAGGTATTTCACAGCAAAACTGACAATTCCATAAGTCCTACTCCATTTAAGTTGGATTTCTAATGCATTTAATCTCCAAATAAAGGACACTCCATTGAAGAATAGGAATTATCTCATTCAAAATATATAAAATAATCCTGTAGCCGTTATGTATGTTAACTTTTCAAAAAATTTGTTTTAGATACTTTTAAATAGCAGTTGGCGCCCCTTTGATAAGAATTTGGCGCCCTTTTTATCCAAGTTGCTACCGCCCTTTTTGTCATGCCAGTACGACCCTGCAAGTAAGTGTAATTTTTGTTCTCTAGATTGAATCATTGTATGCTTCGAGATCTTTTTTGTATATTTTGAAATATTTCTTCATAAGCAGTCTATTTTAAGTGTTAACAAAATATGAGAAATAATAAATAAAAGTGTAAATGAATTTTTTTTTTTTTATAAGTATTGCACATATGTATAAGTAATGTGTTTTGTGCATATGTATATGTAATGTGATTTGTGCATAAGTATATGTATTTTATGCATAAGATTACGAATAAGCAAATATTAATTTATTGGGCTAGAAGATTATAACTAGAGTTATTTTACTGTGTAAAATCAGAGTAAAATGTGAAAAAACACAAAAAATTTCTATAATTTCAAAAATTTTAGAGGACAAAATTTACTATAGTGGCTTAAAACATTGTAAATGGATTGTTAATGTTAAAAATACTTTTTAATGTTAAAAATTTGCTGTGGAACACAAAAAATTACATTAAAAATCCATAAAAGATAAATAGGAAAATAAAATTCAGTGTATTAGGCTAAAAGTTTAAAATTGAATTCATTGTACAATGTTAAAAAATCATTGTAAAATGAAAAAAAAAAAAACGTTAAATACTGAAAATTATGATAGAAATTTACTTATATTAGGCTAAATGTTTTAAACATAAATCCTTTCACGAATTTTTAAAAATCACTGCAAAACTGAATAAAATCACATGATGGAATGATTTGATTAGTAAGTTGCTGAAAAATCAAACTTTGTTGCATTCAATGTTTGCTTTGTGAATGAAATTCTAGTTGGGACTGTCTAGGTAATGAATCATCTGCTGCAACACATGCTATGTCAGTGGAGAGAATTTCGCTTTTTAGGTTGGCATGTGTCATAAAAATCATCAAGTCGGGTGTCTCACTTGTTCTAGTATTCTGCCACTAACTCTTTTCAATTTAATGTAATTATTTTCTACTATTTAAAAAATTAAAGTTATCATTGCTGTAGTCAACTATCATTACATATTTAGACTTATTCTCACTCATCTATCAGGACTCTAATTTTTATAATATTCAGGACCATGCAAAGAGAAAATTGCACCCAGGGCAAAGTTTTAATTTGGCGCTCCCCTCCTCTTCTTTTTGTGAAAGGTAACACAAAACTGATAAATTACAGAAACAGAAATAAATTCAATTCAATAAACATTTTGCGTTTATGTTGGAACTTTAAAAGGTTTAATTTTAATTCAGGAATTGCAAACAACTAAATAGCGTAAGAGAAAACTGCACTTATTTGTTGGAGAGATCATAATATTTTGTGACAAAAAAAAAAAGAATGATGAAAAGAGAAAAAGAAATTCCCCAGAAAATGATCGATGACCAAAAACTGAATAAATAAATAAATTAAACCATGGTTGGTAGTATAAATTTGGCACCCCCTCAATTTCCATGCCTCTTCGCATGGCCCTGATATTATTATTCTGTATTTGTGTTTTTACGACTTTTTATGTTTTGGTTACGACTTTGTTATCTCGAATTTTTTTAGCGTCCCCTTGACTTCGAGAATATATACTATATATAATTAGACTGAAATTCAATAATAAAGATAGCCTCAGCAGATTTTCCATTTCCTCATTGGAAGAGGATATAAGAACACAGTATAGTATGCATTCCCCAGTAAAGTATGCATATACTGCCTTTTCCACCTCCCTTTTCAGTGAATTTTATTAATCACTTAAAAATTTTTTTTCGCTCAGCCGAATTTTTACTTTCACTTTATATATTTATTTCCTGTTAATGTTCTTTAAATGTTGAAAATGTTAACAAGTATTATAGTGTGTATTTTTTAAGAATTTAACTATTTGTTAAATAAGTAAAACCTGATCAACTTCTGTATTTCATCAAAACTATATTTTTTTGCTAGAATATTTTAAAAGAAATACATCGTGCAAATGTCCGGTTATCCATGGTTGAAAGACACAGCAAAATAAAGCATCTCAAAATAAATGAAAACCTTCTCGCTAAAAAAATACTATGTGAATTTAAAATCCCACAATATTTCGATATCTTAAATAGTAAGCATATGTGAAGGTCAAGACATAATAACATTAGCAATTAAAATTTAAACGCACAATACTACAAATCATCAACAAAAAACAGTATAATGTAATTGCTTAAACAAATTACCAATATAGAAGATATTAAACGGAGAGATTTCGCCATGTTAGTAGTATTTAAGTAAATATTAAAAGCACTTCTTTTTTATTTATTGATATTGATATGGGTTGGTAGATTGCAGGCAACGAAAGTTGGTAGTTTGCAAACTGAAAATGAAAATTCAAGGGGACTGTTCACCGATCAAGATCAGGCGGCGCGCAGGCAATGGAGATTAAAATATGGAGTGAGTCTCTACTGTGAGTCAGGGAAATAAGGAAAGGGCATGTTTACAAACAAACAGTTCCATCAACCAATCTACCACTGCATTTTTGTCGCAGCTATCATTGCAGGAATCGTAATGGCGACGTAGGTCAATCATATCACAGACCAGTTTAACGTAGACCAATCAAATCGCTCCGTCTCATAGGTACTGTAGGAGTCGTAAAGAACGAACAGGTTTTTCTCCCAAACCAACAGTAATTTAACCAACAGTGACGTCAGTTGCCCTTTCCCGAGGCTAACGAAAGAGACAGGCTACCGCGGTACATTCCAGTTATCTTTTTTTACAGACCGCTAGAGTGACGTGATGCTCTTTTCGAGCACCTTCATTGGTGCATTCGCGCATCACGTGATTCCCGCGGTCTGTAAAAAACGATATGCGTAAAATACCGCGGTAGCCTTTCTTTTTCGTTAGCCTCGCCCTTTCCTTATTGAAAGGCCTGCATCAGGGCAACACTAGATACGGGGCTTGCTCATTCATTATCATGACGTCACAAATGGTGGCTGGCCGCTACCAGCGATTGGTTCAAATCGAAACGACAAAATGAAAGACATACAGCGATTGGCACAAAACGACGGGCTCGTCGCTTTGCACCAATCGCTGGTCACGTCCAGCCACCTTTTGTGACGTCATGATAATGAATGAGCAAGCCCGGTATCTAGTGTAGCCTTGCCTGCATTCATATAATATTTTGTTGAACTCTAGAGGTGAACTTGTTGGCCGAATTGTTAGAGCACTGCTCTTGATTCTGGAGGTTGCGGGTTCGATTCTTCTAAATTTTTATTTGATTTTTCTAATTTTTCATTTTAAAATGTTTTATTTGTTACTTTGTATTTTTCATGATTAATGGAATATATTTTATAAAAGTAAAATTTGATATTATTAACAATTACTTATTTAATTAAAGACGACAAATTCAGCTATTTCACGATTAAAATTTTACATTACAGTGCCTTTTAATATTTAAACATTATTATTTTTTTTTCTTTTAGCAAATGTAAAAAAAGTAATGAAAATATAATCAATTAGCACGAATTTCTCCAGTTTTTTTATAATCAGTACTTCAACGGTGAATTTTTTAGTACGAATAGAATGCAAAACATATTTTACAATGTAAAAATATTATAAAAATAAAATGTAAAAGAAAAAGATATACATTATTTAAACTAGAAATATCAGTACCTATTTTTGTAAAGAGGTAAAATACATGTGGTTTACCATCTAGTTTTTTAATGAATATGAATAAAATAAAAGTTAGAATGTTTATAAATTTTCTACTGAATGTATAAGTATTTTAGCGTTTGTTTCTCGTGTTTTATGATGTTTATTGCAATATAATAAATAATGCAAATTACATCAAAAAATGAATTTCAAGAAAAAAATATTTTTAGAAATTAATAATTATGTTTCAACAATGTTGTTGTCGAAAAATATATTTTAATAAAATGTTTAAAAGCTTTTTTATCAAATTTTAACAAAGATTTTATTTTACTATTACAAATAAAGAAATAAATCTTTTAACATGTTGGTATCACGATCTTGATTTATTAACATTCTATTTATCCCAAAAAAATATAAAGCAACTGATAAATCATTTTTAAATTAATAAAAATAGGAACAAAATTAAAAATATACGGCGAGCATGGACTTGTATCCATACTTGTATCCATACCTCCCAGGTTCTCCGCTCCGACCCTCCGGGTGTTCCAGAATCGGTCCATTGTGTTGGGAAGATGACCGGGAGTCCGGCTTTGCGCGCAGTCGCGTCGACACGACGGGGGCCGGTGACTGACGAATCCCCACCTCAACGTGGTGAGCGGGTGGTAAAGCGGTGTCTGATTAACCGACTTCGCTGAGGGCTGGGCCTGACCATCCCATACTCCCCTCCTTTAGGCCGGTTCTCGGCTGCAGGAGGTTTGCGGCCTTGGTTGTCCTTTGAGACCCTATGTACACAGCTTCGTCTCCGCGAGGTCTTGGGGCAGCCGGGTGGTAAAAGGAACCGCGTAGGCTGAACCCTCGTGCCTAGGTGGTTGACTGTGTGTTGCCACCGAGGATAGGTGACGTGAGGGCAATGGCTAGCGAACGGGGATAGGACAGTCACTACATCTGTCTAAGGCAAGACGGAGGCGAGGCCGGACTCTGCATGACAAGGAACGCAGGCGGTTCCGTTGTGACGCCTGTCCGTTGTTCGCGAAGCGGCATGTCGTAACCCTCGGTACTGTGCAGGCGGCGGAACGTAGGAAGTGGGCACGGTGTGGCTTGAGTCAGCAGACCCTCGGTGCCCACTGCGATTCCTGTAGCTGGAGTAGTTGTGAGTCGCCCCCAGAGTCGTTCAGGAAAGCCCGTTTGTACCAAGAACGGTTCTAGTCACGGGGGCCCTCAGGTCCGTTCTGTGGCTCGGGTCCCCTTCTCTGGGAAGGTTTGGATTCTTTCTCGGAACTGTTCGACTGCAAGGAACCGGGCCGGAGACTCGTCTTAAGATGGCGACCACGCCTTCGTTCGAACCTTGGGCCGAAACTAGTCCAGCACGTCTTTGCATAGTCAGAGCTCTCTGTGCCTGACAAGGTTGGGACTAGCAGACTTCTCCTTACAATAAATTCCTTTTACTAATCTCGACCGCGTCCGCTTCTCTAGCGCACTTGAGGGGAGTTTTCCACATCCCTCAGAGTCCGGCAGTGGTCCTTCATTCTTCCATTAAAGTGGATATATATGTGGATGATCTCCTCGAAAGGGGTCGCTTGACCACGTCCTAGTTTCGCCTAGGGGGTTCTGTCTCTCGGGAAGCCATTCGGGTGAGGGACGACCTTAGCCTAGGCGTGTCTGTGCGCCAGGGACCAAGTTTCGGATTGGCGAGAAGTACCTTCCGCTCTTGTAGTGATATGATATGTGGATGAACCGTTGAATGGAGAGATCCATTGATGGGGACGACCTTAGCCAAGGCGTGTCTATGCGCCAGGGACCAAGTTACTTCGAGGTCCCGGGTTGGCGAGAAGCTCCTCCTGTTCGCCACATCCGATGAACTAGTCGCCTCCTCCCTCCCTAGGATTTGATAATCGGAAGATGTGGTACAGTAATGGGTCGTGGGAGTGTTCAGCACTGGCCTACGACCCGGCTTCCCTTATGGGATCCCGGTTACGAAGCTGTTGTTCACTTCTGCGTTTCCGCCCAAGT